>JASDDO010000031.1:206518808-207126876 GCA_030015575.1 Agapanthus africanus | reverse complement strand
AGTTCATCGACCTGAGGTCGTCATTTTTCTCGCGTGAGTTCCCACTATGCTTTGATTTCTACCCTACCACGGCTCAAATGAGTCGTGCAAACAGGTAGTTTTTGGGTACAGTCCCGAGCCACATGGAGTCACGTGAGCGGATCGGCAGGGGATTCATCTCTCCCGGTATTGGGTGCGAGATCGTGCTGTGTCTAGGAGAGCCATTACACAAAGCCCACGGCCGTGGCAGGAGATTTAACGGGAGGTACTCCAGTAGTATCTCAGGGTGTTATTGGGCTACACTCCGACACGACTTATACTGCTATTGGGGGTCTGACGTTGTTAGCCCCCTAGGCAGATATGCGATACTCATTGACGAACGGACCGGACTGTATATACATTGTCACTGTTAGGCTCAGTAGGGTTTCTGGATGAGTTCGCTCATCAGCCTCCCTTAAGGTCAGTCCATGGGCAGCCGTTACGCATAGCTAGTGCCACTGACGGTTTGTGGTTAAACCCACTGCCAGGGTACTGACGAGTCATTAGAGTCCCCCACAGACAGTTCCCAAGTTCGGGCGAAACGTTGTAGAGGCCGTATGGTTTTATGGCAGGGTTCGGAAAATGTACGTGCGTTTACGCACGTGTCAGTTTTC
Source organism: Agapanthus africanus (assembly GCA_030015575.1). Lineage (NCBI taxonomy): Eukaryota > Viridiplantae > Streptophyta > Magnoliopsida > Asparagales > Amaryllidaceae > Agapanthus > Agapanthus africanus. Next base: position 207,126,244 of record JASDDO010000031.1, on the reverse strand, counting down.
GGGCTGATAATACTGGTCGGCTTTGGTTTAAGCCGGATCCGAGTATTATATTGAGTAGATATAATATCTTTGTCTCAGTTGCATTTGTATTCGGTCGTAATACAAATGCGGGTATATTTATACAGTTACGGGGTTATCCTGAAATTCGTTTCGGGATCACTTTTGGAAGTTGCCAGTTTCCAGTTTTCTATCAGCCGTCTTTTAACATTCGGTTAAAGACGGATTTATCTTTTCTTGGATGAGGGTGAGTTATGCTTCTAGAAGGTTCTAGAAGAGGTGACTAGGTTTGAATGGTGTTGGTGTTTCATTGGTTGCTTTTGGTGTGTTCACACTTTGTGTTCACACTAGAGATATTTTTCTTGTGTTCACACATGATATTTTCCTTATGGTCACCCTCTTCCCTCCTACACTCACCCCCCATTCCTATATATGTCCGGCCCCCTTCCCCCTCTCTCACTCTCTCACTTGAGTTTTCATCTGGTAAAAAGATTATGATAGATTTTGGGGTGTATGGAATTTCCCAGCTCATTTCATTCCATCACCCGATTCGAGTGGCAACTTCATTAAACGTTCGTCCATAGCTTTTGACGGAACAAGACAAAGTCTTCTACTCATTCTCTACATCATTCTTGGTCGTCTCTATTAGCAAACTTGACGACCGAGTTTCCTCAAGTCAGAGGCGGGAGCCCGTTTAAAGAATCGTTGACGTCGTGCCACCTGGACGAGCAGATCGGAGATCGAAGAGATCGGAGCAGCCGCAACGGAGCGTGGGATGATGGTTAAAGAACGAAGGACTCGGATCGTTTGGTATAACCTTTCTACACTCTTTACAGTTTGTTAGTTTAGCAATAATGGCAGATCCGGGTTAAAGTATACGATAGCGCCAGTTAAAAAGTTTTTGTTCCGCATTTGGCGTCTGTAGACGGCCAGGGCGCTACCGTGGACTTACAGTGGTATCAGAGCCTCACCATTTTGCTATACTAACTTGTGCTAACTCGTTTAAAACATCGATCGAACCGGATATCGAAAACTGCAAAATCTCCATTCACAGTTTCTGTCGATTTTAAATGAAGTCCTAAAATTATTCTACATATCACAGAAAGTTGTGCAGGGTTTTAGAAGCACACCGAACAAATTTGAGCACGTGATTCCCCTAAATTGCCGCGGAATCGCGGCCAAACCCATGGTTTGGCCGCGCATCTGCGGCCGTTCTATTGAATCAGTGCACCAAATTTGCACAGCGTCTTCTCTGTTGGAATTTGGGGTTTTTGGTATATATCTTTTGGGCCCAGATTTTATTACTGTTCAACAGATGTTCGTGGGGCCCACTTTGTGATATTTAGTCGATCGAAATTTAAACATGTTAGTTTACAGTGCTTACATTATATCTCCGACCGGGAATGTCATTTGATCGGTAAACCGCGTCTGATTGCTATAGTTCTTTTAGACGGGTTTGCGAACGTGATGTTCGCGTTGATGTTTTGTGTTGTGCTGTGATGTTGCGGATTTGTCGTGGTGGATAGCAGTGTGCAATGGTAGTGCGGTTTGAGTTTATTTGTACATTTGATATTGCGGGGCGAGCGTCCAACTTGTGGATTGCCATCACTGCCTGTTGTATAATATTCTTTTGGGGCACGACCAGGTTGCGGTCGATGTACCTGTTGTACTATTTTTCATTACTGTACTAGGTTTTACCCCGCGACGGAATGCACGGATAGCCAGGTTCTGGGGGCAACGGGTCCGCATCTCATGGGTTTGAGAGGCAGAGGGGCCTCACTCTAGAATTGGCAGACTATTCGCCGCACTCGTAGGGGGTACAGGTTGACCCAAGGAGGGGTGATCAAGCTACCGGATTCCGTGAAGTGTTGGGTGGTCCATTCACTTTGCTGTAGGGGCTTCCTCGCTTCAGGTTTTGGCGGGTAACTTGCCGCACCCGTAGGGGTCTAGGTTTTCATTGCACAGGCTATCCACATGACCAGGGGAACGTCGGGTTTCAGCAGCGGCTCTGTGAAACTCGGGGATCCCAGATTATCTGTATTGTTCTGTGATGCTTATTACTTTTCTGTAATGTTGCATATTATCACGCCTGGAGCGATTATTGTATATTGGTTTATATACTATTAGATGTTGTATATGTTTTACACCCGCGCTAGTCCAGTCCCCGCTCTGTCGTTAGTTAAGTAACCTAACGGGTGATGACGGGACCCAGTGAGGAATGCGGATGGCATATACGTACATTTTATTTTCGTTCTTTTTCGGTGTGATTGATTGATGGGACTGCGTTGATTCTGATCAATGCAAAGTAAAGCAAACCTATTTACAGTTGTTCGAACAAATTTAAAAAGTGTTATTGCAAAGACGTTTCCTTTTGTTATGCATAGCGGTATTCAGTGGAATATCCTGCACCTCATTCGACGGGGCAAGGGCCGATATCCCTTCACCGGGACTGACCCCTTGGGCAGAAGTTTGCGTCAGGGTAATAACTTCATTATAGTCGATTACAAGTCGCTTTGCACCGCGGTATTCAGTGGAATATCCTGCACCTCATTCCACGAGGAAAGAGCCGAGATCCCTTTACCGGGAGTGTCCTCTTTAGCAAAAGGTTTTCGCCACTATATTTTCAAAAGTTATCAGGTTCCTTCAGCGATATCAAGTTCACTACGTTAAGGGTTTTTCGCCAAAAACCAGCCGTAGCCCTCCGTCACTTCTTTTGAGTATTTAGTAGTATTCAAGCTATGCATTTTAGCCAAAGTTAAGGCATAGTGTTTGTTAGCTGTTGGGTATTCATTTGTTGCATAGATAGATGAGTTGGTTTGGGACAGTCGTTCTGCCATTTGGCCAAAGCCAGGGGCATGTGCGGGTAGGTTCAAATTGACAAGATAGTGACGGGTAGAACTTGGCATGTGACTTATGACATTTTGACCAAAGCCAAGGTTATAAGAGCATGGCGCAAAAATCATATCGGGAGTTTCTAAAGAAACTGAAACATGCCAAGTATGCGCATACCTTCTGGAGTATGAGTAACGTGGATGCATTCCATCACGTTATCATGCGATGAGAGTTGGATCCCGATTCCCACTGATGAGTTGGTTTACTCTTCGGGTGATCCCGATTGATTCTTCTTTCTGGTTTGGAGGAGAATTTGACAGGACAGTGGGAGGTTTCCGGATTAGATAAAGTGATAACCATTCTGATCTAGGTTAGAGTGCACGCAGAGTGTTTCTTTTCTCTCTCTCTTTGGCAGCGACTTTTGACCGACCCTAGACTATGACTCAGTAACCAAGTTGACTGAACCTTCTTAAAATACTGGCTTTTAGATTGTCTATGTTGCATAAGTCATTGCCACTCCTTCTTTTACCCTTTGCATTTCTCAGAACACCCGTTTTACTACGAACATCCACTTCCATTGGATAGATCCATCGTATGGTTATATACGAACTCGAAGGGACTTCTTCGAGGATGGATCCAGGTTCAGGAGAAATAGAATTGGTTTATTCAGTTGTCTTTTATTATCACCTTCTCTCAGGTTACGAGGGCTCCTTGGTTTAGGAGAGTACACCTATTACGCTTATTGGATAGTCTTATTCCAAACCATAGGCAGGTGCCGAAAGGTAGGGAATGAAGAAAACAAAATTAGCCTAAGTAGGGTGTGCAGAAGGTAATATGTAAAGACAAAATAAAGGGATTAAAAAGAGGGCAAAGTAAGTTGCGACTGATATCATTCACGACCAAAACCGCGTACTTCATCGCCACTCCTATTTCACCTTTAAAGGAATAAGGTATTATTCAGTTGTCTTTTATCATCACCTTCTCTCAAGTTGTGAGTACTCCTTGGTTTAGGAGGGTACACCTATTATGCTTACTGGATCTTCTTCTTCCAAACCATAGGCTGGTGCCGAACGGTAGGAAAGGAAGAAAACCATTTAGCCTAACGATGGTGTACAGGAGGTAACAACTAAAGACAAATAAAGGGACTTGGAGAGATGGCAGTGAAATATACGGTTAAAGTCATGAATTGGATTATGGAAGAGGCATTGCTATGAATACCAGGGTACCCCTACGAAACATTTTCATGTTTCAGTGCATTGTTAAAAGAAAACTGTTTTCCCAATTAGATACTTAATCCAAGGGTATGTATTTACCAGGTTTCATTCTCATATCTGTATGGTTTTACAGATGATGAGTGGGAGTAAGTTATTGGGAATTAGGTGATTATCCTCATTATATCGGAATTCGTTGTAATTGGTGATATTTGAGGAAATCGCCAGGGTACAGTTTTCAACCTACGACGCACAGGTTTTGAGTTGTTTAACTCAGCGGACTTATACAGAGTATTGTATGTTGTCCAAGTGTCCATCAGGACAAAGGGGTAGTTCCTCGTACTATGTTCTGTTTACTTATGACTTCTCTAGTTTTTAGACAAGTGTTTCGTAGAAATACAAGGTCTAAGTTTTGAGAAGTTGTGGGTATAAGAATAAAGTAGAGAACCTGGTGTCACAAGTATCGGGATTCTTCAAAGAGATCGAAGATGTAGATTCTTGTGATTGGTATTCAGATGATAGTAATGGTTTTGAGAAACTTGTTTCTCTTTCAGTTAACTCATAATTGGAAGGATTCCTAAGTTGAGTAATGCTGATTAGCCTCTTTCCGTTAAGTTGATATGCACTAGAGACAGCTGCATGATTTGAATCTGGTTCCAATTATATAAGTGCCAAAGTTTCTATATTGGATATAGAATGGTTCATACCTTAAAAGATGTTAAGGTACGGGGAGTTGTCCAGCTTATGCTTAAAACCAGACTCTGGATCACTCAGGGCACGTTTCTGTAATGGTTGTTTGTAGGTTGACCCTGGCTATGACGAGGGTTGATATTCTACCATTTGGAAGATCAATAGTGATATTGTTCTTGACTCGCCACAGTTTTAGTAAAATGGATCTTTTTCAGAAAACAGTAGTGGGAGTATGGTAGAACTGGAAGTGATTCCAGAACTGCGAACGATTACGGAAAATTTAATAGGACCTATATATTCAATCAGGTTTGACATTCCAATAGCCACTCCGCAGATATGGTGGGTAACCTCAGACACCCGAGAGGTAGTACAATAGCCTCAAGGACGGTGACAGGGAGGTTGTTATCTACCCAGACTTGACACTACTGTTGTTCCAGGCTATGAGACCCGGTAGGAGGATTGTCGTAGTCAGTGGGAGCAGCGGAAGCATAGTGGTTAAGATGCTTATATCTATTTATAGACTTGAGCAGTTATAGCGGAGATAGATCATCTAATTTTGATGTGACAGTCATGGGTTTGACTTCAATCAGAATAAGGGATGGATCTGTTAAGAAGGTAGTAGGGTGTGATGTCATGGTATTTGGATGACATACACAGAGTAGGAAGTAAAATTCCTATACTACGATTGGTTGTACTGTGGTCGTCACACAGTTGTTTCTCCAGACAGGATATGGATATAATATTTGACATTCTGGTTTCTAGATCTATGGTTTTAGATCTGGATTTGGGTTGTTTCCCAATGTGGGTACTTTGACAGTACTTTAATTGTTTTTAGACTAAATGACTCCTGGCATGGTGGTGTACCTGCAGGTGATGGAGTCACCCTCTCTAAAGGTGTCTTACGGACTAAAGAGGAGAGGGATGTGAATGATTGGCAGATCACTTGCTTAGGCAATTGAGTCAATCATGAGATGTCAAGTACCATACCAAATGTTGTTTTTGCACTATATGCAATAAGTTTGTATTAATCCAATCCTGGAGAAACATAAGGAAGCAGTTTTAGAACATAAGTGCATGTTCTAAGGATTTGATGACGGCAGCCTCTTTTGGGAGACGGTTATCATTCCAGGCTTCAAAGGTGACATGGATGACAGAGTGATTGTCAGAGTTACAGTTTTCCCTCTGACGAGGGACAGTATTATGGACAGGTGGTCCAAGAGGATACTGTGGGAGGCTTGGTGCACGATACTGATTAGGTTCAGTGATCGATTCAGTCTAAGAAGTTTGGATTTGGAGTTCATTTATGAACTAGGTCCCATTAGATATCCAGACATATTATAAGACAGGTATTACTCAATTCGGGAGATGGCTTTCTCCCCGAACTTGAGATTAAGAGAGATATAGAAAGAAACATCTAGGCGGATCCACTCACTGAGGCTATTTCTCGAAAACAATAGTTTTATAAACGGGCTTTATGAAACTGATTAGTAGAGGAGTTGGATGTTCGGTTTCACACGGGCTGTGAGTAGTCGATATCGCAATAATTATCCTTGAGTGCAAGTGGGAGATTGTTGGAGATAGTGCCCTCAGAGTCAATTATTGGATCACAGGTACGTGATTGCAATGATTGCGGAGGACCTATACCGGTAGGACAGTCTTACTCTAGATGATAGTATGCTATCTGGTTTGCCTTTATCAGTCGTGTACATGTTCAGGTGACTGATTACATGTTACACTTTGATAGAGCCCTTAGGATCTTGCTTTACTACCAACAGTATGATGGCGATCATATACGTGAGAGTTGGGTAGTTTATATGCATATCCTTAATTGTTGTCCCTAGTCGTGGGAGTTTCGAGACAGGGCATCGATACTCCGGAGTAGACTAGTGTATACAGTCGAGACCCCGACGAGGGGTGGTGGCCGGTCTCACAAGCCACTGGTGTCGGTTGGATCACCTAAGATGTATACAGGTGCTCATTGGGTTATGAGTACACCGGACAGGACTCGCTGGGAACCTGCTAGTTGGTATTATACATATCGTTAGATAGCAGTTCCCTGGTGACATGTGTACAGGTTAGTTCATCGACCTGAGGTCGTCATTTGTCTCGTATGAGTTCCTACTGTGCTTTGATTTCTACCCTACCACGGCTCAAAGGAGTCGTGCAAACAGGTAGTTTTTGGGTACAGTCCCGAGCCACCTGGAGGCACGTGAGCGGATCGGCAGGGGATTCGTCTCTCCCGGTATTGGGGGCGAGATCGTGCTGTGTCTAGGAGAGCCATTACACAAAGCCCACGGCCATGGCAGGAGATTTACTGGTAGGTACTCCAGTAGTATCTCAGGGTGTTATTGGGCTACACTCCGACACGACTTATACTGCTATTGGGGGTCTGACGTTACTAGCCCCCTAGGCAGATATGCGATACTCATTGACGAACGGACCGGACTGTATATACATTGTCACTGTTAGGCTCAGTAGGGTTTCTGGATGAGTTCGCTCATCAGCCTCCCTTAAGGTCAGTCTATGGGCAGCCGTTACGCATAGCTAGTGCCGCTGACGGTTTGTGGTTAAACCCACTGCCAGGGTACTGACGAGTAATTAGAGTCCCCCATAGACAGTTTCCCAAGTTCGGGCGAAACGTTGTAGAGGCCGTATGGTTTTATGGCAGGGTTCGGAAAATGCACGTGCGTTTACGCACGTATCAGTTTTCGGGCTGATGATACTGGTCGGCTTTGGTTTAAGCCGGATCCGAGTATTATATTGAGTAGATATAATATCTTTGTCTCAGTTGCATTTGTATTCGGTCGTAATACAAATGCGGGTATATTTATACAGTTACGGGGTTATCCTGAAATTCGTTTCGGGATCACTTTTGGAAGTTGGCAGTTTCCAGTTTTCTATCAGCCGTCTTTTAACATTCGGTTAAAGACGGATTTATCTTTTCTTGGATGAGGGTGAGTCATGCTTCTAGAAGGTTCTAGAAGGTTCTAGAATAGGTGACTAGGTTTGAATGGTGTTGGTGTTTCATTGGTTGCTTTTGGTGTGTTCACACTTTGTGTTCACACTAGAGATATTTTTCTTGTGTTCACACATGATATTTTCCTTATGGTCACCCTTTTCCCTCCTACACTCACCCCCCCATTCATTTATATGGCCGGGCCCCTTCCCCCTCTCTCACTTGAGTTTTCATTTGGTAAAAAGATTATGATAGATTTTGGGGTGTATGGAATTTCACAGCTCATTTCATTCCATCACCCGATTCGAGTGGCAACTTCATTAACCGTTCGTCCATATAGCTTTGGACGGAACGAGAAAAAGTCTTCTACTCATTCTATACATCATTCTTGGTCGTCTTATTTAGCAAACTTGACGAACGAATTGCCTCAAGTCAGAGGCGGGAGCCCGTTTAAAGAATCGTTGACGTGGTGCCACCTGGACGAGCAGATCGAAGATCGAAGAGATCGGAGCAGCCGCAACGGAGCGTGGGATGATGGTTAAAGAACGAAGGACTCGGATCGTTCGGTATAACCTTTCTACACACTTTACAGTTTGTTAGTTTAGCAATAACGGCAGATCCGGGTTAATGTATACGATAGCGCCAGTTAAAAAGTTTTTGTTCCGCATTTGGCGTCTGTAGACGGCCAGGGCGCTACCGTAGACTTACACATCTATCGCCCATCATATGGGTCAAGAAGCGCATACGCTATTCTACTCCGGTATATCGATGCCCTGTCTCGATATATCTACTACAAGGAACATTTGAAGGATGTACTTAGCGACTACACTGTCCCTACTAGTATGATCTGCATCATAGTCCTAGTATTCAAGTACTCATCCTAAGGGCCTTATCAACATGTAACATAGAGACAATCAGAGTACATGTTAAGATAAAGAGCAACTAGATAGCATACTATCATGTCGAGCAAGAGAGTCCTACCTATATATGTCCAAGCATCCACTACAATATACATCGTATGTACAGTAATGGCCTCTGGACATACAAATAACTAACATATAAATTTATGATCTGAAAAAGAACTATGTTCTTCTTCCTTGATGAGATGTTTTTTATCTCTCTGTTTTTACCTTGAATAAAAGTTCTTCTTCTCAGAGCTTGCTCTTTTCTTTGAAATTTCTCAAAGCTTGTGGGGGGGGGGGGTTTCCTCTGTACGAGACTTGAAGTCTTGGGTCCTTTATATAAGGGAGGCTGATTTGTTGAATCAGTTGAAAAGATCTTTTCTCTAATTGATATGGGGATATTTCCCACCGTTGGATCTTTGATCCTAGGGCTTCTGTTTTACAGAAGGCAATCTTCTTGTTTTTAACGAGATTGGGAAAATCTTTTCCCATACAGAACTTGTTCTGTTCCTTGGTGATTTTTAATCACCATTGGTTCATTGATCCTGTAGGGTTACTAGGCACTCTAATAAGGTTCTACAAGGCATCAACCATGCCCGATTAAAATTTTAGCCGTGCCGAATAACCCTAAACAAGATCTTTGCTAGATAATTAGGGTTACACATGCAAGTAAATAAGATTTACTACTAAGTGAATACGAAATACAACCTTTGTAGATCGGTCCTTCACTTCTAAAGCTCCTTGTCGTAGTCCCTTCGCTGCGATCATGGTTCTCCCGGGCTCTTGCATGGCTTCACGAGGCGAAAAAAGCGTCCTTGCTTGAAGTTTTCGAGGCCAAAGATGATCTACGTCGAGGGAATACCAACTCAAGCTACTACTTTACGAACTAGAGAATTAGTGAAGCAAACACCCTAAACTAAAGTGCTAGTTTAGTAGAGGATGGAGAAATAGAAGTGGGTTCTCTTTAGAATTTTATTTCTCACAATCTTACACTCTCTTTTTGAAACCCTAGCAAGCTTTTCTTTTGCTCAAAGAAGAAGAAGAACATGAACAAAAGAAAAGATTAGGATAATGATCAAGTGAGTGAGCTAACCATGGGTGAGTGAGTATCATATACTAAATCATGTACAGACATAACCATGGCTAATTCTAATGGTTGGGTTAACTAAATATCTTAAGTAAAACAAATTGAGTTGAATTTGTCAAAGCACTAAAAGCTTCTACAAGCTTCATGCACTTAACAAATATTAATCAATTTAGATTTACTTTAAATATAAAAAACCCTCCACTAAAATTAGAATGGTGTATGTCTTATACACCCATGTCATGTGTATCATCAACAATGATACAAAAAGAAAACACATTTTTAATATATATCACATATATATTAAAGTTGTGCACATGAAAGAAAAATCCTCAAGTGAACAAGTGTTAGTTAATGTAAACTAGTATATCTAATATACAATTATACACTAAATTATTAAATCAACACTTGACTTAATAATCCGGTCATATCTCATATAACTGACTAACATCCATTGTATCGACTTATCGAATAAACACTTGATTCGATAACCCGGCTATATCATATATAACCGACCGATACAAAAAGTCGCGAGAATAGAATACGGTATCACATACACGCATTATTCTCGGTCCCGCACATATCACATACGTGCTCCTATTTCGTTTTGCCTGAGCCAGTAAAACCTTTATGTAGGACTCTAAAGACTCGTCAATACGCCGGCAGTAGGTGATGATCACATCAAGCACCCAAAAGCCGTCAGCGGTACTAGCTGGATGTAACGACTACCCGGGTATTGAGCGATCAGAAGATCAGTAAGCAAGCCCGCTCCAACTCCTGTAAAATCCTGCCGGTAACACTTCCCGTACAGTCCGGTCTCCTCGTCTGATATGTCGCATATCATGTCTAGGGGTGGTAAACGTCAGACCCCAATAACCGATAAGTCGTGCCGATGTGAGGCTTATAACGGGTCGAGAAATTACTGGTAACACTTACCAGTAAATCTCTAAATCAGCCCTGGCCAGGGACTTCCCTGTTACGGCCAATCGAGCACAGCGCAACATCAACCATCAATTCCGGGAGAGACGAAACCCCTCATATCGCTCATTGCCTCCATGTGACTCGGGACTGTACCCAAAAACCACCATTTTGCACGCCTTCTTGGACGTGGTATGGTGGAAATCAAAGCACAGTGGGAATCACACAAGACTCTATGACGATCTCGGGTCTACAGACTAACCTGCACAAGTGTACCAGAGAGCTGCCATCAGACATGAGGTATAATACCATCTTGGAGTTCTCGGCGAGTCCTTCCAGTGTACCCAGTCTCCACTGAGCACCCGTATACCATCTGTGATGTCAAACACCAATGGATATGGGATCATCCATCGCCCATCTCATGGGTCGAGAAGCATATACGCTAGTCTACTATGGTATATCGATGCCCTGTCTCGATACACCTACTGTTGGGGTAAAAATTTACAGCCCGGTTGACCAAGTCAAAATCAAAGTCAACCTGAAGCCAAGTGGGCCCAAGCCCAGTTCCAGTGGGCCCATGCCCGGGTCGAGCCCGAACATGAAGCGGCCGGCCTCTCCCCATGCCAAGATAAAAATTTTGTAATAAATAATTTTGTTGTATTTCTTTTATTTTATTTTATGGATAAATGTAAGAAAAATAGGCATAAAGCCAAATTGTTGTAAAGCCCATGGCTTATGTGCAAAAAGAAATGGCACATGAGCCATGGGATGGGCAAAATGCCATTTTGTAAAGCCCAAGGGGCTATATGTAAAGTGTACAGTCTATAAAGGCAAAGATAATGAGATATCCCAACAACTTTTTCTCTCTCTCTCAAAATTTTCCAGATCTGAGATCTTTCCTTCTTCTTCAAGGTTCCAAAACCTTCTTCTTTCTCTTGAATTAAATCAAGAGTTTTACTCTTCTTTTTATAAAACAAAATAGTTTTTCACCACCAAACCTACGAAGGGGAACTTGAATATGTCACTAGATCTCGAAAAGGAGAGATTTTAAAAAAACCCATATCTCTTGATCTTCAAGATCCAGCCAACAGAAGAGGAAGAAGAAGAACCCTTCCATTTAACCCCCAAAAAAAACACACTTAGGAGTCCAACTCCTCTCTGATTTCTCTTCCGAGATATTTTTTTAGGCTAAGAGCCTCTTTTTCTCGCCGGCGCTCAAGCGCAGAGCGCCCGCGTGCCGCGCTTGTGCTCCAGCGCTCAGCACTCAAGCGCAAAGCGCCCACGTGCGGACACGTGGCGCGCTTGCGCTCTAGCGCAAGCGCAAGCGCTCGAGCGCAAGTCGCCCCCGTGCCGACACGTGGCGCGCTCGAGCTCCAGCGCAAGCGCTCGAGCGCAAGTCTCCCCCGTGCCGACACGTGGCGCGCTTGCGCTCAAGCGGAGAGCACCCACGTGCCGACACGTGGCACTCTAGCGCCTGAGCACACAACACCTAGGCGCACAGCGCCCAAGGTGCTTCCCCCACGCATCCTTTCGATGTCTTTTCCCTTTTTTTATATATACATGTATATCTATACCTATGTATACATATGTACATACACACTTTTCAAACTGCACATTGAGTTCCCGATATATCCAAACCCCACTTTTCAAAACATAACACACGTACACTGCACATTGAGTTCGCATGACCAGTTTAACCCGTCAATCGGAGGTTCCCTCGCTCCAAAGGCGAGGGATAATTAACGGCAGCGTGTTTCACGGCTGCCGGAGATTCGGATCCCCACAATCATTAAACCCTGGCCTACCCTAGGCAGGGGGAATCTGTAGTATGCCTGACAAGCGCGCGCGTATTCTCATCTCAATGGGGTGACGAAAAACACCCTACAGATTCTGGCACGTCCGGTGGGACTTTGAACGTGGTCTCACCGGTAGGACTCGGGTTAAACATTCATGCGAACTCAATCAATATACATATCGATTGCCTATACTGAAATGATGTTTTTTTTCCATGCAGCAATCAACCTTCGGCGTCAATGTCTCCCCAGACGAATTCAGCTTCCAACGTGACCCCGATTCCGTCCATGGTCAAGATCAACGCTCGTGTGGTTCTCCCCGCAAGCCTCAGTCGACAGTGGGAGGAACCGCCCCGCCAGTTTGGCTCCGTCATCATCTACCCTGCTGGAAGCGCTCATCTGGCGGAGATCCCGGCGGAACATGTGTCGAAGACGGTCTCAAGGGGTAAGAGGCCGAATGTCGTGATCGCCAAGGCACCACAACCGAAACTTAAGACGGTATCTGAACGATTCTCTGGTGCTCCAGCGGGGGGCAAGAACTTCGGTACAAAGGGAAACATCAAATGTTGCGGATGAGCTCAGGCGATGACTCTAACAAATGCACAATCGAGCATATCTCCAAGGCCCTCCATCGACCGGTCTGCGGTGTCTTCCCAAAGAGCCGAAGTCTGCCACGTGCTTAGAACAGAAAAGTTATGGCAGAAGCGGCTAAGGTATCGAGCCAACAAGAGGGCCAAGGCTTCGGCCAAATGGAATCGTGTAAAGTTCCATGTGCAGGGTTGCCCCGCGACGACGGCTGAGTCGGACGTAAAAATCAGCAATTCCTTCAAGCCTCTGAAGTGGGTTCAGAAAAACGCCATGGCCGCCAGAATCAAGAAGAAAGCGGTCCGAACAGTGCAACAAAGAGACGTGTCCCGACCCCAACAGAAAAAGTATGACACTGTCTCTTCAAGAGTCTATCAAGCACTCTGTGCCGCACGAAAGCAGCGGGGCAAACCCAGAAAAGAAGCGCCAGCACCATTCAAGAACCTGGTTAGGCCATCCGCCTTAAATCGACTACCAGCTACCGAAATAAGGGGGTCAAGACAGCGATCCATGAAATCAGCCGCTAATGATAGAAAGACGGCCGGATATATCATCCATACGGTCTATATGGCGGGCAGGCGCCCCAGCGACAACCTTCGCAGGCAAGGATGGGGCCACCACATCCCAAGCCCAATCTAGCCTGAATGTGGTGGCCGCTGCCCAAGATCAGTCGCCCCCGCTGGATGAAGAAAACCCTCTCGATGAGGATGATAGGTAGAAAGACCCCTCGGTCCATGCAGAGTCAAGCTCGGACAGCGAGGAAGAGCCGACTTTCCGCCCCAGGACAGCGGAGCAAGAGCTGCTTCAAGAGCTTCGAAAACAGCTCAGGAGCAAAGATAAAGAGATGGCCAAGTTCTATTCGAAGATTGACGACTTAACGAACTAGGTGATGCAGCTTACGGCTCAAATTGCTCGAGCGCCTCCCAGTCAAGCACAAGCCGCTACTAATCAGCCGGGTGATGACAATCCGAGGCAGCCAATGCCTTTTCCTTCGGGTCCAAGACTGGTCGAGCCACATGAAAGCCGGCCACATTCCGCTTCTGGGGACGCCTTGGCCCCAGATAGCAGTATCCCTCTAACACAGGATCGGATAATGGATTTGGTCACCAGCAAGGTTAAAACATTGGTGGCCAAAGCTGAAGCTAAGAAAGAAATCAGCAGTAGTGGGCGGCCATATCCCGCGCAGTACGATCTGATTGAGTTCCCAAGCGGCTACGTTATTCCTAAGTTTGGAAGATTAGATGGAACAGGGAATGCAAATCAGCACGTCGCCCACTTCAAAGCATCGTGCGGAAATACAGGGGGCAATGACGCGCTCCTTCTTCGTCAGTTTGTCAACAGCCTGACCGGTGTCGCTTTCGACTGGTACGCGAGCATACCAGACGGGTCCGTCATTACCTTTGCCCAAATGGAATCTCTGTTTCGACAAAGGTTCATGAGTGTCAGTGATAAAATCTCCATTGCTGACCTTGTGAGGACCAAGCCGGGGAAGAATGAAAGCAACACTGACTTTATCGCTCGATGGCGTAATCTCACAGTCAAGTGCGAACCGCCGCTGGAGCAGGACCAGTCCGTCAGCCTTCTCATTGGGAACCTCAGCAATTGGATGGTCCCATTCTTGTGTACGGTGGGCCTTAAGACATTTCAGGAGCTAACCAAGAAAGTTCAAATGCTGGAACGCTCGAAGCAAGAGTCCTTGCCGGATTCTCAGAGAGAGAAAACTTGGAAAAGCCAGCGGGACGACAACCGTAGAAGCGGGAGTTCCAGCAGTACCAATGTCTTCAATGCGTCCGACAATGAAGAAAAGCGAAGGGCGACCGAATCCAAAACTAACCGGTCTCGAAAGCCATTGCTAGGAGGGGATGGGCCTTCCCTAGAGGAGAAGAAGAACAAGGTTTACTCTTTCAGAAGGGACAAGATCCGTAAGATATTTAAAGATGCCTTGAACAACGGCCTACAATTACCGGAGTCGAAAAGACCCCAAGAACCAAAAATGACCGACAATCCCCTGTATTTCCCGTACCACCGAGTAGTGAGCCATGCGATCGAGGATTGCTATATCTTCAAGGACTGGGTCGAGAAGCAGTATAAGGCTGGAGAGATCGAGCTGTCCAAAAGCGTGTTGGTGAACAATCAAGTTGCAACCGCCAACTTTATACAGACAGAAGTTGAAGCCTTTTGGGAGCAAACAGCTGAACCTGCTTCCCTGACAAACAAAACTGACTCATCGCGGCCTCCGTGGAGTACGCACATAACTAATAAGACGAAGAAGATGCTAAAGCTGCTTCAGAAAGAGCCCGGGATGAAATGGGAAGGACAGAAGAAGCCTACCAGTCCAGCTGCCAATGCGGCTCCATCAGGCTCAAAATTCAAGAAGCTCAAGAAGAAGAAAAGTGCAACAAGGCGCGAAAAAGAGTCTGCAGGGAGATTGACCATTCAAAAATATATCGATTCCCTCGAAGAATATGAACAAAAGGAAAGAACGTTGATTCAATTGAAGGAGTTCTTCCCTGTACAAGCGGCTGAGATTCTGGAGGAGTTAGAAGAAGACTCCAATGAAGGGATCCCAGTAGTGACCTGCTACGCCATCCTTCTTGGCAGCAACTCGGAAGAGGAGCTCTGTTTTCCCGAAGAGGACGAGGAGCTCACCACAACGGCCAATCAAATCCATCAAAGGAGCGGCAGGGCTCTAACGCCAAATCAGGGCAACGCCCCAAAAGGGAAGGAAAAACAAGTCGCTAATAAAGAAGATGGCAGAGAACTGGCTGATGAAAACATAAGTCCTTCCTCGGTGGACTATAATGTCTTGGCACATCTCCGGAAGCTTTCGTCTCTCCTGAGCATCTACGACGCCTTGGTCCTATCTAAGGAGCTTAGAGATGTTCTCATTCACGCTCTACAAAACCCCGAGTGGTATCAGGCTCACTTTGCGGAAATTAATATGAAAGAAGCCCGGCACGCTTTGCATGCCGCCGCAATCACATTTAAGGATGAAGACTTGCTACTGGGAACGGCTGAGCATAATCGGCCGCTTTACATGACCGGGTACAGCGACGAAGATCGGATTAATTGTATATTGATTGATCCGGGGTCTTTAGTGAACATCATGAACTTGCGGACGCTGAAGAGTTTGCCAATGGAGGTCCGACACCTGTCGAGGGAAAGGATTGTCATTCAAGGCTTCAACTAAAATTGCCAGCAAGTTCTGGGGTCTATAGCTTTGCCAATTAAATTCGGGGATCTGCAAACTGAAGCTAATATATACGTGATCGACACCGACACGTTTTATAAGATTCTCTTGGGGAGGCCGTGGCTCCATGATTACGGCATCATTCCGTCAACTCTCCATCAATGCATGAAGTATAGTAAAAATGGCGAAGAAAGACGCATTGATGGAGACATCAAGCCGTTCGGTGTAGATGAAGTCCGCTATGAAGATTCTCGGTACTTTACGAACCACCAAAATGCTAAGCCACAACTGACTGAGGATAGACTGGCCCCAAGACTCAAAAGCAAATCTGTGCCGGTTGTCACTTTCAAAAGTAAAAACGCCTAAGTGCGCCCACATTTCGGTAGAGACATTGACGAGTCCGACGCTGGAAGCCCGTCCTTCCGTAAAACCCGCCCTCGTTTCGGCAGCGATACGGACGAATCTGTTACTGAAGGCCCATCTAACAACAAAGTCCGCCCTCATCTTGGCAGTGACACTGAAGAGTCAGAAGAAGAGGACCTGCCGTGCAACAGCTGTGCAGATTGGACCCCCATGCAGCAAGAGAAACTAAGAGAGACCTTCGAAGTTGCAGAGGGGTCCCTAGCCGTCACAAGGGTACCAGAGCAGATGTGCAAAGAGCTCGATGCGTTGTCAGTCTCTACCGTGGACCACCTGAAAACTTTCTACGTTCCCGGGAGGAAAAGTGGACAGAAAGGCATCCTGTTTTATGGGTCAAACCCCGTTGTGTATCCGGACGATTTGTCTGCCGCATGCCTTCCATATGAAAGAGGCATAAGGGCCGTCCTCAATCCCAGATACTATGCGCCCGAGATGCGGGAATACTTCAAAAAGTGCGGATGCCGGTTATATCAAACGGAGTCTGAAGCAAAGTTTTACGAAGGGCTATGGTATCCGCCCCAGGTCCGAGCACTCATCGATGGACGAATTCCAGATAGACGGGGCATTGGCAACATTCAACCTGATTTCAAAGCGTGTTGCATGATCCATGTTGGTGAGGCCAGCGAAAGATCAAACGATGATGACGAGATAGCCGAGCCAGAAGAAGCTCCTCAAGATCTCGAAGATGGCGGACAAGCAACCTTTGACGAGCTAACCGAGATTGACTTAGGAACGCCCGATAATCCAAGGCCGACCTACATCAGCTCGCTCTTGTCAGAGGAAATGAAAGTGCAGATAATTGCCTTGCTGCTTGAGTTCATCGACTGCTTCGTGTGGACATACAAAGAAATGCCTGGCCTTTCCCCTGAAGTGGCCGTACATAAGTTGGCTATATCTCCTGATGCTAAGCCAGTAAAACAAGCTCCTCGAAGAATGAGAAGGGAACTAGAAGAAAATGTCAACGAGGAAACTAAGAAGCTCATCGATGCCGGCTTCATCAGGGAAGAGAAATATGCGGACTGGATCGCATGCATAGTCCCAGTGAAGAAGAAAAATGGGCAGATCCGAGTTTGTGTCGATTTCAGGGACCTCAACAGGGCATGTCCTAAAGACGACTTCCCGCTACCGGTCATGGAAATGATGGTCGATGACACCTCAAATTATGAGCTGTTCACCTTTATGGACGGCTCGTCTGGATACAATCAAATCAAGATGTCGCCTGAGGATGAGAAGCACACAGCATTTCGAACCCCGATCGGAATATATTGCTCCAAGGTGATGCCGTTCGGATTGAAGAACGCAGGTGCTACATATCAAAGGGCAATGACCAATATCTTCGATGACCTAATTCATAAAGTCGTCGAATGTTATGTTGATGATCTGGTCGTTAAGACTAAAACCAATGCCGATCATATCCAGGATCTTAGGACCGTTCTCACCAGACTGAGAGAATTTGACCTGAGGATGAATCCTCTGAAGTGCGCTTTTGGCGTGTCATCGGGAAAATTCCTGGGCTTCATAGTCCGACATCGAGGGATCGAAGTTGACCCATCAAAGATAAAGGCCATCATGGAGATGCCCCCTCCGAAGAGTCTGACGCAGCTAAGATCTTTTCAAGGCAAGCTTGCTTATATACGGAGGTTCATCTCAAATTTATCGGGGAGATGCAAGCCCTTCTCAAAGCTCATGAAGAAAGGAGCTCCTTTTATCTGGGATGCCGAATGTCAAGCAGCGTTCGAAAGCATCAAACAATACTTGTTGCACCTTCCAGTGCTGGCCGCCCCCATTCCGAATAAACCGCTGATTCTCCACACTGCTGCGCTAGATGAGTTACTTGGTGCACTCCTTGCCCAGAATAACGAGGAGGGAAAAGAAAATGCCCTCTACTACCTCAGTCGAACTCTAGTCGGGGCGGAACACAACTATTCCCCAATCGAAAAGCAATGCCTGGCTCTGATATTTGCTGTGAAGAAGCTGAGGCACTATCTGCTCGCTCATCGGGTTATACTGATCTCCAAGGTCGACCAGCTCAAACACTTGATGACCAGAGCGAGCCTAGCCGGCAGAATGGCAAGATGGGCTATCATTCTACTTGAGTTTAACATAGTTTATACTCCTCAGAAAGCAGTGAAAGGGCAAGCTCTTGCAGACTTCCTTGCCGCTCATCCTATACCAGAATGGCCGCCGCTAGATTGTGAGTTACCCGACGAACAAGTGCTGCACCTCGAGGAAGATGGGCCATGTTGGGAGCTCTACTTCGATGGAGCCTCATCAATAAGGACCTCTAGTAAATCTAGAGTCCTAGAGATAAAAGCAGGGATAGGATTGGTGTTCATCACACCATCAATGGGAACCCTACGGCGTTCTTTCGCTCTCACCGAGCCTCGGACAAACAATGAAGCTGAGTATGAAGCTCTGATAGCTGGTTTGGAACTCGCCATAGAAATGGAAATCCTTCGGCTACGGGTTTACGGTGACTCCCAGCTTGTCTTCAACAAAGTAAGATTCGACTATAAGATATACAAACCCGAGTTAGCTCGGTACAGAGGTTGGGTGGTGGAACTCATGAAACGGTTCACTCACATTGAACTAATGAGAATCCCCAGAGCATTGAACGGAAAAGCCGACATACTCGCTCGCTTAGCCAAGGAGCTGGCTGATCCTGACATGGACGAAATTCTGATCACAGTCAGGAGCCGGCAAATTCTACCCCCAGTCTCTCTACGTGAAGAGGAAAGCACGGAACAGAAGAGCAGTCCCGTCGAAGAAGCTTCGATCATCCAAGACGAGCCCGATTGGAGAGAACCCTTCATAGAGTACCTCCGATACGACAAGCTGCCTGAAGAAAAATCTGCGAGGATTCAGCTGAAGAAAAGAGCTCTCCGATACGTGTTTGTAAATGACACGTTATACCGCAGGTCATATGACCAACTCTGGCTCAGGTGTCTGTCATTGGCCGAAGCCCAAAAGGTCATAAAAGATGTCCACTCGGGCGTTTGCGGTGCTCACCAATCTGGCCCCAAGATACGGGATTGCGGAGAGCATGCAAAGAAATGTCAATCTACCAAATCCATGGTGATTTCATTCATAAGCATCCCAATCCGTTGCATCCTACGGTGGCATCGTGGCCCTTCGAAGTCTGGGGCACCGACATCGTTGGCCCAATTGATCCTCCGTCATCCAAAGGCCACCGGTTCATACTGGCCGCAACTGATTACTTCTACAGATGGGCTGAAGCTTCCCCGCTAAAACAAGTCAAGAAAAAAGATATTCAGACATTATTCCAGCATAATATTCTATATTGCTTCGGTACACCGAGAAGAATCATTTCCGACAATGGGCCTTCTTTAAAGAGCTTCAATGTCTCAAGGTTCGCTACTCAGCACAAGATAGACTGGAGATATTCCTCCATCTATAATCCAAGAGCCAATGGGCTAGCCGAAGCCTTCAATAAGACTCTATGCAAGCTCCTGAGGAAAAATGCTTCAGCCAACAAGAGAGACTGGAATCTCAAACTTCACGAGGCGTTGTGGGCATATCGTACCATGCACCTACTCCAACACAGTCCACTCCATACTCATTGCTCTTCGGAGTGGAGGCGGTCCTCCCCCTCGAAGTCGAAGTTCCAAGCTTAAGAATGGCCGTTCCGCATGAGTTGACGGAGGAGGAAAACGTGCTCCTTCGACTTGAATAACCCGATGCCCTCGAAGAAAAGAGGCTCGCGGTGCAGCAAAGTCTGGAGCTATACCGAGCCCAAATGTCACGAGCCTATGACAAGATAGCCCGTCTCCGTGCTTTCAAGAAAGGTGAATTGGTGTTGGTCCTCAAAAGACCGATCATCCCCAATCGACATGCTAAGGGAAAATTCGAGCCAAACTGGGAAGGACCATACGTCATCGAGAAAGTGTTTGACGGAGGATCCTACCAACTAATAAGTGCCGAGGGAGAAAGGCCCATGCGACCCATCAATGGCCGATATCTCAAGAAATACTACACGTGAATGCTCCAAGTCACAGGCGAATTGAGCACATCAGCCCTACGGTTGGACCCAAAGTTGACTACCGTATACAATCCACGGGCTCAAATGATTCTCGTCATACCCATGCCCCACCATAATTACCAGTTAAGCGGCTGGTCTCCGCCTTTGGAATTATGCTCCATTGAGAAGACCCACTCATGTGTCCTCACGATACATGAGGAGAACAAACCTTTGTGGGATCCTTACGACTCATAAAGGAAAAAACACACTTAGGAGTCCTCACGATTCCTAAGGAGAAATTACACCTGCGGGATCCTTACGACTCGTAGGGAGAAAATGCTTTTATGGGACCCTCACGGCCCATAAAATTGAAAAGCCTTAGGCGATAGGGATCTAAACCTGTCTCCTAAGCCATCGCTCCCCAATCCCCAAATGGCGAATGATGAGTTGCTCCTGGTACCATACTCCAGTGCAGCGATGCAGACGCCAACCAAATTCCAAATCCCATACCCCAACGGCGAATGATGAGTCGCTCCTGGTACCATATTCCAGTGCAGCGATGCAGACGCCGACAAAGTCCCGCAATTTTTCCGGCCCTACGGTCTGGATCATACATCCTGCAAAACTGTATACAATCCACGGGCGTAAAAAAATCCCAATCTCTCCCAAATCCTCTCGGGGCAAATGACGAGTTGCTCCTGGCATTATTCCAGTGCAGCAATGCAGATGCCAAACAAAAAAAAACCAATCCCCAAATCCTTTCGGGGAAAATGATGAGTTGCTCCTGGCATTATTCCAGTGCAGCAATGCACATGCCAAACAAAAAAAAAAATCCCCAAATCCTCTCAAAGACAGATGATGATTCGCTCCTGGTACCATATTCCAGTGTAACGATGCTGATGTCAACCCAAATCACATCAAGTCAAACAACCAATGACCTCCCTGGCAGAATCAAATTCCACCTCGGAAACAAGTCAACTTCATCCCTGACGCCGCAAGAAGCGGGGCAAGTCAAATCCAGAATCGACCGTCCACGTCGCTAAAATGGCAGCACCGACCGTCCAAGTGGCTAAAATGGCAGCACCGACCGTCCATGTCGCTAAAATGGCAGCACCGACCGTCCAAGTCGCTAAAAGGGCAGAACCGACCGTCCACGTCGCTAAAAGGGAAGCTACGACCTTCCAAGTCGCTAAAACGGCAGCATCGACCGTCCAAGTCGCTAAAATGGCAGCACCGACCGTCCACGTCGCTAAAATGGCAGCACCGACCGTCCACGTCGCTAAAATGGCAGCACCGACCGTCCACGTCGCAAAAGGGGCAGAACCGACCGTCCAAGGCGCAAAAGGGGCAGAACCGACCGTCCAAGGCGCAAAATGGGCAGAACCGACCGTCCAAACCGCAAAAAGGGCAGAACCGACCGTCCAAGTCGCAAAAAGGGCAGAATCGACCGTCCACGTCGCTAAAATGGCTGCACCGACCGTCCACGTCGCTAAAATGGCAGCACCGACCGTCCAAGTCGCTAAAATGGCAGCACCGACAGTCCAGGTCGCTTAAATGGCAGCACCGACCGTCCACGTCGCTAAAATGGCAGCATCGACCGTCCACGTCGCTAAAATGGCAGCACCTACCGTCCACGTCGCTAAAATGGTATCACCGACCGTCAACGTCGCAAAAAGGGCAGCATCGACCGTCCACGTCGCTAAAAGGGCAGCACCGACCGTCCAAGTCGCTAAAAGGGCAACATCGACCGTCCAAGTCGCAAAAAGGGCAGCATTGACCGTCCATGTCGTAAAAAGGGCAGCGCAGGATTCCTACAAAGCGGGAACCATATCACTCCGGGCCAGGGAAACGTCTATCACGGACACTCTGTCTCGGAGATATGTCAAGCAACGACCGTCCATGTCGTAAAAAGGGCAGTGCCAGCTTCCCAAAAAGCGGGAACCAAATCAGGTCGCCTCCAAGTAAACGAAGATCCATCAATTTCATGCACACGACCTACATATGTGGTGTGCATTTATTGATGGGGGGCAATTTGTTGGGGTAAAAATTTACACCCCGGTTGACCAAGTCAAAATCAAAGTCAACCCCAAGCCAAGTGGGCCCAAGCCCAGATCCAGTGGGCCCATGCCCGGGTCGAGCCCGAACATGAAGCGGCCGGCCTCCCCCATGCCAAGATAAAAATTTTGTAATAAATAATTTTGTTGTATTTCTTTTATTTTATTTGATGGATAAATGTAAGAAAAATAGGCATAAAGCCAAATTGTTGTAAAGCCCATGACTTATGTGCAAAAAGAAATGGCACATGAGCCATTGGATGGGCAAAATGCCATTTTGTAAAGCCCAAGGGGCTATGTGTAAAGTGTACAGCCTATAAGGGCAATGATAATGAAATATCCCAACAACTTTTTCTCTCCCTCTCAAAATTTTCCAGATCTGAGATCTTTTCTTCTTCTTCAAGGTTCCAAAACCTTCTTCTTTCTCTTGAATTAAATCAAGAGTTTTACTCTTCTTTTTATAAAACAAAATAGTTTTTCACCACCAAACCCACGAAGGGGAACTTGGATCTGCCACTAGATCTCAAAAAGGAGAGATTTTAAAAAATCCCATATCTCTTGATCTTCAAGATCCAGCCAACAGAAGAGGAAGAAGAAGAACCCTTCCCATTAACCCCGAAAAAAAAACACACACTTAGGAGTCCAACTCCTCTCTGATTTCTCTTCCGAGAAATTTTTTTAGGCTAAGAGCCTCTTTTTCTCGCCGGCGCTCACGCGCAGAGCGCCCGTGTGCCGCACTTGCGCTCCAGCGCTCAGCGCTCGAGCGCAAAGCACCCACGTGCCGACACGTGGCGTGCTTATGCTCAAGCGCAAGCGCTCGAGCGCATGTCGCCCCGATGCCGACACGTGGCGCTCTTGCGCTCTAGCGCAAGCGCTCGAGCGGAAAGCGCCCACGTGCCGATACGTGGCGCGCTTACGCTCCAGCGCAAGCGCTCGAGCGCAAGTCGCCCCGGTGCCGACAAGTGGCGTGCTTGCGCTCGAGCGCAAGCGCAAGAGCTCGAGCGCAAGTCTCCCCCGTGCCGACAAGTGGCGCGGTTGCACTCCAGCGCAAGCGCTCGAGCGCAAGTCGCCCCCGTGCCGACACGTGGCGCGCTTGCGCTCCAGCGCAAGCACTCGAGCGCAAGTCGCTCCCGTGCCGACACGTGGCGCGCTTGCGCTCAAGCGCCCCGCGCTCAAGCGCAGAGCGCCCACGTGCCGACACGTGGCACTCTAGCGCCTGAGCGCACAGCACCTAGGCGCACAACGCCCAAGGTGCTGTCCTCACGCATCCTTTCGATGTCTTTTCCCTTTTTTTTATATATACATGTATATCTATACCTATGTATACATATGTACATACACACATACTCCACGACACTGTCCCTGTTAGAAAAAAATTTCTAACGGGGCGCTGCCCCGCACCCCGTAAGGGGGCTGCTAGCCCCATTAACCCCCAGCCCGCTATCCGGGTAGCGGGACCCCCGTAAAAATTCCGCGTGGCACCCGATATATCCAAACCCCACTTTTCAAAACACAACACACGTACACTGCACATTGAGTTCGCATGACCAGTTTAACCCGTCAATCAGAGGTTCCTTCGCTCCAAAGGCGAGGGGTAATTAACTGCAGCTTAGTTCGCGGCTGCCGGAGATTCAGATCCCCACAATCATTAAACCCCGGCCTACCCTAGGCAGGGGGAATCTATAGTACGCCTGACAAGCGCGCGCGTATTCCCATCTCAATGGGGTGACGAAAAACACCCTACACCTACGACCAGGAACATTAAAGGATGTACTTATGGACTACCATGGCCCCACTAGTATGATCTGCATCATAGTCCAGGTAGTCAAGTACACATCCTAAGGGGTTTACCAACATGTAACTATAAGACAATATCAAGAGACAAGTATACATGTTAAGATAAAGAGCAACCAGATACATACTATCATATTGAGCAAGAAAGTCCTCTCTCTATATGTCCAAGCATCCAATATAATATACATCATCTGTACAATACTGGCCTCTAGGGCATACATACAACTAACAGATCCAATGGTGCTCTGATTTACAGAGCACAATCTTCTTTGTTTGGAAAGATTCTGAGGAGTATTTCCTTAACAGAATTTTATTTTGGTAATTTGATGATTTATCATCTTCGTTGGATCTTTCATCCAACGGTAGGGAACATTTAGTTCTAGAGCTTGGTGCTCTCGTGCCTTGCACGTGGGCGCTACTTCAGAGTCATTGACTCTTAGGGCGGGCGCACTCGTACTTTCCACGTGAGCGCTGCTTCGGAGCGCTGGCGCTCTTAGTGCAATCGCACTCGTGCCTTACACGTGAGCGCTGCTTCAAAGCGCTGGCGCTCTTGGCGCGAGCGTTTTTATGAAGCGCTGCTTCATTTCAAATTTTAAAATTTGAACAGAGCTTTGCTCTGATTGGGGGAAACAAGTCCATCTTTATGTAACTTACTTAGTCTTTTCTCTCGGATATGACCAAGTCTACAATGCCACAAGTAGAATTCGTTCGTATCTGAACTCTTCCTCTTGCGTGTGTTTTGTACATTGAGAACTGTATTTTGATTTAGAACATAGATACCATTACACAGTGTACCTTTTGCAACCAGTATCTTATTAAGGTAGATGTTCATGATATTTCTATTAAGAACAAAGTTATATACATCTTTATTAAGTAAAGATACTGATATGATGTTGCAAACCATGGAAGGTATATAGTAGCAATTGTTCAAAATCATAGTATTTCCATTTGGCAATACTAGGTGATATTCACCGATGGCTGCAGCATTAACTTGTGCTATGTTCCCTACCCTGAGGGACATATCACTAGGTCTAACTATCCTACTTTTTCTCAGTCCCTGCAATAAATTACAGATATGAGATCCTGATCCGGTATCTAGTACCTAGGAGGTAGGATTGACCGAAAAGCAGTTCTCAATTACAAGAACACCTGAAGTAGATGCAATAGTATGCTTCTTCTTCACTTGGGTCTCCTTGGAATCCATACAATCCTTTTTCTCTTGCTCATACTTATGACTGTTGTCGTAAGTTAGAGCCGAATCGACGTTTCCCAGCCCCGAATAAGAATTCGGATCAGTTAAGCGATATATTTTATTATCTTGATTAGGGCGTGAAATGGTTGCTACCTGGAGAGAGAGAAAAGAAACACTCAGCGTGCGCTCTTGCAAGATTAGATTGGTTATTAATTTATTTAACAAG
Source organism: Agapanthus africanus (assembly GCA_030015575.1). Classification (NCBI taxonomy): domain Eukaryota; kingdom Viridiplantae; phylum Streptophyta; class Magnoliopsida; order Asparagales; family Amaryllidaceae; genus Agapanthus; species Agapanthus africanus. The sequence goes on along the minus strand of JASDDO010000031.1, from coordinate 207,100,421 downwards.
GATGGCTCCTACTGTTTCCTCAAATTCTTCTTCAAACCCTAAAAGAAGAACTAGTCAGGATTTAATCGTACGTCACCATACTTGCTTAACTTTCAGCCAGGCTAGTGTTGGTACTTCTAGGGAGGTTTTCCAACGCTTTCGCGAAGTTCCTTAATTATATAAGCTCTTTTCCCTGGAGGCGTAGCCCCGCTAACACCTTTCTAGACACCTACTTGGTTTATAGCATTGATTGTTTAGTGAAATAATGTCCCGAGAGTAATCCTACTTATCAGTGGGATCGAGATCCAACTATCATTGTGAGATGACCTAGATGGAATCCACTCTAGTCACCACACTCCATAAGGTATGCTAAATCTGCAAGTTTCCTGTATGTTTGAAACTCCCGATGTGGTTTTTACCCCTAGGGCCCTAGTGAACTTGACGGAGTCAACAAATCAAAGAGTCCTAGTCAAGTTCAACCCGTCATTATTTGGATTGCATCAAACCCACCTGCATAACCCTTGACGGAGTCAACAAGGTTATACGACTGTCCTAACCAATCGCATCTAGTGCTACAAACAAGCACCACTCAGCTACCGTACATTACGCCTTGACGGAGTCAACAAACGTAGCACGGATACTAAGTGTTACTTGTAGGAAATGACGGAGGGCTACGACTGGGTTTTAGGCGAAAAACCCGTTAACCTAATGTACTTGATATCGTTGAAGGAACCTGAGCAATTTTGAAAAGGAGTGGTTTAAGCTCCGCCTTTTAAAAATTTCTGGTTTTGAAAAAACCGAGTAGTCTACAGTACAGACTTTAGCTCAAGAGGTCACTCCCCGCGAAGGGATCTCGGCTCTTGCCTCGTAGAATGAGGTGCTGGATATTCATGACCGAATACCACTATGCAAAGCGAAAGAATATAATTGTAGTTTTTCGAAATTTGTTCCAACATCTTTTAGGTTTATTTTCTTGCATTAATCAAAATTAATGCGGTCCCATCAATTTAACCTATCACACCAGAAAAGAACGAAAATAAAATGTACGTATTTGCCATCCGCATTCGCCACGAAGCCCCGTCATCACCCGTTAGGTTACTTAACTAACGACAGAGCGGGGGCTGGACTAGCACGGGTGCAAAACATATACAACATCTACTAGTGTATATATATATATATATATATATATATATATATATATATATATATATAAGTATATACAACATTCGTCCCAGGCATGATAATAATCAACATCACATAATCTCAGCCAACAATACAGAATGGTGGATAATCTTGGAGCCCCGGGTTTCATTTGAGCCGCAATTAAACCCGACGTTCCCGGTCGTGTAGATAGCCTGTGTAATGAAAACCTGGACTCCTACGAGCGCGGCAAGTTACCCGCCAATCCCAGAAGTGAGGAAACCCCTTTCAACAAAGTGAATGGGCTACCCAGCACTTCACGGAACCCGGTAACTTGGGCGCCCCTTCCGTGGGTTAAACTATACCCCCTACGAGTGCGACGAATAGCCCGCCAATTCTAGAATGAAGCCTCCTCCATCTCAACGCCATGAGATGCGGGCTTGTTGCCTTCTAAAACCTGGCTATCCGTGCACTCCACCGTGGGGTAATCCTATTACAGAAAAAGAAAATAATATGTACAAATGGTGACATCGACCTCAACCCGGTCGTGCCCCAAAATAATATACAACCCGGCAAAGACGGCAATCCACATGTCGGACGCTCGCCCCGCAAAAACAAATGTACAAATGAATATAAACTGTACTGCTAACATTGCACCACATGCTATCCATCACGACTATCCAACCACAATCACAGCACAAGCACAAAACATCAATGCGAACCTCACGTTCGTAAACCCGTCTAAAAGAACATATAGCAATCATATGAGTTTACCGATCAAATGACATTCACGGTCGCAGATAAAAGTGAATGTACTATAAACGATTAAACAGTGTCAAATATAACGACTTCGAAACACTCCAAATTGCCCCGTATAGAAAACAACAAAGAATCAAACTTGGGCAAAAAACAAACAACACCAGACAACCAAACTCCACTGGATGAGAACACAGACCAAAGCACGACACATATCTCCATGAAAAAACCGAGGAGGCCGGTATTTTGAGGTATGTGGCCGTCCAAAAAGTGTTGGAATTGTGTCATTTTTGGTCAGTATTCATCTCACAGTGTAAAGAGTATTCTGCACTTGTTTTAAAAAAAAATTTGAAGCCTTTTAAAAATCAACAGAAATTGCAGTTTGGGTTTTGATGTTACGGAGTCGTTTCGGTTCCGTTGTTTTAACATTGTTTAAACTTGCTATTCTAGGATTTATGGGCTGGCTCTGATACCATGAAGGGTTACTCTAGCGCCCCGGCCAACATCCGTGGCCAAATCCGGAAATTTTTTTTTATGACGATACAAAACTAGGCGCTAAAATAAACACAAACCGGATCTTTACCATAAACCTACTGAGCAAATTAGGGTTCTATCTACTATGATAGAATGTATACCTAAAGAAAACTAGTCCTTCGGGTCTTCGATCCTCTCCTTAAGCTCCTCGATGGAAGTATGGATCGTGCTTGAACTTCGGCCTCCTTGTGTCAACGATGTTCCACCCGAGAGCTCCAACCTTGAGCTAAACCTATAACTTGTGGTAACTAGAATACTTAGCTTGCTAATCTAAGTAGACATGAGTGAGTAGAGTGTGATTTGAGTGGCTTAGTCTCACTAACACTTGATTATCAACACATGATACACTAGGGTTTGAAAGAGGAAGAAGGAGAGAGCTAGCTTGAAGAAAGAGAAAGTATTTGTGATAATGATAATAGAAAATGGAATGGCTATCTTTTATATGACCATCAACCATGGCATGAAAATATCTCACAAAAATATCTAGGTCAAAAATATCTCATAAAAATATCTATGGTCAATAAGTCAAGCCAAGTTAAAAGGTCAACCCAAGTAGCCATGCCAAATACAATTATCATTTATCAAAAATAACAAAGTCTTTTCTTTTTCTCATATATGTTTTGACCAAGTCAATGGTCAAAACCCTAAGGAGGTATCTCCTTCTATACCCCCTCTCATCCGTATATACATACCCGCATCCGTGTTCCGAGAAACATGAATACTATGAGACGAAACTAATCCAATAATCAAATACTAGGATCCGGCTTAAACCAAAGCCCACTAGTATTGTCCGCTCGAACACCACATGCGTACAAGTACACGTATGTGATCGAACCCTGTCGTAAAACCATACAACCTCTACTCGTTTCGCCCGAAGCTGGGAAACCCTCTGTGTGGGACTCTAAAGACTCGACGGTACTCTGGCAGTGGGTTTAACCACAATCACGTCAGCAGCACTAGCTGTGCGTAACGGCTACCCAGATATCTGTCGATAAGAAGGTCGACGAGCAAGCTCATCCAAACTCCTACTAAGCCTATCTATGACAATCTCCGTACAATCCGGTCTGTTCGCCTATGAGTATCGCATATCGGGCCTAAGGGGGTGGTAAACGTCAGACCCCTAGTAGCGTTATAAGTCGTGTTGGAGTGTAGCCCAGAAAACCTTGAGAAACTACTGGAACACCTACCAGTAAATCTCACTTACCCTGGCCAGGGACTTTGTGTAATGGCTCTCCAAACACAGCACGATATCATCCCCCAATACCGGGAGAGACGAATCCTTTCTAACTGCCACTGCCTCCAAGTGCTTCGGGACTGCACCCAACTACTACCTGTTTGCACGACTCAATAGAGCAGTGGTAGGGTAGCAATCAAAGAACAGTGGGAACACACTTGAGGCGAAGTAGCACTGCCAAGTTAACGGACTAAGCTGTACTCATGTCACCTGGGAACTACTAACCGACGATATGTATAATACCAACCAACAGTTCACGAAGCGTCCGTCCAGTGTAACTCATAACCCAATAAGCACCTGCATACTATCTCCAGTACGATGTACTGATGGCTGTGGGACAGACCATCTCCCCTGCTGGGATAAGAAGCGTATACACTAGTCTACTCTGGAGTATCGATGCCCCATCTCGATAATCCTATGACTAGGAACCTGTATAAGGATGTGCTTATAGACTACCCATCCCCCACTAGTGTGATCGCCATCACAACGCTGTTAGTCAAGCAAAGATCCTAAGGGCTCCATCAATATGTATTAGCAATAAGTTAAAAGAAACATAAACACATATTAAGATAGATACAAACCAAGTAGCATGCTACTATATCGAGCAAGACTGTCGTCAATCCGTGTATATATCCCAAACTTCCAAAATGTATTATACAAACTAGTACTATACATTAATGGCCTCTAGGGCATACATATCCAACATTTGATGCATATTCTTCGGGTGTCCTTATTACCGAGAACTATTTCTCAATATCTTCTACGTCCTAGGTATGAGATACCGGATCAGGATCCCACATATGTAAGAGTTACATGGGCTACAGAAAGGTAGAGAACTGAGAATAGTTGATATGTCTCTAGTCTTAGAGAATGGTGTAATTGTTGCAGCCATGCCTGTTGGCAGATATCACCTTGTATTAATACATTGATTCTGAACAAATGTTATTACATACCGAACCTGATATACAACATTACATCATGTTCTTTACTGAGTTAAAGAAGGATATAATTCTTTATTGGAGGATAATGTTGTGAACATTTTCCTGAATCAAGAGTTGATTCGATCAGGCATGTTAGATAATAGCATATACGTTCTAAATAAAACCACAGTTCAAAGTATGTAGAACACACACAAGAGGAGTGGTTCATAAATGAATGAATCCTTCTTGTGGCATTGTATACTAGGTTATATCAATGCGACACGACCAGCTAAGTTACATAAGAATGAATATGAGAATCTGTTCGAATTTTCATCTTATGATACTTTCCAGTCTTGTCTCAAAGGTAAAATGACTAATACTCCATTTACTGGAAACAGAGAAAGAGTTACTGAACTCTTGGGACGCATACATGATGATGTATACAGTCCTATGTCTACAAATGCAAAGGTTGGTTCTTCGTACTTTATTATATTCACTTATCATCTCTCAGGATTCGGACATATGTTCCTGTTGAAACACAAGTCTGAAACTTTTGAGAAATTCAAGGAATATAAGCTTGAAGTTGAGAACTAGAAGGGTGGAAGTATTAAAGTCCTTCGATGTGATCGAAGAGAAGAATACTTGGGCATGGAGTTCCTGGATTATTTAAAGGAGAATGTGATTCTCTCTCAGCTTACTCTTTCGAGTAAACCACAGCACAACGGTGTATCGGAGCGGAGGTATCGCACCCTATGAGATATGGCATGCCCTATGATGAGTACTGCTGAGTTACCTGTTTTCTTTTGGGTGTTATGCACTTGAGAAGCTGCATACCTATTGAATGGGGTTCCATCCAAATCAGGGCTTACCACTACATATGAGATATGGAATGGACAAAGACCATGTATCATGACCTGAAAAGTACGGAACATGACCGGCACTTAAATTACGAAACGTCTCGAGGCGTACGTAATCTAAGTAAGCGAAAACCCAGAAATCAAAACCAAGTAAAGAAGTAGAGTGAAGTAAAAACCAATTTAAATCAAGTAGTTTTGCAACATACGCCGAAATATGCATTTTTAAAATCACAAGTCTTTTCTGAAAATTCCGGCAGAGTTTCCTTTAAAAATACTGGCCCCGAACGGGGTACAACATGATAAATATATGCATCAATGATAAAAGGCATCCCCAAGCGGGAGCTAGCTCTTCGTCAATCGACGGTCACAACCACGCAAGCAATATAATATATAACGCCGAAGGGCGAGGATTAAAACTGAAAAGGAAACTCAAAACAACATGAAATCCATAAAAATACAACGCGCGACTCTAAGGTCGAAAGAATAAACATCACTGGTCTCTATCTCTGAATAAATATACAAGTTTGGTTGATGGAGTCACTAGATACAACTGAATAAAATAAGGGTATAATAGTGGTCACGATACAAGTGAACCCACCTACCAAAGTAAATCACCCGGAAAGGAAGCGGTGTGCCAGCAAAGCCGTAATGAAACCTGTACGGCAAAACCTGCAAGAAACTGTGGCACAACAGGGGTTAGTTGCCAACTCATGAGTAGAAAACATCACAGAGCAGAAATCGCATGTATGACGCAATCCTAGGTCATACGATCAATATATAATCCTCAAACGATAAAGTCTGAAGCATGAAAAGGTGGCAAGGGTAACCATCTATACATAAATGTAAACCCATGTGCTCGGGTCAGTGCCTCAGGTATCAAGATATCATATGAATGAGGTATGAATGCATGGAAACAGAATACAAGTAAATGAAGAAACAGCTTTCATAACTTAGTGAGATTTCTGTATATTTAAAACGAGGTATCATCAAGGAAATCAACATAAACAGTGTCTAGCATCGACAAAAAACATAAATCCCAATATCTTAATATCTCAGGCTCCGGCTATCCGCACTGGCCTGTATCATCAAATCTCAATACCTAAATATCTCAATATCTCAGTGTCTCAAATCTCACTATCCAGGGCGCCGTCGGTCCAGATCGTCCCCTAACATCAATCACACGACCACGAACGGTATCCTCCGGATATCCGACGCGTCAGGTAAAATCACCGGTAGGCAGTCTGCCCCTACCGGGCTCATCGTCTACTACTCGATCTTCTTGCCCCGGGGTACCTTACCGGGTCCACCATGTACCCGCAGACGGTTCATCCAACTCCTCGAATCGGGTCTCGAAATCCATCTCATAACCGAGAAAACATCATGGTGGACGACTCATACATCATGAGAAAACCGCACTTTTCATTTTAAAAAGAGAGAGAGAAAGAAGTTTATATATATTCTTGCGGTTTTCTCCCAAATCCCGGAAATCTCATGAAAATCCGAAATCCAATCATCAATAGCACGTAAACAGTGAATATAGGCATAAAACTCCATAATTCTGCATAACAGTGAATAATAATATGCATGAAGTAGCAAGTAATAACTGCAATGTCTAAACTGGCATATAAGGCAAGTACACTAATATCATGTCGAAACTATCAGCTAACAAGCTATGTCAATGAAATAGTATTCTCTAAAGTGTACATGACATGGCAATTACCGATGATGATGTGTGTGAGCCGGCAAGTAAGTGTACGTGGAACATACGCATCATTGGTAATGGTTCTGGTGTCTTGACAGCATGATATCAATAATGGTATATGAAAACACAATATAAGCATGCGATGCGAAGCGAACAACAATAATGTGCGGGAGCTGAATGATAAACACAATGATAACTAATCTGCATTTATATAAATATAAGTCATACAGTGGTGCCATTTGAAATAACACGAATCATGGTGTTTTGAAAATAAGGGCTACGGTGTTTTTGAGAAAAGATACGTCCTTTGAAATATCCGTAGAATCCCTTGTCCCGTATTTAAAATACACACGATTCGTTAGTTTTTTTTAAATAGGTATGAGTCGAATCTAATCTATCCTTTACAAGTAAACTACCGGACTAAACTAAACAGGCTGATCGAAGGGTAAGGAAACCGCCTAACATCTGAGTCGATATATATATATATATATATATATATATATATATATATATAACAGTCGGTGATCCCGTCACAAAAGTATACCATACGATACAATATCTATAATACGACATCCTCAAGTCAAGGGTGCGGATCTATCATCAATAAAAAGCTCATACATAAATCCGTCGTACGGTATCTTAAATCTAGGTACGGGTCAAATTTCACACTCATCACATTATTCATCAGGTATCCTCTTTATCAAAAATCATGATCCGGGGTACTGATCTACGTCTAGTACAATACTGATACCAATCTAAGTATATGCATGCGTGTGTATGAAAACACCACGTCAAAGGACCCGCTAAAACATCAAGTCGTACCTCAAATACGAACCCTGTCATATCACCGATCTCACGGCCTCAAATCCAATCTTATCGACTCATCTCCAATCCCAAGTACTATCCTCATTATCCAGTATATGTACACATAGTCCTATACCCATGTGAATACATATATACATATCCCCATATACGCACATGTAAAAGAATGAATGAATGCAAGTGTGTGTGCGTGTGTGGGTGCAACAACTACTCTAGGGTTTCGCAAGTAACACTACAAATCCATGAACACATAACCTGATAGTTATATGTATGCCCTAGAGGCCATTACTGTACATGCGATGTATATTGTAGTGGATGCTTGGACATATATAAGTATGACTTTCTTACTCGACATGATAGTATGCTATCTGGTTGCTCTTTATCTTAACATGTACTCTGATTGTCTCTATGTTACATGTTGATAAAGCCCTTAGGATAAGTACTTGACTACCAGGACTATGATGCAGATCATACCAGTGGGGACAGTGTAGTCGCCAAGTACATCCTTCAAATGTTCCTAGTCGTGGGAGTACCGAGACAGGGCATCGATACTCCAGAGTAAACTAGCGTATGCGCTTCTAGACCCATATGATGGGCGATGGATGATCCCATATCCATTGGTGTTTGACATCAGAGAAGGTATACGGGTGCTCAGTGGAGACTGGGTACACTGGACGGACTCGCCGAGAACTCCCAGATGGTATTATACCTCACGTCAGATGGAAGTTCTCTGGTGACACTGGTACAGGTTAGTCTGTAGACCCGAGATCGTGATAGAGTCTTGTGTGATTCCCACTGTGCTTTGATTTCCATCATACCACGTCCAAAAGGGCGTACAAAACGGTGGGTTTTGGGTACAGTCACGAATCACATGGAGGCAATGAGCGATAGGAAGGGATTCGTCTCTCCCGGTATAGGGAGTTGATGTTGCGCTGTGTTCGATTGGCTATAACTGGAAATTCTTGGCCAGAGTTGCTGAGATTTACTGGTAAGTGTTATCAGTAGTTTCTCGAACTGTTATGGACCTAATATCGACACGACTTATCAAGCAACTAGGGTCTGACGTTTACCACCCCTAGGCGATATATATGACATATCAGAAGAAGAGACCGGACTGTATGGGAGTGTTACTGATTGGATTCGCAGGAGAATGTAGAGGCTTGCTTGTTGATCTTCTGATCGCTCAATACCTGGGTGGCTGTTACGTTTAGCTGACCGCTTGCAGCTTGTGGGTGTTTGATATGATCATCACCTACTGCCGGCGTATTGACGATTCTTTAGAGCCCTACACAGAGGTTTCCTGGCTCAGGCAAAACGTAGTAGGAGCACATATGTGATATGTGCGGGACCGGGAACAATACATGTATGTGATACCTGTTGGAGATAGTGCCCTCAGAGTCAATTACTGGATCACAGGCACGTGATTGCAATGATTGATGGAGGACCTATGCCGGTAGGACAGTCTTACTCAAGATGATAGTATACTATCTGATTTATCTTTATCATCGTGTACTGCTTTAGGTGACCTTACAGGTCACTATTGCACGTTGATAGAGCCCCTAGGATTCTTGCTTGACAGCCAGCAGTATGAGGGCGATCATATACGTGGGAGCCGGTAGTCTATAAGCACATCCTTAAAAGGTCCCTAATCGTGGGAGTTTCGAGACAGGGCATCGATACTCCGGAGTAGACTAGTGTATACAGTCGAGACTCGACGAGGGGCGGTGGCCGGTTTCGATCATATACGTGCGGTATTGCACGGATCATGATCGGACGGATAATACTAGCGGGCTTTGGTTTAAGCCGGATCCTAGTATTGTACAGTGTAGATTTTGTCTCATTGCATTTGTATTCGGTCGGAATACAAATGCGGGTATGTATATACAGTAGCGGGTTTTTCCTGTAATTTATTTCGGGAACAGTTTTCTGAAGTTGCCAGTTTACATTCCGTTTCGGCCATTTTCCTTTGTATCATTCCTTGGCTGAAAAATGGTGGAGGAGGGCTTATTTGCAAGCATGCAAATTTGATTTGTGGAGGGTGTTATTTGCATATTGTAGTGTCATGATGGTTCCACCATGCATTGACTTCTTGCTTCATGATTGGGCATCATCATTGCTTGACTTTTGGGTTATGATTAGTTTGTAGAGTGTTGGATTTGGTTGGTGATGATTTCTCATGATAACCCTTCTCTCTCTCTTGATTATTGATCTCACTCATTTTTTTCTCTCCATTCTATCATCGAAAAAGGGTATGGCCGGCCACTCTTTTTGGTGGGCTGTCCAAAATATTATGGCGGGGATTTTGATCTTTTATACTTTGCAAAATCCCCAAGTTCATCTACAAAAAGTTCACTTCATTACCTCCACTAAAAAGGGAAACTTCATACAACCCCATGAGACAAAGAGAACTACACTTATTCTACACCAATTCTTGGACACGTCGACTCGCCAACTTCGTGCCCGAGTTGCCTCGGACCAGAGGTAGGCGCCCGTAAAAGAACCCAGCGATGTGGTGCCCTTCCGACGAGGAGATGAAGACCGGAGATTCCGCAGGGAGATCGGGACGACGACGAGAAGACTGAAGGACACGGATCGCTCGGTATATCTCTCTACCCCTTCTCTAGTTTGCTAGGACTATGTTAATGGCCCGATCCGGGTTTAAAGTGCGCGGTGGTGTCAGTTTACAAGTTTTGTAAAAAGTTTTGTTTCCGCATTCCGGCGTCGGATTGACGGTCGGGGCGCCGCCGTACACTTACATGGTATCAGAGCCACGCCATTAACCTTGTCTAGTTTGCTCTTGTATGTTTAAAACTCCGATCGAACAAATATCCCAAAGCTGCATTTTCAAAGTATCAGTTTTCTGTCGAATTTTTTTTTCGCTCGAAATTTTTTTCAGTACATTGCAGAACCACGTGCAGGGAATTATAAGCATTCTATGAAAATTTGGTCGCGTGACGTCACCTTTCCACCGCGGAACCGTGGCCAAACCCTTGCTTGGGCCGCGGTTCCGCCGCCACTTGTACTGTTCAATGCACCAAAATTTTACAGAGAGCTTCTGAGTTGAAAATGGGATTTTTGGAATATTCTTTTTGGGCCCAGATTTTATTTGAGTGCTATAGTTGTGCTTGGGGCCCACTTGGGTAAATTTGATCTATCGAAAAGTTTAAACATGTTAGTTCACAGTATTTACATTATATCTGCGACCGTGAATGTCATTTGATCGGTAAATTCTGTCTAACTGCTATAGCCCTTTTAGAAGGATTTGCGAACGTGACATTCACGTAGATGTTCTCTGTTGTGCTGTGATGTTGCGGATTGGTCGTGGGGGATAGCCTGGATGCAATGTTAGTACAGTTTCTTTTTATATGTACTTTTGATATTGCGGGGCGATCGTCCGACATGTGGACTGCCGTCACTGCCTGTTTGTATATTATTCTTTTGGGGCACGACCGGGGTGAGGTCGATGTACCCGTTGTATGTATATTTTACATTCTATACTAGGATTACCCCAAGGAGGGGTGCACGGATAGCCGGGTTCTAGAGGGAAGCGAGCCCGCATCTCATGGCATTGAGACGGAGGGGGCTTTACTCTAGAACTGGCGGGCTATTCGCCGCACTCGTAGGGGTTACAGGTTGACCCAGGAGGGGTGCCCAAGTTACCGAATTCCGTGAAGTGCTGGGTGGTCCATTCACGTTGTTGAAGGGGGGTGCCTCGCTTCAGGTTTTGGCGGGTAACTTGCCGCGCACATAGGGGTCTAGGATTTCATTGCACGGGCTATCCACACGACCAGGGGAACGTCGGGTTTCAGTAGCGGCTCTATGAAACCCGGGGATCCCAGATATCTGTATTGTTCTGTGATGCTTATTACATTTCTGTGATGTTGCATTTTATCACGCCTTGAGCGAATATTATATATTGATATATATACTAGTAGATGTTGTATATGTTTTACATCCGCGCTCGTCCAGTCCCCGCTCTGTCGTTAGTTAAGTAACCTAACGGGTGATGACGGGACCCAGTGGTGATTGCGGATGGCATATACGTACATCATTATTTTCGTTCTTTATTGGTGTGATCAATTGATGGGACTGCGTTGATTCGGATCAATGCAAGCTAAAAAAACCTATTCTGATGTTTTTGGAACATTTTTCAAAAAGCTGTTATTGCAAGGGCGTTCTCTTTTGTTTTGCACAGTGGTATTCAGTTGGAATATCCTGCACCTCAGTTGACGAGGCAAGGGTCGAGATCCCTTCACCGGGAGTGATCCCTTGGACAAAAGTTTGCGTCAGGGTAATAACATCACTATAGCCGATTGCCTTTTGCTTTGCATCGTGGTATTCAGTTAGAATATCCTGCACCTCATTCTACGGGGAAAGAGCCGAGATCCCTTCACCGGGAGCGACCTCTTTAGCAAAGGTTTTCGTCACTATATTTTTATAAAAAGCTATCCGGTTCCTTCAACGATATCAAGTTCATTACGTTAAAGGTTTTTCGCCAAAAACCATTCGTAGCCCTCATTCATTTCAGACGGGTAGCACATAGTATTCATGCTATGTTTGTTGACCTTCGTCAAGGCATAGTGAATGGTAGCTGCTTGTTACCTTTCTGCTGCATAGATAGATGTGTTGGTTTGGGACAGTCGTATAGCCTTGTTGACCTTCGTCAAGGGCTTGTGCGGGTGGGTTCAAATTAACCTGGACAATGACCGGTAGAACTTGACATGTGACTTATGATTTGTTGACCTTCGTCAAGGTCATAAGAGCATGGGGTAAAAATCACATCGGGGGTTTCTAAAGAAACTGAAACTTGCCAGATATGCGCATACCTTCTGGAGTGTGATAACGTGAGCGGATTCCGTCACATTATCATGCGATGATAGTTGGATCCCGATTCCCACTGAAGAGTTGGTTTACTCCTCGGGTGATACCGACTAATTCTTCTTTCAGGTTTGGAGAAGAATTTGACGGTACAGTGGGAGGTTTCCTGATTAGATAAAGTGATAACCATTCTGATCTAGGTTAGAGTGCACGATGAGTGTTTCTTTTCTCTCTCTCTTTGGCAGCGACCATGACCCGGCCCTAAGACTATGACTCGGTGACCAAGATTAACCGAACCTTCTTATAAGACTGGCTTTTGGATTGTCAGAGTTGCATACCTCATTGGCACTCCTACTTTTACCCTTTTCTCCAGGACACCCCGTATTACTATGAACATCCACTTCCATTGGACAAAACCATCAAATGGTTATATACGAACTCGAAGGAATTTATTCGAGAATTGTTTCCGGTTCTGGAGAAAACGAATAGGACTATTCAATTGTCTTTTCCTTTTTACCTTCTCTCAGGCTGCGAGTGCTCCTTGGATTAGGGGATAGTACACCCGTTACGCCTATTGGATAGTCTTCTTCCAAACCTTAGGCTGGTGCCGACCAGTAGGTAATGAAGAAAACCAATCAGCCTAACGATGGTGTACAGAAGGTATTAAGTTAAGACAAATAAAGGGATTAGAAGGAGGGCAAAGTAAATTGCGACTGCTATTCACGACCAAACCATGTATTTCATTACCACTCCCACTTCACCTTTGTATTTCTCCAGGACACTCCGTATCACTATGAAGATCCACAGTTTATTGGATACTCCATCGTATGGTTATATACGAACTCGAAAGGAACTTGTTCCAGTTCGGGGATGGATTTTGGTTCAGGAGAAATAGGAATAAGGTTTATTCAGTTGTCTCTTATCACCACATTCTTTCGCATTGCGAGTGTTCCTAGGATTAGGACAGTACACCCATTATGCTTATTGGATAGTCTTCTTCCAAACCATTGGATGGTGCCGAACGGTAGGGAAGGAAGAAAACCATTTAGATAAACGGGTGTGCAGAAGGTAATGATTAAAGACATATGAAGGGATGTTGAGAGATGGCATAGAAATATACGGTTACAGTTGTGAATCTGGATAATGGAAGAGGCATTACTAGGAATACCAGGATACCCCTACGAAATATTTCAATGTTTCAGTTTCACTGTGTACTGTTAAAGGAAAACTGATTTCCCAATTAGACACTTGCTCCAGGGTATGTATTTACCAGGTTTGATTCTCACATCTGTATGGTTTTACAGATGATGAGTGGGAGTAAATTATTGGGAATTAGGCGATCATCCTCATTATATCGGAATTCGTTGTAATTGGTGATATTTGAGGAAGTCACCTGGGTTGTTTGCCGGACGGCAAATATTTGGTTTTGAATATCCGCTGTTATGCACCAATTTCAAATTGATACATCTGTACGTATATTTTTGTAGAGTGAGATATACCTTTTTGAAATTATGTCCATGACATTTACCTATATCTGTGGATAGTTAGGTAAGGAGCATTAAACAGCGGTGTAATTCTTCTTAACCATAAATACAGTTTTCAACTTACGACACACAGCAAATGAGTTATTGGACTAAGGGGACTGTTCATATCATAATATTGCATTTTATATTCCCCATTCTTATGCATTTTACAATAAAACATGTATTTTTGACCCATGTCTTCTACATAGTACAGGTTACAGGTTCTTGGAGCGAAAACAGTGAAAAAGACACAAGACGATACAAAAGAGGGACTTTTGACCAACAAATAGAAGGATCTTAGTCAAGCCTAGACAAAGAACAGTTCACAATGTACAAGGCAACGCAAGGTCCAAGATGTTAAAGCAAATGGTTAAAAGACCATTACAAGTTTCACTGAAAGATCTGAAGAAGATTTAGAATCCAAATGGAAAAAAGTACTGAAGAAATAAAAAGAACAAGACACCAGAAAGCAGCCCAGACATTTTCACTGTTTGATCTCATCAATGGGCCGCGGAACCGCGGCCCTACCCCTACCCATGCCGCGGTTCCGAGGCCGTGTTAAGCCCTGGGTGCATGAAAATTTTACCAAAATATAGGGCGGCGCTGAATAGTTAACCTAAGGGCAAATTTGTAATTGCAGACGTGCGAATCAATTGTAAACCTAGGGTTTCTATGTCCTATAAATAGAATCCAAGTCATTGTATTTTCCCATGCCTCTATTCATCAATAAAATTTCAGTTTCTTTGAAGTTGGAGAGCATCATTCGTAAGTAGGTTATTTTTCTACCCTAGTTCTAGTTTTTACTTTCTACCCTAGGTAAATTCTTTTCTTGCCCTAGTTTAATATAGTTTAGAATTTCTTTTAATCTGTAGTAGATCTTTCATCTCTTTAATCAAAACAAAAATAAAAATCATGGTTTTCGTAGATCCCTTAATGAGCGAGTAGTTTCCTCGCTTGTTAGGGTTAGGAAGAAGGAAGGGTTTGAGAGATGAAGATCTCTCATCTCTTTTCTTTGCCAATCTTTTATGATCATTAGGACTCCATGCATACTTGCATCTTCCGCCCCCTACGGCACCCCACCAACGAGGTAACGGTGATCCGTAGTATAAAAGACCGAAGTTGTAAGTTTTCCATGGAGGTTAGGGTAAAGATTAAGAAATGAAGGACAAGGATCTAGAGAAAGAAACATCTTCACAATCATCCTAATCCCCTTTATTGAAATTTACCATAACCCCTAATATGAAATCTAATTAAAGGCATTGGAAAGAGGTGTAGATCTTTGTTTACAAAACTTTACCTAAATCTAATCCTAGCAAGTTTCTAATCCTAGTATAACACAACTTAGTTTTTAGATCTAATTAAAAGACCAAACACCATTTGGAATTAGCTCGTAAGAACATTTAGGAAAATTACAACATCCCTGTGGATCGACCCGTATTCACCGGCTAGCTTCATCCGACACCATTCTTGATTGCGGTAAATTATTTTTAGTGATAAAATCTCTCTAAATCAAATGGCGCCGTTGCCGGGGATGGTGTAAAATTTCCTTTTTAGTCGGAAACTCGCAAGCTCTACCCATCGATCATCCGAACATCTCAGTGAACGGCAGATCCTGGCTAAACTGTCAAGGAACGTCTGTGGGTCCTCCACTGCCTCGGTGCCGGTGAATACTGGAGGTCTCAGCCTCATGAAATCCTGTAGTGAAACCGGGATGGTCACGGCGGTAGTAGTAGGAGCAGGTATCATAGCAGTCTGGGATGTAGTAGGTGCGTCATCTGGCCTCGGTGTACGACTGGCTGCAACTAAGGATCCTACCATCTGCCGTAGCTCCTGCATGCCCCCATCATCTGTCGCAACTCCTCCATACCAGTCTCAAGCCTATCGATACGGCCTGGGGAAGGTGGATCGGTCTGTCCCTGCGGCGTAGGCATACCAACCTGCTCAGTCCTAGTCTCGGACGAGCCAGCTCGAATCTCGTCTCTGGAGGCAGCCCTCGTAGCCTTCGGCGGCATAGTGGCTGTTACAGGAAAAGGAGTAATAAGAACAGTGCAATAGGATCATAGGATACATGGAATTGAAGAAGGAATTTTCAAGCAAGTATATCCTAAAGTCACTTAGGCGGAGTACCGTATCGCAAGTATGCCGCGGACATACATACGCTACGTTACCCTACTTAAGTCACTTACTCCATCTACCAAGGGTCATCCTACACTCAAAAAGGTAAAACCTATCGCTCTGATACCAACTTTGTCACGACCCGCAGGGTACGGAACGTGACTGGCACTTAGGTTACGAAACGTCTCAAGACGTCCGTAAAATAAGTAAGCCAAAACCCAGAAACCAAAACCAAATAAGCAAAAGAGTGAAGAAAACCCAATTAATTAAAAGCGAGTTTATCAAATAAGTCATATAAACCCTTTTTTTAAAAACAATATCAATTTTTCCGAAAATTTCGGCAGAGTCTCCTTTGTAAATACTAGCCCCCAAAATTGGTACAACAAGAATATAAATGAATCCAACAAATATGGCATCCCCAAGCGGGAGCTAGCTCTTCGCCACAGGGCGGTCACAAATCCCACGCAATGTAAAGCAACATGCGAAATAATCATAATGAAGCATAAGAAAAACAGCATGTCGACTCAAGTGAGCTCGACCCCAAAATACAGTATAAAAGTCCACAAACCTCACAGTCTCATCTCTTGGTCAATATACAACAATACTGGTAGATACAGTAGATGGAGTGCTCTAGATACAAAGAATATACAAGGTGGTGCAAAAATAATAATATAACCCACCTAAGAGCAAAACCTCGAGTCCAGACAAAAGAGATAAGTGCGCCCGCCGCTACTGTACTGACGGAGCGGACCTGCAAAAGGCTGTGGACAAACGGGGGTGAGTTGCCAACTCGTGAGTAATAAATAACATCTACACAGGCTATCGAAAGTATGCACACAAGTATCCTAGCATCTAAAATACAGGTAAGGCAGGACATAATAGCAGGTAGGTATGCAATAGGAATATACTAGTAGGTATGAATGCAATGCAAATCAACTCGTGATCTGAATGTGTAAGTATAAGAAATCATGTTTTTTTCCTTTAAGAATCTCTTTTGAAATACCAGCACAATACCAATAGAATCAACAAGAACCTGTGTCCAGCAACGATACCTCAAAACTATCACAAATCTCATATATCCATGTCATCGTATCTCTGGCCTCAGCCATTCGGCTGACCCAGCTCAATATCAAAATCTCATCATCTCGCGGCCACGGTCGGGATCCTCTGGATATCGGCCGTGCCAAACAGTCACCGGTAGGTAATCCGTCCCCTGCCAGGCTCAACGTCAACACCATATTCATCTTGCCCCGGGGTACCATACCGGGCCCACCATGTACCCGTGACGGTTCCTCCACTCCTCGACACGGATTTCGAAAACCACAGCAAACTCATGGTGGACGACACTTACATCACTAGAAAACCGCAATTTACATATTTTAAAAATATAATAAGTTTAGAAATTTTGCGACTTTCCCCCGAAATCCAGAAATATCATAAAATCTCAAGAAATCCTCATAAGTACATATGTCAATGATAATGAATGCATATGGTATCAATAATCGAGTTGCGATGTGTGATTAATAGATTAGGCATGAACAAATAATATGATGAAGCACATGCACATGAATAGCAATCCTACGATTTCATTTTAAGGAATTAAAGCAATAGCGCGAGTTTATGTATCAATTATAGTAAAAGGTTTCAATTTAAAGGTTATCTAGTGTGGTGTCATGGCAATTACCAGGGTGTGTGTGTAAGCATGAATAGTGCTCGTGCTGCATATAAAAACCCTGGCAATGGTGCAGGTGTCCTATAACATGGTTTCGTATATGTATGTCAATATAGGGCATGAATGTAGCAAATAATCATACAAGTATTACACCCCTAATTACTAACATTACTAAGAATCTTTTTAAGGTACTAAAACTATCGGGCGACTTGCGCCATCCAACGATAGTCCCCCGTAGATGTTACATCTACTCACCGGAATCCCTGGCTAGCTGCGTCCAATCACCGCTTTCCCTTTTCGAGCCGTGTCTGACGTTTCCGCGATCGAACCTGGAATTAACATCAATACAAACATAAGGTTACAAATCAAGAACGACGCAATTCCCTAACGAAAATACCAACGTTCACTAGCTAGGTACAACGTGCACAAGGTGCGCGGAACACACGCGAAAATCGCAAAAACTACAAAAATCGCCGATTTGGTCGCCCGGCAAATCTAAAACCCGATTACTCAAAAATCCGCACTCATGCATCCTAAATGTCATAGGATACGCTAAAAATGTCATCAAGACATCGCAATTAATTCATCACAATATTTTAATAAAAACTAGTAAGCATTTACATTCCAAAAATCGGTGCAAAAATCGCCGATTTGCGATAAAAAGACTACAACCTAGCATAAACATCCAACCGCATAACTAGTTAACCACAATCATTTTAATTATAACACATACAATGCTTCAAATCACATTTTCCATAAACAAACCCTTTCTAGAATTTTATAACTAGCAATCTTAATCCAAACTATACATGAAAAACCTTAATTTAACACTAATTTATAGCCCAATTAGCAAGTTAACCTCTTAGATTAGGTTAGCAAAACAACTAGATAACAAAATAGATTTAATCAACTAAATAATGGTTTCTAAAACCCTAGTTAAACTCAAACCATTAACTAGAAAAAAAAACTAGATTAGGATTAACACTAATTTAACATTTCAAAGTTCAATTTTAGCATAATACAACTAACAATTAACCATATATTAGAAATTATACTTCCCAAGCCTAAACCCTTGGTTGCTCTAACCCCTCAAGACACCTCTTTTCTTCAAGATTTGAACAAATTTAGGTTTGAGAGGAGGTGGAAAAAGGGTTTGCTTTGAATTTGTGAAAAGAATTTTGGATTTTGATGGATTTTTGTGATAAAAATGAAGCAAAAAGGGAATGAGAATTGGGGAATTTTCATGGGCTGTTGGTGCAGAATTTCTGAGCTGTTGAGGAGTGGGGAGAGGTGTGGGGGAGTTGAGGAAAGGTGTAGAGAAAATTTCCAAGTCAAAAGACCAAGTCAACCAACAATACCCATACCCAATTTAATATATTAAAACCCTTATCATATCATTTTGTTCAAATGAGATGGGGAAATTTTTTGTGGGCTTACTGTTGAGGTGGGGCCGGCCTAGGGGTGAGGGAAGAGTGAATGGGGCTTTACAAAAAAAATTTTATGCAAAAAGACCCCCTACAAGTCCAAAATTGCAAGTTTTAGCTTAAATTCAATAAATTTCGTTTTCTATAATAAAAATTAGTTAAAAATCAAAATAAAATACTAAAAATTTATGTTAAAACTAGATTTTAATTAACTTGATTTTAAAGCTTAATTTTATCCCATTTAAATTTGTATTTATCGCTAATTTAATGTATTTTCTTACCGGCTTAAAATAATATAAAAAAATTGAAAAATTAGGGAAAATTTTTAAACGACCAGAATTTCATTAGTAACTCATTAGCTACTAAAAACAAGCAATTACCTATCCATTTTAGGTACAATTAGCCCTATACTGCAAAATAACAAAAAAGATGGTTTTCGGAAAAATACCGAATTT
Source organism: Agapanthus africanus (assembly GCA_030015575.1). Classification (NCBI taxonomy): domain Eukaryota; kingdom Viridiplantae; phylum Streptophyta; class Magnoliopsida; order Asparagales; family Amaryllidaceae; genus Agapanthus; species Agapanthus africanus. The sequence continues at coordinate 207,080,470 of JASDDO010000031.1, read as the reverse complement.
TCACCGAATTTCAGGAAAACACCAAAACGACTTTTAAAGGCGTTACAATCTTCCCCCTTAAAGAAATTCGGTCCCCGAATTTAAAAAAATATAACTACGCGTACCTTCAAAGAGATAGGGATATTTCTTCCTCATCTCGCCCTCGGTCTCCCAGGTAACCTCCTCGCTGCTCTGGCTACGCCAAAGGACCTTGACGGTTGGTATAATCTTCGATCTCAACTTCTTCACCTGCCGATCCAAGATGGCCACCGGCTGCTCTGCAAACGAAAGGTCGCGCTCTAGCTGGACTGTCGGGTGCTGAATCGCATGCGAAGGGTCGTGAAGGTACTTGCGGAGCATCGAAACATGGAAGACGGGGTGAACATCGGGAAAGCTGAGTGGAAGGGCCAAACGATATGCAACAGCGCCGACACGCTCGAGGATCTCGAAGGGACCTACGAATCTAGGGCTAAGCTTCCCCTTTCGCCCAAAACGCATCACGCCCTTCATCGGAGAGACTCTCAGAAAAACATGGTCGTCAACTGCGAACTCTAATCTGCGACGGCGCCTGTCCGCATACGATTTCTGCCTGCTCTGAGCCGCTCTCATCCGGTCTCGGATCAACTGTATCTTCGCTGTCGTCTCCTCAACAAGCTGCGGCCCCAAAATACTGCTCTCGCTGAGCTCTGTCCAACAGACGAGCGATCTGCATCTCCTCCCATACAATGCCTCGAAAGGTGCCATCTGAATAGTATCCTGGAAGCTGTTGTTGTAGGAGAACTCCACTAAAGGTAAATGACGATCCCAGCTACCGCCGATGTCTAAAACGCACGCTCTGAGCATGTCCTCGAGAGTCTGAATGGTCCGCTCTGACTGTCCGTCGGTCTGCAGATGAAACGCTGTGCTGAAGCTCAAACGAGTGCCCAAAGCCTCCTAAAGTCTATGCCAAAGTCGGCTGGTGAACTGGGTGCCTCGATCTGACACGATACAAGTCGGTCGCCATGCAACCGCACGATCTCGTCGATGTAAAGCTGGGCATACTGAGCGAAGCTGAAAGTCGTCTTCACTGGCAGGAAGTGAGCCGCTTTCGTCAATCGATCTACGATCACCCAGATGGAGTCGTACCCTCGACTGGACCTGGGTAGATCCACAACGAAATCCATCGAAATCTGCTCCCATTTCCACTCCGGAATGGGTAACGGCTGTAGCTTTCCCGCGGGCCTCTGGTGCTCGGCCTTGACTTGCTGACAAGTCAGGCATCTCGATACAAACTCCGCAATGTCCCTCTTCGTCCCGTCCCACCAGTAGGTCTCTCTCATATCATGGTACATCTTGGTGGAACCGGGGTGGACACTATACACTGATCGGTGTGCCTCCTCAAGAATGTCGCGCCGTAATCCATCAGCATCTGGTACGCACAGTCTAGATCCATATCGTAAAATCCCTTGATCGTCAATCACGAACTCGGAAAATTTGCCCTGTCCCATCTGTGCCATGATCTCTGAGCAACGGTCGTCACTGCGTTGTGCCTCATATATACGGTCAAGCAACTGTGGGCTTGCACGAACATGCGCGAGCTGTCCCCCTGTCTGAGTGAACTCGAACTCAACTCGGCTGTCACATAACATCTGCCAATCTGCTGACGACTGCCTCTGCACTGTGCGCAAATAGGATAGACTACCCCCGGGCCTCCTACTCAAAGCATCTGCCACCACATTCGCCGTGCCTGGGTGATATAAAATCTCACAGTCGTAGTCTTTCACCAACTCCATCCAACGACGCTGTCTGAGATTCAGGTCTCGCTGCTGAAATATGTACTTTAAGCTCTTGTGGTCTGTGAATATCTGACACGACTCGCCGTATAGGTAATGTCGCCAAATTTTCAGTGCAAAGACCACTGCAGCCATCTCCAAATCGTGAGTGGGGTAGTTCTGTTCATGCCTCTTCAACTGCCGAGAAGCATAAGCGATCACCCGGCCATGCTGCATCAATACGCATCCTAATCCCACTCGCGAAGCATCACAGTAGACCACAAATCCGCCTGATCCCGAAGGCAAAGATAATACCGGCGCCGTAGTCAAACAAGTCCGTAGCTGCTGAAAACTGCGCTCACACTCCTCTGTCCAAACGAAAAGAACTCCCTTCCGGGTCAAACCGGTCAAAGGTGCAGCTATACGGGAGAAGTCCTGAACAAAACGCCTGTAGTAGCCCGCCAGGCCTAGAAAACTACGGATCTCAGTAACCGATGTAGGTCGGGGCCACTGCTGAACAGCCTCAATCTTCTTCGGGTCCACACATATGCCGTCTCTCGTAACCACGTGACCCAAGAATCCGACGTTGTCCAGCCAGAAAGCACACTTGGAGAATTTTGCGAACAACTGGCGCTCCCTCAGAGTCTGTAACGTAATCCGCAAGTGCTGCTCGTGCTCCTCTCTGCTCCGGGAGTACACCAAGATATCGTCGATAAACACGATGATGAACAAGTCAAGATACGGCCTGAATGTACGGTTCATCAAATCCATGAATGCTGCTGGGGCGTTGGTGAGTCCGAACGACATCACCAAAAACTCATAATGGCCGTAGCGCGTGTGGAAAGCTGTCCTCGGTATATCCTCCTGTCGAACTCGCAGCTGATGGTATCCTGATCGCAAGTCGATCCTCGAAAAATAACCCGCACCCTGAAGCTGGTCGAACAAATCATCAATGCGTGGCAATGGATATCTGTTCCGCACGGTAACCTTGTTCAGCTGGCGGTAGTCGATACATAAGCGCAAACTTCCATCCTTCTTCTTGACGAATAGGACCGGAGCACCCCACGGAGAAACACTAGGTCGAATAAGCCCCTTATCTAACAAATCCTGCAACTGATCCTTCAGCTCTCGAAGCTCTGCCGGGGCCATCCGATAAGGCGGTATAGAAATAGGCCCCGAGCTGGGAATCAAATCAACGCAGAACTCAATATCGCGCTCAGGTGGTAGCCCAGGTAGCTCATCAGGGAAAACATCAGGGAACTCACAAACAACCGGGACCCGGTCCAACGGAACCTCTGCAGCTCGAGTATCACAAACATACGCTAAGAATCCCTGACATCCCTTCCACAAGAGCTGACCAGCGTGTAGAGACGAAATTAAGCTGGGAAGGGTGACACTGCAGTCTCCCTGAATAACAAGGACTGGCTCTCCCGGAAAGCTAAATATGACTGCCTTCTCACGGCAGTCCACCGAAGCATAACAAGTGGCTAGCCAATCCATGCCCAGAAGCACATCAAAGTCCAACATATCGAGGAGAATCAAATCAACCGATGAATCCCTCTCCCCGATACGAACGGAACACAAACGAAATACAAAACGAGCGACAAACGACTCGCCTACCGGAGTAACAACAACAAGCGGATGATCTAACGACGACGACTCACGGCCCAACATCGGTGCAAAGTGTGTAAAGACGTACGAATGTGTGGAACCTGGGTCGAATAATACCCGTGCGTCGAAAGAACAAACTGGCAAGGTACCTGTCACAACGGCATTGGATGCCTGCGCATCCTGTGGTGTCAAAGCAAATACTCGGGCTTGTCCTCCACCGATAGCGGGCTGACCTCGACCTCAGCCTCTGCCTCATCATCCTCTCTGAACAGGACCGCCGCATCCACGGCCTCTGGGTGCACCGAGCTGGCGTGGAGCATCGCCTGTGGTAGGAAGTAGGGCTCTCTGAGGAGGGGGTGGTGATGGTAGTAGGGTCACATGCGGAATAGTCGCCGCTCCCTGTCGTCTCGCCGGGCAGTCTCTGACATGATGGTGCGGACTCCCGCACTCAAAACACCCTGGCGACGGCTGCTGTCCTTGGGGATAAGAACCATATAACTGTCCCCATCCAAATCCTCTGCCAGGCCTATCTCTCGGAAAAAATCTGGCGCGCTGCCTCTGAGACGGTACATCGGTGCGAATCCTCTTCGGCCCAGAAACGGCCGAAGTCTGTGATATGCGTTCCTCCATCCGTAATGTCGTATCCATAGCAGCTGAATAAGTGTCGTAGTGCTGGGCGCCAATGGCAAGATATAGCTGGGCATCAAGTCCCTGTACGAACCTCTTCACCATCTTCTCCTCGGTATCCACCAAATACTGAGCATATCGGGATAACTGTGTAAACTAGATGTCATACTCAGACACCGTCATCCCAGGTATCTTGACTAAGGCCTCGAAGATACGGGCTCTGGCATCACGAACGCTCTCTGGGAGGAAATGAGCTAGAAAGACCGCTGTAAACTCGGCCCAAGTCATAGGCAGTAGACCTGCAGCTCGACCTCTCAAGACTGACTCCCACCATGTCTGCGCGAGACCCTCTAGTCGGAAACTCGCAAGCTCTACCCATCGATCATCCGAACATCTCAGTGAACGACAGATCCTGGCTAAACTGTCAAGGAACGTCTGTGGGTCCTCCGCTGCCTCGGTGCCGGTGAATACTGGAGGTCTCAGCCTCATGAAATCCTGTAGTGAAACCGGGATGGTCACGGCGGTAGTAGTAGGAGCAGGTATCATAGCAATCTGGAATGTAGTAGGTGCGTCATCTGGCCTCGGTGTACGACTGGCTGCAACTAAGGATCCTACCATCTGCCGTAGCTCCTGCATGCCCCCCATCATCTGTCGCAACTCCTCCATACCAGTTTCAAGCCTATCGATACGGCCTGGGGAAGGTGGATCGGTCTGTCCCTGCGGCGTAGGCATACCAACCTGCTCAGTCCTCGTCTCGGACGAGCCAGCTCGAATCTCGTCTCTGGCGGCAGCCCTCGTAGCCTTCGGCGGCATAGTGGCTGTTACAGGAAAAGGAGTAATAAGAACAGTGCAATAGGATCATAGGATACACGGAATTGAAGAAGGAATTTTCAAGCAAGTATATCCTAAAGTCACTTAGGCGGAGTACCGTATCGCAAGTATGCCGCGGACATACATACGCTACGTTACCCTACTTAAGTCACTTACTCCATCTACCAAGGGTCATCCTACACTCAAAAAGGTAAAACATATCGCTCTGATACCAACTTTGTCACGACCCGCAGGGTACGGAACGTGACTGGCACTTAGGGTACGAAACGTCTCAAGACGTCCGTAAAATAAGTAAGCCAAAACCCAGAAACCAAAACCAAATAAGCAAAAGAGTGAAGAAAACCCAATCAATTGAAAGCGAGTTTATCAAATAAGTCATATAAACCCCTTTTTAAAAACAATATCAATTTTTCCGAAAATTTCGGCAGAGTCTCCTTTGTAAATACTGGCCCCCAAAATGGGTACAACAAGAATATAAATGAATCCAACAAATATGGCATCTTCAAGCGGGAGCTAGCTCTTCGCCACAGGGCGGTCACAAATCCCACGCAATGTAAAGCAACATGCGAAATAATCATAATGAAGCATAAGAAAAACAGCATGTCGACTCAAGTGAGCTCGACCCCAAAATACAGCATAAAAGTCCACAAACCTCACAGTCTCATCTCTAGGTCAATATACAATAATACTGGTAGATACAGTAGATGGAGTGCTCTAGATACAAAGAATATACAAGGTGGTGCAAAAATAATAATATAACCCACCTAAGAGCAAAACCTCGAGTCCAGACAAAAGAGATAAGTGCGCCCGCCGCTACTGTACTGACGGAGCGGACCTGCAAAAGGCTGTGGACAAACGGGGGTGATTTGCCAACTCGTGAGAAATAAATAACATCTACACAGGCTATCGAAAGTATGCACACAAGTATTCTAGCATCTAAAATACAGGTAAGGCAGGACATAATAGCAGGTAGGTATGCAATAGGAATATACTAGTAGGTATGAATGCAATGCAAATCAACTCGTGATCTGAATGTGTAAGTATAAGAAATCATGTTTTTTTCCTTTAAGAATCTCTTTTGAAATACCAGCACAATACCAATAGAATCAACAAGAACCTGTGTCCAGCAACGACACCTCAAAACTATCACAAATCTCATATATCCATGTCATCGTATCTCTGGCCTCAGCCATCCGGCTGACCCAGCTCAATATCAAAATCTCATCATCTCGCGGCCACGGTCGGGATCCTCTAGATATCCGCCGTGCCAAACAGTCACCGGTAGGTAATCCGTCCCCTGCCAGGCTCAACGTCAACACCATATTCATCTTGCCCCGGGGTACCATACCGGGCCCACCATGTACCCGTGACGGTTCCTCCACTCCTCGACACGGATCTTGAAAACCACAGCAAACTCATGGTGGACGACACTTACATCACTAGAAAACCGCAATTTACATATTTTAAAAATATAATAAGTTTAGAAATTTTGCGGCTTTCCCCCGAAATCCAGAAATATCATAAAATCTCAAAAAATCCTCATAAGTGCATATGTCAATGAAAATGAATGCATATGGTATCAATAATCGAGTTGCGATATGTGATTAATAGATTAGGCATGAACAAATAATATGATGAAGCACATGCACATGAATAGCAATCCTACGATTTCATTTTAAGGAATTAAAGCAATAGCGCGAGTTTAAGTATCAATTATAGTAAAAGGTTTCAATTTAAAGGTTATCTAGTGTGGTGTCATGGCAATTACCAAGGTGTGTGTGTAAGCATGAATAGTGCTCGTGCTGCATATAAAAACCCTGGCAATGGTGCAGGTGTCCTATAACATGGTTTCGTATATGTATGTCAATATAGGGCATGAATGTAGCAAATAATCATACAAGTATTACACCCCTAATTACTAACATTACTAAGAATCTTTTTAAGGTACTAAAACTATCGGGCGACTTGCGCCATCCAACGATAGTCCCCCGTAGATGTTACATCTACTCACCGGAATCCCTGGCTAGCTGCGTCCAATCACCGCTTTCCCTTTTCGAGCCGCGTCTGACGTCTCCGCGACCGAACCTGGAATTAACATCAATACAAACATAAGGTTACAAATCAAGAACAACGCAATTCCCTAACGAAAATACCAACGTTCACTAGCTTGGTACAACGTGCACAAGGTGCGCGGAACACACGCGAAAATCGCAAAAACTGCAAAAATCGCCGATTTGGTCGCCCGGCAAATCTAAAACCCGATTACTCAAAAATCCGCACTCACGCATCCTAAATGTCATAGGATACGCTAAAAATGTCATCAAGACATCGCAATTAATTCATCACAATATTTTAATAAAAACTAGTAAGCATTTACATTCCAAAAATCGGTGCAAAAATCGCCGATTTGCGACAAAAAGACTACAACCTACCATAAACATCCAACCGCATAACTAGTTAACCACAATCATTTTAATTATAACACATACAATGCTTCAAATCAAATTTTCCATAAACAAACCCTTTCTAGAATTTTATAACTAGCAATCTTAATCCAAACTATACATGAAAAACCTTAATTTAACACTAATTTATAGCCCAATTAGCAAGTTAACCTCTTAGATTAGGTTAGCAAAACAACTAGATAACAAAATAGATTTAATCAACTAAATAATGGTTTCTAAAACCCTAGTTAAACTCAAACCATTAACTAGAAAAAAAAAACTAGATTAGGATTAACACTAATTTAACATTTCAAAGTTCAATTTTAGCATAATACAACTAACAATTAACCATAGATTAGAAATTATACCTCCCAAGCCTAAACCCTTGGTTGCTCTAACCCCTCAAGACACCTCTTTTCTTCAATATTTGAACAAATTTAGGTTTGAGAGGAGGTGGAAAAAGGGTTTGCTTTGAATTTGTGAAAGAAATTTTGGATTTTGATGGATTTTTGTGATAAAAATGAAGCAAAAAGGGAATGAGAATTGGGGAATTTTCATGGTCTGTTGGTGCAGAATTTCTGAGCTGTTGAGGAGTGGGGAGAGGTGTGGGGGAGTTGAGGAAAGGTGTAGAGAAAGTTTCCAAGTCAAAAGACCAAGTCAACCAACAAAACCCATACCCAATTTAATATATTAAAACCCTTACATATCATTTTGTTCAAATGAGATGGGGAAATTTTTTGTGGGCTTACTGCTGAGGTGAGGCCGGCCTAGGGGTGAGGGAAGAGTGAATGGGGCTTTACAAAAAAAATTTTATGCAAAAAGACCCCCTACAAGTCCAAAATTGCAAGTTTTAGCTTAAATTCAATAAATTTCGTTTTCTATAATAAAAATTAGTTAAAAATCAAAATAAAATACTAAAAATTTATGTTACAACTAGATTTTAATTAACTTGATTTCAAAGCTTAATTTGAGCCCATTTAAATTTGTATTTATCGCTAATTTAATGTATTTTCTTACCGGCTTAAAATAATATAAAAAAATTGAAAAATTAGGGAAAATTTTTCAACGACCAGAATTTCATAAGTAACTCATTAGCTACTAAAAACAAGCAATTACCTATCCATTTTAGGTACAATTAGCCCTATACTGCAAAATAACAAAAAAGATGGTTTTCGGAAAAATACCGAATTTTCACCGAATTTCAGGAAAACACCAAAACGAATTTTCAAGGCGTTACAATATATCTTTTTGTCAAATCTTCTGCAAGATTCTTTGCGCTAAAAAATCTTCTTCCCCCTTCCAATAATTGACTCTCTGCAGGATTCTTTGCGCCGTGCTAAATAGCAAATTGATTGCAAGTGATTTACTGCTTTGCATATTTTAATCTGACTTTAAGGGGCTTTTGACCAATTCAGATTGGGTGGGGATTTCATCACCCTTCCCAGGACCCCAGAAATCACTTAAAGCATTTGCATTGACCACTCTTAATTAAAAAATACTAGACTCAGCCCTAAGGACTTCGAGCTCAATAGGACAGAGGACTAGTTATAGGCATTGGCCATTTATCCTAACCTGACTTTGCGGTGCCTAGGCAAGTGTGTCAAGGAAAGTGGTTACTTAATTAGGACCGCTACTTGTAGCGGGGAGCCTCCCACTTACCTGACACTTACCTAGCCGCAATTGGCGGTGAAGCGGCGGTTTGAGGTTCTATTTCTAGCCCTTTGGAACAGTTAAGAGCTATCTAGCTGACCTAGGTGACCTTATATTTTTGCCTGATTATGCATCTGTGGTTGATTGCATTTGTGTCACAAGTCTCTTTTCAAAAAAAATCTCTTTGCAAAAGCTCACATAAAAAGAAAAAAAAAGGGGAAAATCTTTTCAAAACTTGCAACTTGTCGCTAAAGAAATCTTTGCACTCACTTACACCACTTCTTCTCATTAACGTTCTCTTACCACCACATTCTGTCTTTCACTTTTTGACTACTCTACCCTTTAGTGTATGTCCGGTTGGACTAGGGACCCTAGCGCCCGATTAGTCCGTGTTTCGTTGGTACCGACTGACGAACCTTTCGACTCCGAAGTCGAAATCATTTCTACACCTTCACTTTCACCTTCACATTCTTCTTCCGAAGGTATGTCGAGATACAATCCTAACAATACCTTACCGACGGGAATGATTCCACCTCCGTTAGGTGCGAATAACCCGAATAACCGGCCTGTTGAAGCTCCCGCACGAGTCACGCTCCAGGATCTTTTCTACCCCATCCGGACCGCCCTACCTACTTATCTTTCCCTCCCACCGGCAAATAGGGACAATTTTGAGATCAAACCCCACTTTATCAATATGCTGCCCAAGTTTCATGGTTTGGAATCCGAAGATGCATATATCTTTATCAACAAATTCCAAAACGTTTGCGCCATGATGAAAACAACCCAATTAAGTGATGACGCTTTAAGGCTAAGGGTCATTCCTTTCACCTTATGTGACTTAGCCGAGAAGTGATTATACAGCACAGCATCACATTCAATTAGAAATTGGGACGAGTTTGTGAAAGCTTTTCTTAAAACGTTCTATCCTCATCACAAAACTGCTAGAATCCGTAACGAGATTATACAATTTTCTCAGCTTCCGTCTGAACCATTTTGGAAGTGTTTTGAAAGATTCAAAGACCTACTTGTTCAATGCCCTCATCATGGGATCGAAAGTTGGGAACTTTGCCAAACATTATACGAGGGATTGAACCCGGCAACGAAGCAGTTGCTAGAAACCATTTGTCAAGGTCACTTTCTAACCAAATCTAGTGACGAAGCATGGCAGTTTCTTGAGGACCTTAGTGATCAAACAATTCAGTGGGAGAGCACCAAGACCACATCATCATCTTCTTCTAGTGGTCAACCTAAGGCAGGCATACAACAATTAGAGATGTCGATTGCTATGAAGGCCGAGATGGCCGCTCTTACGAAAAAGCTAGAAGCGATTGAGACCAAAATCTCACCGCCTTCGCCTGCCCCTGTTGTGCCTCCACGAACCGTTTGTGCTTGTTGTTCGGATCCATCACATCTCACCGAAGAGCGTCCTTACACTGCATCTACTCAAGGACATGATCAAGTCAATGCTGCCTTTCAGCAACGACAAAGAAATGATCCATACTCTTCGACATACAATCCGGGTTGGAAGAGTCACCCAAATTTCGCTTGGAATCAAAATCAACAATCCTAAGGAAACAACAATTTTCAAAGAACTCCTCCTCCACAACAACAAGCACCTCCACAAACTCAATTTCAGCAACCTTTCCAACAGCAACCTTACCCTAATCAAATGAACAATTTTGTACCCAACAATTTTGTTCAACCTCAAAATGCTGTTAGCTCGCTCGAAAGAAGTCTAGAAGCGTTCCTAAAGCAATCTACACAATCCGCAGCTAGGATATAGACTTCTATTCAATCTTTGGTGCAAAACAGTGCCTCACACGATCAAAGCATCAAATCTATTGAGGCACAAATTGCACAACTCAATGCTGCGTTGAAAGAGCGAGAAAAAGGAAAGCTTCCATCTCAACCACTGCAAAATCCCGGTCACGCACATGTTGCATATGAACAACAGAATCATAATGTAAATGCTGTGACCACGTTGAGATCCAGAAAAGTGTTGCAAAATAATGTGGGTATTAACTATGACACCCCTGTCGGTGGTCGATCTTCATCTTCTTCACCTTCTTCTTCTTCTTCTTCTTCTTCGTTAGAGCCTATTCTCCATCCTTCATACGACTCTACTTCTTCTAGCTCGAATGGACCCACTTCTCACAACACGAACACATCTACACGGAGATCCATTCCAACTCCACAATCTGATCCGCAAAAATTGGACTCAACTAATTTTCAAAATGCTCCTTTTCCAAACCGGTTGAGATCCAATAAACCAACTCCACAGATGGAGAAGATTGTAGAGTTGTTCAAACAGGTTAGCATAAATATCCCTCTTTTGGATGAAATCCAACAAGTTCCTTCATATGCAAAAATCTTAAAGGACTTATGCACCAAAAAGAGGAAGTCACAAGTACCAAAGAAAGTTTTCGTGGCGAGTGCTGTTAGTGATGCTCTTGTCAATTCTTTACCGCCAAAGAACAAGGACCCCGGTTGTCCTACTATTTCGATCACAATTGGGGACAAGAACATCAATAGAGCACTATTAGATCTTGGTGCTAGTGTCAATCTGCTACCTTATTCGGTGTACGAGCAATTAGGCGTTGGAGAGCTTAAGCCCACTCATTGTACTCTCCAAATGGCCGACCGATCAATCACCCATCCTAGGGGAGAGTTGGAGGATGTGTTAATTAGAGTAGGGGATTTCATTTTCCCTTTCCACTTTATTGTTATGGATACACAACCTGTCACTAACCCCCGGAGTCAAATTCCGGTGATACTTGGTCGACCATTCCTTGCGACTTCTAACACGGTGATCAATTGTCGTAACGGTTCAATGAATCTATCATTTGGCAATATGACAATTGAACTCAACATTTTCAAGTTGGGAAATCAGCCTTCCGAGCCTAATTCTAGCGTACTTGATGTTTGCTCGATCAATGAGATCGCGGAGGAGGACTGTGAGTTCGAAAATTTTATGTTTGATCACAGCAATGTTGACGCCACTAGTGCGTTCCTCCTAGAATCCGACACAGCTTTCACGGCGGACAATGATTATGAGTGTTTCACCTTTGTAGACGATCTTGAAGACTCTCCACCCGAGTTCGAGTCTTTTGCTTTTTCGGATGAGTTAGTTGAACCATCCGACTCGGTTGCGTACACTCGATTTGAACCTTTGATGGAATCCTTCGAGTTTGAAACAGTTACTCCATTGTTACCATCTATTGTTTCACCTCCTAAACTCGAACTAAAGCTTTTGCCGTCGCACCTTAAATATGCTTATCTAGGTGACAATGAGACCTTACCCGTTATCATATCGGCCTCTCTAGCTCTCGAGCAAGAGAAGGCCCTTTTAATGGTCTTACATAATAATCGGCAAGCTTTTGGCTGGTCTATGGCGGACATCAAGGGGAATAGTCCCCTCATAGTCGAACATCATATACACTTGATGGATGATGCCAAGCCGGCAAGGGATCCACAAAGACGCCTCAACCCCATTATGAAAGAGGCTGTTAAGAAGGAGATTGTTAAATGTCTTGATAGTGGTATCATTTACTCTATCTCGGATAGCCAATGGGTTATCCCCATTCATGTTGTGCCAAAGAAATCGGACATCACGGTCATTACCAATGAGGCAAATGAGTTAATTCCTACTCGCACCCAAACTCGGTGGCGAGTTTGCATCGACTATAGGAAACTCAATGCCGCGACAAGGAAGGACCACTTCCCTTTACCTTTCATTGACCAAATGCTAGAACGATTGGCTGGGCACGAGTTCTACTGCTTTTTAGATGGCTATTCCGGCTATAACCAAGTCCCCATAGCTAAAGAGGATCAAGACAAGACCACCTTTACTTGTCTCTTTGGCACGTTTGCTTATCGTCGCATGCCCTTTGGGTTATGCAATGCACCCGCTACATTTCAACGGTGTATGATGGGGATCTTTTCGGACATGGTGGAAATGTTCTTGGAGATCTTTATGGATGATTTCTCCATTTTTGGTGACTCCTTCGATGAGTGTTTACGACATCTTGACGCAGTTCTTACCCGCTGTAGGGATAAGAACCTAACTTTGAATTGGGAGAAGTGCAACTTTATGGTACGAGAAGGCATTGTCTTAGGACATGTCATCTCGCAAAACGGCATAGAAGTTGATAGAGAAAAAATTGAGGTCATTTCTAATCTTCCACCTCCTAAATGCGTCAAAGATATCCGAGCTTTCCTTGGCCATGCCGGTTTTTATAGACGGTTCATCAAGGATTTTAGCAAGATTGCTAGACCCTCGACTCTCTTATTGGCCAAGGACACAACATTTGATTTTGACTCAACTTGCATGGAAGCGTTCGAGTCTTTGAAACACTCTCTCATTTTTGCGCCCATTCTTTCATCTCCAGACTGGACACACCCTTTCGAAATTATGTGCGACGCATCAGATTTTGCCATTGGTGTTGTTCTTGGACAGCATATTAATAAGATGCCGCATGTGATTTCTTACGCTAGCCGAACACTAAATGAGGCCCAACTAAACTACACAACAACAGAAAAAGAGTTTCTCGCAGTTGTGTTTGCACTTGAAAAATTCCGGCCTTATTTAATCGGCTCTCCAGTTATTGTGTATACCGACCATTCAGCTCTTCGCCACCTTTTTGCAAAGAAGGATGCTAAATCGAGGCTATTAAGTTGGATCCTCTTGCTACAAGAGTTTGACCTTGTCATAAGGGACAAAAAAGGATGTGAAAACGTAGTGGCTGATCACCTTTCACGACTTCCTTCTTCGCCTACACTTGAACTTCCAATCACTGATGTTTTTCTCGATGAGCAACTCTTGACCGTTTCTTGCGAACCATGGTTCACTGATATAGTAAACTACTTAGCCAATGGCTTGATACCTAAAAATTGGTCGAAACAAGATAAACTTCGATTCTTGTCCCAAGCGAAGCATTTTTACTGGGATGAACCTTATCTTTTTAAATACTGTTCCGACCAAATCATTCGTCGGTGTGTACCGGAAAACGAGTTTAAGAGTGTGCTGTCTTTTTGCCACGATCAAGCATGTGGCGGGCACTTTGGCCCAAAGAAGACAGCCGAGAAAATCTTGCAGTGTTGTTTCTATTGGCCACGACTCTTTAAGGATGCATATGAATACTGCAAGACTTGCTCCCGGTGCCAACACTTGGGCCGGATATCGCGGAGAAACGAAATGCCGCTCCAACCAATTTTGGTTGTTGATGTTTTTGATGTTTGGGGTATAGACTTCAAGGGACCATTTCCCAATTCTTTTGGGAATGTTTATATTCTTTTGGCTGTTGACTACGTTTCAAAGTGGGTCGAGGCTGTGCCTAGCCGAACGAATGACAATAAGGTTGTCGTTCGATTTCTTAAAGAACACATCTTTTCTCGATTTGGGCACCCTCGAGCGATAATAAGTGATAATGGTTCTCACTTTTGCAATAGGACTTTTGAGTCCTTAATGCGTAAATATTCTATCACCCACAAGCTGTCAACGCCATACCATCCCCAAACATGTGGGCAAGCCGAGGTTTCAAATCGGCAAATCAAGCAAATATTGGAGAAAACGGTTTCTAAAAACCGTAAAGATTGGTCACTCAAATTAATCGATGCACTATGGGCTTTCCGTACTGCATACAAGACCGATCTTGGCATATCTCCATACCGGCTTGTTTACGGGAAGGCTTGCCACCTCCCAGTAAAGATTGAGCACAAGGCATTTTGGGCTATCAAAGAGTTGAATTTATCTTTAGGAGATGCGGGCAGCAATCGAAAGCTGCAGTTGAATGAACTAGAAGAGCTGCGGGATGAGGCATATGATAATGCCGTAATTGTTAAAAACCGAACTAAGGTGTTCAACGATAAACACCTTTTGCGAAAAACATTTAAACCTGGTCAACAGGTTTTACTCTATGATACTCGGTTACATTATCACCCCGACAAGCTCCGTTCTAGGTGGAAAGGGCCATTTGTTGTCCGCACCGTTTATCCGCACGGTGCGGTCGATCTTGAAAATCCGGAGGACGGTACCTTATTCAAAGTGAATGGACATCGATTGAAACCGTTCCTCACAGCAGACCCATCGGAGGAGCTCCTGTTTTTGCAGGAGCCGATCTACACCGATTAAATCTCTTCCACTTTCACCCACGAATTTCCTTTTTTTCCAAAACTTAATTTCAAATAAGTTTGGGGGTGTGTATCATTTGTTAATACATTAATACAAAATACCATAAAAAATAGACAAATTTTGAAAAACAATAAAAAAAAATTTTGTACTTTTTTGTAAAATATCAGAAATAAATAAAATTTTATTTGCAGATAAATTCCACCTTTTGGAAGATTTTATCTGCAAATTCCCATCTCCTCACCCTATTTATAAGCCCCGAGCTCCCTCTGTTCTCTAAACCCTAACATTTCCTCATCTAAAAAAAACCTAGCGCCGCCACCTATCAACTTCCGAAAGATATCGCAGCGCCGCCACATAGCCGCAGCGATCCCGCCGCGCTAGCGTTCTCCTGCCGCCCTTCCGCCGCCGTCTGCACGCGTCAGCCCCTGAAACTTCAGGGGAGGTGCTCTCTGTTAAATTCCTTATTGTTTCTTGCAAATTTTTTCTGTAAAATCCCAATGACACATCGAATGCAATTTGAGAGGGATTTCTCTCCAGTTTTCTCGCACGAACTTTACGGTAGCTACTTTGCACACGAAGTCGAGCGGAGGGGCTGGACTTTTCTGATCTACAATCACCCCTCTGCCTTTGCTCTACCAGATCTAGTTACTCATTTTTATGAATCCATGGAGGATAATTGTCTAGCAGACTTAGGGTATATAAAGTTGAATTGGGGGGATCGCGTAATTAACATTGATAGGGATTTAATCCACGAGGTCACCCTTATTCCTCGTTTACCCGCACATGCCCATCCCCTACAGTTTGAGGATTACATGCCCTTGATGGGCAATGACTGCGCGAGGGAGTCGCGAAAGGGTATCCAAGCAAGAACCCTTTTCGCGAATGTTTTTACTGTGTGCCGGTAGGCACAAAACAACATCTTTGGCAACTCTCACAACACAACCTTTTTCACCCCCTCTTTACATGTAGTGCACACTCTTATGACAAAGAATCCACGGTTCGACCTGTGCACTGTTTTGCTTCATTCTATAGGTTCGGGGAAAAAGGCTACAAACTACCCCTCTCCTATGCTAATCACCCAGCTCTGCCGTTATTTCCTCCCCGTCGAGGAATTTGAATTTTACATGATGGGAGGAATCCCGGTTCGACCACTTGTTGAGGGCGTTACATCGTCCTACTCTAGACTGACGGATATATGGTCGCGAACCGAACCGGCCGAGAATGTCCCTGCTCACACCCCCGGCTCTAGCTCGACATCGAGTGAGGGTGAACTGACCCCTCAAGAGAATGCACGCTTAATGAGGAGAGCTGTGAGGGGAATCGATACTTTGAGGGAAGAGTTTAGGACGACGGCACGAGAGCACGACCGTCGCTTGACGGAAATTGAGAGGGGTATTCAAACCCTATTGGCAAGGGAGGAGCGATCACGCTCACGCTCAAGGGCGCGACGTGGGGCCGGGCATTGAGGGCACTGCTTTGCTTAAGTTTGGGGAAGATGGTGGTGTATATAGTTATCTTTTGCATTGCATTGCATATTTTAATTTTTGTTTATATTTTTCTTTTCCTTTTGCATATTTAATTTCTGCATTGTATCTTTATATGAAAATCATAAAAATTTGAAAAATAAAAAAAAATATAGAAAAAGAAAAACCCATAAAAAATTGAAATTTTTTTTAAAAATTATAAAAATTAATGTATTCAATTTTGGCTGATTTACTTGAGTTTGACAAATAGGTCAACTGGCTAGGAACAACTAGATCTTAGACTTAGTGAATTAAAAACCCTAAAAATAACATTCCTTAAAGTTTAACGGTAGAAAATATATGTCCTTATAGTTTATTTAGAAATAGGCAAATTTTGAGTTAACTTTTTGGGCTAAGTCGAAACAAAGGAATAGTATTGATATTTTATTAGAGTATAAGTTTGAAAAATAATTCCTAGCTTAAGTCTAGATTCTGAAAATGTATACCCTACAAATTGCACAATCACGCACCTTGAAACTTGGAATAGTAGAAGAGACCTTGAAATACTCTTGTCTAAAGTTCTTAGTACGAAGAAAATAAAAGAAAAAAGTGAATAAAGAAGGAAAAAAAAATGAACACTGGTTTTGTGATTACTTAAGGCTGTAAAAATAGAAAAATATTTAGCGAGGGTGCTTCATCACCTAGTGCCTTAGACCAACTGGTTTGGGAGCCACTGCTAAAAGCCTTGGGTATTGCAAGACTAGGAATTACGCTTTAAAGGGCAAACATATCTTGTAATCGGTTGTTGGTACCTCAAGAAGTATTAACGGTCGCATGAAGGATGTGTAAGCCAAATTCAATTAAAAATTCACCTATTAAGAAGTGCTTTGGACAACGGACAAGGGTATGATTGCTTGATTTGAATTTCCAAGTGTAGGGGTGATTTATACACACACGTGGGGATATGTGATTGGAGTTTAGATGAGAGAAAGGAGTAAAGAATAGAACTTGTATCTTTAATAGAGTTGATAGAAATTCCTAAGTGGATATGGAACCCTAGAAGGAAAACTTGGAAATGCTGAAAGCTAAGTAAGTCTATAGAACATATGTAATCTTAAGTTAAATAATGAGGAAGTGTGAAGAATATGGGTAGATAATTTACGAGTCAACGATAATAGAATTCCTTGTTAGAAGACCTAATTGGAGAATTAAAGTCGAAAAAGCCGAATTGATAGGATTTTGTGGGTAGTATCCGCTGAAAACCCTCAGGAAACAACACCCCTCCTACTAGGGACACCTAGAGGTTTAACGGCTTGTTGCACGAGCTCAGTGCAATCGCGTTTCCCAGCGAAAGTGCGTTTAGGTTTTTTTTGTAGAGAATAAAAATAAGTTTACTCGAGGATGAGCAAAAGATAAGTTTGGGGGTATTTGTTCATATCATAATATTGCATTTTATATTCCCCATTCTTATGCATTTTACAATAAAACAGGTATTTTTGACCCATGTCTACTATATAGTACAGGTTACAGTTCTTGGAGCGAAAACAGTGAAAAAGACACAAGACGATATAAAAGAGGGACTTTTGACCAACAAATAGAAGGTTCTTAGTCAAGCCTAGACAAAGAACAGTTCACAATGTACAAGGCAACGCAAGGTCCAAGATGTTAAAGCAAATGGTTAAAAGATCATTACAAGTTTCACTGAAAGATCTGAAGAAGATCTAGAATCCAAATGGAGAAAAGTACTGAAGAAATAAAAAGAACAAGACACCAGAAAGCAGCCCGGACATTTTCACTGTTTGATCTCATCAATAGGCCGCGGAACCGCGGCCCTACCCCTACCCATGCAGCGGTTCCGCGGCCGTGTTAAGCCCGGGGTGCGTGAAAATTTTAACAAAATATGGGGTGGCGCTGAATAGTTAACCTAAGGGCAAATTTGTAATTGCAGACGTGCGAATCAATTGTAAACCTATGGTTTCTATGTCCTATAAATAGAACCCAAGTCATTGTATTTTCCCATGCCTCTATTCATCAATAAAATTTCAGTTTCTTTGAAGTTGGAGAGCATCAATCATAAGTAGGTTATTTTTCTGCCCTAGTTCTAGTTTGTACTTTCTGCCCTAGGTAAATTCTTTTCTTGCCATAGTTTAATATAGTTTAGAATTTCTTTTAATCTGTAGTAGATCTTTCATCTCTTTAATCAAAACAAAAATAAAAATCATGGTTTTCGTAGATCTCTAAATGAGCGAGTAGTTTCCTCGCTTGTTAGGGTTAGGAAGAAGGAAGGGTTTGAGAGATGAAGATCTCTCATCCCTTTTCTTTGCCAATCTTTTATGATCATTAGGACTCCATGCATACTTGCATCTTCCGCTACCTACGGCACCCCACCCACGAGGTAACGGTGATCCGTTGTATAAAAGACCGAAGTTGTAAGTTTTCCATGGAGGTTAGGGTAAAGATTAAGAAAGGAAGGACAAGGATCTAGAGGAAGAAACATCTTCCCAATCATCCTAATCTCCTTTATTAAAATTTACAATAACCCCTAATATGAAATCTAATTAAAGGCATTGGAAAGAGGTGTAGATCTTTGTTTACCAAACTTTACATAAACCTAATCCTAGCAAGTTTCTAATCCTAGTATAACATAACTTAGTTTTTAGATCTAATTAAAAGACCAAACACAATTTGGAATTAGCTCGTAAGAACATTTAGGAAAATTACAACATCCCTGTGGATCGACCCGTACTCACCGGCTAGCTTCATGCGACGCCGTTCTTGATGGCGGTAAATTATTTTTGGTGATAAAATCTCTCTAAATCAGGGACTTATACAGAGTATTGTATGTTGTCCAGTGTCCATTAGGACAGAGAGGTTGGTCCTCGTACTATATTCGGTTTACTTATGACTTCTCTAGTTTTTAGACAAGTGTTTCGTAGAAACGCAAGGTCCGAATTTTGAGGAGTTATAGGTATAAGAATAAAGTAGAGAAGCAGGTGTTGCAAGTATCGTGATTCTTCAAGGTGATCGAAGATGTAGATACTTGTGTATGGTATTCAGTTGATAGTAATGATCAAGAGAACTTGCTTCTCTTTCAGGTTACTCATAATTGGAAGCATTCCTAAGTTGAGTAACGCTTATCGGCCTCTTTCCATTTAGTTGGCATGCACTGGAGACAGCTGAATGATTTGAATCTGGTTCAATTAAATCAGTGCCTCTGTTTCTGTATTGGATATAGAGCAGTTCATATCTTGACGATGTTAAGGTACGGGGAGTTGTCCAGCTTATGCTTAAAACCAGACTCCGGATAACTCAAGGCACGTTTCTGTAATGGCTGTTTGTGGGTTTACCCGGGCTCTGACGAGGGTTGACTTTCTACCATCTGGAAGATCAATAGTGATATTGTTCTAGACTCGCCACAGTTTTAATAAAAATGGATTTTTTCAGAAAACAGTAGTGGGAGTATGGTAGAACTGGAAGTGATTCCAGAACCGCAGACGATTACTGAAAATTTGATAAGAACCTAAAGATTCAATTTGGTTTGACATTCCATTGGCCACTCCGCAGATACGGTGGGTAACCTCAGGCACCCGAGAGGTACTCCGGTAGCCTCAAGGACGGTGACAGGGAGGTTCTTATTTACCCAGACTTACCATTGCTGTTGTTCCAGGCTGCAAGACCCGGCAGGAGGATGAGTATAGCGTCGTTCTAAACTAGCTTTAGTAGTGTACGTGTATATGACTCTGCCGAAGGGTTGTCGTAGTCAGTGGGAGCAACGGAAGCATTGGTGGACAAGTGTCTTATGTCTATTTATAGACTAAAGCATATGTAACGGAGATAGATCATCTATTTCTGATATGACAGTCATAGGTTTGACTTCATCAGAATAGGGGATGGATCTGTTAAGAAGGTAGTAGGGTGTGATGTCCTGGTATTTGGATGACATACACAGAATTGGAAGTGATGTTCCTATACTACGATCGGTTATACTTTGGTTGTTACACAGTGGTTTCTCCACATGGGACTTGGATATAATATCAAGACATTCTGGTTACTGGATCTATGGTTTTAGATCTAGATTTGGGTAGTTTCCCAATTAGGGTACTTAGACAGCATTCTAAAGGTGTTTTAGAATGGACGACTCCAGGAACGGTAGTGTACCTCCAGGTGATGGAGTCACCCTCTCTAAAGGTGTCTTATAGACTAAAGTGGAGAGGGATGTGCATGATTGGCAGATCACTTGCTTAGGCAATTAAGTCAATCATGAGATGTCAAGTACCACACCAGATATTGTTTTTGCACGAGATGCAATATGTTGATATTGATCCAATCCTGGAGAAACGATCGGAAGCAGTTTTAGAACATAAGTGGATGTTCTAGGGATATGATAACGACAGCCTCATTCGGGAGACAGTTATCATTCCAGGCTTCCAAGGTAACTTGGATGACAGAGAGGTTGTCAGAGTTATAGTTTTCCCTCTGACGAGGGGCAGTGCTTTGGACAGGTGGTCCAGGCGGATACCGAGGGAGGCATGACGCAGGATACTGATTAAGTTCAGTTGACGATACAGTCTAAGAAGTTTGGATTTGGAGTTCATTTATGAGCTAGGTCCCATCAGATATCCAGACATATTCTAAGACAGGTATTGCTCATTTCAGGAGATGGCTTTCTCCGCGAACTTGAGATAAAGAGAGACATAGAAAGAAACATTAGAGCGGATCCACTCACGGAGGCTATTCCTCGGACGCATTAGTTTCGCAAACTGGTTTTGTGAGACTGATTAGTAGAGGAGTTAGGTGTTCGGTATCACACGGGCTGTGAGTATGCGACATCGCAATAATTAGCCTTGAGTGCAAGTGGGAGATTGTTGTAGATAGTGTCCTCAGAGTCAATTATTGGATCACAGACACGTGATTGCAATGATTGATGGAGGACCTATGCCGGTAGGACAGTCTTACTCAAGATGATGGTATGCTATCTGGTTTATCTTTATCATCGTGTACTGCTTTAGGTGACTTTACAGGTCACTATTGCGCGTTGATAGAGCCCCTATGATTCTTGCTTGACTGCCAGCAGTATGAGGGCGATCATATACGTGGGAGCTGGTAGTCTATAAGCACATCCTTAAAAGGTCCCTAGTCGTGGGAGTTTCGAGACAGGGCATCGATGCTCCAGAGTAGACTAGTGTATAAAGTCGAGACCCCGACGAGGGGCGGTGGCCGGTCTCACAAGCCACTGGTGTCAGTTGGTTCACCTAAGATGTATACAGGTGCTCATTGGGTTATGAGTACACCGGACATGACTCGCCGGGAACATGCTAGTTGGTCTTATACCTGACGTCAAATAGCAGTTCCCTGGTGACATGTGTACAGGTTAGTTCATCGACCTGAGATCGTCATTTTTTTCGTGTGAGTTCCCACTGTACTTTGATTACTACCCTACGACGCTCAAAGGAGACGTGCAAACAGGTTTTAGTTGGGTACTGTCCCGTGCCACATGGAGGCAGTGAGCGGATCTGCAGGGGTTCGTCTCTCCCGGTATTGGGGGTGAGGTCGCGCTGTGTCTAGGAGAGCCATTACATGAAGTCCTTGGCCAAGGCAGGAGATTTACTGGTAGGTATTCCAGTAGTATCTCAGGGTGTTCTGGGCTACACTCCGACACGACTTGTACCGCTTTTGGGGGTCTGACTTTTACCAACCCCCTAGGCCCGCCATGCGATGCTCATAGATGAACGAACCAGACTGTACGGATATTGTCACTGACAGGCTCAGTAGGGTGTCAGGATGAGTTCGCTCATCGACGTCCCTTTTGGTCAATACATGGTTGCCCGTTACGTATGGCTAATACCTCTAACGTGCTAGTGGTTAAATCCACAACCAAAGTATTGACGAGTCTTTAGAGTCCCCCATAAACCGTTTTCTCAAGTTTCGGACGAAACGCTGTAGATGCCGTATGGAGATATGGCAGGGTTCGATTATATACGTGCCGTATTGCACGGATCATGATCGGACGGATAATACTAGCGGGCTTTGGTTTAAGCCGGATCCTAATATTGTACAGTGTAGATTTTGTCTCATTGCATTTGTATTCGGTCGGAATACAAATGCGGGTATGTATATACAGTAGCGGGGTTTTCCGGTAATTTATTACGGGAACAGTTTTCTGAAGTTGCCAGTTTGCATTCCATTTCGGCCATTTTCCTTTGTATCTTTCCTTGGCTGAAAAATTGTGGAGGAGGGCTTATTTGCAAGCATGCAAATTTGATTTGTGGAGAGTGTTATTTGTATGTTGTAGTGTCATGATGGTTCCACCATGCATTGACTTCTTGCTTCATGATTGGGCATCATCATTGATTGACTTTTGGGTTATGATTAGTTTGTAGAGTGTTGGATTTGGTTGGTGATGATTTCTCATGATAACCCTTCTCTCTCTCTTGATTATTGGTCTCACTCATTTTTTCTCTCCATTTTATCATCCAAAAAGGGCATGGCCGGCCACTCTTTTTGGTGGGCTGTCCAAAATATTGTAGTGGGGATTTTGATCTTTTATGATTTGCAAAATCCCCAAGTTCATCTATAAAAAGTTCACTTCATTACTTCCACTAAAAAGGGCAACTTCATACAACCCCATGAGACAAAGAGCACTACACTTATTCTACAGCAATTCTTGGACACGTCGACTCGCCAACTTCATGCCCGAGTTGCCTCGGACCAGAGGTGGGAGCCCGTAAAAGAACTCGGTGATGTGGGGCCCTTCCGACGAGGAGATGAAGACCGGAGATTCCGCGGGGAGATCGGGACGATGACAAGAAGACCGAAAGACACGGATCGCTCGGTATATCTCTCTACCCCTTCTCAAGTTTGCTATGACTATGTTAATGGCCCGATCCGGGTTTAAAGTGCACGGTGGTGCCGGTTTACAAGTTTTGTAAAAAGTTTCGTTTCCGCATTCCGGCATCGGATTGACGGCTGGGGCGCCGCCGTGCACTTACAATACCGTATTAGATTCTAGCGATATGTGATATCGGCCAGGTATATGTGATATAGCCGGGTCATCGGATCAAGCGTTGATTCGATGAACTGATACAGATTATAATAGTCGATTATTTATGAAATAGCCGGATTATCGAATCAAGTGTTTGTTCCCCTCTGAATGGCGGCCAAGACATGGACGTCTTGCCTAAGATTCGGGGCAGATACTAATTGGTGCTATCCGTCCACCTCTCCGAAAATGCCATGTTGATTTATGGCACCATGTATCGAAGGTTTAAACGGATGTGTCCGATATAGCAGACTTCGTCAGATTCCCCCTCGCTTGAGGGGTTTTTGATTGTGGGGACGCTCTTCCCTGCAGGCGCAAGCCCCTGCAGTTAATTACGCTACCGCATCGCGGTAACAACTTTCTCCTTCTCCAGATGATCACTTCGTGTCGTGGGTGTTTATTTTGTGTTTGGTTGCCCGTGGATTGTATACGGAGACTAGTTTATGTCGTCGCCCGTAGGACGTGGATTAGTCCAAATCCGTATTTTCTTAGATTTGGGTTTGGGGTTTTGGTTTGAGGATACGTTAGCTTTATTTGAGGCTAAGATCAACTCAAACGTTTGTTAAGGATACGTTAGTCTAATTTGAGACTAAGATCAACTCAACGGGATCGTTTAGATCCGACAAAAGAGCATTTGGGCTCTATTGTTCAAGTTTAGGGACATAGTGGTCCATTGAAAGTATGGCCGTCGGGACCCGTCACCTCCCTGACGATGTTGAAGGATTACAACGACAGATATCAGAGGAGTTCAGAGATGTACCCTTCAACCAAAGTTGGTTGGGAGATCTATAGTCCAATTTGGAACTAAAGTCTGTTTGAAGGATTTGGTTTAAGGATACGTTAGCCATATTTAAGGCTAAGATCAACTTAAACATTTTTTAAGGATACGTTAGACCAGTTTGAGACTAAGATCAACTTAACGGGATCGTTTAGATCCGACAAAAGAGCGTTTGGGCTCTATTGTTCCGGTTTATGGACATAGTGGTCCATTGCCAGTTTAGGGACATGGTGGTCCAATACCAGTTTAAAGACATAGTGGTCCAATACGAGTTTAAGGACATAGTGGTCCAATAAAATGTATGGCTGTAGGGACCCATCAACTCTCTGAAGACGTTGAAGGATTACAACGACAAATATCAGAGGAGTTCAGAGATGTACCCTTGAACCAATGAGTTGGTTGAAAGAGCATATGTGCTCAGTTCAAGATGATCTGAGGACTTATGGCCAGTTTGGGCTAATTCCAATTTTGTTTGAAATATTGGCCTTTTGGGCCATTAGACATTTGTCTGGGTTCAGCCCCTCATCATTCAATAGTGCTAAACAGAGGTTTGGGGGCTCTGACAACATTTTGTCTTTGATTTCCTCAATTTTGAGATTCAATTGGAGGAGGGACTTTTGCCTCTTGAAAATTAGCCAATTTGGCTAAAAGTGGTGTTAAACACTAGAGAACAACAATGTTAAACATTGGAGATAGAACACTCAAATTAGTGTTAAACACTAAAAGACAATCAGTGTTAAACACTGGAAATACAATCTTCAAATTAGTGTTAAACACTAAAGACAGAGGGGTCACGTGTGGACACGTGAGAGCGCCCAAAGGGGGGACAAGATCCTTTTTCTTCGTTCTGCAATTAAGTGTTAAACACTTTTCATTTCCTGGCCATCACGTGTGGGTACGTGATAGCCATCCATCCATTGGATATTAAAGGGATTTGTTAAGGGTCACGTGGGGACACGTGAGGGCGCCCTAAATGTGGAGCCAGATCTCCTTTGTTTTATCCTCAAATCTTCGAATAAGTGTTAAACAATTTTCATCTTTATTTTAGAGCATCACGTGTTAGCACGTGATGGGGATTTATGCATAGATAATTACAGCACTTGCTGAGGGGTCACGTGGGGACACGTGAGAGCGCCCAAAGCTTCTTTTCTTTTGTTTTTTCTTTCTGCATTTTGGGAGTCACGTGGGAGCACGTGAGGCATTGCCTCAAAGCTTTTTCTTTCTCATTTTTGGGATCTTTTCAGGGGTCACGTGGGGACACGTGACCTTAGTCCTTTTCATGCACAGAGATCTCTTTAGTCTCGTTATTTTAAGAATTGAATTCTCTGTAGGGTTAAACCCTAATTATGATTTTGGAGGAATTAAATTCCTATTTTCTTCTAAAGAATTATATTCTTAGATAGGGTTAAACCCTAATTTCTTTTCTGCAGGAATTAAATTCCCCATATATGTAAAGAATTAGATTCTGGCATAGGGTGAAACCCTAATTTCTTTTTTAAGAGAATTAAATTCCGGTGAGTATGAGAGAATTAAGTTCTCAATTAGGGTTAAACCGTAGTTCTGTCCACTATGAAGGAATTAAATTCCTATAATATGGGGTTAAACCCTAATTTTATCTCAAAGGAATTAAATTCCTTTAATTCTGTGAGAATTAAATTCTCAAAACTCAATTCCTCCTCTATGTTTTAGATCTGCATGGCAGGATCTCAACCCAATGAGAATTAAATTCTCAATTCATGGGGAGATGTGCACTTTGCTGATCCTCAACCAGAGAAAGAACTAAGTTCTTTTTGTATAAGAGTTAAACTCTTGGATTTTGAGAATTAAATTCTATGTTTGAAATTTTGATTCCCTTTCTTTTCTCACCTAGGGTTTTCTTTGTTGAGAATTAAATTCTCCTTTCTTTTCTTCTCTCTTGAGAATTAAATTCTCCTCACTTTTTCTCACTCTGTTTTTCTCTCCAAAAAAGTAAATCCCCTCTCTTCTTTCCTTGGCTCCTATTTATAGGAGAAAGAAAAGAATCAATTTGTTTTGCAAATCTTTCATTGAAAGATTTGATTTGTTTTCATATTTAATATGAGCCTTTAGATTATTAGGTGAATTTTATTCACCGTTGGATTTTAAATCCAAAAGATATTCTGTTTGTTATTTTCGTTGGGATTTAGGGGAAATCTTTCCTTGTCTAAGATTTTTTCCATAAATTAGTGATTTTTAATCACCCTTGGATCTTTAATCCAACGGTCCCCATAATCCTTTTCCATTTCGAAAGATTTAGAAGCTTTTAGAATTTAATTTTATTAAACTGTAAGACTTTCGAAACCAGTCACGTTCTGACTCGTGACCCTTGGTCACGCGTGAGCACGTGACCCCCAATTGAGTCATTTTCTCAGCGTTTATTTACGCTTCAGTTTTAACCATCACGTGTCAACACGTGACCATTGGTCACGTGTGAGCACGTGATACCTCATTGAGGTAACTTCTGATTTTTAATCAGGGAACAGATCTTAGAATTTAATTCTATTCATTATTTTAGAGGCCTTAAGGGCCCATCACGTGTCTGCACGTGACCCATGGTCACGTGTGAGCACGTGATGCCCCGTTGGGGTCTTTTCTGAGTTTTTATTATATCTTTTAGTTCCTTCAGCGGGTTCTTAATGGTCCATCACGTGTGGACACGTGATGCCTCATAACTTTTTATCCCGGATGAATTATGAGGCCCATAATATATCAAATCGAAGGGTTTTTCGAGATGCTTCTAATATCATCAGAATTTAACAGTTTCTCCTTCGGGAGTTTATCAAAATACAGGCCGGAAGATACTGGTTCGCATTTCCTTAAGCGTATCGCTGCAATTTGATCCCTTGGACTCTTTTGCGCAGAAATTTTTGGCGGGAACAAATGCCCCCCACTACTTTGCCCATGTAAGTATATACGTGGGTGAAGTAGTGCAGAGTAATGCATAGCGTATGACCAGTTTCGGTTTGGTATATAACTTTCAGAATCTTGATCTGAGAAGATAACGAGCGGACACAAGCGTCGTCGTTTATCATTGACTCAAATCTCGACTCTTAAGAGATATAGTTCCAAACTCTCAACTCCATGAGCCGCACCCTTCTATTTCTTTATGTCTTACTCTGGCGTGAAGTAGTTAATACGCTCATGAGTAAGTTCTCCATTTCGGTGGCATTTAGCTTTGGCAAGTGTGGCTCATAGGTCCATCTTAACCTCTTTGTAAGGCAGTGATGGCTTAGGAGACAGGGTTAGGATCTGCCACCTAAGACTTTTCAACTTTATGAGCCGTGAGGGTCTCATAATGACTTTTATCCCTACGAGTCGTGAGGATCTCGTAGGTGTCTTTTCTCCTTAGGAGTCGTGAGGATTCCTAAGTGTGTTTTCTCTTGAGAGTCGTAAGGATCTCACAAGAGAATTTTCCCGCTTATAAGTCGAGAGGACTCGTAAGCGGTTGTTTCCCTCATTGTCGAGATTCGACTTTAAAGGGTGTGGTCCGTGAATAGTATGCAAGAGTCCGTTTTGGACCAATTTGAAGGGCCCCAGTGCTTAGGAAATAGGTTTTTATCCCCATTGCCTAAGGCTTTTCCCTACGAGTCGAGACGAATCGAGAAGTTCTCGCAAGGATGTCCTAACGTCACAGTTAACCTCTGGTCTTTACGACAAAGGTCAGTTAGGGTCTGTGGTACTAGGGTTTTTCCCGTCGTACCGTTGCGTTGGCTGATGTATCCCTCGATAGGCAATATTGCTGTTCGAGTAGCCTTGCGACTGTCGTGTCTCTGATCCCTTCGGAGGCTGGACAAGACGTCTTCAAGCAATCTTCATAGGCAGTTTGACTGTCAGAAGAGCAAGCGCTACGAATTTTGCCATGCCGCTTTTTACTTGAGGTTAGGCTCATTTTGGAGAGCCCCGATAAGTCATAACCACTCCACGCTGGTGTGGGATGAGCTCCGATAGTCTTTCAGGTTTTATATAAGTTGCCGTCAAGAACCTGAAGCTAGGAATTTGTCCTTTGCTTCGTTTACTGGCACTGCATCTGCTGTATCGAGACGAATGTCGCGGTTGTCTCTAGGTTGTTGATGAACCATCGAGGTTTGGAACTAGGGATTTTGCCGTGGCTCCGTTGTTTGATTATCGCGTCTGAATCCTGCTGGAGGGAGAACACTGTGGTGACATCTCATCTGCTGTATCGAGACGAACGTCGAGGTGGTGACCACTCCATGTGGGATGATATCCGGTAGTCTTTCAGGTTTTATATGAGTTACCGTCAAGACCCTGAAGCTAGGAATTTGGCCTTCGCTTCGTTTGCTTTGGCGTGTTCGTCTCCTGTTGGAGGAAGGACGTTGTGGTGACATCTCGTCTGCTGTATCGAGATGAACGTCGAGGTGGTGACCACTCCGTGCTGGTGTGGGATGATCTCCGATTGTCTTTCAGGTTTTATATGAGTTACCGTCAAGACACTGAAGCTAGGAATTTAGCCTTCGCTTCGTTTTCTTTGGCGTGTCCGGCTCCTGTTGGAGGAAGGACGATGTGGTGACATCTCGTCTTTTGTATCGAGACGAACGTCGAGGTGGTGACCACTCCGCGCTGGTGTGGGATGATCTCCGATTGTCTTTCAAGTTTTATATGTGTTACCGTCAAGACCCTGAAGCTAGGAATTTGGCCTTCACTTCGTTTGTTGTCATTGCGTCTTCTGTATCGAGACGAACGTCGAGGCGGTGACCACTCCATGTGGGATGATCTCCGGTGGTCTTTCAGTCTTTATATGAGTTGCCGTCAAGACCCTGAAGCTAGGAATTTGGCCTTCGCTTCGTTTGCTGGCATTGCGTCTGCTGTATTGAGACGAATGCCGCGGTTGTCTCTAGGTCGCTGGTGAACTGTCGAGGTTTGGAACTAGGGATTTTTCCGTGGCTCCGTTGTTTGATTATCGCGTCTGAATCCTCCTGGAAGAAGAACGCTGTGGTGACATCTCATCTGCTGTATCGAGACGAACGTCGAGGTGATGACCACTCCATGTGGGATGATCTCCGATTGTCTTTCAGGTTTTATATGAGTTACCATCATGACCCTGAAGCTAGGAATTTGGCCTTCGCTTCGTTTGCTTTGGCGTCGCGTCTGCATCTTATTGGAGGAAGAACGCTGGGGCGACATCGCATCTGCTGTATCGAGACGAACGTCAAGGTGGTCTCTAGGTTGTTGGTGAACCGTTGGGACCTGGAACTAGGGACTTTGCCATGGCTCCGTTGCTTTGATCTTGGGGTGACATTGCGTCTGCTGTATTGAGACGAACGTTGAGGTGGAGCCGGGATTTTGCCATCGCTCCGCTTTGTTTCGACCATGAGGTCTTTTGTTGATATTGCTTCTGCATCCTGTTGGACTGTGAAGGATCGCCTTTGTTGACATCTCGTCTGTTGTATCGAGACGAATGCTGAGGTGGAGCTGGGATTTTGCCGTCGCTCCGCTTTGTTTCGACCGTGAGGTCTTTTGTTGACGTTGCATTTGCATCCTACTGGACTGCGGAAGAACGCCGTCGTTGACATCTCGTCTGCTGTATCGAGACGAATGCTGAGGTGGAGCTGGGATTTTGCCGTCGCTCCGCTTTGTTTCGACCGTGAGGTCTTTTGTTGACGTTGCATCTGCATCCTTCTGGACTGCGGAGGAACGCCGTCGTTGACATCTCGTCTGCTGTAACGAGATGAATGCTGAAATGGTCTATAGTTTGTCTATGAACCGTCGAGATCTGGAACTAAGGACTATGTCGTGGCTCCGCTTGATGGTGTAACATCTGCGTCCTGCTGGAATGAGGAGGCATACCGTTGTTAGTCTCCATGCTGTAGATGTGGCCATTGAGATTTGGAACTAGGGACTTTGCCATGGCTCCGTTTCGTTGCGACTCTGAGGTCGGTTGTTGACGTCACGTCTGCATCTGGATGGAGTGAGGAAAAACGCCGTTGGTGATCTCTAAGTTGTCGATGTTGACGTCGAGACCCTGGAGCTAGGGATCTTCCTTTGCTTCATTTCTTGACATTGTGTCTGCAATATTGCGACAAAATGTCGAGGTTGTCTTTAGGTTGTCCATGAACCGTCGAGATTTGGCTTCGCTTTCTGGTGGAGCCTGTTGGGAAGGTATGGTTCTCTCTTTGTTTGTGCCCCTGGATTGTATACAGGGATCGATGTGATCTCACTTGTATGGCAAAAAGTTTCATTCTTTCATC
Source organism: Agapanthus africanus (assembly GCA_030015575.1). NCBI lineage: Eukaryota > Viridiplantae > Streptophyta > Magnoliopsida > Asparagales > Amaryllidaceae > Agapanthus > Agapanthus africanus. The sequence continues at coordinate 207,049,943 of JASDDO010000031.1, read as the reverse complement.
ATTTTTTTAAATTCTTTCAGCGATGCTCTATAATTTCAGCTTTTTATATCACGAAAATCGCAATTGCCCTATCATTTCGGCTATTTTTCTTTTTACTCGCTGCTTTTTATTGCGAGTTGCCCAATCATTTCGGCTATTTTGCATGCATATATTTTTACTTGCTGATTTTGTTGCAAGTTGCCCTATCATTTCGGCTATTTCATATGCATTTTTGGCTCGTTGAATTTTCGCCACGAGTATGGAACTTGGGATCTGGTGCCAATCTTAGCATCAGCATCGCTGCGACTGGAATATTGCCAGGAGCGAATCATCATTTGCCATGAATGGGCTTGGAATTTGATACCGATTTAGGCATCAGCATCGCTACCACTGGGACATTGCTAGGAGTGAATCATCATTTGCCTCTGTCGATGTCTAACAAAGGTGGCTTAGTGTAAGTGCATGGCGGCGCCCCGGCCGTCAATCCGATGCGGGAATGCGGAAACGAAACTTTTTCTAAAAACTAGAAACCGGCACCACCGCGCACTATAAATCCCGGATCGGGCCATTAATCTAACGCTAGCTAATACGAGAAAGGGTAGAATGCTATACCGAGCGATCCGTGTCCTTCGGTCTTCGGCCTCCACTCCGATCTCCTCGCGGAACCTCCGGTCTTCATCTCCTCGTCGGAACGAGCACCACATCGCCGGATTCTTTTACGGGCTCCCACATCTGGAACGAGGCAACTCGGGCACGAAGTTGGCGAGCCGACGCACTCAAGGAATGCTGTAGGCAAGTGTAGAGAGGTATGTCTCATGGGGTTTGAAGTTGCGATTGATGGAGGTGAAGAAGAACTTTGGAGAGGGGCTAGAAAATTTTAGCAAGCAAAGAATGAGATGTATGTTTTTCCCTCCCACAAAAATGAACCCTCCTTCATCAAGAATGTAGCCGGCCCCTCTCAATATGGTGAATGGAAATTGATCAAATATCCAAGAGAAGAAAATGTATTATCAAGAGAAGAAAATGGTCACACCAATTTCAAATCAAAATCCAAATCAACTCTCATCTCATAAATGCAAAGGAATGGATGGAAAAAGAATCTCATCATGCAAGAACCATCATGATGCCACCATTTCACAAATAACCCCTCCACAATAACTAATTCGCAAACTTGCAAATAACCCCTCCATCAAATATCAGCCAACGAAAGGAAGAAAGGAGAACTGGCTGAAATGGAATGCAAACTGGCAACTTCAGAAAACTGATCCCGTAATAAATTACAGGAAAAACCCGCGACTGTATATACATACCCGCATTTGTATTCCCACTGAATACAGATGCAAAGAGACAAATCTACACTGTACAATACTAGGATCCGGCTTAAACCAAAGCCCACTAGTATTATCCGTCCGATCATGATCCGTGCAATACCGCACGTACCTGATCGAACCCTGCCATATCTCCATACGGCCTCTACAGCGTTTCGCCCGAAACTTGAGAAACTGGTCTGTGGGGGACTCTAAAGACTCGTCAATACTATGGTTGTGGATTTAACCACTAGCACGTCAGAGGTATTAGCCTATACGTAACGGGATACCAGGTTTTGACCAAAAGGGACATCGATGAGCGAACTCATCCTGACACCCTATTGAGCCTGTCAGTGATAATATCCGTACAGTCCGGTTCGTTCGTCTATGAGCATCGCATGGAGGGCCTAGGGGGTTGGTAAAAGTCAGACCCCCAAAAGCGGTACAATTCGTGTCGGAGTGTAGTCCAGAACACCCCGAGATACTACTGGAATGCCTACCAGTAAATTTCCTGCCTCGGCCGAGGGTTTTGTGTAAAGGCTCTCCAAGACACAGCGCGACTTCACCCCTAATACCGGGAGAGACGAACCCTTGCAGATCCGCTCACTGCCTCCATGTGGCTCGGGTCTGTACCCAACTAAAACCTGTTTGCACGTCTCCTTTGAGCGTGGTAGGGTAGTAATCAAAGCACAGTGAGAACTCACATGAGGCAAATGACGATCTCAGGTCGATGAACTAACTTGTACACATGTCACCAGGGAACCGCTATCTGACGTCAGGTATAAGACCAACTAGCATGTTCCCGGCGAGTCCTGTCCGGTGTACTCATAAAAAATAAGCACCTGTATACATCTTAGTTGAACCAACTAACACCAGTTGCTTGTAAGACCGGCCACCGGCCCTCGTCGGGGTCTCGACTGTATACACTTGTCTACTCTGGAGTATCGATGCCCTGTCTCGAAACTCCCACAACTAGGGACCTTTTAAGGATGTGCTTATAGACCCCAGCTCCCACGTATATGATCGCCCTCATACTGTTGGTAGTCAATCAAGAATCCTAGGGGCTCTATCAACGTGCAATAGTGACCTGTAAGGTCACCTAAAGCAGTACACGATGATAAAGATAAACCAGATAGCATACTATCATCTTGAGTAAGACTGTCCTACCGGTATAGGTCCTCCCTCAATCATTGCAATCACGTGCCTGTGATCGAATAATTGACTCTGAGGGCACTATCTCCAACAATCTCCCACTAGCACTCAAGGCTAATTATTGCTATGTCGCATACTCACAGCCCGCGTGATACCGAACACCCAACTCCTCTACTAGTCAGTCTCACAAAGCTCGTTTGAGAAACTATTGCGTTCGAGGAATAGCCTCAGTGAGTGGATCCGCTGTGATGTTTCTTTCTATGTCTCTCTTTATCTCAAGTTCGCGGAGAAACCCATCTCCCGAAATGAGCAATACCTGTCTTAGAATATGCCTGGATATCTGATTGGACCTAGTTCATAAATGAACTCTAAATCCAAACTTCTTAGACTGTATCGTCAACTGAACTTAATCAGTATCCTGCGCCATGCCTCCCTCAGTATCCGCCTGGACCACCTGTCCAAAATACTGCTGCCCCTCGTCAGAGGGAAAACTATAACTCTGATAGTCACTCTGTCATCCAGGTCACTTTGGAAGCCTGGAATGATAACTGTCTCCCAAAGGAGGCTGCCGTTATCATTTCCCTAGAACATCAACTTATGTTCTAAAACCGCTTCCGATCGCTTCTCCCGGATTGGATTAATATCAACTTACTGCATCTCGTGCAAAAACAACATCTGGTGTGGTACATGACATCTCATGATTGACTCAATTGCCTAAGCAAGTGATCTGCCAATCATGCACATCCCTCTCCCCTTTAGTCTGTAAGACACCTTAAGAGAGGGTGACTCCACTACCTGCAGGTATACTACCGTGCTAGGAGTCGTCCATTCTAAAAACACCTTTAAAATGCCGTCTAAGTACCCAGATTGGGACACTTCCCAAATCTAGATCTAAAACCATAGATCTAGTAACCAGAATGCCTGATATAATATCCAATTCCTGTGTGGAGAAACCACTGTGTGACAACCAATTTTAACCGAACGTAGTATAGGAATTTCACTTCCTACTCCGTGTATGTCATCCAAATGCCAGGACATCACACCCTACTACCTTCTTAACAGATCCATCCCCTATTCTGATGAAGTCAAACCTATGACTGTCACATCAGAAATAGATGATCTATCTCCTCTATATTTGCTTTAGTCTATAAATGGACAGAAGCCACTTGTCCACCATGCTTCCGCTGCTCCCACTGACTACGACAACACTCTGGCAGAGTCATATACACGTGCACTTCGAAAGCTAGTTTAGAACAACGCTATACTCATCCTCCTGCCGGGTCTCACAGTCTAGAACAACAGCAATGGCAAGTCTGGGTAAACAAGAACCTCCCTGTCACCGTCCTTGAAGCTACCGGAGTACCTCTCGGGTGCCTGAGGTTACCCACCATATCTGCGGAGTGGCCGATGGAATGTCAAACCAGATTGAATCTTTAGGTTCTTATCAAATCTTCAGTAATCGTTTGCGGTTCTTGAATCACTTCCAGTTCTACCATACTCCCACTACTGTTTTCTGAAAAAAAATCCATTTTTATTAAAACTGTGGCGAGTCAAGAACAATATCACTTTTGATCTTCCATATGGTAGAAAGTCAACCCTCGTCATAGCCTGGGTCAACCCACAAACAGCCATTACTGAAACATGCCTCGAGTTATCCAGAGTCTGGTTTTAAGCATATGCCGTACAACTCCCCGTACCTTAACATCGTTAAGATATGAACTGTTCTATATCCAATACAGAAACAGAGGCACTGATTTAATTGGAACCAATTCAAATCATGCAGCTGTTTCCAGTGCATGTCAACTAAATGGAGAGTGGCCGATCAACATTACTCAACTTAGGAGTGCTTCCAATTATGAGTAACCTGAAAGAGAAGCAAGTTCTCTTAATCATTACTATCAACTGAATACCATTCACAAGTATCTACATCTTCGATCACCTTGAAGAATCCTGATACTTGCAATACCTGGTCCTCTACTTTATTCATATACCTATAACTTCTCAAAACTCAAACCTTGTGTTTCTACGAAACACTTGTCTAAAATCTAGAGAAGTCATAAGTAAACAGAATATAGTACGAGGACCAGCCCCTCTGTCCTAATGGACACTGGACAACATATAATACTATGTATAAGTCCCTTGATTCTAATAACTCAATCCATGTGTGTTGTAGGTTGAAAACTGTACTTATGGTTAAGAAGAATTACACCGCTGTTTAATGCTCCTTACCTAACCATCCACTGATATAGGTAAACGTCATAGACATAATTTCAAAAAGGTATATCTCACTCTATAAAAATAGACGTACAGATATATCAATTTGAAATTGGTGCATAACAGCGGATATTCAAAACCAAATATTTGTCGTCCGGCAAACAACCCAGGCGATTTCCTCAAATATCATAAATTACAACGAATTCCGATGTAATGAGGATAATCACCTAATTCCCAATAACTTACTCCCACTCATCATCTGTAAAACCATACAGATGTGAGAATCAAACCTGGTAAATACATACCCTGGAGCAAGTGTCTAATTGGGAAATCAGTTTTCTTTTAACAGTACACAGTAAAACTGAAACATTGAAATGTTTCGATGGGGTATCCCGGTATTCCTAGTAATGCCTCTTCCATTATCCAGATTCATAACTGTAACCGTATAATTCTTTGCCATCTCTCCAAATCCCTTTATATGTCTTTAGTCATTACCTTCTGCACACCCTCTTAGGCTAAATGGTTTTATTCCTTCCCTACCGTTCGGCACCAGCCTATGGTTTGGAAGAAGACTATCCAATAAGCACAATGGGTGTACTGTCCTAATCCTAGGAGCACTCGAAATGCGAGAGAAGGTGAAGATAAAAGACAACCGAATAAACCTTATTCCTATTTCTCCTGAACCCGAATCCATCCCCGAACTGGAACAAGTTCCTTTCGAGTTCGTATATAACCATACGATAGAGTATCCAATAAACTGTAGATCTTCGTAGTGATACGGAGTGTCCTGGAGAAATACAAAGGTGAAGTGGGAGTGGTAATGAAATACTTGGTTTGGTTGTGAATCGCAGTCGCAGTTTACTTTGCCCTCTTACTAATCCCTCGATTTGTCTTAACTTAATACCTTCTGCACACCATCGTTATGCTAATTGGTTTTATTCATTCCCCACAGTTCGGCACCAGCCTAAGGTTTGGAAGAAGACTATCCAATTTGCGTAATAGGTGTACTATCTCCTAAACCAAGGAGTACTCGCAACCCTGAGAGAAGGTAAAAAGAAAAGACAACTGAATAGTCCTATTCGTTTTCTCCAGAACCGGAAACCATCCTTGAATAAATTCCTTCGAGTTCGTATATAACCATACGATGGTTTTATCCAATGGAAGTGGACGTTCGTAGTAATACGGGGTGTCCTGGAGAAAAGGGTAAAAGTAGGAGTGGCAATGAGGTTTGCAACTCTGACAATCCAAAAGTCAGTGTTTGAAGAAGGTTCGGTTAATCTTGGTCACTGAGTCATTGTCAAAAGTCGGGTCATGGTCGCTGCCAAAGAGAGAGAGAAAAGAAACACTCAGCGTGCACTCTAACCTAAATCAGAATGGTTATCACTTTATCTAATCAGGAAACCTCCCACTGTACCGTCAAATTCTCCTCCAAACCTGAAAGAAGAATTAGTCGGGGTCACCCGAGGAGTAAACCAACTCATCAGTGGGAATCGGGATCCAACTATCATCGCATGATAACGTGACGGAATCCGCTCACGTTATCACACTCTAGAAGGTATGCGCATATCTGGAAAGTTTCAGTTTCTTTATAAACTCCCAATGTGATTTTTTTTCCCCATGCTCTTATGACCTTGACGAAGGCCAACATATCATAAGTCACATGTCAAGTTCTACCCGTCATTATCCAGGTTAATTTGAACCCACCCGTACATACCCTTGACGAAGGCCAAAATAGTAGTACGACTGTCCCAAACCAACGCATCTATCTATGCTGCAGAAAAGTAACAAGTAGCTACCATACACTATGCCTTGACGAAGGCCAACATACATAGCATGAATACTATGTGCTACCTTTCTGAAATGACGGAGGGCTACGAATGGTTTTTGGCGAAAAACCTTTAACGTAATGAACTTGATATCGTTGAAGGAACCGGATAGCTTTTATAAAAATAAAGTGACGAAAACCTTTGCTAAAGAGGTCACTCCCGGTGAAGGATCTCGGCTCTTTCCCCGTAGAATGAGGTGCAGGATATTCCAACTGAATACCACGATGCATAGTAAAAGTAATCGGCTATAGTGAAGTTATTGCCCTGACACAAACTTCTGTCCAAGGGGTCACTCCCGGTGAAGGGATCTCGGCCCTTGCCTCGTCGACTGAGGTGCTGGATATTCATAACCGAATACCACTGTGCAAAACAAAAGAGAACGCCCTGCAATAACAACTTTATGAAAAGTGTTCCAACAACATCAGAATAGGTTTGTTTAGCTTGCATTGATCCAAATCAACGCAGTCCCATCAATTGATCACACCAATAAAGAACGAAAATAATGATGTACGTATATGCCATCAGCATTCGCCAATGGGTCCCGTCATCACCCGTTAGGTTACTTAACTAACGACAGAGCGGGGACTGGACCAGCGCGGATGCAAAACATATACAACATCTACTAGTATATATATCAATATATAATATTCGCTCAAGGCGTGATAAAATGCAACATCACAGAAATGTAATAAACATCACAGAACAATACAGATATCCGGGATCCCCGGGTTTCATAGAGCCGCTACTGAAACCCGACGTTCCCCTGGTCATGTGGATAGCATGTGCAATGAAATCCTAGACCCCTACGGGCGCGACAAGTTACCCGCCAAAACCTGAAGCGAGGCAGCCCCCTTCAGCAACGTGAATGGACCACCCAGCACTTCATGGAATCCGGTAACTTGGGCACCCCTCCTTGGGTCAACCTGTACCCCCTACGAGTGCGGCGAATAGCCCGCCAATTCTATAGTAAAGCCCCCTCCGTCTCAAAGCCATGAGATGCGGGCCCGTTTCCCTCTAGAACCCGGCTATCCGTGTACCCCACCTTGGGGTAATCCTAGTACAGAAAGTAAAATATACATACAACGGGTACATCGACCTCAGCCCGGTCGTGCCCCAAAAGAATAATATACAAACAGGCAGTGACGGCAGTCCACATGTCGGACGCTCGCCCCGCAAAATCAAATGTACATAATAAACCAAACTGTACTACCATTGCATCTGGGCTATCCCCCACGACCAATCCGCAACATCACAGCACAACACAGAACATCAACATGAATGTCACGTTCGCAAATCCGTCTAAAAGGGCTATAGCAGATAGACTGGATTTACCGATCGAATGACATTCACGGTCGCAGATATAATGTAAATACTGTGAACTAACATGTTTAAAATTTTTGTTCGATCAAATTTACCGAAACGGGCCCCAAGCACAACTGTAGCACTCAAAAATATCTGGGCCCAAAAAGAATATACCAAAACCCCTATTTCCATGTCTGAAGCCTACTGTGAAAATTTGGTGCAGTGAAGCCAAAATTCGGCGGCGGAACCGCGAACAAAACGTGGTTTTGGCCGCTGTTCCACCGTGCTACAGTAACTTCAGCCTACCAAATTTTCACAGAATGCATAAACAACCCTGCACGTAATTTTCCAATGTACCAAATAATTTTTAGAGCAAAGAAAAATTCGACAGAAAATACGACTTGGAAATACGGTTTTTGGAAAATCCGTTCGATCGAACTTGTAAACACGTTAGAGCAAGCTAGACTAGGTTAATGGCGTGGCTCTGATACCAATGTAAGTGCACGGCGGGGCCCCGGCCGTCAATCCGACGCCGGAATGCAGAAACGAAACTTTTTCTAAAAACTTGAAACCGGCATCACCGCGCACTATAAATCCCGGATCGGGCCATTAACCTAACTCTAGCTAATACGAGAAATGGTAGAATGCTATACCGAGCGATTCCTGTTCTTCGGTCTTCGGCCTCCACTTCGATCTCCTCGCGGAACCTTCGGTCTTCCTCTCCTCGTCGGAACGGGCACCACATCGCGGGGTTCTTTTACGGGCTCCCACCTCTGGACCGAGGCAACTCGGGCACGAAGTTGGTGAGCCGACGCACCCAAGGAATGTTGTAGGCAAGTGTAGAGAGGTATGTCTCATGGGGTTTGAAGTTGCTACTGATTGAGGTGAAGAAGAACTTTGGAGAGGGACTAGAAAATTTTAGCAAGCAAAGAATGAGATGTATGTTTTTCCCTCCTACAAAAATGAACCCTCCTTCATCAAGAATGTGGCCGGCCCCTCTCAATATGGTGAATAGAAATTGATCAAATATCCAAGAGAAGAAAATGGTCACACCAATTTCAAATCAAAATCCAAATCAACTCTCATCTCATAAATGCAAAGGAATGGATGGAAAAAGAATCTCATCATGCAAGAACCATCATGATGCCACCATTTCTTAAATAACCCCTCCACAATAACTAATTCGCAAACTTGCAAATAACCCCTCCATCAAATATCAGCCAACGAAAGGAAGAAAGGAGAATTGGCTGAAATGGAATGCAAACTGGCAACTTCAGAAAACTCATCCCGTAATAAATTACAGGAAAACCCCGCGACTGTATATACATACCCGCATTTGTATTCCCACTGAATACAAACGCAAAGAGACAAAATCTACACTGTACAATACTAGGATCCGGCTTAAACCAAAGCCCGCTAGTATTATCCGTCCGATCATGATCCGTGCAATACCGCGCGTACCCGATCGAACCCTGCCATATCTCCATACGGCCTCTACAGTGTTTCGCCCGAAACTTGCGAAACTGGTCTGTGGGGGACTCTAAATACTCGTCAATACTTTGGTTGTGGATTTAACCACTAGCATGTCAGAGGTATTAGCCTATACGTAACGGGCTACCAGGTATTGACCAAAAGGGACGTCGATGAGCGAACTCATCCTGACACCCTACTGAGCCTGTCAGTGACAATATCCGTACAGTCTGGTCCGTTCGTCTATGAGCATCGCATGGCGGGCCTAGGGGGTTGGTAAAAGTCAGACCCCTAAAAGCGGTACAAGTCGTGTCGGAGTGTAGTCCAGAACACCCTGAGATACTACTGGAATGCCTACTAGTAAATCTCCTGCCTCGGCCGAGGGCTTTGTGTAAATGCTCTCCAAGACACAGCGCGACCTCACCCCCAATACCGGGAGAGACGAACCCATGCAGATCCTTTCACTGCCTCCATGTGGCTCGAGACTGTACCGAACTAAAACCTGTTTGCACGTCTCCTTTGAGCATGGTAGGGTAGTAATCAAAGCACAGTAAGAACTCACACGAGACAAATGATGATCTCAGGTCGATGAACTAACCTGTACACATGTCACCAGGGAACTGCTATCTGACGTCAGGTATAAGACCAACTAGCATGGTCCCGGCGAGTCCTGTCCGGTGTACTCATAACCCAATGAGAACCTGTATACATCTTAGGTGAACCAACTGACACCAGTGGCTTGTGAGACCGTCCACCGCCCCTCGTCGGGGTCTCGACTGTATACACTAGTCTACTCTGGAGTATCTATGCCCTGTCTCGAAACTCCCACGACTAGGGACCTTTTAAGGATGCGCTTATAGACCCCAGCTCCCACGTATATGATTTCCCTCATACTGCTGGTAGTCAAGCAAGAATCCTAGGGACTCTATCAACGTGCAATAGTGACCTGTATGGTCACCTAAAGCAGTACACGATGATAAAGATAAACCAGATATCATACTATCATCTTGAGTAAGACTGTCCTACCGGTATAGGTCCTCCCTCAATTATTGCAATCACGTGCCTGTGATCCAATAATTGACTCTGAGGGCACTGTCTCCAACACTTAGTGAACAGGGTTAGGATTCTGTCGACTAAGGCTTTTTACTTCGTGAGCCGTAAGGGTCTCACAAAGGTATTTCTCCCTACAAGTCGTGAGGATCTCGTAGGTGTGTTTTCTCCTTAGGGATCGTAAGGATTCCTAAGTGTATGTTCCCCCGTAAGTCGTAAGGATCTTACAAAAGGGTTTTCTCCTTATAAGTCGAGAGGACATATAAGGGTTGTTCACCATATGGACATATCCCTAGTCACGGGTGGGACTTTGCTGGGGAAATGTTTATTCACGCCCGTGGATTATATACAAGGGTCAGTATTGAACCACTTGTAGGAAAATATCGAAGGTTGTGGGGATTGCTTAAGAACAGGTTCAGGTCTCTCTAACTTAAAACTTTCAAATCTTATGAGCCGTGAGGGTCCCAAAAGGGAGTTCTCCTTACGAGTCGTGAGGATCTCGTAAGTGTAATTTCTCCTTAGGAATCATGAGGATCCCTAAGTGTATTGCTCCCTTGTGAGTCGTAAGGATCTCACGCAGGTGGTTTCTCCTCACAAGGTCGAGAGGACCCTGTAAGTGTCTTTTAACGAAGTTGCGCCCTTTCGGGTTTTCACAAACACCCGCCGGTATCCCTGCTGTTTTTACTCACGGAGCCTTTTCTGGTTTTCATCCGTGCCTATTTTGCTTATGGACATACCTTTTTTTTGTTTTTTTTACGAGTCTGCGCCCTTTCGGGTTTTCACAAAAATCGCCCGTAGTCCTGCTGTTTTTACTCACGGCGCCCTTTCGGGTTTTCATCCGTGCCCATCTCTCTTGTGGACGTACCGTTTTTTTAATTTTTTATTTTTACCACGTCAGCGTGAAGATGGCGTGGGTTGGGAGTAGTTTAACGACGTTTTGGTCATCAGCCAGTTTTAGGACATAGTGGTCCATCGTTAGTCTAACGACGTTTTGGTCTACAGCCAGTTTTAGGACATAGTGGTCCTTCGTTAGTTTAACGACGTTTTGGTCTATCGTTGCCATATTTGAGGCGAGTTTCTAGTTTACGGACTTTTTGGTCCATGGGGCTTTCTTTATGAAAGAGCACGATGCCCCCGGCATGTCCATCTTTTTCGGAGCATGTGGTTGCGGTGGGTTCACCTTCCATTTTTCGGGCAGCGCGAACTTGCCCTGTTGGTATTGGTCTTCAACCTAGTTTTTGAAGACGTAGCAATTTTCGAGTGGGTGACCCATTACTCTGTGGTAGGGACAATAGTTAGGATTGTTAACATCACCTGGCTGCAACGGATGTTTTGGATCTGGCAGAGTGATGAGCCCACTGCGCACTGCTAGCTCGAACAATCTCTTTGTTTTATCTTTGGGAAACGAGTAAGGACGTTTCAACTTCTCATTGAGGTATCGCGGCTTGTTGTTTTGACGACAAAACGGTCTCGGGTTACTCGGCTGTTGTTGAGCGTTGGCGACGAAGGTCGCTTTTCCATTCCCCTTATCCATTTTGTTCGATCCCTTGTTTGCGGGTCCGAGATTCTTTCCGGGTAGCGTACGATTGCACGGCTGAATGTTCTCGCAACTCCTCAATTCTTTCGTTTCAGAGATGGATTCCTTGAAGAGTGGACCGTGGGCTACTTTTTCGTCGGAGTCGCTCCCGAAGGTGAGAACTCGCGATCCCCCGGGATCAACCCTATGACAATTGCCGGCAATTCTTTTACGCTCATCTGTCGCATTTTTCCGCTGTCTACGAGCTTCACGCTTTGTCCTGTTGAAGTGTTGCCTGTGAGCGACATACTCTTGCCACCAACACTTAAAGGAATTGCAGTCTTCAGTAGGATGTGCGATCTTCTGACGATATAAGCAGAAGTTAGGATGCACGTCTGCTTCGTCAAAATATATACTACCAGGAGAATTTTCTCTGAAAGAGGGCAGCCTCATCCTCATCGATATGGCTTTGGCAAATCGTTTCCTTATCTTGATCCTGCTTTCATTTGCGGCGGATGTACTTTGACCTGGTGGGAGTGTTTCGACCCTTTCATCTAGTCGCCGGCGTTTGGCTTTCTCGAATATGGCCATCTCGCGCTCTCGATCAGCTTTGCTTTTAAGACGAACTTCGTTCAGGAATGCATCAATCATTTCGTCTAAAGGTCCTAGAAGTTCTGGCTCAGGATCTGCCCCCAGCTTCTCTGTGTAAGAAGCTTCTTCGTCATTTATTGACGAGTGAGAGATCACATGGCAGCTTGCCACATAATCTTCAGATTCATCCGACGAGTCTTCTCCATTGTCATCATCTCCGTCCTTAAGGACGTGGCTGAGAAATTCTTGGAGTGTGACTGGGGTCCGCGCCTTCTGATTATATTCTTCCAACGCGTCAATCTGTTTTTGCAGGTCCGTGCACTTGTCACCAGGCTGCACGGGCTTTTTGGTCTTCTTCTTCTTCGAAGACTTTGACGGCTGGGTGTGAGCGCTCTGACCATCACCACCCGTTTTGGGAGTTGGGCGCGGTTTCAGCATTCCCTCGATGATCTCGGGTTCTAGTGGATTTTTCCACCTGATTAACGGGCACGTTTGGAGATCCTTCAGCATTCTTTTAGTTTTGGTTGAAAGAGCGACCTCCCACGGGGCTTCCCTTATGAATGAGCACGATGCCCCCGGCACGTCCACTTTTTTTGGGGCGTGAGGTTGTGGCGGGTTCACTTTCCAGTTTTCGGATAATACGAACTTGCCTTGTTGGTACTGATCCTCGATCCATCCCTTAAAGACGAAGCAATCTTCGATTGGATGGCTTACCCCTTGGTGGTAAGGGCAGTAATTTGGATCTTTGACATCGCATGGCTGCATCGGACGTTTCGGACTCGGCAGGTTGATGAGTCTGTTGCGCACTGCCAGCTCGAACAATCTCCTCGTTTTATTCTGAGGAAACGAGTAAGGACGTCCTAGTCTCTCCTCGAGGGATGGGCGTGGACGCACATTGCTTTGGCGAATAATCGTCTTTGAGTTGCTCGGCTGTTGTGGAGTATTGGCGATGAAGGTTGCTTTCCCTTTGCCCTTTTCATTCCAAGGCTCTGTCTTTGAAATGGAAGGCCTATGGCCCATCTGGTCCATTTGGGCCAGCTTGTCAATTAAGGCCTGGAAGGTGGTCAGCTTGAAGAACATCATGAATTGGGAGATGGTCGCTTGGGGGTCGAGAGTACCCACGAACATGCCCACGATAGGAGCTTCTTCTATGCGTTGTTCGCATTTCGACCATAGATTACGCCATCGAATTGCATATTGGACCCACGTCTCGCCTGGCTTCACCCTGGCATTAATTAGTGCCGTTATCGGGGTGCGTTCACTAGCACTCGCGGATCTTTGTGTAAACAGTAGCTCCATCTCCGCAAATGTTTTGACAGAGTCGTTAGGTAGCTCCGAATACCATTCAAAGGCCGTTTCTGCTAAGCAGCCGACGAATTTGCGAAGCAACAATTTTTCGTCGCCTCCAGTGTTGCCACAAAGAGCCCTGAACTGGGCAACATGTTGATGGGGATTGCCTGTCCCCTTATAGAAATGGAATTTTGGGATCGTATAGCTCGGAAGGTATTTGATCTGATCATACCAGCTCGGATATGGTCGCCCCGTTTTGACAACTTGGTCGGCTGCCTCAGTTTCCTGGTGAACTCGTGTTTGTTGAGCTATGTATTCATCCAGGGCAGCTTTGGAAATTGTCTCCTCCTTGGCTGTTGAAAGAGCCAGCGGTGGATTTGACGTTTCTCCCCCGTCATCTTCAAGGACAATCGGAGGATCTTCCGCAGGAGGATCTTGCTGGATCATCATACCCACCATGTCCTGGAACAGAAGGGTCATTCGTTTTATATTGGCTTCTTGTTCCGCAGCCTCTTTGTCCTTCTTTTCCAGTATTCTCCGAAGGAATTCGGCATCGGTTTCTTGCTCCTGGCGTTGATCCGAGGACGCTTCGGGGCTTTCTTTTGACCCAGTGAGTGCGGCCATCGCAGTCATCATTTCTTGGAGCTTCTGCTGCTACTCTTGAGCTTTAGTCACCGGTCGCGTAAGCGGTCGATGACCTGTGGATATGCGACTATCCTCTTTCCCGGACGCCATGTAGACGGTATGCACTGTCATGCCCCCAGACTTAGGGCGTTTAGGCTTACTGTCTTTGACGTTCGCCGCAGGCGTGGGGATTTTCTCCGGCCTTCTTCTCTTGTGGGTCGTCGAAGTTGAGGGGGCCGTTGCTTTGGGCACCCAGGTGGTCGTCGTCTTTCGTTGCTTGACAGGGGGATTTTCTTCCTGCCGAACTTTTGACTTCTTATGCTGGTGAGAGAAATTCGGATCAATCACCGATTCTCGGACCCGTCGCCAAGTCTTGTAGATCCTGGAGTACAGCTGTTGAGGAGACTGCTCCGGCTTTTCTGGTTCTGCTTCCACGGCGGTCTCTACCGGTGGAGGAGATCTTTTGAGCACCGCAGTTGGAGAATTTCTGCGTACCCTATTCAGCAGCTTAAAGCCGTTCCCAGTTGGAACAGCAGCATTAACTTCCACCGTTGGAGCTGGTGGAGTTAGCCCAAAGGGGGAGTTGCCCCCAGCCTTCCTTATCCGGCGCCAGTGGCGACGTCGGGCGTGACGGGTTGTTGGGATTGGTTCAGCGACGGCTTTTTCTTGCCCCTCGTTCAAGTGGGTGGTTATTGCCGGTGTCAGCCTCCTGAAGACTGACGTCCATTGAGAAGTCATGCCCAACTGGTCAAACATAGATTTCTGAGCGGGAGCGGGAACGGGAGCAGTCGGTCTCGTAAAGACCGACCCTCTGGGAGCAGAAGCCGCCTTGACGACTTCAGGAGCAGCTATCTTCTTTGGGATGGCTTCTTCAGGTGTTATGGGCTTCTTGGTAGGCCCTTTGGTGCCCGAGTTCAGCCTGGTGAAGACCGAGGAGCTGGAATTGGACGACCCGTTGAGAGGGGTTGTGGTAGTAGCAAGTTGATCGAAGACCGACTTCTTTGAAGCTTATGATACGGGTAGAGGAATGGTGAAGCTTGCAGGCGGGAGCATGGTCCCGAAGAACTGACCGGTGGTAGCTTCAGTCACTTGTTCCACAGGCATAGTAAACAGGGAAGTAGCCTGCGGTCCATAGGCTACACCTCCAGGTGAGGCGGAGCGTCGGTTGCATTTGCAGTTGGAGCAGTTGCCAGCCATTGATCCTTTTGCTTTCTGCAGCAAATGAAACACCAAATCTTAGTACATCGAAACCCAAGGGTAACCATTAGCGAACCGTGATTGGTTCGCGAATCACGACACACGAAGTGTGGAGTGAAAAGAGGAAAAGGTCCCACCGGGCGTGCCAGAATCTGTTCCCCTCCGAATGGCGGCTAAGACATGGACGTCTTGCCTGAGATACGGGGCAGATGCTAATTGGTGCTATCCGTCCACCTCTCCGAAAATTCCAAGTTGATTTATGGCACCATGTATCGAAGGTTTAAACAGATGTGTCCGATGTAGCAGACTTCGTAAGATTCCACCTCGCTTGAGGGGTTTTTGATTGTGGGGACGCTCTTCCCTGCAGGCGCAAGCCCCTGCAGTTAATTACGCTACCGCATCGCGGTAACAACTTTCTCCTTCTCCAGATGATCACTTCGCGTTGTGGGTGTTTATTTTGTGTTTGGTTGCCCGTGGATTGTATACGGAGACTAGTTTATGTCGTCTCCCGTAGGACGTGGATTAGTCCAAATCCGTATTTTCTTAGATTTGGGTTTGGGGTTTTGGTTTGAGGATACGTTAGCCATATTTGAGACTAAGATCAACTCAAACGTTTGTTAAGGATACGTTAGTCTAATTTGAAACTAAGATCAACTCACCGGATCGTTTAGATCCGACAAAAGAGCATTTGGGCTATATTGTTCTAGTTTAGGGACATAGTGGTCCATTGAATGTATGGCCGTCGGGACCCATCACCTCTCTGACGACGTTGAAGGATTACAACGACAGATATCATAGGAGTTCAGAGATGTACCCTTGAACCAAAGTTGGTTGGGAGATCTATAGTCCAATTTGGGACTAAAGTCTGTTTGAAGGTTTTAGTTTAAGGATACGTTAGCCATATTTAAGGCTAAGATCAACTTAAACATTTTTTAAGGATACGTTAGTCCAGTTTGAGACTAAGATCAACATAACGGGATCGTTTAGATCCGACAAAAGAGGGTTTAAGCTCTATTGTTCCAGTTTAGGGACATAGTGGTCCATTGCCAGTTTAGGGACATGGTGGTCCAATACCAGGTTAAGGACATAGTGGTCCAATACCAGTTTGGTCCAATACCAGTTTAAGGACATAGTGGTCCAATAAAATGTCTGTCTGTCGGGACCCATCACCTCTCTGAAGACGTTGAAGGATTACAACGACAAATATCAGAGGAGTTCAAAGATGTACCCTTGAACCAATGAGTTGGTTGAAAGAGAAGTTGTGCTCAGTTCAAGATGATTTGAGGACTTATGGCCAGTTTGGGCTAAGTCCAATTATGTTTGAAATATTGGCCCTTTGAGCCATTTGACATTTGTCTGGGTTTAGCCCCTCATCATTCAGCAGTGCTAAATAGAGGTTTGGGGGCTCTGACAAAATTTTGTCTTTGATTTACTCAATTTTGAGATTCAATTGGAGGAGGGACTTTTGCCTCTGGAAAATTAGCCAATTTGGCTAAAAGTAGTGTTAAACACTAGAGAACAACAATATTAAACACTGCAGATAGAACTCTCAAATTATTGTTAAACACTAAAAGACAATCAGTGTTAAAGAGATCTCTGTGCTTGAAAAGGACTAAGGTCACGTGTCCCCACGTGACCCCTGAAAAGATCCGCAAAAATGAGAATTATATTAAGAATTGAATTCTCTGTAGGGTTAAACCCTAATTATGATTTTGGAGGAATTAAATTCCTATTTTCTTCTAAAGAATTATATTCTTAGATAGGGTTAAACCCTAATTTCTTTTCTACAGGAATTAAATTCCCATATATGTAAAGAATTAGATTCTGGCATAAGATGAAACCCTAATTTCTTTTTTAAGGGAATTAAATTCCTGTGAGTTTGAGAGAATTAAATTCTCAATTAGGGTTAAACCCTAGTTCTGTCCACTCTGAAGGAATTAAATTCCTATAATATGGGGGTAAACCCTAATTTTATCTCAAAGGAATTAAATTCCTGTAATTCTGTGAGAATTAAATTCTCAAAACTCAATTCCTCCTCTATGTTTTATATCTGCATGGCAGGATCTTAAGCCAATGAGAATTAAATTCTCAATTCATAGGGAGATGTGCACTTTGCAGATCCTCAACCAGAGAAAGAACAAAGTTACTCTTGGATTTTGAGAATTAAATTCTCAGCTTGAAATTTTGATTCCGTTTCTTTTCTCACCTAGGATTTTCTTTGTTGAGAATTAAATTCTCCTTTCTTTTCTTCTCTCTTGAGAATTAAATTCTCCACACTTTTTCTCTCTCTGTTTTTCTCTCCAAAAAAGTAGATCCCCTCTCTTCTTTTCTTGGCTCCTATTTATAGGAGAAAGAAAAGAATCAATTTGTTTTGCAAATCTTTCATTGAAAGATTTGATTTGTTTTCATATTTAATATGAGCCTTTAGATTATTAGGTGAATTTTATTCACCGTTGGATTTTAAATCCAAAAGATATTCTGTTTGTTATTTTAGGTGAGATTTAGGGGAAATCTTTCCTTGTCTAAGATTTTTTCCATAAATTGGTGATTTTTAATCACCCTTGGATCTTTAATCCAACGGTCCCCATAATCCTTTTCCATTTGGAAAGATTTAGAAGTTTTTAGAATTTAATTTTATTAAACTGTAAGGCTTTCGAAGCCAGTCACGTGCTGACTCGTGACCCTTGGTCACATGTGAGCACGTGACCCCCAATTGAGTCCTTTTCTCAGCGTTTATTTGTGCTTCAGTTTTAACCATCACGTGACCATTGGTCATGTGTGAGCACGTGATACCTCATTGAGGTAACTTCTGATTTTTAATCAGGGAACCGATCTTAGAATTTAATTATATTCATTATTTTAGAGGCCTTAAGAGCCCATCACGTGTATGCACGTGACCCATGGTCACGTGTGAGCATGTGATGCCCCGTTGGGGTCTTTTCTGAGTTTTTATTATATCTTTTAATTCCTCCAGCGGGTTCTTAAAGGTTCAGCACGTGTGGACACGTAATGCCTCATAACTTTTGATCCCGGATGAATTATGATGCCCATAATATATCAAATCGAAAGGTTTTTCGAGATATTTCCAATACCATCAGAATTTAACAGTTCCTCCTTCGGGAGTTTATCAAAATACAGGCCGGAAGATACTGGTTCGGATTTCCTTAAGCGTATCGCTGCCATTTGATACCTTGGACTCTTTTGCGCAGAAATTTTTGGCGGGAACAGTGTTGATTCGATAATTTAATGTATAATTATATATTTGATATATTATATTACATTAACTAATATTATATCACTTAAAGATTATTTTTCTCACTTGGATAATACATTGATATATATATGATATATGTTAATTGTATTATTTTATTTTGTTACAATATATATTATATATGTGATATATAATGTTGTAAAAAGTTAGGGTTATAAATGCAACATGCTTTGTGGAGTTTAAATATTAGGGTTTGGATTAGGGTTAAGCTTGCATGAAGCTTTCAAGAAGCTTCTTGAAGCTTTGACTTTGACTTTGGATATTTTGTGTGGATATTTGTTAACCCATCCCAACCCTTCACCATAGTTAATTCTCTACACGGGTTAAGTCTTCATTCTTAACCCATGGTTGCATTTCTAACCTCACACAAGTTTTCATTATTCATCACCAATGGTTTTGGTTCTTCTTCTTCTTCCTTCTCTTGATGAAAAGCTTTCTAACTTTTTCATAAGTGATGAAAATGAGTGAGAAATTGAAAACAAATGAGAGCTAAATTCCTACTTCATCATTCTCATCTATTCTAGCCGCTTAGATTAGGGTGTTTTCTTTGCTAATACTTGATTAGCAAAGCAAGAGCTTGGGTTTGAGTTTCTTCAAGGTAGATCATCTTTGTTATTGAAGATCGGAAGAAAGCTTGCATCTTTCTCTTCATGGAGCCACTCTAGAGTTTGGGTACTTGATGATCGCAGCGAAGACACCACAACACGGAGCTTATGAAGCGAAGGAACGGACTACAAATGTTTTAATCCCTTTCTCTTAGAAGTAAAGTTGTTTACTTGTTCATTGTTTCGCCTAATCTCTAGTCTAAGATCTTGGTTAGGGTTGTTCGGCACCTGAAACATTTGATTTTGGCATGGTTGATGCCTTGTAGATGATGGGTTTGTTTAGCACCCTATGAAGTGTTTTGAAGCATCACATGTCCAAAAGTTTATGTTTTTATTGTGCTAAACAAACATGCAAGTGGATCGATCCTAGAAAATTAGGTTTGTTAAACTTTAAACTAGAAAAGCTTAGGGTTAGAAGGCTACAACCTTTGTAGCTCCCGTTTTTGCTTCGCTCCTTAAGCTCTAAGGTGTTTGAAGAAGGTCCGCTCGTCGTCCTTTTGCGTCCACGACGATCCACCCGGAGCTTCCCGTCCAAGCTAACAAGTTTGGTAAAACAAGAAGAACACTCTAATCAAGTGAGCTAGACTTGATTAGAATGGAGTTGTGGTTATGGATCTCACTTCAAAATCTTATTTTTATAAGTGATTCACTCTCTTATAAGAACTAGAGAGCTTAAGCATGGAGGTTGATGAAGATGGTGGTTTTTAGAAGAAGAGAAATGAATTATCTTGTGAAAGAGAAAAGAAAAATAGCTATATATATTTTTCTTTCTCTAAACCAACCATGGTTAGATATTTAGATATCATTTTATTTTAAATTAAAAGCATGATAAGAAAATAAACTATGGGTTAAATGTTAGGTGAGCATGGTTGAGTTAGAAGAGTGTAGAAATTCTTAAGTGATTTAACCCATTTTTCATTTTCCTTTTGCTTTAATTAAATCCAATAATTATCCAAATACAACCATGGTGTAATTCTTATACATCCACCATTCCTATTGTATAAACAACCATGATAACATATGATGTATGTATGCATGTGTGCTTGCACATCCATATGTGCATGAACAAGAATGAATGCACACATGCATGCATGCATCCAACATAAACAAGATAGAATTTGTAGTGAGAAACTAATGATGAATCAACACTTGATTCACAAATCCGGTCATATCACATATGACCCGACCATTAGCAAGCCGCCCAATTAATATACGGTATCCCATACTCGCATTTTAATCGGGTCCAAGCGCATATCGCATACGCGCACCACAACATTTCGCCTGGACTAGGTAACTCCTATGTGGGACTCTAAAACTCGTCAATACGCCGGCAGTGGGTGATGATCATATCAAGCACCCCCAAGCCGCAAGCGGTCAGCCAAACGTAACGGCCACCCGGGTATTGGGCGATAAGAAGAAAACAAGCGAACCTGTTACAACTCCCGTCGAGCCAACAGGCAACACTACCGTACAGTCCGGTCTCTTCGTCAGATATGCTGCATATCGAGCCTAGGGATGGTCACGTCGACCCCAATAACTCAATAAGTCGTGCCGGTGAATGGTCTATAACAGATCGAGAAACTACTGACAACACTTATCAGCAAATCTCAGCAGCCCTGGCCAGGGACTTGCTACTATAACCAGTCAGGCACAGTACAGCATCAACTCCCAATATCGGGAGAGACGAAACCCCTCCTATCGCTCATTGCCTTCGTGTGTCTCGGGACTGTACCCAACGGCCATCTGTTTGCACGACTCATTAGAGCCGTTGTAGGGTGGTAATCAAAGTACAGTGGGAGAACACACAAGGCTCTATGACGATCTCGGGTCTACAGACTAACCTGTACCAGTGTTACCTGAGAACTGCTATCCGACGATAGATATAATTCCATATAGGAGTTCTCGGCGAGTCCGTCCAGTGTACCCAGTCACCACTGAGCACCCGTATATGATCTTGATGTCAATCAACGATGAATGTGGGAACATCCATCGCCCATCACATGGGTCTAGTATCACATACGCTAGTCTACTCTGGTATATCGATGCCCCGTCTCGATACACCTCCGACTAGGGACATTTCAGGATATGCTTATAGACTACAGATGTCCCACTAGTATGATCTCCATCATAATCAGAGTAGTCAAGCCGATATCCTCAGGGCTTTATCAGCATGTATGAATGAATAGAAGCATGATTAAATAAACATGTCAGATAAAGAAAAACCAGATAGCATACTATCATGTCGAGCAAGAATGCAAACTGAATATATATATACATGTATAGATACATCCACTATCACATAATGGCCTCTAGGGCATACATATATCCAACAATCTCCCACTTGCACTAAGGCCAATTATTGGCGTATCTCATACCCAACTGCTGAAAAAGTCGCTCATGCTGCGGCTGAGGGAGGGCCTTGGTGAATGGATCCGCGGCGTTATTCTTTGTGTCTACTCTCTTAATCTCGATCTCGCGGCGATCTACAATCTCCCGGATCAAATGAAATCGCCTCAGGATGTGTCTGGACCGCTGATGGGATCTGGGCTCCTTGGCTAACGCCATAGCCCCATTATTATCACAATACAAGGGTATTGGATCAATAATGGTTGGAACTACTCCTAGCTCCGAGACGAACTTCTTCATCCAGACGGCTTCCTTGGCGGCATCATTTGCAGCAATGTACTCAGCCTCCATCGTAGAGTCTGCAACGGTATCCTGTTTGGAACTCTTCCAACTTACCGCCCCTCCATTGAGGGTAAATACAAACCCTGAGATAGATTTGCTGTCATCCTTATCGCTCTGGAAGCTCGAATCGGTAAAGGCCTCCATTTGGAGATCTTTATTACCATACACCAAGAACAATTCTTTAGTCCTTCGTAAGTACTTAAGAATGTTCTTCACAGCTGTCCAGTGGTTCTTCCCTGGGTTGGATTGATACCTGCTTACAACACTAAGTGCATAAGCTACATCTGGGCGTGTCCATAACATCGCATACATTATTGATCCTACCGCCGAAGCATAAGGTATAATGCTCATGCGAGCTCTCTCTTCATCGGTTTTTGGACAAGAATCCTTGGAGAGAGTGACTCCATGGCAAGCGGGTAAGGCACTTTGCTTGGAGTCTTCCATACTAAACCTCTTTAGGATGGTGTTGATGTACCTGGTTTGGGACAGTCCCAATAACTTTTTGGATCTATCCCTATAGATCCTTATACCCAGGATGTATGTGGCATCACCCAGGTCCTTCATAGAGAACCTCAGTGATAAGAATGATTTGACCGACTGTAGCATAGGAATATCATTTCCTATCAGAAGAATGTCATCCACGTACAATACGAGGAATGTGACAGCTCTTCCTACAGCCTTCCTATAAATACAAGGTTCATCCGGATTTTTGATGAAATCAAACTCTTTAATAACATCATCGAAACAGATGTTCCAACTCCGAGATGCCTGCTTTAACCCATATATGGATTTAAGCAATCTACATGCTTTCTCGCTGCTCCCACTGTCAATGAAGCCCTCTGGCTGATCCATATAAACACATTCATCTAAATCTCCATTTAGAAATGCTGTTTTAACGTCCATCTGCCAGATTTCATAGTCGTAGTGAGCAGCAATAGCAAGTAGGATCCGAATAGATTTAAGCATGGCTACGGGCGAAAAAGTTTCGTCATAGTCCAAACCTGGTCTTTGACGAAAACCTTTCGCCACAAGTCTTGCCTTATAGGTCTCTACCTGCCCATCCACACCAATCTTTCTTTTAAAGATCCATTTGCACCCTACAGGTTTTACCCCAGGGGGTACAACGTCCAAAGTCCATACATTGTTGGTGTACATAGACTCCATTTCGGATCTCATGGCATCCAGCCACTTCACAGAGTCACCACTCGTGATAGCTTGCTGAAAACTGGTAGGATCATCATCATCCATGATGCAATCTTCTCTGTCACCATCAATGAGGAAACCGTAGTACCTCTCCGGTGGGCGAGAAGTCCTACCAGACCTACGGAGTGGCCGAGGTTCTTCAGTTTCTGTTGCAACAGCCGGTTCAATCAAATCGTCATTTGTAGTTTGTGTCTCCAGAACCTCTTCTAGATCTACCACCTTGCCATCATCTCTATCTGTGAAAAACTCTTTTTCCAAGAATGTGGCATACTGAGAAACAAACACTTTTTGTTCCTCTTTGTGGTAGAACAGATATCCATAAGAATTCTTTGGATATCCCATAAAGTTACACATGACTGACCGTGTCTCGAGTTTGTCCGGATTCTGCTTTTTAACATAGGCCGGGCAACCCCAAATCTTAATTCTTTTAAGAGATGGTCTCTTCCCATTCCATATCTCATATGGCGTGGTAGACACGGCTTTGGTTGGAACCCTGTTTAACAGAAACGCTGCAGTCTCCAATGCATGCCCCCAAAACGAGACTGGTAACTCAGCGTCACTCATCATGGACCGGACCATATCTAATAGGGTCCTATTCCGTCGTTCTGACACACCGTTGTGCTCTGGTGTGTAAGGAGGAGTGAGCTGAGAGAGAATCCCATTCTCTTTTAGGAAGTTTGCAAATTCTGTACTGAGATACTCACCACCTCGATCTGATCGAAGCATCTTAATACTCAAGCCGGTTTGTTTTTCTACTTCTTGTTTATATTCAACGAATTTCTCGAAAGCTTCGGACTTGTGCTTTAATAAAAATACATGACCGGATCTTGAGAAATCGTCGGTGAATGTAATGAAGTATGAAAAACCGCCTCTAGCCTGTATAGACATTGGCCCACATACATCACTATGTATGAGGCCAAGGAGCTGAGTAGCTCTTTCTCCGTGTCCGGTAAACGGAGTTTTGGTCATTTTACCCTTGATACAAGACTGGCAAGTCGAATAAGATTTATATTCAAAAGGATTTAAATATCCATCTTTGTGTAACTTGTTTAGTCTTGTTTCGTTAATATGACCAAGTCTACAGTGCCAAAGAAAAGCTTCATTTAATTCTGAAAGTTTTCTTTTATTAGTGTGTTGTATACTAAAAACTGTGTGTTGATTTAGGACATATATTCCGTTATTAAGTGTACCATACCCAACCAACATTTGATTCAGGTGAATGTTCATAACTTTGTTTTGCAATACAAAATTATACCCTTCATTGTCCAACAAAGAAACGGATATAATATTACATAACATATCAGGTACAAAATAACATGGATTCAAAATCAAAATACATCCAGACGGCAACCCCAAGTGATACTCTCCCACTGCGACTGTATGTACATTGGAACCATTTCCAACGCGGAGAGTATGGTCACCTGTCTTCAAAACTTTGCTATTTCTCAACCCCTGCATAGAATTGCAAATGTGAGAACCTGAACCGGTATCCAATACCCAGGAAGCAGAGTTTATAGAAAAATAGTTTTCAGTCACAAACGCACCTGAAGCGGAAGCATCACCATGCTTCTTCTTGAGACTTAAGTACTCTGTGCAGTTGCGCTTCCAATGTCCTGTCTTGTGGCAATGAAAACACTCGCCTTTCCCCGGGTCTCCAGCCGTGGACTTTCCCTTTCCCTTCGCCTTTTTGACTCCACCCTTAGGATTAGTGGGTTTCTTCTTTTTCTTTCCCTTGGCCTTAGCTTTTGGGCGAGAAGAAGAAGACTGTCCAATGGTCATAACGGGAGTCTTTGCTGACTTCATAGTGCTCTCTGCACTCCTTAACATATTAAGGAGTTCAGGGAGTTCCTTTTCCATGCTATGCATGTTAAAGTTCACTATGAACTGAGCAAAGGTGGAGGGGAGGGAATGCAGAATAATATCTATATATTGCTCATTGTCCATTGTCCATCCAAGGTCCTCAAGCTCTTCTATAAGAGCTATCATCTTCAAAACATGGTCCGCTACTGGTGTGCCAGGGGCCATCCGCATGTGAAACAGTTTCCTTGATGCTTCGTATCGTAATACGCGGGACTGCTCCCCATACAACTCCTTTGTATGGAGTAATATCCCGTGAATGTCCATGTCCTCGTGCTGCTTTTGATGTGTGTTATCCATCGATGCAAGCGCGAGGCATTTTTCCGTGGCACAGTCAGCGTCCCATGTCTTGCGGACTTCAATGTCCGCAACTGAGGATTTTGGGCCTGGGACGGGCGGGGCTGAAGCCGTGAGGACATATGATACTTTATCATATGTCAAGGCGATCTTCAGATTCCTTAGCCAGTCTTTATAGTTGGTCCCATTCAGTTTGTTCTTATCTAGTAGAAGCTTAAGTCCAGTCATTGGTATCTGCCATTAAGAGAGAGAAAAGAATACACTCAGCGAAAGCTCTTGCACATATTAGATTGGTTTATTATCTTGTCTAATCGATGTTTCCCACTGCTTTTTATCAAGTTTTCTTTCAAACCTCAAAAAGAATAACTAGCCAGGATTAATTACAGTCTACAACTTCGCTAACCGTTCAGCCAGGCCAGTGTCGGTACTTTGAGGGAGGTTCCCCGTGCTTTCGCACGGACCTAATTAGAGTAAACCTCATTTTCCCAGAGGCGGAGCCCCGTTAACACCTTTCTAGACACCTAATGAGTTAGCTAATTGTAAACTGTAAAACTCTCCTAGGGGCAACTATTGCCCACAATGGGATCGGGATCCAACCATCACATGGAAGGTATGCAATCTCATTGCAAATTTCAACACTTGAAATTCCCGATGTAATTTTTACCCCTAGTACTTATGACCTTAACTATGGTCAACAAATCATAAGTACCAGTCAAGTTCTACCCGTCATTTCTTGATCAATTAGACCCACCCATTTGACCCTTAACTATGGTCAACAAAGTCGCATGAATGTCCTAATTAATCTGCATCATATGCATTGTAGGAAGACATCACTTAGCTACCGTACACTACGTCTTAACTAAAGTCAACAAACGTAGCACGAATACTAAGTACTCTACTTCCTAAAATTACGGAGGGTTGCGAATGATTTTTTTTAAGAAAATCTTTAACGCTTTGAACTTGATATCATTGTAGAATCAAACAGTTTTCAAAAGGAGTGGCTTAAGCTCCGCGGTTTTGAAAAGTAGCTTTTTCATAAAAAGCCGAGTAGTTTTTAAATCCGATTCTACAACATCTTTTAGGTTTATTTTCATTACATTAATCACATTAATGTAATCCCATCATTTAAGTCCTTAAGCCAATCACAGAAAAGAAACGAAAATAACACGTACGCTTATGCCATCCGCATTCGCCGCAATGTTCCGTTATGCACCGTTAGGTTACTTAACTAACGGCATACCGGGACGGGACTAGCGCGGGTGTAAAACATAAGCAACGTCTACTATATATCATATATATAATAAGTCATTCGTCTCAGATTTCACAGAACACAAGCAGCAGAAATATAGATATAACGTGGGATATACTAGGACGTCCGTATTTAGTATTTATCCAGAATAGAAAATACGGATTCCACAATCGCGATGAATAGCCAAGCCCACACCCTGGACCCCTACGAGAGCGGCAAGTGACCCTACCAATCCTGGAGTTTAGGAGACCCGGTCTCGACTCCTCGAGATGGCCTCCCACTGAACCCCAGAACCCGGTCACCTGTGCTCCCCTCCTTGGGTCCATCCTAATGCGGAAAAGTAAATAATATACAACACTGGTGACACAACCGCAACCTGGAAGTGCCCCAAATAAAAGAATATTACATTACATTTGAATTTACATGAATGAAAATATAAAGCTCTCATCTCACAAAACCCCCCGGCTATTCAATCGCGACAATCCTACACATCATATCTCAGCAACGCATAATATCACATATCATCAACGTAAGTAAGTATGCGTACCCCGATTGTCGTTGATGTATAGCAACGAAACCGGCGATAGCTAACATACTACACTTACGGTCACAGAAAAGAAAGTGTAAAACTACAATATTTGGAATCCAGATTCTCTTTAGACATCATAAATGCGAAATATCACATATCTCGTATTTCATGCCTAAACCATATGAATTCCACATATTGTATCACATTCCAGACAAACAGACAGTATTAAAGTTTTTCGAACGAACAATCAAGCATCCAAGATTCACTAAAGCTCAACACTTGAGCAGGGTTCAAAAAGATCCGGAGTGTGACACAGTAGTGGCGGTCCAGCCGTAGAAGGGTCAAGCCAACGCCTCACATGTGGCACGCCGTACTGCCCCAAACCCTAGGGTTCAAAGGGCAGTTCGAGACGGTCACATAATCGAGTTAAGGTTTGTTGTCTTCTAGAGGGACCACCGCAAAAAGACTTGCACATATCTCGAAACTATTTAAACCCCGTGAATATTGAGTAAATGATATTCGTTCAAGAACTTGAATACTTTCTAGTTTACCCGGAAAAGAAAGCGAAATGAAAACTCCGATCGAAACCACGAGGCCAAAAACATCTCCAGAATTTTTCAACAGAAGATTCAGATTAAACATGCTCAGAATATAATATAGCAGGTAAATAAAATTACTGTGCAAAAAATTGTCAAAGAGCCCCTAGTATGGCCGCGGATGCGCGGCCTAAGCTTGCTTATGCCGCGCTTCCGCGACTGAAGTTACTGTTCACTGGCTCGAATTTTCCAGATCGTCTAATTTTTACCTGCTCAATTTTTTGAGAATTTTTAATTCTGAAAAAAGTCAGTTTCAAAAAAAATTCCAGAGAGCACCTTAAAAGTCGTATTTTTGTTTCGATCGGACTTTTTACTTCGCAAAAAGGTCGCCTAATGTTCTAGGTCGGCTCTGATACCAATGATGGGTTTGTTTAGCACCCTATGAAGTGTTTTGAAGCATCACATGTCCAAAAGTTTATGTTTTTATTGTGCTAAACAAACATGCAAGTGGATCGATCCTAGAAAATTAGGTTTGTTAAACTTTAAACTATAAAAGCTTAGGGTTAGAAGGCTACAACCTTTGTAGCTCCCGTTTTTGCTTCGCTCCTTAAGCTCTAAGGTGTTTGAAGAAGGTCCGCTCGTCGTCCTTTTGCGTCCACGACGATCCACCCGGAGCTTCCCTTCCAAGCTAACAAGTTTGGTAAAACAAGAAGAACACTCTAATCAAGTGAGCTAGACTTGATTAGAATGGAGTTGTGGTTATGGATCTCACTTCAAAATCTTATTTTTATAAGTGATTCACTCTCTTATAAGAACTAGAGAGCTTAAGCATGGAGGTTGATGAAGATGGTGGTTTTTAGAAGAAGAGAAATGAATTATCTTGTGAAAGAGAAAAGAAAAATAGCTATATATATTTTTCTTTCTCTAAACCAACCATGGTTAGATATTTAGATATCATTTTATTTTAAATTAAAAGCATGATAAGAAAATAAACTATGGGTTAAATGTTAGGTGAGCATGGTTGAGTTAGAAGAGTGTAGAAATTCTTAAGTGATTTAACCCATTTTTCATTTTCCTTTTGCTTTAATTAAATCCAATAATTATCCAAATACAACCATGGTGTAATTCTTATACATCCACCATTCCCATTGTATAAACAACCATGATAACATATGATGTATGTATGCATGTGTGCTTGCACATCCATATGTGCATGAACAAGAATGAATGCACACATGCATGCATGCATCCAACATAAACAAGATAGAATTTGTAGTGAGAAACTAATGATGAATCAACACTTGATTCACAAATCCGGTCATATCACATATGACCCGACCATTAGCAAGCCGCCCAATTAATATACGGTATCCCATACTCGCATTTTAATCGGGTCCAAGCGCATATCGCATACGCACACCACAACATTTCGCCTGGACTAGGTAACTCCTATGTGGGACTCTAAGACTCGTCAATACGCCGGCAGTGGGTGATGATCATATCAAGCACCCCCAAGCCGCAAGCGGTCAGCCAAACGTAACGGCCACCCGGGTATTGAGCGATAAGAAGAAAACAAGAGAACCTGTTACAACTCCCGTCGAGCCAACCGGCAACACTACCGTACAGTCCGGTCTCTTCGTCAGATATGCTGCATATCGAGCCTAGGGATGGTCACGTCGACCCCAATAACTCAATAAGTCGTGCCGGTGAATGGTCTATAACAGATCGAGAAACTACTGACAACACTTATCAGCAAATCTCAGCAGCCCTGGCCAGGGACTTCCTGCTATAACCAGTCGGGCACAGTACAGCATCAACTCCCAATATCGGGAGAGACAAAACCCCTCCTATCGCTCATTGCCTTCGTGTGTCTCAGGACTGTACCCAACGGCCACCTGTTTGCACGACTCATTAGAGCCGTGGTAGGGTGGTAATCAAAGTACAGTGGGAGAACACACAAGGCTCTATGACGATCTCGGGTCTACAGACTAACCTGTACCAGTGTTACCTGAGAACTGCTATCCGACGATAGATATAATTCCATATAGGAGTTCTCAGCGAGTCCGTCCAGTGTACCCAGTCACCACTGAGCACCCGTATATGATCTTGATGTCAAACATCGATGAATGTGGGAACATCCATCGCCCATCACATGGGTCTAGTATCACATACGCTAGTCTACTCTGGTATATCGATGCCCCGTCTCGATACACCTCCGACTAGGGACATTTCAGGATATGCTTATAGACTACAGATGTCCCACTAGTATGATCTCCATCATAATCAGAGTAGTCAAGCCGATATCCTCAGGGCTTTATCAGCATGTATGAATGAATAGAAGCATGATCAAATAAACATGTCAGATAAAGAAAAACCAGATAGCATACTATCATGTCGAGCAAGAATGCAAACTGAATATATATTAATGTATAGATACATCCACTATCACATAATGGCCTCTAGGGCATACATATATCCAACAGTAGAACCATGTGACAGTGCCTAGTAACCCTACATAACCATATCCTAAAAATCATCCACATATCATAAACCGCATATATATCCATCATATATAAGCTATACTACGAACTGCGGGGGTGCTATACGCCATCAACCCGACTTCCCCCGTAGATATATATCTACTCACCTTGCTTCTTTTGTGTCGATGCCGATGTTGCCATCTTCATCTTCAACGTCTCGACATCACGTGGGGTACCTACACATATAATCCATTCGCAAATGTGTATTAAAATCACATAGGAAAACTAAAAACGGCACACGCTACGCTCATAGGTAAAAACCTATAGCCTCGCATGCAAACACAACCAGTAACCCTAGTCGTTGACGTTCAAACGCCACCCGACAGAAACGAATTATCAAATACCAAAATCCATGTTAAAACAAGTCGTAAAACAATGCGCCAACACAAGAAAATGATCCCAGATTCTACCTTAGGTCAAATCAGCCAATTTCGCATATGCCAAGGGTCAAATTTACTGGAGATAAGTCCCTGGAACAAAAACGAACCATTTCTAACCTGCTCTGGCCGCAAATTGCGACCAGAAAGAATTAATTTATGGCCTAGAGGAGAAGGTAGGGGCTAGGGTTTTGGTGGTACACTCCAGGTTGCCTGCACATCACTCTGTGTTTGCTAAATAATTTTCAGAGGCTCCGGGTGTTAGCAGATTTCATAATACACCCATAGAATCCAAAATTCTCCCGATATCGGGTTTCTAAGTCCGCTAAAATGGGTTCTAGTATCTGGTTTATCTCTACAATCAATCACCACGGGGGTTGTGTATCCTCTACAAGCCTTAATTTCACCTTTGGGTTCAACTAAAACCCTAATCCTCCACTCAAGTTTTCAAACTCTCCAAAACCACACAATATCGGTTCTAATTTAACATGGATGTAAAAGCAATGGGAATACTAAGCTAATGGTTCAAAAAATACCTCATTTGGCAACTCAAGAATTTTCTTGAGTTGCCCCAAGTGTCCAAAATGCAAGCTTTCTTGGTCCAATGTGTTCCTAGTGAGCTCATGCACATTTTTAATGAAGTGGGTATTGGGTTTTGAGGTGTTTTTGATGGTGGATTGTGAGGATGAAGAGGGGGAGGGAGTGAGGGCAGCAGCAGCAGCAAGGGAGTTGAGGGGAGAGATGATGAGGGTGAAGGAATGAAGGTGGAATGCCCAAAGTCAATGTTAACCCCTCACCTTTCTCTCTCTCATCCATGCCCCATTTCTTTATTCATATTCCCTTTTTCTTTTCTTTTCTTTTCCTTCTCCTTGCAATAGTAAACCCAAAACAATAACCATACACCCAAAACATGTAGGAAAAATGTAACAAGTGTTAAAATGATATGTGCATGTCATGTGCACAAAACACGCTTAAAGCCCGATTAGCGATTTTTAATCGCGATTAGCACAAAATTAGTGTATAATAAATCGTAAAATTTCGTAATTTGCATAAATCACATAAAGCACCCTCTTTTTAGTAATTTCCATAATTTTCCAAATTTCCCCCCAATTTATTGCTATTTAATTATACCGCCTTATTGAAATATTCAATATTTTATTATTTAATTATAAAAATTCCAAAAAAATAATATTTTATTTTTCTGAAATGTTACACCATGTCTTAAACGCGTTAAGATATGGGGTTGTCCGGCCTATGCTGAAAAGCAAAATCCGGATAAGCTCGAGGCAAGGTCAGTTATGTGTAAGTTTGTTAGATATCCCAAACATTAGTGAGGGAATATCTTCTACCACTCTGAGCAGCAAAAGGTGTTTTGTTTCTCAGCATGACACCTTTTTATGAAAATGAATTTCTTGTGAAGAAATTAGTGGACAAGAGGTTGAACTGGAAGGAGTTCCGGCTAGACAAACTAACAGCTGATGATTTGGTGAAACCAAAGGATTCAATAGTCTCCAACGAACCTCAGCCTCTCCGTGAATCTGGTAGGGTTCGTCATCCACTTGAGAGATACTACGGTATTCTTGGTGACAGTGGGAGCGAGGATTGCATCATGGTTGATGATGGCCCAACTAGGTTCAGGCAGGCCATCATGAGTGTGGACTCTGTGTAAAGGCTGGATGCTATGCGAGCAAAGATGGAATCCATGTACACCAACAAAGTATGACTTTGGATGTTGCACCTGAAAGGGTAAAACCCATTAGGAGCAAATGTATCTTGAGAAGATTCTTGGTGTAGATGAAAAAGTTGAGACTTTCAAAGCTATGCTTAAGTCCATCAGGATCAATGCAAGCATAGCGGAGTTGGAACATCTGTTTTGATGTGGCAGTCAAAGAGTTTGACTTCATCAAAATAGTAGATGAACCTAGTATATAAAAGAAGGTTGTAGAGAGTAAGTTTTTCTTCCATGTATTGTACGTAGATGACAAACTCTTGATAAGAAATGGTTTCCTATGCTACACTCGGTCAAGCTCCTTTTATCACGAAGATTCTAAATTCAAGATCTGGATGATACCTGCTAAATCTTGTGGATTATGATCTATGAAGATAGATCTAAGTGGATGTTGGGAGTGTCCCAAATCCAAGTACATTAACACCATACTAAAGGGGGTTTAGTATGGAAGATTCTAAGCGTGGTGGTTCGCCCACTTACTAAGGAATCACTCTCTCCAAAAGATGTCTTCCGAGACTGATTTGGAAAGAGCTCGCGTGCAAGGGATATCCTATGCTTCGGCAGTAGGATCTATCATGTATGCGATGTTATGTACCAGAACAGATGTAGATGACTCATTAGGTGTAGGATCAGGAATCAATCGGATCTTGGGAGAATCTCTGGACAGCTGTGGAGGACATTCTTAAGTACTTGAGAAGCACTAAATGAATGTTCCTGGTTCCATCTTCCAGAGTGATAAGGTCGACTAAAATTCAGTCACATGCATTGTCTTTACCCTCAGTGGAGGGACGGTATGTTTGAAGAGTTCCAAGCTAGATACCGTGACATACTAGACGATAAAGGCTGAATACATTGCTACCAAGGATGCTGCCAAAGTGGCTGTCTGGACATTTCTGGTTCATGAGATGAACAAGGTTTCTACCATTGAGTGTCCAATAACTGTTATTGTGACAACAATGGAGTTGTGGCTTTAGCCAAGGAACGCAGTTCCCATCAGCATTCCAAACATATTCTGAGGCAAGTATCACCTGATTAGGGAGATGGTTGATCTCCCAGGGATCGAGGTCAAGAGAGTAGACGCGAAGGATAACGCAGTGGATCCACTCACAAAGGTCTTACCCGTAGAGAGACTTCTATGGGATGGTTGAGTATGGGATACTACAACCACAGCTATATTGTTGGGTATTGGATACTACAACAGATGACCTTAGTGCAAGTGGGAGATTGTTAGTTATATGTATGCCCTAGAGGACATTATTGTACATGTGATGTATATTGTAGTTGAAAGGTTACCTAGCATGGCAGCAAGGTTCTGGTAAGCATCTTCCATGCTAAATTAAAATTTTAGTCGTTCTAGCTAACCCTAACTTAGAATCGTTTACTAGAAAAACCGATAAAATGAAATGCAAACAACTTTGCATATGAAGTGAACAAGGAATACAACCTTTATAGACCGGTCCTTCACTTCATAAGCTCCGTGTATTAGTCCCTTCGCTGCGATCATGAACTCCCGGACTTTAGAGAGGCTCCCATGATGAAATGAACAATCTTGCATCAAAGTCTTCGAGGCCGAAGATGATCTACATCGAGGAGACACTAACCCAAGCTACCCCTTCACTAATTGTGGAATTAGGGATGCAAACACCCTATACTAAATGGCAAGTAGTAGAGGATGATGAAGTAGGAATTTTGCTCACATTAGAAATGATTTTCTCACATATTTTCTCTCATCTCCATTGAAGCTAGAAAGCTTTGTGGAAGAAGAAGAAAACTCTCATGATAAATCCAAAGGATAATGGAAACCATAGGTGAGTTAGTATCATATACTAACCTTTATAGAGAGTTAACGATGGCTTGGTTTAATGGTTGGGTTTATAAATATCTTTAGTAAAACAAAAGAAAAGGACTAAGTCAATGGCTTCTCCAAGCTTCTTGCTATGACACAATCAATTAGTTTTGAATTACTTAATCCATTAAAAACCCTAGGATTAAACCAAGCATGGTGTAAGTCATACACACACCCAAGTTGCATGTATCATAAAACATGACACAAAATAATGTACACTTGCATATATCACATATATACAAAGTGCACAAAACTAGTGAGAAAAAAAATCTTAAGTCAGCTAATACTAGTTAATGTAAATATATCAAATATATAATTATACATTAGATTATCAAATCAACTCTTGATTTAATAATCCGGCTATATCACATATAACCGACTAATATCATATGTAACAACTTATCGAACCAACACTTGATCCGATAACCCGGCTATATCACATATAACCGACCGATGTCACCAATGGCGAGAATAGAATTAGGTATCACATATCATATTAATCTCGGTCCCGCACATATCACATATGTGCTCCTACTCCGTTTCGCTTGAGCCAGGAAACTTCTGTGTAGGACTCTAAAGACTCGTCAATACATCGGCAGTAGGTGATGATCATATCAAACACCCACAAGCTGCAAGCGGTCTGCTAAACGTAACGGCCACCCGGGTATTGAGCGATCAGAAGATCAACAAGCATGCATGCTCATACTCCTGCGAATCCAATCAGTAACACTACCGTACAGTCCTGTCTCTTCGTCTGATATGTCGCATATCTCGTCTAGGGGTGGTAAGCGTCAGACCCCAGAAACTCGATAAGTCGTGCCGATGTGAGGCTCATAACAGGTCGAGAAACTACTGATAACACTTACTAGTATATCTCTGAAGCAGCTCTGGCCAGGGACTTCCTGTTATAGCCAATCGAGCACAGCGCAACATCAACTCCCAATACCGGGAGAGACGAAACCCCTCCTATCGCTCATTGCCCCCATATGATTCGGGACTGTAACCAAAAGCCACCGTTTTGCACGTTCTCTTGAACGTGGTAAGGTGGAAATCAAAGCACAGTGGGAATCACACAAGACTCTATGACGATCTCGGGTCTACAGACTAACCTGTACCAGTGTCACCAGAGAACTACTATCTGACGATAGGTATAATACCATCTAGGAGTTCTCAGCGAGTCCGTTCAGTGTACCCAGTCTCCACTGAGCACCCGTATACCGTCTCTGATGTCAAACACCAATGGATATGGGATCATCCAATGCCCATCTACACGGGTCGAGAAGCAATACCCTAGTCTACTCTGGTATATCGATGCCCTGTCTCGATACACCCACGACTAGGAACATTTGAAGGATGTACCTACCGACTACTCTTTCCCTACTAGCATGATATGCATTATAATCCTGGTAG
Organism: Agapanthus africanus; assembly: GCA_030015575.1. Classification (NCBI taxonomy): domain Eukaryota; kingdom Viridiplantae; phylum Streptophyta; class Magnoliopsida; order Asparagales; family Amaryllidaceae; genus Agapanthus; species Agapanthus africanus. Next base: position 207,014,288 of record JASDDO010000031.1, on the reverse strand, counting down.
TCAAGTACTCATCCTAAGGGCTTTATCAACATGTAACATAGAGACAATCAGTGTACATGTTAAGATAAAGAGCAACCAGATAACATACTATCATGTCGAGCAAGAAAGTCCTCTCTATATATGTCCAAGCATCCACTACAATATACATCGTATGTACAGTAATGGCCTCTATGGCATACATATAACTAACAATCTCCCACTTGCACTAGGGCTATCTGTTGTAATATCCAATATCCAACAATCAGCAGTGGTTGAAGTATCTCATATTCAACCATCCCAAAAAATTCTCTCCTGGGAAAAGGCCATTGTGAGTGGATCTGCTGTGTTGTCCACTGTAGTCTACTCTCCTATCCTCGATCTCCCTGTAGATCAACTGTAGGGTTGCTAGGCACGCGCACAAGGTTCCATGAGGCATCAACCATGCCCGATTAAAAATTTAGCCGTGCCGAACAACCCAAAGCCGGATCTTTAAACTAGAGATTAGGCGAAAACAAACATGTTAAACACTTTAACACTAAGTGAGAGAGATTACAACCTTTGTAGATCCAGTCCTTCACTTCTTAAGCTCCGTGTTGAGGTCCCTTCGCTGCGATCATCGTGTTCCAGACTCTCGAGAGGCTTCACGAAGAGAAAGATGCAGTCTTGCTTCCGATCTTCGATAACATAGATGATCTGCCTTGAAGTTTCATTTACACAAGCTAACACTCACTAAAAGAAGTGAACACCCTCATCTAAAGGGCAAAGGTAGATGAGTATGATGAAGTATGATTTTTTCTCTCATTTGTTTTCTTATTCTCACTTATTTTTCATCACAAAATCAAAGCAAGAAAGCTTTGCAAAAGAGGAAGAAGAAGAAGAATAGTGATCCAATCCTTTTGTGATGAATAATGAAAGGAAAATTATGATGAATAATGCAACTATGGTCAAGTAACCTTTGTAGAGATTGAACTAGGGTTAAGGGGTGTAGTTGGGTTAAGGAAATATCATGAAAAATATCCAAACAAATATCTTTGCATAAAACAAAAAGAAAGCTTCTAGAAACATCTAGAAAAGCTTAACCCTAATCAAACCCTAACCATGTTTAATCTCCACTAAACATGTTGCATTAGTAATCATATCATGTTACAATATTATATATCGCATATACAATATTTATTGTAACAAAATAAAATAATACATTTAACATATATCGCATATATATCAATGTATTACCCGAGTGAGAAATAGAATCTTTTAGTGAGCTAATATTAGTTAATGTAATTTTAATATATCATATATATTTTTATACACTAAATTATCGAATCAACACTTGATCCGACAATCCGTCTATATCGCATATAACCGACTAATACGATGACCCGGCTATATCACATATACCCGGCCGATATCTCATATCGCGAGAATCCAATACGGTATCACATACCGCATTATCCTCGGTCCCGCACATATCACATATGTGCTCCTACTCCGTTTTTCCTGAGCCAAGAAACCTCTGTGTAGGACTCTAAAGAATCGTCAATACGCTGGCAGCAGGTGATGATCATATCAAATACCCACAAGCTGCAAGCGGTCAGCTAAACGTAACAGCTACCCAGGTATTGAGCGCTCAGAAGATCAACAAGCAAGCCTGTACTTTCTCCTGTGAATCTAATCAGTAACACTCCCGTACAGTCCGGTCTCGTCGTCTGATATGTCGCATATCTCGCCTAGGGGTGGTAAACGTCAGACCCCAGTAGCTCGATAAGTCGTGTCAATATGAGGTCTATAACAGTTCGATAAACTACTAATAACACTTACCAGTAAATCTCAGCAACCCTATCCAGGGATTTCCGGTTATAGCCAATCGAACACAGCACAACATCAACTCCCTATACCGGGAGAGACGAATCCCCTCCAATCGCGCATTGCCTCCATGTGATTTGGGACTGTACCCAAAATCCACCTTTTTGCATGCCCTCTTGGACGTGGTATGATGGAAATCAAAGCACGGTGGGAATCATAGAAGACTCTATGACGATCTCGGGTCAACAGACAACTCTGTACCAGTGTCACTGGAGAACTGCCATCTGACATAAGGTATAATACCATCTGGGAGTTCTCGGCGAGTCCGTACAGTGTACCCAGTCTCCACTGAGCACCCGTACACCATCCTTGATGTCAAACACCGATGGATATGGGATCATCCATCGCCCATCATATGTGTCAAGATGCGTATACGCTAGTCTACTCTGGTGTATCGATGCCCTGTCTCGATACACCCTCGACTAGGAACAGTTATAGGATGTACTCATCGACTACCGTGGCCCCACTAGTATGATCTCATCATAGTCCCAGCAGTCGAGTACATATCCTAAGGGCTTTATCAACATGTAACATAGAGACAATCAGAGTACATGTTAAGAAAAAGTACAACCAGATAGCATATTATCATATCGAGCAAGAAAGTCCTCCCTATATATGTCCAAGCATCCATTACAATATATATCGTATGTACAGTAATGGCCTCTAGGGCATACATATAACTAACAATCTCCCACTTGCACTAGGGCCATCTGTTGTGGTATCACTTACCCAACAATTAGCTGTGGTTGAAGTATCTGATACTCAACCATCCCATAAAAGTCTCTACTGGGAAAAATGCCTTTGTGAGTGGATCCGCGCTGTTGTCCTCTGTGTCTACTCTCCTAACCTCGATCTCCCTAGAGATCAACCATCTCCATGATCAGGTGATACTGCCTAAGAATTATATCTGGATATCTGATGGGACGGTAGTTCCTTGGCACAAGCCACAACTCCATTGTCACACAATGGTAGGAACGAAGTTCATCTCATGAACCTATATATATCCAGACTGCCTCTTTGGTAGCATCCTTGGTAACGATGTATCTTGCCTTTAATCGTCTAGTAAGTCACGGTATCTAGCATGGAACTCTTCCAACATATCGTCCCTCCACTGAGGGTAAAGACAATACCTGCGACTGACATTCAGTCGTCCTTATCACCCTGGAACCTTTCCAGTGATTCTCCCAAGGATCGATTGATACCATCTCACTAAAACTAGTGAGTATCCTAACATCCAATTAGATCTATCTCATAGATCCAAAACCCAGGATTTAGGAGGTATCACCTTGATCCTATCTGGAGAATCCTTGTGATAAGCGAAGATTGACCGAGCGTAGCATAGGAAACTCCTTCCCTATCAAAAGTATGTCATCCACATACTCTATAAGGATCACCACCATACTCCCTACTACCTTTTTGTATATACAAGGTTCATCTACCATTTTGATGAAGTCAAACTCTTTGACTACTATATCAAAACAGATGTTCCAACTCCGCGATGCCTGATTTATCACATAAAACATCTTGCTCACGTTTCCGCTGCTCCCACTGACTGCGAAGCCCTCTGGCTGTGTACTTATAGACGCTCTCTTCCAAGTCATTATTTAGAAAAGCAGTCAAGACACCCAACCGCCAGATATCGTAGTCATGGTATGAAGCTGTGGCAAGTAGGATCTGGATGGACTTAAGCATCGCTTTGAAAGTCTCAACTTTTCCATGTACACCTAGTAATCTTCTAAAGATTTACTTGCTCCTGATGGGGATTTAACCTTTCAGATAAAGCAACCAAAGTCCATACTTTGTTGGTGTATAAGGATTCCATCTTAGATCGCTAAGCATCCAGCCATTCTTACAGAGTCCCACTCCTGATGGCCAGCTCGAAACTAGTTGGGTCATCATCTCATGATGCAATCCTCGCTCCCACTGTCATAGAGAAACCGAAGTATCTCTCAGGTGGGTGAGGTACCTTACTAGATCGGTGGAGAGGCTGATGTTCGTTGGAAACTATTGAATCCTTTGGTTCTACCAAATTATCTGCTGTAGTTTGTATAGCTGGAACTCCTTCCAGTTCTACCTCACGACCACTAATTTCTTCACAAGAAATTCCCTTTCACAAAGGTTTCATTTTGAGAAACAAAACATATTTTGTTCTTCGGTTAGGTAGAAGATATTCCCTTGCGTATGCTTGGGATATCCAATAAACTTTCACAGATCTAACTTTGCCTCGAGCTTGTCCGGATTTTGCTTTTTAGACATAGGCCGGACAACCCCAAATCTTAACAAACTTAAGATATGGACTCTTCTCTTTCCATATCACATATAAAGTGGTAGGCAACTGATTTGATTTGAACCATATTCAATAGGTATGCAGCTTCTCAAGTGCATAACTCCCAAAAGGAAATAAGAAACTCAGTAATACTCATCATAGAGAACACCATATCACATAGGGTGCTATTGTTCCGTCCCGATATACCATCGTGCTATGGTGTATGCGGAGGAGTAATGCTGAGAGAGAATCTCATTCTCCTTTAGAACAATCCAAGAATTCCGTGCTCAAGTATTCTCCCCCCTGATCACATCAAAGGACATAATACTTATACCCGTTTTTGGTTCTCTACTTCTAACTTATATTCTGTGAATATCTCAAAAGCTTCGGACTTGTGTTTCAACAGGAACATATGTCTGAATCTTGAGAAATCATCAGATAATTTAATGAAGTACAAAGAACCGGTCTTGGCATGTGTAGACAGGTGACCTTACATACATCAACATGTATCAATCCCAAGTGTTCACTAACTCTTTCTCTGTTTCCAACAAACAGAGCTATGGCCATCGTATCTTTGTGACATGATCGACAAGTTTCACAAGATGTAAATTCAAACTAATTTAAATATGCATCTATATGTAACTTCAGCCAGTCGGGTCGTATTGATATGACCTAGTCTACAATGCCTTAAGAAGGATTCATTCATTTCTGAACTCTTCCTCTTGTGTGTGTTCTGTACGTTAAGAACTGTGGTTTGATTTAGAACGTCTATGCTTTTAGATAACGTGCCCGAACCGATCAACTCTTGATATAGGAAATGTTCAAAACATTATCCAACAATACAAAATTATATTCTTTCTTTACTAATAAAGATACTGATATGATGTTGTATATCAGGTTCGGTATCTAATAACATTCATTCAGAATCAATGTATTCTGGTAATACAGGGTGATAGTGACCAACAGACTTGGCTGCAACACTTGCACCGTTTTCTATCTCATGAAACTTATCACCCGTTCTCAATTCTCTACCTCTCTGTAGCCCATGTAACAGATTACATATGCGGGATCCTGATCCGGTATCTCATACCCAGAACGTAAAGGATACTGAGAAACAGTTCTCTGTAATGAACAAACCCTTAGATAATGCATCAACATGCACTTTCTTCATTTGGGCGGCACGGGAAATATGGTATTCCCCAATTTCCTTCTCTGTCTTATAACATTTATAAGTTCGAGCAGGACCAACGTTCCCCAGCTCAGTATAACAAGCGGGTTCGGTCAATATATCCGTATTATTATCTTGATTAAGGCGTGATATGGTTGCTACCTGGAGAGAGAGAGAGAAGAAAACACTCAGCGTATGCTCTTGCAAGATTAGATTGGTTATCTAATATATCTAATCAGGTTGTCTCCCACTGTTTTAAACAAATCTTCCTTCAAACCCTAAAAGGAAAGATTAGCCGGGATTAATTACACGCTACAAGTTCGCTAATCTTTCAGCCAGGCCAGTGCCGGTATTTTGAGGGAGGTTCCCCATGCTTTCGCACGGACCTAATTAAAGTAAACCTCGTTTTCCCAGGGGCGTAACCCCGTTGACACCTTTTTAGACACCTACTTGATCGGCTAATTGTAATGTGTAAAACTCTCCCAGGAGTAACTCTTACTCGCAGCGGGTATCGGGATCCAACTATCTCATAGAAGGTATGCAATCTCATTGCAAATTTCAACACTTGAAATTCCCAATAATATTTTACCCCTAGCGTCCTATGACCTTGACGGAGGCCAAACTACTCATAGTCCGCTAGTCAAGTTCAACCCGTCATTTCCTTATTGAATTAAACCCACCCGCGCGACCCTTGACGGAGGCCAAACTACGCCGTACGAATACCCTAATCCAATCGCATCGTATTCTGGCAGATAAGCATTAGTTAGCTACCGTACACTACGCCTTGACGGAGGCCAAACTACCGCAGCACGAATACTAACTAGTACTTATCTGAAATGACGGAGGGCTACGACAGGTTTTTAAGAAAACCCTTTGCGTAATGAACTTGATATCGTTGTAGAATCGAGTGATTTTAAATAGAATGTTTTTGAGGCTTTTCTAGTTTTGCTAAAGATGTCACTCCCGGTGAAGGGATCGTTGGCTCTTTCCTCATCGAATAAGGTGCAGGATATATCAGATATACCACTATGCAAAGCAAAAACTATAGAAGCAATCAAAAGACAAATCGAGTATGCAGCATCTGCTAGTTTCACTAAAGAGGTCACTCCCGATGAAGGGATCTCGGCTCTTTCCTTATCGAATAAGGTGCTAGATGTTCTACAAGGAACACCTCTATGCAATGCAAGAACTAGAGCTACCAATTTTTAAACAAGTTTCTACAACATCTTAGGTTTCTTTTATTTCATTAATCTCATTAATGAAGTCACATTTTATTATGCTTCACAAGCATCACATTTGAAACGAAATCTGCAATATAACATATATCTCATATATAAAATATAAACATTCATCTCAGGCAGTAATATGATCTCATCACAGAACATTGCAGTAGAAGAACATATATGAAATATTGGATATACTAGGATGTCCGTGTTTTCAATACGAGCCTATATAAAGCACGAATTCCACGGTCGCGATGAATAGCCAAACCCACATCCCTAGACCCCTACGAGAGCGGCAAGCAACACTGCCAATTCTAGGGTTAGGAGACCCGGTCTCGAATCCTCGAGATTGTCTCCCACTGGACCCTAGAACCCGGTTACTTGTGCTCCCCGCCTTGGGTCTACCTAATGCGGAAAAGTAAATAATATACAATGGTGACATCATCCTCAGCCCGGAAGTTCCCCAATAAAAGAATATTACATACAAATGAATTTTACATGAAAGAAAAAGAAAAAATCTCATCTCACATAAAACCCCGGCTATTCAAACACGACGATCCAAAATAACATATCACAGCAACACATAATATCTCATATCATCAACGTAAGTAAGTATGCATACGCCGATTGTCGTCGATGTATAGCAACGAAAACCGGCGATACAACTATATACTACACTTACGGTCACAGAAAAGAAAGTGTAAAACTACAACAGTTGGAATCCGCAACCTCCTTAGACATCGCATGCCTAACAAAATGAATTTCTTAGACATCGCATGCCTAACAATTATAAACCCCGCATTTTAGTCTCATAATCGAAAACTCTTTTCAATATCAAGTCGGGTAATTCAACAAGATTCCCGACATCCTGATCGAATGCTCGTCGCAAACTTTACTAAACGGCCGCACCCCCGGATGCCGTCGACGAAGTGCACTAAGGCGGAACACCGCTGCCGCGAGCACCCGAACGGATGCTTTTGGCGACGGGGTTCTCCTACAGTCACTTGGTCGGGGCTATGGGGCGTGGTTGTCTTTTAAGTTTACCCGGCGAGTATCCGCGTACGCTACGTGATTGCGACGGACTTTTGATCACATAAAAATCCCGTGGCAACCGATCAATTGAGACTAAACGGCTAGATTTATAACATTCAAATTAGTTATCACATAACTACATGTGGATTCCAAATATTGTATCACATTCCAGATAAATAGACAATGTTAAACTTTCCGATCGAATAATCAAACACTCAAGATTTCCCCAATTTATCTCAACACTTGAAATCAGTTTAAAAACATCCATCACATGCTACAGTACCAATGGTCCAGCCGTAGAAGGGTCAAGCCAACGCCTCACATGTTGCACGCCGTACTGCCACAAACCCTAAGGTTTAGAGGCAGTTCAAGACGGTCACATAATCGAGTTAAGGTTTGTTGTCTTCTAGAGGGTCCACTGCGTTACTTGCACGACTTAGAACGTTCTTAAACTCGAGAAAAAATCCAACTTTTGAAAAATTTTCCGACAGGGGAAAAATTGTGTTATTGATATCCGTTCGAACTTTTTAACAGTTTCTAAAATTATCCGGAAAAACTAAACAAAGTTAAATTATCTGATTGAATCAACGATCCCCAATACAACCCTAGAAAACTCAACACTTGAGTGCAATTAAAAAATTCCCAGAAAAAATTTACAAGAAAGGACCTAAGAATAAATATATGAAATATCATGGACTAAGTCTAAATTTTGGCCGCGGTTCCGCGGTCATGTGAGAGACTTAGTGGACCGTACTTCACAGTAATTCTTAGTTTTTCCTGCTTGTTTTTCTGAGCATTTTTAATTAGGAAAAAATCAACATTTTTGAAAATGTACAGAGAGGGGTAAAATCGGGGTTTTCCGGGTTCGATCGGACTTTAAACTTCGCTCAGACTTTACCTAAAGCTCTAGCTTGGCTCTGATACCACTGTAGGGTTGCTAGGCCTGCGTACAAGGTTCCACAAGGCATCAACCATGCCCGATTAAAAATTTAGCCGTGCCGAACAACCCAAAGCCGGATCTTTAAACTAGAGATTAGGCGAAAACGAACATGTTAAACACTTTAACACTAAGTGAAAGGGATTACAACCTTTGTAGATCCATTCCTTCACTTCTTAAACTCCGTGTTGAGGTCCCTTCGCTGCGATCATCGTGTTCCAGACTCTCGAGAGGCTTCACGAAGAGAAAGATGCAGTCTTGCTTCCGATCTTCGATAACATAGATGATCTACCTTGAAGTTTCATTAACACAATCTAACACTCACTAAAAGAAGTGAACACCCTTATCTAAAGGGAAATGGTAGATGAGGATGATGAAGTATGATTTTTGCTCTCATTTGTTTTCTTATTCTCACTTATTTTTCATCACAAAATCAAAGCAAGAAAGCTTTGCAAAAGAGGAAGAAGAAGAAGAATAGTGATCCAATCCTTTTGTGATGAATAATGAAAGGAAAATTATGATGAATAATGCAACCATGGTCAAGTAACCTTTGTAGAGATTGAACTAGGGTTAAGGGGTGTGGTTGGGTTAAGAAAATATCATGCAAAAATATCTAAACAAATATCTTTGCACAAAACAAAAAGAAAGCTTCTAGAATCATCTAGAAAAGCTTAACCCTAATCAAACCCTAACCATGTTTAATCTCCACTAAACATGTTGCATTAGTAATCATATCATGTTACAATATTATATATCACATATACAATATTTATTGTAACAAAATAAAATAATACAGTTAACATATATCGCATATATATCAATGTATCACCCGAGTTAGAAAAAGAATCTTTTAGTGAGCTAATATTAGTTAATGTCATTTTAATATATCATATATACTATTATACATTAAATTATCGAATCAACACTTGATCCGACAATCCGGCTATATCGCATATAACCGACTAATATGATGACCCGGCTATATCACATATACCCGGCCGATATCTCATATCGCGAGAATCCAATACGGTATCACATACCGCATTATCCTCGGTCCCGCACATATCACATATGTGCTCCTACTCCGTTTTGCCTGAGCCAAGAAACCTCTGTGTAAGACTCTAAAGAATCGTCAATATGCCGGCTGTTGGTGATGATCATATCAAATACCCACAAGCTGCAAGCGGTCAGCTAAACGTAACAGCTACCTAGGTATTGAGCGCTCAGAAGATCAACAAGCAAGCCTGTACTTTCTCCTATGAATCCAATCAGTAACACCCCCGTACAGTCCGGTCTCGTCATCTGATATGTCGCATATCTCGCCTAGGGGTGGTAAACGTTAGACCCCAGTAGCTCGATAAGTCGTGTCGATATGAGGTCTATAACAGTTCGAGAAACTACTGATAACACTTACCAGTAAATCTCAGCAACCCTGGCCAGGGATTTCCGGTTATAGCCAATCGAACACAGCACAACATCAACTCCCTATACCGGGAGAGACGAATCCCCTCCTATCGCTCATTGCCTCCATGTGATTCGGTACTGTACCCAAAAGCCACCTTTTTGCACGCCCTCTTGGACGTGGTTTGATGGAAATCAAAGAACGGTGGGAATCTCACAAGACACTATAACGATCTCGGGTCACCGGAGAACTGCCATCTGACGTAAGGTATAATACCATCTGGGAGTTCTCGGCGAGTCCGTCCAGTGTACCCAGTCTCCACTGAGCACCCGTACACCATCCTTGATGTCAAACTCCGATGGATATGGGATCATCCATCGCCCATCATATGGGTCAAGATGCATATACGCTAGTCTACTCTGGTGTATCGATGCCCTGTCTCGATACACCCTCGACTAGGAACAGTTATAGGATGTACTCATCGACTACCGTGGCCCCATTAGTATGATCTCATCATAGTCCCAGCAGTCGAGTACATATCCTAAGGGCTTTATCAACATGTAACATAGAGACAATCAGAGTACATGTTAAGAAAAAGTACAACCAGATAGTATACTATCATGTCGAGAAAGAAAGTCCTCCCTATATATGTCCAAGCATCCATTACAATATACATCGTATGTACAGTAATGGCCTCTAGGGCATACATATAACTAACATCAACTATCTCCATGATCAGGTGATACTGCCTTAGAATGGATCACTGATGGGACGGGGGTTCCTAGGCATAAGCCACAACTCCATTGTCACACAATGGTAGGAACGAAGTTCATCTCATGAACTGTTATACATCCAGACTGCCTCTTTGGTAGCATCATTGGTAGCGATGTATCCATCCTTTATCGTTTATTTTTCCACGGTATATAGCTTTGAACTCTTCCAACATACCGTCCCTCCACTAAGGGTAAAGACAATGCCTGTGACTGACATCCAGTCATCCTTACCACCCTGGAAGTTATCCAGTGATTCTTCCCAGGATCGATTGATACCATCTCACTACACCTAGTGAGAATCCTAACATCCACTTAGATCTATCTCATAGATCCAAAACCCATGATTTAGGTGGTATCACCTTGATCCTATATGGAGAATCAATGTGATAAGTGGAGATTGACTGAGTGTAGCATAGGAAACTCCTTTCCTATCAAGAGTACGCCATCGATGTACAAGACAAGGAAGACCAACTTACTTTCTACTACCTTTTTGTATATACATGGTTCATTTACCATTTTGATGAAGTCAAACTCTTTGACTACCACATCAAAATAGACGTTCCAACTCCGCGATGCCTGCTTTAATCCATAAAGCAACTTGCACACGTTTCCGCTGCTCCCACTGTTTACGAAGCCCTCTAGCTGTGTACTTATAGACACTCTCTTCTAAATCACTATTTAGAAAAGCAGTCATGACGCCCAACCGCCAGATATCGTAGTCATGGTATGTAGCAATGGCAAGTAGGATCCGGATGGACTTAAGCATAGCCACTGGAGAAAAGGTTTCATCATTATCCACACTCGGTCGATGACGAGAACCTTTTGCAATAAGTCTAGCTTTGAAAGTCTCAAGTTTTCCATCAACACCAAGTAATCTTCTTAAGATATACTTGCTCCTGATGGGGATTTAACCCTTCAGATATAGCAACCAAAGTCCATACTTTGTTGGTGTACATAGATTCCATCTCAGATCACATAGCATCCAGCCATTCTCACAGAGTCCCCACTCCTGATGGCCTGCTCAAAACTAGTTGGGTCATCATCTCATGATGCATTCCTCGCTCCCATTGTCATAGAGAAAACCGAAGTATCTCTCAGGTGGATGAGGAACCCTACCAGATCGGCGGAGAGGCTGAGGTTCGTCGGGAAGCTATTGAATCCTTTGGTTTCACCAAATCATCAGCTGTTAGTTTGTATGGCTGGAACTCCTTCCAGTTCTACTACATAACCACTAATTTCTTCACAAGAAATTCTTTTTCTATAAAGGTGGCATGCTGAGAAACAAAACACCTTTTGCTCCTCAGCGTGGTAGAAGATATTCCCTTGCGAATGCTTGGGATATCCAACAAAGTTCTACATAACTGACCTTTCCTCGAGCTTGTCCGGATTTTGATTTTGACATAGGCCGGACAACCCCAAATCTTAACTTACTTAAGACATGGGCTCTTCCCATACCATATCGCATATGGAGTGGTAGGCACCTGAATTGGTTAGAACCCTATTCAATAGGTATGCAGCTTCCCAAGTTCATAACTCCCAAAAGGAAATAGGCAACTCAGTAGTACTCATCATAGAGCACACCATATCACATAGGGTGCGATTGCTCCGCCCCGATACACCGACGTATTGTGGTGTATACGAAGGAGTAATGCTGAGAGAGAATCTCATTCTCTTTTAGAATAGTCCAGGAATTCCGTGCTCAAGTATTCTCCTCCCTGATCACATCATAGGACATAATACTTATACCCGTTTTGGTTCTCTACTTCTAACTTATATTCTTTGAATTTCTCAAAAGCTTCAGACTTGTGTTTCAACAGGAACACATGTGCGAATTTTGAGAGATCATCACTGAATGTAATGAAGTGCAAAGAACCAGTCCTGGCATGTGTAGACATGGGACCTACATACATCATCATGTATCAATCCCAAGAGTTCACTAACTCTTTCTCTGTTTCCAGTAAACGGAGCTATGGTCATCTTATCTTTGTGGAATGACTGTCAAGTTTCACAAGATGTAAATTCAAACTGATTTAAATATGTATCTAGATGCAACTTGGCTAGTCGGGTCGCATTGATATGACCTAGTCTACAATGCCTCAAGAAAGATTCGTTCATTTCTGAACTCTTCCTATTGTGTGTTTTCTGTACGTTATGAACCGTGGTTTGATTTAGAACGTATATGCTATTATATAACGTGCGTGAACCGATCAACACTTGATATAGGAAATGTTCAAAACATTATCCATCAATACAAAATTATATCCTTCTTTACTAAAAAAAGAGACTAATATGATGTGGTATATCAGGTTAGGTATCTAATAACATTCATTCAGAATCAATGTAGCTGATAATACAGGGTGATAACTGCCAACACCTTGGCTGCAACAATTGTTCCATTTCCAACTCTTGAAACTTATCACCCATTCTCAGTTTTCTACCTATCTAAACAGATTACTGTTAGTTATATGTATGCCCTAGAGGCCATTACTTTACATTGGATGTATATTGTAGTGGATGCTGGGACATATATAGGGAGGACTTTCTTGCTCGACATGATAGTATGCTATCTGGTTACTCTTTACCTTAACGTGTACATTGATTGTCTCTCTGTTACATGTTGGTAAAGCCCCTAGGATGTGTACTTGACTACCTGGACTATGATGCAGATCATACTAGTGGGGACATGGTAGTCTATAAGTACATCCTTCAAAGTCCCTAGTCGTGGGTGTATCGAGACGGGGCATCGATATACCAGAGTAGACTAGCGTATGCCTTCTCGACCCATTCAGATGGGCGATGGATGATCCCATATCCATCGGTGTTTGACATCAGAGATGATATACGGGTGCTCAGTAGAGACTGGGTACACTGGACGGACTCGCCGAGAACTCCCAGATGGTATTATACCTTACGTCAGATGGCAGTTCTCTGGTGACACTGGTACAGAGTAGTCTGTTGACCCGAGATCGTCATAGAGTCTTGTGTGGTTCCCACTGTGCTTTGATTTCCACCTTACCATGTCCAAGAAGGCGTGCAAAACGGTGGTTTTTGGGTACAGTCCCGAATCACATGGAGGCAAAGAGCAATAGGAAGGGATTCGTCTCTCCCGGTATAGGGAGTTGATGTTGCGCTGTGTTCGATTGGCTATAACCGGAAATCCCTGGCCAGGGTTGCTGAGATTTACTGGTAAGTGTTACCAGTAGTTTCTCGAATTGTTATAGACCTCATATCGACACGACTTATCGAGCTATTGGGGTCTGACGTTTACCACCCCTAGGCGAGATATGCGACATATCAGACGAAAAGACCGGACTGTACGGTAAGTGTTACTGGTTGGATTCACAGGAGTGTGAGCGGGCTTGCTCGTCGATCTTCTGATCGCTCAATACCCGGGTGGCCGTTACGTTTAGCAGACCACTTGCGGCTTGTGGGTGTTTGATATGATCATCACCTGCTGCCGGCGTATTGACGAGTCTTTAGAGTCCTACACAGAGGTTTCCTGGCTCAAGCGAAACGAAATAGGAGCGCATATGAGATATGTGCGGGACCGAGAATGATACCAGTATGTGATACTGTATTCGATTCTCGCGATTTGTGACATTGATCGGTTATATGCGATATAGCCGGGTTATCGGATCAAGTGTTGATTTGATAAGTTATTACTGTTAATATTAGTCGGTTATATGCGATATGACCGGATCATTAAATCAACTGTTGATTTAATGATTTAATGCATAATTATATATTTGATATATTACTTTGCATTAACTAGTATTGGTTCGTTTTAAATGGATTTTCTCACTTGGATTGTGCACATTGTATATGTGATATACTTTTGTACACAAGTTTGTATCATGTTTGATGATACATGCTAACTTGAGCATGTGTAAAGATTAAACCATGGTTGTGTAATGGTTAGGGTTTTCCTTTCACTTTATTATTCATTTATTTATTTATTTATTCTTTATGGAAAATGAAAAGCATAAAGAGAAAAATGGTTGCTAACTTTGTTTGTATTATGAAGCTTCATGAAGCTTTGACTTAGTGACCATTTTGTCTCATGCTTAACCCTAACCATTCCACTTAACCCTAGTCAATTCTCTACACTTGACCATGGTTGGTTTATGATAAGTATTCTTTTCTTTTCTATTTTCTAATTAACTTATCATAACATTATCATCTTCTTCTTCTTCTTCTTCTTCAAGATGAAGAAGCTAGGCTTCATCAATGGTGACTTGATGAAATGAGTGAGAAATCCAATTCTAAAGTCTACCCACTTCCTATTTCTTCATCCTCTACCTCTTGCCAAGTAGTAGAGTGTGTTTTCTTCACAAGTTTCTTGACTTGGTGAAGTTGGAGCTTGATCTAGTGATGCCTCGACGTAGATCATCTTCGGCATGAAGCCGACGACCTTGCCCGCCCATTTCTCCGATGAAGCCGACGCTGGAGCCCAGGATTCCATTTGGACAGCGAGGAGAGTTCATTGCGGAGCTATGGAGGTGGAGGACCAGATCTACAAAGGTTGTATTTCCGTTCTTTTAGTAAAGTAGTTTACTAGTTGCATCTTTCGCCTAAATTTCTAGTTAACGATCCGTAGTCTAGGGTTTCTCGGCACCGTAAAATTTGAAATTGGCATGGTTGATGCCTTGTGAGACCTCATTAGCATGCCTAGGAACCCTACAGTGGTATCAGAGCCTAGCTAGAGCCTTAGGCGATGCGTAGACGAAGTTTGAAACCCGAACGAACCCGAAACCCTAAAATTTCATGCTCTTTGGAGTTTTTTCAAAAACTGGGGTTTTTCCAGATTAAAAATTCTTAAAAAATTCAGCAGGAAGATCTAAGAGTTATCGTGCAAAACGACATCGTAATTCATCTAAACCGCCGCGGTTCCGCGGCATGAGCATGGCTCATGCGGCGGTTCCGCGGCCGTACGGTCGTATCTCACTGTAATTGTTGCACAGTAACTCCTCTTTTCTGATGCTGGATTTTATGGGAATTTTTAAATATCATTCAAGTGTTGAATTTTCTGGGGTTGTTTTGGGGATTCGGTGTTTCGATCGGAGTATCAAACTTTGTCTATGTGTTTTTCCGGATAATTATTGAATATGTTAAAAAGTTCGACCGGATATAAATACCCAATTTTTCCCCTGTCGGGAAATTTCCAAGTGTTGGATTTTTCCGTGGTTTAAAGACGTTCTATGTAGTGCGAGTAACGCGATGGACCCTCTAGAAGACAACAAACCTTAACTCAATTATGTGACCGTCTTGAACTGCCCTTTGAACCTTCGGGTTTGGGGCAGTACGGTGTGCCACATGTGAGGCGTTGGCTTGACCCTTCTACGGCTGGACCGTTGGTACTGAGGCACGAACTGAATGTTTTTAGACTTGTTTCATGTGTTGATCTGTATCGGGAAAACTTGGGTGTTTGAATGTTCGATCGGAAAGTTTAACATTTTCTAATTATCTGGAATGTGATACAATAATTGGAATTCTCAAGTAGTTATGAGATAACTGAATGAATGTTATAAATCTAGCGGTTTAGTCTCACTTGATCGGTTGCCACGGAATTTTGATGTGATCAAAAGTCCGTCGCAATCACGTAGTGTACGAGGATACTCGCCGGGTAAACTTAATAGACAGCCTCACTCCATAGCCCCGACCAAGTGACTGTAGGAGAACCCCGTCGCCGAAAGCATCCGTTTGGGTGCTCGCGGTAGCGGTGTTCCGCCTTGGTGCACTTTGTCGACGGCGTCCGGGGTGTGGCCGTCTACTGAAGTTTGCGACGAGCATTCGATCAGGATGTCGGGAATCTTGTTGAATTGCCCGACTTGATATTGAAAAGTGTTTTCGATAATGAGACTAAAATGCGGGGTTTATAATTGTTAGGCATGTGATGTCTAAGGAATTCATTAATTAGGCATGCGATGTCTAAAGAGATTGCGGATTCCAACTGTTGTAGTTTTACACTTTCTTTTCTGTGACCGTAAGTGTAATATGTGATATCGCCGGTTTCGTTGCTATATGTCAACGACAATTGGGATGGACATATTTACTTACGTTGATGACATGTGATGTTATGTATTGCTGGATATGTTATATTGGATCGTCGTGTTCGAATAGCCGGGGGTTTATTATGTGAGATGAGTGTTTTTCATTTTCATTCATGTAAAAACTTGTATGTAATATTCTTTTATTGGGGCACTTCCAGGTTGCGGAAGTTGTCACCTTTTGTATATTATTTACTTTTCCGCACTAGGATAGACCCAAGGAGGGGAGCACAAGTAACCGGGTTCTGGAGTCCAGTGGGAGACCAACTCGAGGAGTCGAGTCCGGGTCTCCTAACTCCAGAATTGGTAGGGTTGCTTGCCGCTCTCGTAGGGGTCTAGGGGTGTGGGTTTGGCTATTCATCACGACCGTGGAATCCGTTTTTTATACTGGCTCGTATTGAAAACACGGACGTCCTAGTATATCCAATATTTCATATGTTTCTTCTGCTGCGATATCTGTGATGTGATCATGTGATATTCTGTGATAGATACTGTATATAGTATATATGATATATTATATAGACGTTACTTATGTTTTACACCCGTGCTAGCCCTGCCCCGCTCTGCCGTTAGTTACCTAACCTAACGGTGCACGGGGGGACATCGAGGCGAATGCGAATGGCATAAGTGTACGTCGTATTTATCTGTGATGTTTAGGTATTTTAATGATGGGACTTCATTAATGTGATTAATGAAAGAAAAGAAACCTAAGATGTTGTGGAATCGAATTTCAAAATAAACAGGTAGCTACAGTTCTTGCTTTGCACAGTGATATATATGATATATCCTGCACCCTTATTCGATAAGGAAAGGACCGAGATCCCTTCACCGGAGTGACTCCTTTAGCAATAACTGGCAGATGCTACACACACGGTTTGTCTTTTGATCGCTTTTTATGAGTTCTGCTTTGCACAGTGATATATATGATATATCCCGCACCTCATTCGACGAGGAAAGGACCGACGATCCCTTCGCCGGGAGTGACTCCTTTAACAAAACTAGAAAAGCCTCAAAAGCACTCCATTTCAAAATCATTTGATTCTACAACGATATCAAGTTCATTACGCAATAGGTTTTTAGAAAAACCTGTCGTAGCCCTCCGTCATTTCAGATAAGTCTTGTTTAGTATTCGTGCTGCGTTTATTGACCTTGTCAAGGCGCAGTGTGCGGTAGCTAACCAGTATTTATCTGCTTATGCATATGATGCAGATTGGGTTAGGGTTGTCGTGCGGCCTTGTTGACCTTGTCAAGGGTCGTGTGGGTGGGTTTGATTCAATCAAGAAATGACGGGTTGAACTTGACTTGCGGTCTATGGTTTGTTGACCTTGTCAAGGTCATAGATCATTCGGGGCAAAATATTATCGGGAATTTCAAGTGTTGAAATTTGCAATGAGATTGCATACCTTCTATGAGATAGTTGGATCCCGATACCCACTGCGAGTAAGAGTTACTCCTGGGAGAGTTTTACACATTGCAATTAGCCGATCAAGTAGGTGTTTAGAAAGGTGTCAACGGGGTTACGCCTCTGGGAAAACGAGGTTTACATTAATTAGGTTCGTGCGAAAGCACGGGGGACCTCCCTCAAAGTACCGACACTGGCCTGGCTGAAAGATTGGCGAACTTGTAGTGTGTAATTAATCCCGGCTAGTCTTTCCTTTTAGGGTTTGAAGGAAGATTTGATAAAAAGTAGTGGGAGCCATCCTGATTAGATAAAATAATAACTAATCTATTCTTGCAAGAGCGCACGCTGAGTGTTTTCTTCTCTCTCTCTCCAGGCAGCGACCATATCACGCCTTAATCAAGATAATAATACGGAATATTGACCGAACCCGCTTGTTTTACTGAGCTGGGGAACGTTGGTCCCGCTCCAACTTATAATAGTTATAAGACAGAGCAGAAAATAGGGGAATACCAAGATTCCCATGCCGCCCAAATAAGGAGAGTGCATGCTGATGCATCATCTTCGGGTGTGTTCATTATACAGAACTATTTCTCAGTATCCTCCGCATCCTTGGTATATGATACCGGATCAGGATCCCAGATATGTAATCTGTTACATAGGGCTGCAAAAAGGTAGAAAAACTGAGATCGGGTGATAAGTTTCATGAGACAGAAAACGGGGTAAGTATTTCAGCCAAGTCTGTTGGTCACTGTCACCCTGTATTACCAATACATTGATTCTGAACGAATGTTATTAGATACCGAACCTGATATACAAAATCATATCAGTCTCTTTATTAGTAAAGAAATGATAAAATTTTGTATTGTTGGATAATGTTTTGAACATTTCTTATATCAAAAGTTGATCGGTTCAGGCACGTTATCTAAAAGCATTGATTTTCTAAATCAAACTACAGTTCTTAGTATACAGAACACACACAAGAGGAAGAGTTCAGAAATGAACGAATCCTTCTTGAGGTATTGTAGACTAGGTCATATCAATGCGACCCGACTAGCTGAGTTACATTTAGATGCATATTTAAATCAGTTTGAATTTACATCTTGTGAAACTCGCCAGTCATGTCACAAAGATAAGATGACCAAAGCTCTGTTTATTGGAAACAGAGAAAGAGTTAGTGAACTCTTGGGATTGATACATGTTGATGTATGTAAGGTCCCCTGTCTACACATGCCAAGAATGGTTCTTTATACTTCATTACGTTCTCTGATGATCTCTCGAGATTCAGACATATGTTCCTGTTGAAACACAAGTCCGAACCTTTTGAGATATTCACAGAATATAAGTTAGAAGTAGAGAACCAAAATAAGGGTATAAGTATTATGTCCTTTGATGTGATCAGGGAGGAGAATACTTGAGCATGGAAATCCTGGTCTATTCTAAAGGAGAATGAGATTCTCTCTCAGCATCACTCCTCCGTATACACCATTGCAAGATGGTATATCGGGGCGGAGCAATCACACCCTATATAATAAGGTGTGCTCTATGATGAGTACAACTGAGTTACCTATTTCTTTTTAGGAGTTATGCACTTGAGAAGTTGCATACCTACTAAATAGGGTTCAAATCAAATCAGTTGCCTACCACTCCATATAAGATATGGAATGGGAAGAGCCCATATCTTAAATTGGTTAAGATTTGGGGTTGTCCGGCCTATGTCTAAAAGCAAAATCCGGACAAGATCGAGGCAAGATCAGTTATGTAGAACTGGAAGTGTTTCAGCTATACAAACTACAGCAGATGATTTGGTAGAACCGAAGGATTCAGTAGATTCCAACGAACCTCAGCCTCTCCGCCGATCTAGTAGGGTTCCTCACCCACCTGAGAGATACTTTGGTTTCTCTATGACAGTGGGAGCGAGGATTGCATCATGAGATGATGACCCAACTAGCTTCGAGCTGGCCATCAGGAGTAAGACTCTGTAAGAATGGCTTGATGCTTAGTGATCTGAGATGTAATCCATGTACACCAACAAAGTATGGACTTTGGTTGCTATATCTGAAGGGTTAAATCCCCATCAGGAGCAAGTATATCTTGAGAAGATTACTTGGTGTAAATGGAAAAGTTGAGACTTTCAAAGCTAGACTTGTTAAAGGTTTTCGTCATTGACCAGGCATGGATAATGATGAAACCTTTTCCAGTACCTATGCTTAAGTCCATCCAGATCCTACTTGCCACGGCTACATACCATGACTACGATATCTGGTGGTTGGGTGTCATGACAGCTTTTATAAATGATGTTTTAGAAGAGAGCGTCTATAAGTACACAGCCAGAGGGCCTCGTAGACAGTGGGAGCAGCGGAAACGTGTGCAAGATGCTTTATAGGATAAAGCAGGCATCGCGGAGTTGGAACATCTATTTTGATGAAGTAGTCAAAGAGTTTGACATCATCAAAATGGTAGATGAACCTTGTATATACAAAAAGGTAGTAGGGAGTATGGTGGTGATCCTCGTAGAGTACGTGGATGACATACTCTTGATAGGGAAAGAGTTTCCTATGCTACGCTCGATCAATCTCCGCTTATCACAATGATTCTCCACATAGGATCAAAGTGATACCTACTAAATCCTGGATTTTGGATCTATGAGATAGATCTAAATGGATGTTAGGATTCTCACTAGTTGTAGTGAGATGGTATCAATCGATCCTGGGGAGAATCACTGGAAGTGTTCCAGGGTGATAAAGACGACTGAATGTCAGTCGCAAGCGTTGTCTTTACCCTCAGAAAAGGGACGGTATGTTGGAAGAGTTCCAAGCTAGATACCGAGACATACTAGACGATAAAGGCACGATACATCGCTACTAAAGATGCTACCAAAGAGGCAGTTTGGGTGTATATAGGTTCATGAGATGAACTTGGTTCCTCCCATTGTGTGACAATGGAGTTGTGTCTTATGCCAAGGAACGCAGGTCCCATCAGTGATCCAGACATATTCTAAGGCAGTATCACCTGATCATGGAGATGGGTGATCTCTAAGTGATCGAGGTTAGGAGAGTAGACTCAGAGGACAACACGGCGGATCCACTCGCGAAGGCCTATTCCCAGAGAGAGACTATTATGGGATGGTTGAGTATGAGATAATGAGATACTACAACCACTGCTATCAGATGGCCCTAGTGCAAGTGGGAGACTGTTAGTTATATGTATGCCCTAGAGGCCATTACTGTACATTGGATGTATATTGTAGTGGATGCTGGGACATATATAGGGAGGACTTTCTTGCTCGACATGATAGTATGCTATCTGGTTACTCTTTACCTTAACGTGTGCATTGATTGTCTCTCTGTTACATGTTGGTAAAGCCCCTAGGATGTGTACTTAACTACCTGGACTATGATGCAGATCATACTAGTGGGGACATGGTAGTCCATAAGTACATCCTTCAAAGTCCCTAGTCGTGGGTGTATCGAGACGGGGCATCGATATACCAGAGTAGACTAGCGTATGCCTTCTCGACCCATTCAGATGGGCGATGGATGATCCCATATCCATCGGTGTTTGACATCAAAGATGATATACGGGTGCTCAGTAGAGACTGGGTACACTGGACGGACTCACCGAGAACTCCCAGATGGTATTATACCTTACGTCAGATGGCAGTTCTCTGGTGACACTGGTACAGAGTAGTCTGTTGACCCGAGATCGTCATAGAGTCTTGTGTGGTTCCCACTGTGCTTTGATTTCCACCTTACTACATCCAAGAGGGCGTGCAAAATGGTGGTTTTTGGGTACAGTCCCGAATCACATGGAGGCAATGAGCGATAGGAGGGGATTCGTCTCTCCCGGTATAGGGAGTTGATGTTGCGCTGTGTTCGATTGGCTATAACCGGAAATTCCTGGCCAGGGTTGCTGAGATTTACTGGTAAGTGTTACCAGTAGTTTCTCGAATTGTTATAGACCTCATATCGACACGACTTATCGAGAGCTATTGGGGTCTGACGTTTACCACCCCTAGGCGAGATATGCGACATATCAGACGAAAAGACCGGACTGTACGGTAAGTGTTACTGGTTGGATTCACAGGAGTGTGAGCACGCTTGCTCGTCGATCTTCTGATCGCTCAATACCCGGGTGGCCGTTACGTTTAGCAGACCGCTTGCGGCTTGTGGGTGTTTGATATGATCATCACCTGCTGCCGGCGTATTGATGAGTCTTTAGAGTCCTACACAGAGGTTTTCTGGCTCAAGCGAAACGAAATAGGAGCGCATATGTGATATGTGCGGGACCGAGAATGATACCAGTATGTGATACTGTATTCGATTTTCGCGATTTGTGACATTGATCGGTTATATGCGATATAGCCGGGTTATCGGATCAAGTGTTGATTCGATAAGTTGTTACTGTTAATATTAGTCGGTTATATGCGATATGACCGGATTATTAAATCAAGTGTTGATTTAATTATTTAATGCATAATTATATATTTGATATATTACTTTGCATTAACTAGTATTGGTTCATTTTAAATGGATTTTCTCACTTGGATTGTGCACATTGTATATGTGATATACTTTTGTACACAAGTTTGTATCATGTTTGATGATACATGCTAACTTGAGCATGTGTAAATATTAAACCATGGTTGTGTAATGGTTAGGGTTTTCCTTTCACTTTCTTATTCATTTATTTATTTATTTATTCTTTATGGAAAATGAAAAGCATAAAGAGAAAAATGGTTGCTAACTTTGTTTGTATTATGAAGCTTCATGAAGCTTTGACTTAGTGACCATTTTGTCTCATGCTTAACCCTAACCATTCCACTTAACCCTAGTCAATTCTCTACACTTGACCATGGTTGGTTTATGATAAGTATTCTTTTCTTTTCTATTTTCTAATTAACTTATCATAACATTAACATCATCTTCTTCTTCTTCTTCTTCTTCTTCTTCAAGATGAAGAAGCTAGACTTCATCAATGGTGACTTGATGAAATGAGTGAGAAATCCTATTCTAAAGTCTACCCACTTCCTATTTCTTCATCCTCTACCTCTTGCCAAGTAGTAGAGTGTGTTTTCTTCACAAGTTTCTTGACTTGGTGAAGTTGGAGCTTGATCTAGTGATGCCTCGACGTAGATCATCTTCGGCACGAAGCCGACGACCTTGCCCGCCCATTTCTCCGATGAAGCCGACGCTAGAGCCCGGGATTCCATTTGGACAGCGAGGAGAGTTCATTACGGAGCTATGGAGGTGGAGGACCAGATCTACAAAGGTTGTATTTCCGTTCTTTTAGTAAAGTAGTTTACTAGTTGCATCTTTCGCCTAAATTTCTAGTTAACGATCCGTAGTCTAGGGTTTCTCGGCACCGTAAAATTTGAAATTGACATGGTTGATGCCTTGTGAGACCTCATTAGCATGCCTAGGAACCCTACAATTACATATGTGGGATCCAGATCCGGTACCTCATACCCAGGACGTAAATGAAACTGAGAAACAGTTCACGGTAATGAACACACCCGAAGAAGATGCATCATCATGCACTTTCATTGTTTGGGCGGTACGGGAATTCTGGTAATCCCCTATTTCCTGCTCGGTCTTATAACAATTATAAGTTGGAGCGGGACCAACGTTCCCCAGCTCAGTATAACAAGCGGGTTCGGTCAATACATCCATATTATTATCTTGATTTAAGGCGTGACATGGTCGCTACCTGGAGAGAGAGAGAGAGAGAAGAAAACAATCAGCGTATGCTCTTGCAAGGTTAGATTGGTTATAATTTATCTAATCAGGATGGCTCCTACTGTTTTAATCAAATCTTCCTTCAAACCCTAAAAGGAAAGACTCGCCGGGATTAGTTACACCTTACAAGTTCGCCAATCTTTCAGCCAGGTCAGTGCCGGTACTTTGAGGGAGGTTCCCCATGCTTTCGCACGGACCTAATTAAAATAAACCTCGTTTTCCCAGAGGCATAACCCCATTAACACCTTTCTAGACACCTACTTGATCGGCTATTTATAATGTGTAAAACTCTCCAAGGAGTAACTCTTACTCGCAGTGGGTATCCGGATCCAACTATCTCATAGAAGGTATGCAATCTCATTGCAAATTTCAACACTTGAAATTACCGATAATATTTTACCCCTAGCATCTTATGACCTTGACGAAAACCAATAAACCATAGGCTGCTAATCAAGTTCAACCCGTACATTTCCCGATTGAATTAAACCTACCCGCACGACCCTTGACGAAAGCCAACAAAGTCGCACGACAACCCTACACAATCACATCATATACTTTTGCAGATAAGCATAAATAGCTACCGCACACTACGCCTTGACGAAAGCCAACAAACGTAGCACGAATACTATGAAGTACTTATCTGAAATGACGGAGGGCTACGACAGGTTTTTAATAAAACCATTTGCGTAATGAACTTGATATCGTCGTAGAATCGAGTGATTTAAAATGGAGTGTTTTTTAGGCTTTTACTAGTTTCGCTAAAGAGGTCATTCCGGGTGAAGGGATCTCGGCACTTTCCTTATCGAATAGGGTGTAGGATATTTCACAAATACCACCATGCAAAGCAAAAACTACAAAAGTAATCAAAAGACAAAACCGAGGGTTGTAGCATCTGCCAGTTATTTCTAAAGAGGTCACTCCTGGTGAAGGGATCTCGGCTCTTTCCTTATCGAATAAGGTGCTGGATATTCTACAAGGAATACCGCTATACAAAACAACAACTAGAGCTACCTGTTTTTGAAAATTCGATTCCACAACATCTTTAGGTTTATTTTCTTTCATTAATCTCATTAATGAAGTCCCATCATCTAAGTTACCTAAGGATCACAGATAAATACAACGAACGCTTATGACATCTGCATTCGCCTCGATGTCCCCTCATGCACCGTTAGCTTAGGTAACTAACGGCAGAGCGGGACAGGGCTAGCGTGGGTGTAAAACATAAGCAACATCTATATAATATATCACATATACTATATACATTATCTATCTCAACATATACAGTGATCACATCATAGAATATCGCAGCAGAACACAACATATGAAATATTGGATATACTAGGATTTCCGGGTTTTAAATTAAGCCAGTATAAAACACGGATTCCACGGTCGTGATGAATAGCCAAACTCACATCCCTAGACCCCTACGAGAACAACAAGCAACCCTACCAATTCTAGAGTTAGGAGACCCGGTCTCGACTCCTCGAGATGGTCTCCCACTGGACCCTAGAACCCGGTTACTTGTGCTCCCCGCCTTGGGTCTATCCTAATGCGGAAAAGTAAATAATATACATCAACGGTGACATCTTCCTCAACCCGGAAGTGCCCCAATAAAAGAATATTACATACATTGAATTTTACATGAATGAAAATGAAAACTCTCATCTCACATAAAAGCCCCGGCTATTCATAACTCAACGATCCAATATAACATATCACAGCAACACATAACATCACATGTCATCAACGTAAGTAAATATGCGTATCCCAATTGTCGTTAACATATAGTAACGAAACCGGCGATACACCACATATTACACTTACGGTCGCAGAAAAGAAAGTGAAAACTTTAACAATTGGAATCCGCAACCACCTTAGACATCATAAACCCAACGTATCTCATACTTTGGATTTCATGCCTAACCAAATGAATTCGTTAGACATCGCATGCCTAACAATTATAAACCCCGCATTTTAGTCTCGATCTCGAAAACACTATTCAATATCAAGTCGTGCAATTCAACAAGATTCCTGACATCCTGATCGAATGCTCGTCGGAAACTTTAGCAGACGGCCGCACCCCCGATGCCGTTGATGAAGTGCACTAAGGTGGAACACCGCGGTCGCGAGCCCCCAAACGGATGGTTTTGGCGACGGGGTTCTCCTACAGTCACTTGGTCGGGGCTATGGGGCGTGGCTATCTAATAAGGTTACCCGGAGAGTATCCGCGTACGCTACGTGATTGCGACGGACTTTTGATCACATCAAAATCCCATGGCAACCGATCAAATGAGACTAAACTGCTAGATTTATAAAATTCAAACTAGTTATCTCATAACTACTTTTGTGGATTCCAAATATTGTATCCCATCACATGATATCCGGACGACGTTAAACTTTTCGATCGATTAATCAAAGTCCCACAATTTCCCGACACCTCAACACTTGACCACAATTCAATAATACCCAGAACATGACACAGTACCTATGCACCAGCCGTAGAAGGGCAGACCTAAGCCTTATTAATGGCACCGCGGAACTACCACAAACCCTAAGTTTCAAACCGGTTCCATGGTCATTATGTCGAGTTAGGTGTTCATTCTTCTATAGGGTTCAGAGAATTACTTGCATGTTTTTTCGAATACATTAAACTTGGAAAAATGGGTTTTTGATATTTGATCGAACTTTTTAACTTCGCCTAGACAACATGAGAATACCCGAAACAGTGTTAATACTACGAATACGAAACACTCCAAATTGCTTATAGTGTAAGATCACATCTCATGCAAAATTAACAAAAACAAACAACACCTGAAACACCAAAACCCAGTCACTGGAACACAAACAAAATTTCAACCCAGAATTTCACTGTTTACCCGAGGTGGCCGGATTTTTTATCAAAGTGGCCGGCCATTTTCCGACCAAATGGGCTCAAAACATATGTGTTCATGTAATATCCCATACAACATTCTGCACATGTTTAAAATTCTTTTTTAAGACTTTTTAAAATCGACAGAAATTAGGGTTTCGTGTTGCAAGTTTCGGAGTAGTTTCCGTTTCGTAATCTTAACAAAATACGTCTAATTTTCTAGCATGGCTCTGATACCACTGAAGGGTTTCCTAGCACAGCAGCAAGGTTTCGGGAGGCATCTTCCATGCCAAATTAAAATTTTAGCCGTTCTAGCTACCCCTAACTTAGAATCGTTTACTAGAAAAACCGACGAAATGAAATGCAAACAACTTTGCATAAGAAGTGAACAAGGAATACAACCTTTGTAGACCGGTCCTTCATTTCATAAGCTCCGTGTAGTACTCCATTCGCTGCGATCATGAACTCCCGGACTCTAGAGAGGCTCCCATGAAGAAACGACAAGCTCGCATCGAAGTCTTCGAGGCCGAAGATAATCTACGTTGAGGAGACACTAACTCAAGCTGCACCTTCACTAATTGTGGAATTAGTGAAGCAAACACCCTATACTAAATGGCAAGTAGTAGAGTATGATGAAGTAGGAATTTTGCTCACATTAGAAATGATTTTCTCACATATTTTCTCTCATCTCCATTGAAGTTAGAAAGCTTTGAGGAGGAGGAAGAAGAAAACTCTCATGATAAATCCAAAGGATAATGGCAACCATAGGTGAGTTAGTGTCATAAACTAACCTTTGTAGAGAGTTAACCATGGCTAGGTTTAATGGTTTGGTTTATAAATATCTTTAGTAAAACAAAAGAAGAGGACTAAGTGAATGGAAATCCAAGCTTCTCCAAGCTTCTTTCCATGACAAAATCATTTAGTTTTGAATTACTTAATCCATTAAAAACCCTAGGATTAAACCAAGCATGGTGTAAGTCATACAAACACCCAAGTTGCATGTATCATCAAACATGACACAAAATAATGTACACTTGCATATATCACATATATACAATGTGCACAAAACTAGTGAGAAAAGAAATCTTAAGTGAGATAATACAAGTAAATATAAATATATCATATATATAATTATACATTAGATTATCAAATCAACTCTTGATTTAATAATCCGGCTATATCACATATAACCGACTAATATCATATATAACAACTTATCAAACCAATACTTGATCCGATAACCCGGCTATATCATATATAACCGACCGATGTCACAAATCGCGAGAATAGAATACGGTATCGCATATCGTTTTAATTTCGGTCCCGCACATATCACATATGTGCTCCTATTCCGTTTCGCTTGAGCCAGGAAACCTCGGTTAGTGTATATGCCCTAGGGGACATTATTGTATCATACTAGTTTGTATATTACTTAATGGAAGCTTGGGATATTCACAGTTGTATAGACAGTCTTGCTCAAAATGGTAGTATGCTACTTGGTTTATTTCTACTTCAATATGTGTATGTGTTTATTTTATCATATCGCCTATACATATTAGTGGAGCCCTTAGGATCTTTGCTTGATTACCAGCGTTGTGATTGCAGTCGCACTAGTGGGGGCTGGGTAATCTAAAAGCACATCTTTATACGGGTCCCTAGTCGTAGGATTATCGAGACGGGGCATCAATATTCCGGAGTAAACTAGCGTATACGCTTCTCATCCCAGCAGGGGAGATGGTCTGTCCCACAGCCATTAGTACTTCATACTGGAGATAGTATGCGGGTGCTCGTTAGGTTACGAGTACACTGGACAGGACTCGTCGGGAACTGTTGGTTGGTACTATACCTATCGTCAGATAACAGTTCCCAGGTGACAGGAGTACAGCTTAGTCTTTCGACTTGACACTGCTACATCGCCATGAGTGTGCTCCCACCGTGCTTTGATTGCTACCTTACCATGGCTTAAAGGAGTCGTGCAAACAGGTAGTAGTTGGGTACAGTCCCGAAGCACTTGGAGGCAATAGCGGTTAGACAGGATTCGTCTCTCCCGGTATTGGGGGTTGATATCGCGCTGTGTCTAGGAGAGCCATTACACAAAGACCCTGGTCAGGGAAAGCGAGAATTACTGGTAGTGTTTCCAGTAGTTTCTCTGGGTGTTCTGGGCCACTCTCCGACACAACTTGTACCGCTATTAGGGGTCTGACGTTTACCGCCCCCTAGGCCCAACATGCGATACTCTTAGAAGAACAGACCGGACTGTAAAGAGATTGTCACATTCAGGCTCAGTAGGAGTTCGGATGAGGTTTACCTCGTCGGCCTTCTTATCGACATCTACCTGGGTACCTTTACGTACAGCTAGTGCCACTTGCGGTCTGTGGTTAAACCCACTGCCAGCGTAGTGTCGAGTCTTTAGAGTCCGACACAGAGAGTTTCCCTGCACTGGTCAAAAGGTGTAGAGGCCGTATAGTTTTACGGCAGGGCTACGATCACTTACATGCACTTGTGTGCGTATGAGTTCGGGCAGACAATACTAGTGGGCTTTGGTTTAAGGCGGATCCTAGTATTGTATGGATGGATTAGTTTTGTCTTCTGTGCATTCGTATTCTACAGAATGCGGATGCGGGTGTGTATGCACGGTTGTGAGGAGAGAAGAAGGAGGTGCCTCATTAGGGTTTTGACCATTGACTTGGTCAAAACCATTATGAGGTAGAGGAAAATATTTACTAATCTTTTTAATGATGATTGTGTTATGGCTAATTGCTTTAACCATTTGACCATGTTGACCATTTGACCTAGTTGACCATTGTTGACTTAGATATTTTTGTGAGCACTAGATGCTTGTTTGGCTTTGGATTTAACTTGACATGATAATGGTCAAATCAAGGGTTGCCATCACAATTTATCATGACAAAAGATTGGTCTTATGGATGATTATCTTGTTCTTATTCTCTCTCATCAAAAGAGAGCTCTCATAGTTTTTCTTCCTCCTCACTAGAAATTTCTATATCTCTCATGTGTTGAGAAAACTAGAATCTAAATAGACAAACAAATCCATATTCTTCCTCTACATCATCTAGGACATCAATCATAGCAAACTTGTTGCCCTAGTTACCTCGGCTTGAGGTGGAGCTCGGACTATAAACACTCGGGTGGATCGTCTTCGAATCTAGAAGGCCGCGGAGGTGACCAAGATCCGGATTGATCATCGGTGCTCACATGGACGAGGAGGACAGCGGAGAAAAGAACCGAAGGAAAAGTTTTGTGAGGTATAATCGTCTATCACAGTAGATTAAACCTCCCGTAGTTTCGTTAGATATGGTTTGGCAAAGATCCTTCATGCTTAGTCTATGTTGCTATGTAAGAAACTTTTGATTTTTACTTGTTCCGCCTCCTCGCTAGCTTGCGGGGTGAGAGACATAGACTTACAGTGGTATCAGAGCCTAGCTAAACCATTACTAACAGATTAAACGACGCATTAAACTATGAAACCGAAACAACCCAAAAACAACGAACCCAATATTGAAGTTTCTGTCGATTTTTTATTGCACTCTGAAAATTATTTAAACAAGTACAGAGTTTTATTTGAGCAGTAAAACGAGCATAGAACAAAAATGGAGCATTTCCTCGAAGTTTGGGACGGCCACATTGGTGGTAAAACCAGCGAGCTCGGTTTGGTATCAGAGGAAATGGTTCATTTTTGTAGTGTGGCTTTTTGGCTTAGATTTTGGGTTTCAGGAGTTGTTTGCTTTTGCCAATTTTGATTTTTCTAAATGTTATTCACTGTGGCATTGCGAGTGTTTCGAAGTCGTAAATTTAACGGCGTTTAATGTTTCTGTGTTTGTGAAATGATATATGTACTGAAGGTCTACTAATCACTATACGTCGATTAGTGGGGGTTGTGCATATCTGTGATCTGTGATGTTGGTTTGTGGATATGAACTTGTTGGATTGTCGTGATGAATAGCCGGGGATGTGAGGTGTGAGTTTTCATTTTTCATTCAATGTAAAATTTGTATATTGTTGTAATATTATTTTATGGTCGCACATCCGGGTTGAGGTTGTAGCCGCCATTGTATATTATTTCTTTTACTGTTTTTTGCTCCTAGGATTGACCTAAGGTGGGGTGCACAAACTACCGGGCACTTTGAAGTGCCGAGTGGCCTACTCACGTTGTTGAGAGAGGTTGCTTCACTTCGGGTATTTGGCGGGTAGTTTGCCGCACCCATAGGGGTATAGGGTGGGGTTTGGCTATTCATCGCGACCGTGTAATCCGTCATTCGTTGCAGGCTCAAACGAAGCGCGGATTCAGTATATCCAATGTGTTCATCTGTGTTCTGGAATGGCTATCATTGCATCTGACGAATGTATATATCTATATTTGATATCTAGTAGGCGTTGCTTATGTTTTGCTTCCGCGCTAGTCCAGCCCCCGCTCTGTCGTTAGTTAAGTAACCTAACGGGTGAATGACGGGGCCCAGTGGCGAATGCGGATTGCATAAGCGTACGTCATATTTTCGTTGTTTTCTGCAATGGTAGGATTAATTGATGGGACGCATTAAATTAATGCAAAGAAAACAATCCAAAGCTGACTCGTTGGAACAATTTCAAAACCACTCGGTTTTCTCCAAAACAGAAAACTTTTAATAACGCGGAGCTTAAACCATTCCTTTTAAAATCTATCAGGTTCCTTCGATTATATCTAGTTCACTACGTTCACGGTTTCGCCAAAACCATTCGTATCCCTCCGTTATTTCATATGAATATTCAATGGTCTTCAAGCTATGTTTGTTGACCTTCGTCAAGGCATAGTGATTGGCAGCTGTTGGGTGCTCATATGTAGCATAGATAGATGCGTTGGTTTGGGACAGTCGTATTACCTTGTTGACCTTCGTCATGGGTATATATGGGTGGGTTCAAATTAACCTGGACAATGATGGGTAGAACTTGATATGTGACTTATGATTTGTGACCTTCGTCAAGGTCATAAGAGCATGGGGCAAAAATCCACATCGGGAGTTTCTAAGGAAATTGAAACTTGCTAGTGGTGCATACCATTTAGAGTTTGATAATGTTGGTAGGATTCCTTCAGCATTATCACACAATGATATTTGGATCCCAATCCTACTGTGAGTATCCGCTACTCCTCGGGAGATTTTTTCACTTAACGATCAATACTATTAACCAAGTAGGTGTCTAGAATAGTGTTAGCAGGGCTACGCCTCCAGGGAAAAGAGGTTATTTAATTAAGGAAATTCTCAAAAGCGTCGTAAAACCTCCCTCGAAGTACCGACACTAGCCTGGCTGAACGGTTAAGCAAGTATTGTACGGTGAGATTAATCTTGACTAATTCTTCTATTATAGTTTGAGGAAGGATTCGAGAAACAATGGGAGCCATCCTGTTTAGATAAACTAAAAACCAATCTAAACTTGCAAGAGCATCATGCTAAGTGTTTTCTTCTCTCTCTCTTAATTGCAGCGACCCAGTGACCAGACATAGGTTACATCTAGATAATAAAATGACTGAATCTGACTGTAATGACTGGCAAAGGTCTCCAGATGTCCATTACCCATGACAAACTGGGACACCTCTTCACTAATCAAACCCCTGCCGTCTCAGGACCAGTTTCCATCGTCGTGGATACTGATATCCGTAAGACATCGGAAAAAGACCGTGTGAATGCTAAGTGCCTCGTGTTGGCCTCAGTTGATGGTATATACCAGAGGCAGCACGAGAAGATGGACTTAGTTTCTGTCTTCCTCCATAGCAAAGATTTATATGGAGAACAATCTCGTATCGTAAGATATGAGACCTCGAATGAATTGCTTCAAGGGAGGTTGGCTGTCGGGTCATTTGTAGGGGACAACGTCCCTACAGTGACTAGCTATATTGATGAGCTCACGGACCTGAGGACCACGTTGAAGAACGAGTCACATACTGACACCCTGAAGGAAACCAGGAAGGTAGAAGGAAAGGGAAGGGAAAAAGTTTCGGGACTAGATGTGGTGAACGAGGGACGTTCCTATTGTTATGGGAAAGAACATTGGCAGAGGGATTGCAGGGCTAACAAAGCCAGTAGCCAGGATTCAAAGTATGTTGTGGCTTCGGCTTCAGGTGTGTTTGTAATAGAAAATTGTATGTCAATTAACTCTACTTCCTGGGTACTAGATACCGGATCAGGATCTCATATCTGTAATTCATTACAGGCTTGGAGAAACCGTAGAGTTATCAGGTTTGGTGATATGACTCTCAGGGTCGCTAACGGAATGAGCGTGGAAGCTGAATCCGTAGGGGAATCTCACCTTGGATTGACAAGTGGGCAGATATTGATTCTACGTAACTGTTTGTATGTACCTAGTTTAGCTTGTAATATCATATCTGTATCCTTACTTTCTAAGGAAGGATATGATTTTACTTTTGTAAGCGATGTGGTCCACATCCACCTAAATCAAGTTCTGATTGAGTCAGGTATATTAGAAAACGGAATATACGTATTAAATCAAGCTCAGGATTTCAGTGTCCATAACACACTTAAAAGAAAGTCTCCAGAAACAAATCAGGCTTTCTTATGGCATTGTAGACTGGGTCACATCAATGAGACACGGTTGACGAAGTTACATAAAGAGGGATATTTGAATCCGTTCGAATATCAGTCTTATGCTACTTGTGAATCTTGTCTCATGCGAAAGATGACAAAGACCCCGTTCACTGAACACGGAGTAAGAGCGAGCGAGCTCTTGGAACTCATACACAGCGATTTATGTGGTCTAATGTCTACACATGCGCGAGGTGGTTATTCCTATTTCATTACTTTTACGGATGATTTCTCTAGGTATGGACATATCTTCTTGATGAAGCATAAATCCGAGGCCTTTGAGAAATTCCGGGAATACAAGAATGAAGTGGAAAAACAAACAGGCAAAAGTATCAAGACACTGAGATCTGATCGAGGTGGTGAATACTTAAGTGCTGAATTCCTGGGCTACTTACAAGAAAATGGAATTCTCTCTCAGCTTACTCCTCCATACACACCACAACACAAAGGTGTATCAGAAAGGCGGTATCGAACCCTATTGGATATGGTTCGTTCCATGATAAGTAAGGCTGAGTTACCGCGATCTTTCTGGGGTTATGCACTAGAAACAACTGCATATCTTTTGAACAAGGCTCCAACCAAGACTGTGGCTACCATACCATATCAGATGTGGAGTGGGAAGAAACCCTGTCTTAAGTATCTTAAGACATGGGGATGTCCAGCTTTTGTAAAAAGGCAATATGTGGACAAGCTCGAGGCACGCTCAGTACTGTGTAAGTTTGTAGGATACCCCAAGAACTCTAGGGAGTATCTTTTCTATTCCGCAGAGGAAAAAAAGGTTTTTGTTTCTCAGCATCCCCACTTCTTGGAAACTGAATTTTTAGAAAATCAGATAAGTGGGAGCGCAATAGAACTGGAAGAAATTCCAGAACTACAAGCTATTACTGAAAGCTTTGTAGAACCAGAGGTTTCGGGAGAACCGGACATCCCAGCGCCACTCCGCAGGAGTAGCAGGTAGTCTCATCCGCCCGAGAGATACTACGGTTTTCTCATAGACGGGGATCGAGAGGATTTCATCTTTGAAAATGATGAGCCTACTAGCTTCCAGCAAGCTATTCAGAGCGGCGACTCGGTAAAATGGCTGGATGCAATGCGGACCGAAATGGAGTCCATGTACACCAACAAAGTTTGGACTTTGGACATTGCTCCAGAAGAGGTAAAACCCGTAGGCTGCAAATGGATCTTCAGAAAGAAGATTGGGGTAGATGGACAGGTTGAAACCTACAAGGCTAGACTTGTTGCAAAGGGTTTTCGTCAAAGACCTGGTTTGGACTATGATGAAAACTTTTCTCCAGTGGCTATGCTCAAATCCATTCGGATCCTTCTTGCCATTGCTGCCTTCCACGATTATGAGATCTGGCAGATGGTCGTAAAGACGGCTTTTCTAAATGGTAATTTGGAAGAGTGTGTCTATATGGATCAGCCGGAGGGTTTCATTCAGAGTGGGAGCAGCGGTAAAGAGTGCAAGTTGCTTAAGTCCATTTATGGACTAAAGCAGGCATCGCGGAGTTGGAACATCTATTTTGATGATACTGTCAAAGAATTAGACTTTATCAAAAATTCAGATGAACCATGCATTTACAGTAAGATTGTAGGGAGAACTGTGGTATTCCTCATCTTGTACGTGGATGACATTCTCTTAATAGGAAATGACATTCCAATGCTACAGTCAGTCAAAGGATTCTTGTCACAGAGGTTCTCCATGAAGGACCTGGGTGATGCCAACTATATTCTGGGGATCCAGATCTATCGTGATAGATCTAAGAGGATGTTGGGACTTTCGCAGTCCAGGTACATCGACACCATACTGAAACGATTCAGTATGGAAGATTCCAAGCGCAGTAACCTACCAGCTTGTCACGGAATCACCCTCTCCAAAGAGATGTCTCCAAAGAATGATTTGGAAAGGTCTTGCATGTTATCTATACCCTACGCATCTGCGGTAGGCTCTATAATGTATGCGATGTTGTGTACCGGACCAGATGTAGCATAAACATTGAGCGTTGTAAGCCGGTATCAGTCGGACTCAGGGGAGAAACACTGGATAGCATAAAGAACATTCTCAAGTACCTGAGAAGGACTAAGGAGATGTTCTTCGTGTATGGCGGAGAAGACCTCTAGATCGAGGCCTTTGCTGACTCCAGCTTCCAGAGTGACAAGGTTGACTCCAAGTCCATGCCGGGTTATGTCTTTACCCTCAATGGAGGGGCGGTTTGTTGGAAGAGCTCCAAGTAGGAAACTGTTGCTGACTCGACGATGGAAGCGGAGTACATAGCTGCTTGCGATGCCGTAAAAGAAGCTGTCTGCATGAAGAAGTTCCTTACGGAGCTTCAGGTGGTTCCTACCATTGTTGATCCAATACCGCTGTATTACGACAACAACGGCGCAATAGCTTTAGCGAAGGAACCCGGGTCCCATCAAAAGCCAGACACATTTTGAGGCGGTACCAACTGATCAGGGAGATCGTTGATCGCCGGGAGATCAAGGTGAGGAGAGTAGATTCGGAGAATAACACTGCAGATCCACTCACGAAGGCCATACCCCAGACTCAGTTCGAGCGGCTGATCGAGATGATAGGTCTTCGATACGCCAGTACATAGCCCTAGTGCAAGTGGGAGACTGTTAGTGTATATGCCCTAGGGGCCATTATTGTATCATACTAGTTTGTATATTACTTAATGGAAGCTTGGGATATTCACAGTTGTATAGAAAGTCTTGCTCAAAATGGTAGTATGCTACTTGGTTTGTTTCTACTTCAATATGTGCATGCGTTTCTTTTAGCATATCGCTTATACATATTAGTGGAGCCCTTAGGATCTTTGCTTGATTACCAGCGTTGTGATTACAGTCACACTAGTGGGGCCTGGGTAATCTACAAGCACATCCTTATACAGGTCTCTAGTCGTAGGATTATCGAGATGGGGCATCGATATTCCGGAGTAGACTAGCGTAAACGCATCTCATCCCAGCAGGGGAGATGGTCTGTCTTACAGCCATTTGTACGACGTACTGGAGATAGTATGCGGGTGCTCGTTAGGTTACGGGTACACTGGACAGGACTCGTCGGGAACTATTGGTTGGTACTATACCTATCGTCAGATAACAGTTCCCAGGTGAAAGGAGTACTGCTTAATCTGTCGACTTGACACTGCTACTTCGCCTCGAGTGTGTTCCCACTGTGCTTTGATTGCTACCCTACCACGGCTCAAAGGAGTCGTGCAAACAGCTAGTAGTTGGGTGCAGTCCCGAAGCGCTTGGAGGCAATAGCGGTTAGACAGGTTTCGTCTCTCCCGGTATTGGGGGTTGATATCGCGCTGTGTCTAGGAGAGCCATTACACAAAGTCTCTGGCCAGGGAAAGCGAGAATTACTGGTAGTATTTCCAATAGTATCTCAGCATGTTCTGGACTACACTCCGGCACGACTTGTACCGCTATTAGGGGTTTGACGTTGTTGGAGATAGTGCCCTCAGAGTCAATTATTGGATCACAGGCACGTGATTGTAATGATTGATGGAGGACCTATGCCGGTAGGACAGTCTTACTCAAGATGATAGTATGCTATCTGGTTTACCTTTATTATCGTGTACTGCTTCAGGTGACCATACATGTCACTATTACACGTTGATAGAGCCCTTAGGATTCTTGCTTGACGACCAGCAGTATGATGGCGATCATATACGTGGGAGCTGGGGTCTATAAGCATATCCTTAAAAGGGCCCTAGTCATGGGAGTTTCGAGACAGGGCATCGATACTCCAGAGTAGACTAGTGTATACAGTCGAGACCCCGACGAGGGGCGGTGGCCGGTCTCACAAGCCACTGGTGTCAGTTGGTTCACCTAAGATGTATACAGGTGCTCATTGGGTTATGAGTACACCGGACAGGACTCGCCGGGAACATGCTAGTTGGTATTATACCTGACGTCAGATAGCAGTTCCTTGGTGACATATGTACAGGTTAGTTCATCGACCTGAGATCGTCATTTTTCTCGTGTGAGTTCCCACTGTACTTTGATTACTACCCTACCACGGCTCAAAAGAGTCGTGCAAACAGGTTTTAGTTGGGTACAGTCCCGAGCCACATGGAGGCAGTGACCGGATCTGCAGGGGTTCGTCTCTCCCGGTATTGGGGGTGAGGTCGCGCTGTGTCTAAGGAGTGCCATTAAACGAAGTCCTTGGCCAATGCAGGAGATTTACCGGTAGGTATTCCAGTAGTATCTCAGGGTGTTCTGGGCTACACTCCGACACGACTTGTACCGCTTTTGGGGGTCTGACTTTTACCAACCCCTAGGTCCGCCATGCGATGCTCTTAGACGAACGGACCGGACTGTACGGATATTGTCACTGACAGGCTCAGTAGGGTGTTATGATGAGTTCGCTCATCGACGTCCCTTTTGGTCAATACCTGGTAGCCCATTATGTAAGGCTAATACCTCTGACGTGCTGGTGGTTAAATCCACAACCAAAGTATTGGCGAGTCTTTAGAGTCCCCCACAGACCGTTATCTCAAGTTTCGGGCGAAACGCTATAGAGGCCGTATGGAGATATGGCAGGGTTCAATCATATACGTGCAGTATTGCACGGATCATGATCGGACGGAAAATACTAGCGGGCTTTGGTTTAAGCGGGATCTTAGTATTTTACAGTGTAGAATTTGTCTCATTGCATTTGTATTCGGTCGGAATACAAATTCGGGTATGTATATACAGTCGCGGGTTTTCCTGTAATTTATTACGGGATCAGTTTTTTGAAGTTGCCAGTTTGCATTACGTTTCCGCCATTTTCCTTTGTATCTTTCTTTGGCTGAAAATTGATGTGGAGGGGCAAATTTGCAATTGTGCAAATTAGCAATTTGGTGGGTGTTTCTTGTTAGTAGTTGGATCATGATGGTTCTTACTTCCTTTGACTTCTTTGCTTCATGATTTCTTGCTTAATATGATGGGTTTAGTGATGGGTCTTTGATTGGACTTGATTGTGAATCATTTTCATGATTATCATTGATTTCCTCTTTGCTCATGATGACATTTTTTTTCTCTCCCCTCCATTATCTTTGGCCGACCATTATAAGATGGGGTCTCCATTTTTTTGGGAGTGAGATTCATTCATATTTTTTACACCAAAATTGCTTAGCCCATCATAATATGGTTTTACTCCTCCACCATCACCTTGAGATTTCCAAATGGCAACTTCATAACCCTTTAGAGATATAGTGTTCTACACTTAGCCTACAACATTCTTGGACACGTCGACTCGCCAACTTCGTGCCCGAGTTGCCTCGGTCCAGAGGTGGGAGCCCGTAAAAGAACCCGACGATGTGGTGCCCTTCCGACGAGGAGATGAAGACCGGAGATTCCACGAGGAGATCGGGATGACGACGAGAAGACCGAAGGACACGGATCGCTCGGTATATCTCTCTACCCCTTCTCTAGTTAGCTAGGAGTAGGTTAATGGTCCGATCCGGGTTTTTAGTACGCGGTGGTGCCGGTTTACAAGTTTCGTAAAAGTATCGTTTCCGCATTTTGGCATCGGATTGACGGCCGGGGCGCCGCCGTGCACTTACACTGGTATCAGAGCCATGCCATTAACCTAGTCTTGCTTGCTCTAACGTGTTTACAAGTTCGATCAAACGAATTTTCAAAATAACCGCGTTTCCATGTCAAGTTTCTGTCGAATTTTTCCAGTGCTTTGAAAATTATTTGGTACATTGTAAAAATACGTGCAGGGTTTTTTATGCATTCTGTGAAAATTTGGTAGGCTGAAGTTACTATAGCGCGGCGGATCAGCGGCCAAAACCACGTTTTGGCCGTGGATCCGCCGCCGAATTTTGGCTTCACTGCATCAAATTTTACAGTGGCTCTCTTACATGGAAATAGGGTTTCTGGTATATTCATTTTGGGCCCAGATGCTTTTGAGTGCTACAGTTGTGCTTGGGGCCCACTTCGGAAAATTTAGTCGATCGAAAATTTTAAACATGTTAGTTCACAGTATTTACATTATATCTGCGACCGTGAATGTCATTTGATCGGTAAATCCTGTCTAACTGCTTTAGCCCTTTTAGACGGATTTGCGAACGTGACATTCACGTTGATGTTCTGTGTTGTGCTGTGATGTTGCGTATTGGTCGTGGGGGATAGCCTGGATGCAATGTTAGTACTGTTTGGTTGTTTATGTACATTTGATATTGCGGGGCGAGTGTCCGACATGTGGACTGCCGTCACTGCCTGTTTGTATATTATTCTTTTGGGGCACGACCGGGCTGAGATCGATGTACCCGTTGTATGTATATTTTACTTTCTTTACTAGGATTACCCCAAGGTGGGGTGCACGGATAGCCGGGTTCTAGAGGGCAACGAGCCCGCATCTCATGGCTTTGAGACAGAGGGGGCTTCACTCTAGAATTGGCGGGCTATTCGCCGCACTCGTAGGGGGTACAGGTTGACCCAAGGAGGAGTGCCCACGTTACTGGATTCCGTGAAGTGCTGGGTGGTCCATTCACGTTGCTGAAGGGGGCCGCCTCGCTTCAGGTTTTGGCGGGTAACTTGCCGCGCCCGTAGGGGTCTAGGATTTCATTGCACAGGCTATCCACATGACCAGGGGAACGTCGGGTTTCAGTGGCGGCTCTAAGAAACCCGGGGATCCCAGATATCTGTATTGTTCTGTGATGCTTATAAAATTTCTGTGATGTTGCATTTTATCACGCCTTGAGCGAATATTATATATTGATATATATACTAGTAGATGTTGTATATGTTTTAAATCCGCGCTAGTCCAGTCCCCACTCTGTCGTTAGTTAAGTAACCTAACGGGTAATTATGGGACCCAGTGGCGAATGCGGATGGCATATACGTACATCATTATTTTCGTTCTTTATTAGTGTGATCAATTGATGGGACTGCATTGATTCGGATCAATGCAAGCTAAACAAACCTATTTTGATGTTGTTGGAACAATTTTCAAAAAGCTGTTATTGCAAGGACGTTCTCATTTGTTTTGCACAGTGGTATTCAGTTGGAATATCCTGCACCTCAGTCGACGAGGCAAGGGCCGAGATCCCTTCACTGGGAGTGACCCCTTGGACAGAAGTTTGCGTCAGGGTAATAACTTCACTATAGACGATTGCCTTTTGATTTGCATCATGGTATTCAGTTGGAATATCCTGCACCTCATTCTACGGGGAAAGAGCCGAGATCCCTTCACCGGGAGTGACCACTTTAGCAAAGGTTTTTGCCATTATATTTTTAAAAGCTATCCGGTTCCTTAACGATATCAAGTTCATTACGTTAAAGGTTTTTCGCCAAAAACCATCCATAGCCCTCTGTCGTTTCATATGGATAGTCAATAGTATTCAAGCTGTGTTTGTTGGCCAAAGTCAAGGCACAGTGATTGGTAGCTATTGGATATTCATATGCAGCATAGATAGATGCGTTGGTTTGGGACAGTCGTACTGCCTTGTGTAAGTCGATGTAGTACACCCCAGTACTTGTGGGGAGGCGGAATTTACAAAAACAATCAAGTTTAAGGAACGAACATCGACTAACCGCTTAAATCGAAAGCTAAACTATAAATAACCGTACACAATGATTTTCTTATCACTTGTGATTAGGGATTATACCTATCGAAACTAGTCCTTCGTCTTTACGATCTCCTTGTTCTCCTCGGCCTTCTCTAGGTAGTAGACGATCCACCCGAGAGCGAAACTCCAAGCTAAACCTCTAAACTTGAGGCAACTAACCTTCTTGGATTGCTAATCAAAGAAGTTAGGTTGAGATAGAGTGATGGTTATGGATTGTTTAGTCTAACTAATCCTTTGATCTCAACTCATGAGGTGTAAGGATTAGGGTTTGAAGATGAGAGCTTGAGGAGAGAGAATGTGAGATAAGATAATGAGAGAAGAGAGAGAGTGTATCATAATATATTATGAAGCATTCTTATTTAAGAATAATGAATAAAAGAAATAAATAAGCATGCTTCATAAATGAAAAGAGGTGATTCATTAAGCATGAGTCATTATCATTTATGGTGCAATTAATGATAATGATGAATCACCTCATGACTCACTTTCTTATCCATAAGTAACCTCCTTAGTCACATCTTCTAGAAGCTTCTCGTACAATTACGAGAACGCCCCTCCAATCCGCAAAAATACGAAAAAACTTTAGACTGTAAAAATCCAATAACCGGATACCAGTAACTGGCTTAAACCAAAGCCGACTGGTAAAAACTGTCCGAAAGTCGTACGCGCGTAAACGCACGTATGCGTCCGAACCCTTTGTCGCAAAACCATGCAACCTCTATATCGTTTCGCCTGGAGTAGGAAACTCTCTGTGTGGGACTCTAGAGACTCGACTATTACGCTGGCAGTGGGTTTAACCACAGACCGCAAGCGGCACTAGCTGTACGTAACGGTCCCCAGGTAGTTGTCGATAAGAAGGCCGATGAGAAAACCCATCCGAACTCCTACTGAGTCTGATGTGACAATCTCCATACAGTCCGGTCCGTTCGTCCAAGACTATCGCATATCGGGCCTAGGGGGGCGGCAAGCGTCAGTCCCCTAATAGCGGTATAAGTCGTGTCGGAGGGTAGCCCATTACACCCTGAGAAACTACTGGAACCTACCAGCAAATCTCGCTTGCCCTGGCCAGGGACTTTGCGTAATGGCTCTCTGACACAGCACGATATCTACTCCCAATACCGGGAGGGACGAATCCTGTCTAACCACCACTGCCTCCAAGTGCTCGGGACTGCACCCAACTGCTACCTGTTTGCACGACTCCTTTGAGCCGTGGTAGGGTAGCAATCTAAGAACAGTGGGACACACTCGAGACGAAGTAGCAGTGTCAAGTCTGCGGACTACGCTGTACTCATGTCACCTGGGAACTGTTCACTGACGACTGGTATCAAACCAACCAACAGTTCCCTGTGAGTCCTGTCCGGTGTACCCGTAACCTAACGAGCACCTGTATACTATCTCCAGTACGACGTACTGACGGCTGTGGGACAGACCATCTCCCCAACTGGGATGAGAAGCGTACACACCAGTCAACTCCGGAGTATCGATGCTCTGTCTCGATAATCCAACGACCAGGGACCTGAATAAGGATGTGCTTGTAGACTACCCAGCCCCCACTAGTGTGACTGCCATCACAACGCTGGTAGACAAGCAAGATCCTAAGAGCTCTATCAATACGTACACTTACATATTAAGATAGAAAAACCAAGTAGCATACTACCATGTTTAGCAAGACTGTTATATACATGTGAATATCCCAAGCTTCCATTAAGTAATATACAAGCTAGTATGATACAGTAATGGCCTTCT
This sequence comes from Agapanthus africanus, assembly GCA_030015575.1. Lineage (NCBI taxonomy): Eukaryota > Viridiplantae > Streptophyta > Magnoliopsida > Asparagales > Amaryllidaceae > Agapanthus > Agapanthus africanus. The sequence goes on along the minus strand of JASDDO010000031.1, from coordinate 206,971,682 downwards.
AGGGCATAAACACTAACAATCTCCCACTTGCACTAGGGCCATGTACTGGCGTATCGAAGACCGATGATCTCGAGTAGCCTCTCGAACTGAATCTGAGGAAGGGCCTTTGTGAATGGATCAGCAATGTTCTCTTCTGAAGCAACTCTCCGAACTTCGATCTCCTGACGATCAATGATCTCCCTGATCAGGTGATACCGCCTCAAGATGTGTCTGGACTTCTGATGGGACCTTGGTTCCTTCGCTAAAGCTATAGCTCCGTTGTTGTCGCAATACAGAGGTATTGGATCAACTATGGTAGGAACCACCTGAACTTCTGTAAGGAACTTCTTCATCCAGACTGCTTCTTTTGCGGCATCGCAAGCAGCTATATACTCCGCTTCCATCGTCGAGTCAGCAACGGTGTCCTGCTTGGAGCTCTTCCAGCACACCGCCCCTCCATTGAGGGTAAAGAAATAACCCGACATGGACTTGGAATCGTCCTTATCATTCTGGAAGCCGGAATCAGCAAAGGCCTCCAACCTGAGGTCTTTTCCGCCGTAAACCAAGAACATCTCCTTAGTCCTCCTCAGGTACTTGAGAATGTTCTTTACTGCTATCCAGTGTTTCTCCCCTCGGTCTGACTGATACCGGCTTACCACGCTCAGTGCGTAAGCTACATCTGGTCTGGTACACAACATCGCATACATTATAGAGCCTACCGCAGAAGCGTAGGGTATAATAGACATGCGTTCCCTTTCCAAATCAGTCTTGGGAGACATCTCTTTGGAGAGGGTGATTCCGTGACAAGCCGGTAGATTACCGCGCTTAGAATCTTCCATACTGAATCTTTTCAGTACAGTGTCGATATACCTGGACTGCGAAAGTCCCAACATCCTCTTGGATCTATCACGATAGATCCGGATCCCCAGAATGTAAGAGGCATCACCCAGGTCTTTCATGGAGAACCTGTGTGACAAGAATCCTTTGACAGATTGTAGCATAGGAATGTCATTTCCTATCAATAGAATGTCATCCACGTACAAGACGAGGAATACGAAACTTCTGGCCACAACTTTACTATATATGCACGGTTCATCTGGATTTTTGATAAAGTCATATTCTTTGACTGTCTCATCAAAACAGATGTTCCAACTCCGCGATGCCTGCTTTAGTCCGTAAATGGACTTAAGCAGCTTGCATACTTTCCCGCTGCTCCCACTCTGATTGAAACCCTCTGGCTGATCCATATAGACGCTCTCTTCTAAATTTCCATTCAGAAAAGCCGTCTTTACGTCCATCTGCCAGATTTCATAATCATGGAAGGCAGCAATAGCAAGAAGGACCCGAATGGATTTGAGCATAGCCACTGGAGAAAAGGTTTCGTCATAGTCCAAACCAGGTCTTTGACGAAAACCCTTTGCAACAAGTCTAGCCTTATAGGTTTCCACCTGTCCATCTACACCAATCTTTTTCTTGAAGATCCATTTGCATCCTATGGGTTTTACCCTATCTGGAGCAAAGTCCAAAGTCCATACTTTGTTGGTGTACATGGACTCCATTTCGGTTCGCATTGCATCTAGCCATCGTACCGAGTGGCCGCTCTGGATGGCCTGCTGGAAGTCAGTAGGTTCATCATCATCTATGATGCAATCCTCTCTATCCCCGTCAATGAGAAAACCGTAGTATCTCTCAGGCGGATGAGACGGCCTACTACTCCTGCGGAGGGGTGCGGGAATGTTTTGTTCTTCTTGAACCTCTGGTTCTACCAAACTTTCAGTAGCAGTTTGTGGTTCTGGAATTTCTTCCAGTTCTATTTCGCTCCCACTTATTTCCTTTTCTAAAAACTGATATTCTAGAAAATGGGCATTACGAGAAACAAAGACCTTTTGTTCCTCTGCGTAATAGAAATAATATCCCTTGGAGTTCTTTGGATATCCCACAAACAAACATTTTACTGATCGTGCCTCGAGCTTGTCCACATGCTGCTTTTTAACAAAAGCTGGACATCCCCAAATCTTCATATGCTGAAGATGGGGTTTCTTCCCAGTCCACATCTGATATGGAGTGGTAGGCACAGTCTTGGTTGGAGCCCTATTCAGAAGATATGCCGCTGATTCTAGCGCATAACCCCATAAAGATCGCGGTAACTCAGCATTACTCATCATGGATCGTACCATATCCAATAGGGTTCGATTCCGTCTCTCCGATACACCGTTATGCTGTGGAGTGTATGGAGGAGTAAGCTGAGAGAGAATTCCTTTCTCTTTTAGGTAACCTAGGAATTCGGCACTTAAGTATTCTCCACCTCGATCAGATCACAGTGTCTTTATACTTTTGCCGGTTTGGTTTTCTACTTCATTCTTATACTCATGGAATTTCTCAAAAGCCTCGGATTTATGTTTCATCAGATAAATGAATCCGTATCTTGAGTAATCATCCGTGAAAGTAATGAAGTAGGAATAACCACCTCGTGCATGTGTAGATATTGGACCACATACATCGCTGTGTATGAGTCCTAAGAGCTCGCTCGCTCTTACTCCATGTCCAGTAAATAGAGTCTTTGTCATCTTTCCTTTGAGACAAGATTGACAAGTGTCATAAGTTTGATATTCGAACGTGTCCAAATATCCTTCTCTATGCAACTTAGTCAACCTTCTCTCATTGATGTGACCCAGTCTACAATGCCATAAGAAAGCTTTATTCAAATCTGGAGACTTTCTTTTTAGTGTGTTCTGGACATTGAAAATTTGGAGTTGGTTTAAAACATATATGCCGTTATTTAATGTACCGGACCCAATCAAACTATGATTAAGGTCGATGTTGACAACATCTCTTACAAACGTGAAATCATAACCTTTATTTGATAATAAGGAAACTGATATGATATTACACGTTAAGCTGGGTACAAAATAACAGTTATGTAAAACCAAAATGTGTCCACTCGTCAATCCTAGGTGATAATCCCCGACGGACGCAGCTCCCACGCTAGCTCCGTTAGCAACCCTGAGGATCATATCACCTTCCTTCAGCACTCTACGGTTTCTCAGTGCCTGCAATGAATTGCAAATATGAGATCCTGATCCGGTATCCAATACCCAGGAAGTAGAGTTGATCGACAGACAATTCTCAATTACAAACACACCTGAAGTCGAAGCCACAGCTTGCTTCGGTTCCTGGTTCTTGGCGTTCCACGCCTTGCAATCCTTCTTCCAGTGCCCTTTCCTGTGACAATGGAAGCACTCATCCTGACCAACTATCGGTACTGCTTTCTTTTTCTTTCCCTTCCCTCCCACCTTACTAACACCTCCTCTAGGTCTGGGTGCGGCCTTCTTCTTCCTTCCTTTGGCCCTAGCCTTGGACCCGGAAGAAGATGAACCGCCAACAAACATAGCGGGTGTTTCCCTTGCCTTCTGCAAGGTGCCCTCCGCACTCCTTAACATGTTCAGGAGTTCCGCAAGTTCAACTTCTTTTCCTTGAAGATTGAAGTTGAGGATAAACTGGGCGTAGGTGGGAGGAAGGGACTGGAGAACAAGGTCTGTATAGAGCTCATTATCCAAAGTCGTCCCAAGGTCTGCGAGCTCTTCTATGTAGCCAATCATCTGTAGGACATGTTCACCTACCGATGACCCGACAGCCAACCTCGCTCGAAACAATTTCTTAGAGGTCTCGTATCTTGCTATACGAGATTGCTCTCCATAAAATTCCTTTGTATGGAGAAATATGCCATCTAAGGACATATCCTCGTGCCTCCTCTGATGTTCATTGTTCATCGAGGCAAGCACGATGCACTTGGCTCTCGCGCAATCTAATTCCCAGGTTTTGCGGATTTCCTTATCCGCATTGCTGGATTTGGGACCAGGGACAGCAGGTGCCGTAGCGGTGAGGACGTACCCCAGTTTGTCATAGGTCAAAGCCATTTTGACATTCCGCAGCCAATCTTTATAGTTTGGCCCCGTCAGTATATTTTTCTCTAAAAGTAACTTAAGTCCAGTCATTTTCAGGGTCGCTGCAATTAGGAGAGAGAGAAGAAAACTCTTTAGCATGATGCTCTTGCAAGTTTAGAGTGGTTTTTAATTTATCTAAACTGGATGGCTCCCACTGTTTCTCGAATCTTTCCTCAAACCATAGAAGAAGAATTAGCCAAGACTATTCTCACCGTACAATACTTGCTTAACCGTTCAGCCAGGTCGGTGTCGATACTTCGAGGGAGGTTTTCCAACGCTTTCGCGAAGTTCCTTAATTAAATAACCTCTTTTCTCTGGGGGCGTAACCCCGCTGACACTTTTCTGGACACCTACTAGGTTTATAGCATTGATCGTTAAGTGACGAATATCCTGATAAGTATCATATACTCACAGTAGGATCGGGATCCAAATATCATCGTATGATAATGTTGAAGGAATCCTACCAACATTCATCAAACTCCAAATGGTATGCATCTCTTTGCAAATTTCAGTTTCTTTAGAAATTCCCGATATAAGTTTTTGCCCCATGCTCTTATAACCTTGGCTTTGGTCAAAGTGTCATAAGTCACATGTCAAGTTCTACCCGTCATTATCTTGTCAATTTGAACCCACCCGTATATACCCCTGACTTTGGTCAAATGGTAATACGACTGTCCCAAACCAACTCATCTATCTTATGCAACAAATGAAAACCCAGCAGCTACCAAACACTATGCCTTGACTTTGGCCAAAATGCATAGCTTGAATACTACTGAATACCCAAATGAAATGACGGAGGGCTACGACTGGTTTTGGCGAAACCGTGAACGTAGTGAACTTGATATAACCGAAGGAACCTGATAGCTTTTAAAAGGAGTGGTTAAAGCTCCGCATTTAAAAATATCTGTTTTAAAAATAACCGAGTGGTTTCTTTTAAATTGTTCCAACGATTTAAACTTTGGTTTGTTTTACTTTGCATTATAGATAATGCGTCCCATCATTAACCTATCATTGCAGAAAACAACGAAAATACAACGTCCTCTTATGCCATCCGCATTCGCCACGGGGTCCCGTCATCACCCGTTAGGTTACTTAACTAACGACAGAGCGGGGGCTGGGCTAGCGCGGGTGTAAAACATAAGTGGCGTCTAAATAGCTATCATAAATATAGATATTTTACATTCGTCTGACGCAATGATATACATTCCAGAACACAGATAAACAATATTGGATTTGCAAGCAATCTGTATTTCTTTTGAGCCTGCAAGAAAAGACAGATTACACAGTTGTGATGAATAGCCGTTACCCCACCCTCGACCCCTACGGGTACGGCAAACTACCCACCCGGCAGTCTGTGTACCCCACCTTGGGTCAGTCCTAGGAGCAAAAACAGTAAAATGAAATAATACAACGGTGGCTACGACCGCAACCTGGAAGTGCCCCGCAAAAATAATATTACAACAAATTACATATTAACAAATGAATTAAACAAAAACCCATTGCAAACCCCGGCTATACACCACAACAGTCCAATACAGTTTATATGCACAAACAGATATAACCATTCCAGAAATGTGCAACCCCCTGCCAACCGACATACTAGCAGTTGGGGGAGGTTTACGAACACATTAAACAATCACAGATATAATCCAATATGCAAATACTGTACAATTTCGATCGATTAAACAACATCAATATTGCTCCAAAATCTGCTCTGTTAAACAGTAACCTGAGCAAATATTAAATATTCCAGAAAACCCCAAATATCACAGGGGACCCACACAAGAAAGATGAGTCCATGACTCGGCCAAAGCGCCGCGGAAGGGCGGCGGATCCCACCAATCCGCCGCGCTTCCGCGGCCGAGTTGCCGATTCATGGGCTCGAATTTCTTGGGTGTTCTCCTGGACTCCTTTCTAGCTTTCTGAGCACACCTGAAAAATTTTTGGACTTCATTTTAAGTTCGACAGAAACTGAACAGATTTAGGGTTTTCCGGCTTCGTTTTTCCGTTCGAAATTCGTACAAATTTGCAATTAAGTTATTTATTGTTTAGCGAGGCTTTGATACCACTGTAAGTCGATGTAGTACACCCCAGTACTTATGGGGAGGCGGGATTTACAAAAACAATCAAGTTTAAGGAACGAACATCGACTAACCGCTTAAATCGAAAGCTAAACTATAAATAACCGTACACAATGATTTTCTTATCACTTGTGATTAGGGATTATACCTATCGAAACTAGTCCTTCGTCTTTACGATCTCCTTGTTCTCCTCGGCCTTCTCTAGGTAGTAGACGATCCACCCGAGAGCGAAACTCCAAGCTAAATCTCTAAACTTGAGGCAACTAACCTTCTTGGATTGCTAATCAAAGACGTTAGGATGAGATAGAGTGATGGTTATGGATTGTTTAGTCTAACTAATCCTTTGATCTCAACTCATGAGGTGTAAGGATTAGGGTTTGAAGATGAGAGCTTGAGGAGAGAGAATGTGAGATAAGATAATGAGAGAAGAGAGAGAGTGTATCATAATATATTATGAAGCATTCTTATTTAAGAATAATGAATAAAAGAAATGAATAAGCATGCTTCATAAATGAAAAGAGGTGATTCATTAAGCATGAGTCATTATCATTTATGGTGCAATTAATGATAATGATGAATCACCTCATGACTCACTTTCTTATCCATAAGTAACCTCCTTAGTCACATCTTCTAGAAGCTTCTCGTACAATTACGAGAACGCCCCTCCAATCCGCAAAAATACGGAAAAACTTTAGACTGTAAAAATCCAATAACCGGATACCAGTAACTGGCTTAAACCAAAGCCGACTGGTAAAAACTGTCCGAAAGTCGTACGCGCGTAAACGCACGTATGCGTCCGAACCCTTTGTCGCAAAACCATGCAACCTCTATATCGTTTCGCCTGGAGTAGGAAACTCTCTGTGTGGGACTCTAGAGACTCGACTACTACGCTGGCAGTGGGTTTAACCACAGACCGCAAGCGGCACTAGCTGTACGTAACGGTCCCCAGGTAGTTGTCGATAAGAAGGCCGATGAGAAAACCCATCCGAACTCCTACTGAGTCTGATGTGACAATCTCCATACAGTCCGGTCCGTTCGTCCAAGACTATCGCATATCGGGCCTAGGGGGGCGGCAAGCGTCAGTCCCCTAATAGCGGTATAAGTCGTGTCGGAGGGAAGCCCATTACACCCTGAGAAACTACTGGAACCTACCAGCAAATCTCGCTTGCCCTGGCCAGGGACTTTGCGTAATGGCTCTCTGACACAGCACGATATCTACTCCCAATACCGGGAGGGACGAATCCTGTCTATCCGCCATTGCCTCCAAGTGCTCGGGACTGCACCCAACTGCTACCTGTTTGCACGACTCCTTTGAGCCGTGGTAGGGTAGCAATCTAAGAACAGTGGGACACACTCGAGACGAAGTAGCAGTGTTAAGTCTGCGGACTACGCTGTACTCATGTCACCTTGGAACTGTTCACTGACGACTGGTATCAAACCAACCAACAGTTCCCTGTGAGTCCTGTCCGGTGTACCCGTAACCTAACGAGCACCTGTATACTATCTCCAGTACGACGTACTGACGGCTGTGGGACAGACCATCTCCCCAACTGGGATGAGAAGCGTACACACCAGTCTACTCCGGAGTATCGATGCTCTGTCTCGATAATCCAACGACCAGGGACCTGAATAAGGATGTGCTTGTAGACTACCCAGCCCCCACTAGTGTGACTGCCATCACAACGCTGGTAGACAAGCAAGATCCTAAGAGCTCTATCAATACGTACACTTACATATTAAGATAGAAAAACCAAGTAGCATACTACCATGTTTAGCAAGACTGTTATATACATGTGAATATCCCAAGCTTCCATTAAGTAATATACAAGCTAGTATGATACAGTAATGGCCTTCTAGGGGATAAACACTAACAATCTCCCACTTGCACTAGGGCCATGTACTGGCGTATCGAAGACCGATGATCTCGAGTAGCCTCTCGAACTGAATCTGAGGAAGGGCCTTTGTGAATGGATCAGCAATGTTCTCTTCTGAAACTGAAACTGAAACTTGCCAGATATGCGCATACCTTCTGGATTGTGATAACGTGAGCGGATTCCGTCACGTTATCATGCGATGATAGTTGGATCCCGATTCCCACTGATGAGTTGGTTTACTCCTCGGGTGATCCCGACTAATTCTTATTTTAGGTTTGGAGGAGAGTTTGACGGTACAGTGGGAGGTTTCCTGATTAGATAAATTGGTAACCATTCTGATATAGGTTAGAGTGCACGCTGAGTGTTTCTTTTCTCTCTCTCTTTGGCAGCGACCATTGACCCGACCCTAGACTATGACTCAGAGACCAAAATTAACCGAACCTTCTTAAACACTGGCTTTTGGATTTTCTTGAGTTGCAAACCTCATTGCCACTCCTACTTTTACCCTTTTCTCCAGGACACCCCGTATTACTACGAACGTCCACTTCCATTGGATAAAACCATCGTATGGTTATATACGAACTCGAAGGAATTTATTCGAGGATGGTTTCTGGTTCTGGAGAAAACGAATAAGGACTATTCAGCTGTCTTTTTTCCTTTTACCTTCTCTAAGGTTGCGAGTGCCCCTTAGATTAGGGGATAGTACACCTATTACGCAAATTGGATAGTCTTCTTCCAAACCATAGGCAGGTGCCGACCGGTAGGGAATGAAGAAAACCAATTAGCCTAACGATGGTGTACAGAAGGTATTATGTAAAGACAAATAAAGGGATTAGAAGGGGGGCAAAGTAAATTGCGACTGCTATTCACAACCAAACCAAGTATTTCATTACCACTCCCATTTCACCTTTGTATTTCTCCAGGATACTCCGTATTACTACGAAGATCCACAGTTTATTGGATACTCCATCGTATGGTTATATATGAACTCGAAAGGAACTTGTTCCAGTTTGGGGATGGATTCTGGTTCAGGAGAAATAGGAATAAGGTTTATTCAGTTGTCTTTTATCTTCACCTTCTCTCGCATTGCGAGTGCTCCTAGGATTAGGACAGTACACCCATTATGCTTATTGGATAGTCTTCTTCCAAACCATAGGCTGGTGCCGAACGATAGGGAAGGAAGAAAACCATTTGGCCTAAAGGGGTGTGGAGAAGGTAATGACTAAAGTCAAATGAAGGGATGTGGAGAGATGGCATAGAAATATATGGTTATAGTTGTGATTCTGGATAATGGAAGAGGCATTACTAGGAATACCAGGATACCCCTACGAAACATTTTAATGTTTCAGTCTCATTATGTACTGTTAAAAGAAAACTGATTTCCCAATTAGACACTTGCTCTAGGGTATGTATTTACCAGGTATGTTTCTCACATCTGTATGGTTTTACAGATGATGAGTGGGAGTAAGTTATTTGAAAATTAGGTGATCATCCCCATTATATCGGAATTCGTTGTAATTGGTGATATTTGAGGAAATCGCCTGGGTTGTTTGCCGGACGGCAAATATTTGGTTTTGAATATCCGTCGTTGTGCACCAATTTCAAATTGATATATTTGTACGTATATTTTTATAGAGTGAGATATAACTATTTGAAATTATGTCTATGACATTTACCTATATCAGTGGATGGTTAGGTAAGGAGCATTAAACAGCGGTGTAATTCTTCATAACCATAGTACAGTTTTCAACCTACGACACACAGGGAATGAGTTATTAGACTCAAGGGACTTATACAGAGTATTGTATGTTGTCCAGCGTCCATGTGGACAGAGGAGTTGGTTCTCGTACTATATTCGGTTTACTTATGACTTCTCTAGTTTTTAGACAGGTGTTTCGTAGAAACACAAGGTCCAAGTTTTGAGAAGTTATAGGTATATGAATAAAGTAGAGAACCAGGTGTTGGAAGTATCAGGATTCTTCAAGGAGATCGAAGATGTAGATACTTGTGTATGGTATTCAGTTGATAGTAATGATTTTGAGAAACTTGTTTCTCTTTCAGGTCACTCATAATTGGAAGCATTCCTAAGTTGAGTAACGCTGATAGGCCTCCTTCCATTTAGTTGACATGCACTGGAGACAGATGCATGATTTGAATCTGGTTCAACTAAATCAATGCCTCTGTTTCTGTATTGGATATAGAACAGTTCATATCTTGACATTGTTAAGGTACGGGGAGTTGTCCGGCTTATGTTTAAAACCAGACTCCGGATAACTCAAGGCACGTTTCTGTAATGGCTGTTTGTGGGTTGACCCGGGCTATGACGAGGGTTGATTTTCTACCATCTGGAAGATCAATAGTAATATTGTTCTTGACTCGCCACAGTTTTAAAAGAAATGGATTTTTTCAGAAAACGGTAGTGGGGGTATGGTAGAACTGGAAGTGATTCCAGAACCGCAAACGATTACTGAAGATTTGATAAGAACCTAAAGATTCAATCAAGTTTGACATTCCATTGGCCACTTCGCAGATACGGTGAGTAACCTCAGGCACCCGAGAGGTACTCCGGTAGCCTCAAGGACGGTGACAGGGAGGTTCTTGTTTACCCCGACTTGCCATTGCTGTTGTTCCAGGCTACGAGACCCGGCAGGAGGATGAGTATAGCATCGTTCTAAACTAGCTTTAGAAGTGTACGTGTATATGACTCTGCCAGAGGGTTGTCATATTCAGTGGGAGCAGCGGAAGCATTGGTGGACAAGTGGCTTATGTCTATTTATAGACTAAAGCAGATGTAGCAGAGATAGATCATCTATTTCTGATATGACAGTCATAGGTTTGACTTCATCAGAATAGGCGATGGATCTGTTAATAAAATAGCAGGGTGTGATGTCCAGGTATTTGGATGACATACACAGAGTAGGAAGTGATGTTCCTATACTACGATCGGTTATACTTTGGTTGTCACACGGTGGTTTCTCCGCATGGGACTTGGATATAATATCAATACAATCTGATTACTGGATCTATGGTTTTAGATCTAGATTTGGGTAGTTTCCCAATCAGGGTACTTAGACAGCATTCTGAAGATGTTTTAGAATGGACGACTCCAGGCACGGTAGGTACCTGCAGGTGATGGAGTCACCCTCTCTAAAGGTGTCTTACAGACTAAAGTGGAGAGGGATGCGCATGATTGGCAGATCACTTGCTTAGGCAATTGAGTCAATCATGAGATGTCAAGCACGACACCAGATGTTGTTTTTTGCAGTAGATGCAATATGTTGATATTGATCCAATCCTGGAGAAACGAACGGAAGCAGTTTTAGAACATAAGTGGATGTTCTAGGGATATCATAACAACAGCCACTTTTAGGAGACAGTTATCATTCCAGGCTTCCAAGGTGACATGGATGACAGAGAGGTTGTCAGAGTTATAGTTTTCCTTCTGACGAGGGGCAGTATTTTGGACAGGTGGTCCAAAGGGATACTGAGGGAGGCATGACGCAGGATACTGATTAAGTTCAGTTGACGATACAGTCTAAGAAGTTTGGATTTGGAGTTCATTTATGAGCTAGGTCCCATCAGATATCCAAACATATTCTAAGACAGATATTGCTCATTTCGGGAGATGGCTTTCTCCCCGAACTTGAGATAAAGAGAGACATAGAAAGAAACATCAAGGCGGATCGACTCACTGAGGCTATTCCTCGAACACATTAGTTTCGCAAACTGGTTTTGTGAGACTGATTAGTAAAGGATTTGGGTGTTCGGTATCACACGGGCTGTGAGTATGCGACATCGCAATAATTAGCCTTGAGTGCAAGTGGGAGATTGTTCGAGATAGTGCCCTAAGAGTCAATTATTGGATCACAGGCACGTGATTGCAATGATTGATGGAGGACCTATGCCGGTAGGACAGCCTTACTCAAGATGATAGTATGCTATCTGGTTTACCTTTATCATCGTGTACTGCTTCAGGTGACCTTACAGGTCACTATTACACGTTGATAGAGCCCTTAGGATTCTTCCTTGACGACCAGCAGTATGATGGCGATCATATACGTGCGAGCTGGGGTCTATAAGCACATCCTTAAAAGGTCCCTAGTCGTGGGAGTTTCGAGACAGGGCATCGATACTCCAGAGTAGACTAGTGTAAAGAGTCGAGACCCCGACGAGGGGCGGTGGCCGGTCTCACAAGCCACTGGTGTCAGTTGGTTCACCTAAGATGTATACAGGTGCTCATTGGGTTATGAGTACACCGGACAGGACTCGCCGGGAACATGCTAGTTGGTATTATACCTGACGTCAGATAGCAGTTCCCTGGTGACATGTGTACAGGTTAGTTCATCGACCTGAGATCGTCATTTGTCTCGTGTGAGTTCCCACTGTACTTTGATTACTACCCTACCACGGATCAAAGGAGTCGTGCAAACAGGTTTTAGTTGTGTACAGTCCCGAGCCACATGGAGGCAGTGAGCGGATCTGCAGGGGTTCGTCTCTCCCGGTATTGGGGGTGAGGTCGCGCTGTGTCTAAGGAGTGCCATTACACTAAGTCCTTGGCCAAGGCAGGAGATTACCGGTAGGTATTCCAGTAGTATCTCAGGGTGTTCTGGGCTACACTCCGATATAACTTGTACCGCTTTTGGGGGTCTGACTTTTACCAACCCCCTAGGCCCGCCACGCGATGCTCATAGACGAACTGACCGGACTGTACGGATATTGTCACTGACAGGCTCAGTAGGGTGTCAGGATGAGTTCACTCATCGACGTCCCTTTTGGTCAATACATGGTAGCCCGTTACGTATGGCTAATACCTCTGACGTGCTGGTGGTTAAATCCATAACCAAAGTATTGGCGATTCTTTAGAGTCCCCCACAGACCGTTTTCTCAAGTTTCGTGCGAAACGCTGTAGAGGCCGTATGAAGATATGGCAGGGTTCAATCATATACGTGCGGTATTGCACGGATCATGATCGGAATGAAAATACTAGCGGTCTTTGGTTTAAGCCGGATCGTAGTATTGTACAGTGTAGATTTTGTCTCATTTCATTTGTATTCGTTCGGAATACAAATGCGGGTATGTATATACAGTCGCGGGGTTTTCCTGTAATTTATTACGGGATCAGGTTTTTGAAGTTTCCAGATTGCATTACGTTTCGGCCATTTTCCTTTGTATCTTTCTTTGGCTGAAAATTGATATGGAGGGGCTAATTTGCAAATGTGCAAATTAGCAATTTGGAGGGTGTTTCTTGTTAGTAGTTGGATCATGATGGTTCTTACTTCTTTTGATTTCTTTGATTCATGATTGCTTGCTTAATATGATGGGTTTAGTGATGGGTCTTTGATTGGACTTGATTGAGAATCATTTTCATGATTATCATTGATTTCCTCTTTGCTCATGATGACATTTTATTCTCTCCCCTCCATTATCTTTGGCCGGCCATTATGAGATGGGGTCTCCATATTTTTAGGAATGAGATTCATTCATATTTTTACACCAAAATTGCTTAGCCCATCATAATATGGTTTTACTCCTCCACCACCACCTTGAGATTTCCAAATGGCAACTTCATAACCCTTTAGAGACATAGTGTTCAACACTTAGCCTATAGCATTCTTGGACACGTCGACTCGCCAACTTCGTGCCCGAGTTGCCTCGGTCCAGAGCTGGGAGCCCGTAAAAGAACCCGACGATGTGGTGCCCTTCCGACGAGGAGATGAAGACCGGAGAATCCGCGGGGATATCGGGATGACGACGAGAAGACCGAAGGACACGGATCGCTTGGTATATCTGTCTACCCCTTCTCTAGTTAGCTAGGAGTAGGTTAATAGCCCGATCCGGGTTTTTAGTGCGCGGTGGTGTCGGTTTACAAGTTTCGTAAAAGTATCATTTCCGCATTTTGGCCTCGGATTGACGGCCGGGGCGCCGCCGTGCACTTACAGGCGTTTACCATCGCCTAGGCCTGACATGCGATACTCTTAGACGAACAGACCAGACTGTACGGAGATTGTCACATTTAGGCTCAGTAGGAGTTCGGATGGGGTTTACCTCATCGGCCTTCTTATCGACATCTACCTGGGGACCGTTACGTACGGCCAGTACCGCTTGCGGTCTGTAGTTAAACCAACTGCCAGCGTAGTGTCGAGTCTTTAGAGTCCCACACAGAGAGTTTCCCTGCACTGGGAAAAAGGTGTAGAGGCCATATGGTTTTACGGCAGGGCTACGATCACTTACGTGCACTTGTGTAAGTATGAGTTCGGGCAGACAATACTAGTGGGCTTTGGTTTAAGCCGGATCCTAGTATTGTATGGATGGATTAGTTTTGTCTTCTGTGCATTCGTATTCTACGGAATGCGGATGCGGGTGTGTATGCACGGTTGTGAGGAGCGAAGAAGGAGGTGCCTCATTAGGGTTTTGACCATTGACCTGGTCAAAACCATTATGAGGTAAAGGAAAATATTTACTAATCTTTTTAATGATAATTTTTTTTATGGCTAATTGCTTTGACCATTTGACCAAGTTGACCATTTGACCTAGTTGACCATTGTTGACTTAGATATTTTTGTGAGCACTAGATGCTTCTTTGGCTTTGGATTTAACTTGACATGATAATGGTCAAATCAAGGGTTGCCATCACTATTTATCATGACAAAAGATTGGTAATTATTTTTCTTATGGATGATTATCTTGTTCTCATTCTCTCTCATCAAAAGGGAGCTCCCATGGTTCTTCTTCCTCCTCACTTGAAATTTCTATAGCTCTCATGTGTTGAGAAAACTAGAATCTAAATAGACAAACAAATCCATATTCTTCCTCTAGATCACCTAGGACATCAAGCATAGCAAACTTGTTGCCCTAGTTACCTCGGCTTGAGGTGGAGATCGAACTATAGACTCTCGGGTGGATCGTCTTCGACTCTAGAAGGCCGTGAAGGTGACCAAGATCCGAATCGATCCTCGGAGCTCACATGGATGAGGAGGACAGTAGAGAAAAGAACAGAAGGACAAGTTTCGTGAGGTATAATCGTCTATCCCAGCAGATCAAACCTCCCGTAGTTTCGTTAGATATGGTTTGGCAAAGATCCTTCATGCTTAGTCAATGTTGCTATGTAAGAAAGTTTTGATTTTTACTTGTCCCGCCTCCTCGCTAGCTTGCGGGGTGAGCAGCATAGACTAACAACCTCTGTGTAGAACTCTAAAGACTCGTCAATACGCCTGCAGTAGGTGATGATCATATCAAACACCCACAAGCCGCAAGCGGACTGCTACACATAACGGCCACCCGGGTATTGAGCGATCAGAAGATCAACAAGCATTCCTGCTCATACTCCTGCGAATCCAATCAGTAACACTACCGTACAGTCCGGTCTCTTCGTCTGATATGTCGCATATCTCGTCTAGGGGTGGTAAACGTCAGACCCCAGTAACTCGATAAGTCGTGCCGATGTGAGGCTTATAACGGGTCGAGAAACTAATGATAACACTTACCGGTATATCTCTGAAGCTGCCCTAGCCAGGGACTTCCTGTTATAGCCAATCGAGCACAGCGCAACATTAACTCCCAATACCGGGAGAGACGAAACCCCTCCTATCGCTCTTTGCCTCATTGTGATTCGGGACTGTACCCAAAAGCCACCGTTTTGCATGTTCTCTTGGACGCGATAAGGTGGAAATCAAAGCACAGTGTGAATCACACAAGCCTCTATGACGATCTCGGGTCTACAGACTAACCTATACCAGTGTCACCAGAGAACTGCTATCTGACGATAGGTATAATACCGTCTAGGAGTTCTCGATGAGTCCGTTCAGTGTACCCAGTCTCCACTGAGCACCCGTATACCACCTCTGATGTCAAACACCAATGGATATGGGATCATCCATCGCCCATCTACATGGGTCGAGAAGTTATATGCTAGTCTACTCTAGTATATCGATGCCTTGTATCGATACACCCACGACTAGGAACATTTGAAGGATGTACTTATCGACTACTCTGTCCCCACTAGTATGATCTGCATCATAATACTGGTAGTCAAGTACTCATCCTAAGGGCTTTATCAACATGTAACATAGAGATAATCAGTGTACATGTTAAGATAAAGAGCAACCAGATAGCATACTATCATGTCGAGCAAGAAAGTCCTCCCTATATATGTCCAAGCATCCACTACAATATACATCGTATGTATAGTAATGGCCTCTAGGGCATACATATAACTAACAGTAGTGGATGCTTGGATATATATTGGGAGGACTTTCTTGCTCGACATGATAATATGCTATCTGGTTACTCTTTATCTTAACATGTACGCTTATTGTCTCTCTATTACATGTTGATAAAACCCTTAGGATGAGTACTTGACTACCGGGACTATGATGGAGATCATACTAGTGGGGCTAAGGGTATTCCACAAGTACACCCTATAATTGTTCCTAGTCGTGGGAGTATCGAGACAGGGCATCTATACTCAAGAGTAGACTAGCGTAAACGCTTCTCGACCCATGTGATGGGCGATGGATGATCCCATATCCATTGGTGTTTGACATCAGAAAAGGTATACAGGTGCTCAGTGGAGACTGGGTACACTGAACAGACTCGCCGAGAACTCCTAGATTTTATTATACCTATCGTCGGATAGCAGTTCTCTTGTGACACTAGTACAGGTTAGTCTGTAGACCCGAGATCGTCATAGAGTCTTGTGTGATTCCTACTGTGCTTTGATTTCCACCATACCACGGTCAAGAGATCGTGCAAAAAGGTGGTTTTTGGGTACAGTCCCGAGTCACATGGAGGCAATGAGCGATAGGAGGGGTTTCGCCTCTTCCGGTATTGGGAGTTGATGTTGCGCTATGCTCGATTGGCCATAACAGGAAATCCCTGGCCAGGGTTGCTGAGATTTACTGGTAAGTGTTATCAGTAGTTTCTCGAACCGTTATGGACCTTTCATCAGCATGACTTATTAGGCTATTGGGGTCTGACGTTATACCATCCCCAGGATATGATGTGCAACATATCAGACGAAAAGACCAGACTATACGGTAGTGTTACTGATTGGATTTGCAGGAGTATGAGCAGGCTTGCTTGTTGATCTTCTGATCGCTCAATACCCGTGTGGCCGTTACGATTAGCAGACCGCTTGCGGCTTGTGGGCGTTTGATATGATCATCACCTACTGCCGGCGTATTGACGAGTCTTTAGAGTCCTACACAGAGGTTTCCTGGTTCATGCGAAACGGAGTAGGAGCATATATGTGATATGTGCGTGACCGAGATTAATGCGATATGTGATACTGCTATCTATTCTCGCTACTTGTGACATTGGTCGGTTATATGTGATATAGCCGGGTTATCGGATCAAGTGTTGATTCGATAAGTTGTTGCATTTGATATTAGTCGGTTATACACACTATAGCCGGATTATTAAATCAAGTGTTGATTTAATAATTTAGTGTAGAATTATATATTTGATATATTAAATTACATTAACTAATATTATCTCACTTAATCTTTTCTTTTTCTCACTCATGATGCACTTAACATATATGTGATATATGTTAATTGTTTTCTTTGCACACATAAATATATATGTCATATATATTGTTGTGTCATGCTAGGTTACATATGTAACATGTATGTATGAGACTTATACTATGCTAGGGTTTGTGTTATGGTTTATATTTATTTCATGCAAATTCAAAATTGTGGAAATATTGTCATGGTTCAAAGCTTGTAGAAGCTTGTAGGTTTCATTGACTTAGTCCACTCTTTTGTCTAGCTTAAGTTATTTGTTAACCCAACCTTAACTCATAGCCATGGTTTAGTCTCTACAATGGTTAGTGCATGGCATACACTCACCATGGTTGCATTTCTAACCTCACTTGGTTATTCTTTCATCACTTGCTTCATCTTCTTCTACCAAATGAAAAGAGTTTTCTAGGGTTTGAAAAGGTGATGAAAAATTGTGAGAAAATTAAATCTAAAGTGAGCCCACTTCCTACTTCATCATCCTCTACTATTAGCCATTTAGTTTAGGGTGTTTGCTTCACTAATTTCACCATTAGTGAAGAGGTAGCATGAGCTCGAGTCTCCTCGACGTAGATCTTCTTCGGCCTCGAAGACATTGAGCAAGAGTGTTCATTTCATCATGTGAACCCTCATAAGAGTCCGGGTCTTCACAACTCGCAGCGAAGGGACTACTACATGGAGCTTTTGAAGTGAAGGACCGGTCTACAAAGGTTGTATTCCTTTATCCACTTAGATGTAAAGTGTTTACATTTTGATTCGTCGGATTTTCTAGTATCGATTAGGGTTAGGGTTAGCTAGAACGACAAAAATTTAGATATGGCATGGACGATGCCTCTCGAAACCTTGCTGCCGTGCTAGACAACCCAACACCCACCATATCTGTGAAGTGGCTAATGGAATGTCAAACCCGGTTGAATCTTTAAGTTCTATTAAATTTTCAGTAATCTTCTGTGGTTCTGGAATCACTTCCAGTTCTACCATACTCCCACTACTGTTTTCTGAAAAAGTCCATTTTACTAAAACTATGGCGTGTCAAGATCAATATCACTATTGATCTTCGAGATGGTAGAATGTTAACCCTCGGCATAGCCCAGGAGAACTCACAAACTGCCATTACAGAAACGTGCCTTGAGTATGTCTAGAGTCTGGTTTTAAGTATAAGCCGGACAACTCCATATACCTTAACATAGTTAAGATATGAATCATTCTATATACTATAGAAACAGAGGCACTGATTTAATTGGAACCAGATTCAAATCATGCAACTTCCTCCAGTGCATGTCAACTAAATGGAAAGAGGCCGATCAGCATTATACAACTTAGGAGTGTATCCAGATATGAGTAACCTAAAAGAGAAGCAAGTTCTCAAAACCATTACTATCAACTGAATACCAAACATAACTATCTACATCTTTGATTACCTTAAAGAATCCTGATACTTGCAACAAATGGTTCTCTACTTTATTCTTGTACCTATAACTTCTCATCACTTGGACCTTGTATTTCTACGAAACACTTGTCTAAATTTGGAGAAGTTACAAGTAAACAGAATATAGTACGAGGACCAACCCTTTTGTACTAATGGACACTGGACAACATACAATACAATGTATAAGTCCCCTGAGTTGAATAACTCAAATCCTGTGTGTCGTAGGTTGAAAACTATACTATGGTTAAGAAGAATTACACCGTTGTTTAATGCTCCTTACCAAACCATCAACTGATATAGGTAAATGTCATGGACATAATTTCAAAAAGTTATATCTCGCTTTATAAAATAAACGTACAAATATATTGGTTTGAAATTGGTGCATAACAGCGGAAATTCAAAACCAAATATCTGCCATCAGGCAAAACCTAGGCGATTTCCACAAATATCACCAATTGCAACGAATTCCGATATAATCACCTAATTCCTAATAACTTACTCCCACTCATCATCTATAAAACCATACAGATGTGAGAATCAAACCTGGTAAATACATACCCTGGAGTAAGATCTAATTGGGAAACAGTTTTCATTTAGCAACGCATAGTGAAACTGAAACATGAAAATGTTTCGAAAGGGTAGCCGGGTATTCCTAGTAATGCTTCTTCCATTATCTAGATTCATGGCTGTAACCGGATATTTCTTTGCCATCTCTCCAAATCCATTTATTTGTCTTTACTTATTACCTTCTGTACACCATCCTTAGGCTAAATGGTTTTCTTTCTTCCCTACCGTTCGGCACCAGCCTATGGTTTGGAAGAAAACTATCCAATAAGCGTAATAGGTGTACCCTCCCAATCCAAGGAGCCCTCGCAACCTGAGAGAAGGTAATGTTAAAAGACAACCTGAATAATCCTATTCAATTTCTCCTGAACATGAGAAATACAAAGGTGAAGTAGGAGTGGCGATGAGCTACGCGGTTTGGTCGTGAAAGATAGCAGTTACAATTTACTTTGCCCTCTTTCTAATCCCATTATTTTTCTTTACTTATTACCTTCTGTATACCTCACATAGGCTAATTAGTTTTCTTCCTTCCCCACCTTTTAGCACTTTCCTATGGTTTGGAAGAAGACTATCCAATAAGCGTAATAGGTGTACCCTCTCCAAATCCTAGGAGCCCTCACAACCTGAGAGAAGGTAGAAGGAAAAGAAAACTGAATAGTCCTATTCAATTTCTCCTGAACCGGAAACCATCCTCGAATCTGAAACAAGTTTCTTCGAGTTCGTATGTAACTATACGATGGTCATATCCAATAAATATGGATCTTCGTAGTGATACGGAATGTTCCGGAGAAAATCAAAGGGTAAAACTAAGAGTGGCAATGAAGTATGCAACTCTGACAATTCAAAAGCCAGTGTGTTTTAAGAAGGTCCGGTTAACTTGGTCTATGAGTTCTAGTCTAGGGTCGGGACATGGTCACTGCCAAAGAGAAAGAGAGAAAAGAAACACTCAGCGTGCACTCTAACCTAGATCAGAATGGTCAATCGCTTTATCTAATCCGGATGTCTCCCACTGTATCCTCAAATTCTTCACCAAACCTGAAAGAAGAATTAGTCGGGATCATCTAAAATCACCCGAGGAGTAAACCAACTCATCAGTGGGAATCGGGATACAACTATCGTCGCATGATAATCTGATGGATTCCACTCAAGTTATCACACTCTAGAAGGTATGCGCATGCATGGCAAGTTTCCTGTATGTTTGAAACTCCCGATGTGATTTCTACCCTATGCTCTTATGACCTTGACGAAGGCCAACATATCATTAGTCACATTTCAAGTTCTACCCATCATTGTGTTAGGATTCCTTAGCACCTAGCCTAGGGTTTGCAAGCATCACACATGCCACAACAAAAATTTACGGTGTGCTAAGCAATCGAACTAGAAAACTAGGGTAACAAAATAGTAATCAACCATTACAAATAGAAGTGATAAAAAATACAACCTTTGTAGATCCGGTCCTTCACTTCTAAAGCTCCGTGTTGACGTCCCTTCGCTGCGATCATTGAGATCCCGGACTGTAGTGATGGTTTCCTCGGAGAAATAAACGGGCTAGCTCGTTGACTTCGAGGCCGAAGATGATCTACGTCGAGGAGACTCAAACTCAAGCTCCATCTTCACTAGGTCATGAACTTTGTGAAGAGAACACCCTAAACTAAATGGCAAGTAGTATAGGATGATGAAATAGGAAATGGGTTCACTTTAGATTTTGATTTCTCACATTATTTCTTCACTTAGAAAATTCTAGCAAGGTTTTCTTCTTGATGAAGAAGAAGAAGAAGAAAGAATGAGTCATAAGAAAAGAATAATAAGTGAAGATTATCATAATGCAACCATGGGTGAGTTAGTTTAATCCACTAACTCTTGTAGAGACATAACCATGGTTTAATATAATGGTTTGGTTTAAAAATATCTTAAGTAAAACAAAGTGTGTGGACTTTGTCAAAGATGCTTGAAACTTCATGAAGCTTCAAGCCATGACAATTAAAGCCACAATTTTGAAATACTTAAAATAAATAAAACCCTCACAATTATAAATAAACATGGTGTATGCCACACACACACCCATGTTTTCATGTATCATCAACCATGATACAATCTAGTGCACAAACATATATCATATATACAACATGTGCACAATAAGTGAGAAAATCAATCTTAAGTGAACAAATACTAGTTAATGTAAAGTAATATATCAAATATATAATTATACATTAAATCATTAAATCAACACTTGATTTAATGATCCGGTCATATCGCATATAACCGACTAATATCTAGTGTATAAATATATCGAATCAACACTTGATTTGGTAACCCGGCTATATCACATATAATTGACCGATGATACAAATCGCGAGAATAGAATATCATATACTAGTATTATTCTCGGTCCCGCACATATCTCATATGCGCTCCTATTTCATTTCGCTTGAGCCAGGAAACCTCTGTGTAGGACTCTAAAGACTCGTCAATACGCCGGCAGTAGGTGATGATCATATCAGTCACCCACAAGCCGCAAGCGGTCTGCAAAACGTAACGGCCACCCGGGTATTGAGCGATCAGAAGATCAACGAGTAAGCCTGCTTACACTCCTGTGAATCCAATCAGTAATACTTACCGCACAGTCTGATCTATTCGTCTGATATGTCGCATATCTCGTCTAGGGGTGGTAAACGTCAGAACCCAGTAGCTTGAGCCCCAGTAGCTTGATAATTCATATCTATGTATGGTCCAAAACGAGCGTGAAACTACTGATAACACTTACCCGTAAATCACATAAACCTTGGCCAGGGATTTCCAGTTATGGCCAGTCGATCATAGCGCAATATCAACCCCCAATACCGGGAGAGACGAATCCCCTCCTATCGCTCATTGCCTCCATGTAATTCGGGACTGTATCCAAAAACCACCCGTTTGCTCGCCTCAATAGAGCCGTGGTAGGGTGGAAATCAAAGCACAGTGGGAGACACACAAGTCTCAATGACGATCTCTGTAGCATTCTGAAATTTTTAGAAATAAATAAAATTAATTAATTAAATAATAAAGCGCCAAATTAAAACGTTTTTAAAACCAAATAGGACAATTTCATAAGATATTTGTAAAACAAATTAAATAAAAAATTTCAGTATGCAACATAAATAAATTATAAGGGTTTTAGTGAGAATTTTAGCTTCATTTTTATAAAAAAGGTGTTTTATAATAACATAAGTTGTAAAGGGTTTCTAGGTAAAGTTTAAGTTTCTTGTGCAAATGGAAATTTGTTAAGGGTATAAATGAAAAAGGGGTAGAAAACTATTTAGTTCAGAAATTTATTGCTGATTAAAATAAAAATTAGGAGATAAGGTAATGACACCTCTTCCTTGCATGCATGCACACACCCCAACACCTCCTCCTTGCATGAAATCACTACATCTTGTTTGATGACATCTCCTCCTTCACCTCATCCCTTCTTTTTGACATATATAACTCATGTTCAGATCATTCACTTAATTTAAAATCTGAAAATTTCTGAAAGAAAAACAAAACTAAAGAAAACAAAGAAGAACAAGAGAAAGAAGAAGGAAGGAGCTAAATCTAGGGTTTTCCCATTATCAAGCTAGGGCATGGAGCTTGAACATCTTGAAGAGTGTTATTCCTACAAGTTATTATAGGTAAAATCCTTACTCACAGTAGAGAATTAGTTCTGGAATTAGTTTAAGTCTGAAATCACAAGTCAATAATATCGTATTTTAGATACAACTAGGCTCTGTTTGAATCTGCTTTAATTTGGTGAAATATTAACCCAACTAAACAAGACCTAAATGATGTATGTAGCACCTAGAGCAAACCATAGGAGTATGAACCAGAGGGCTCGGAATTGGGCTGGCGACCAAAATGAAAATTCCGGCGTCGCCGGTTTTGTAGGAAGCTAGGGTATTTTGGCTTGTTGGGTAGGGTTCCGTGTATAATTGTGGCAATTTTGGTGTTATTTAAATAAGTTATTTCAGCTGTATATGAAATCTGGAAGCTTATATCGGAAAAGATATCTAAGAAACCAAAATACGACATGGTTAAAGCGTATCGCAATCTGTTTTCTGTCGCGATGCAGAGCAGGGTTAAAATCCAGTAAGGTTAAGTGTTAAATAGCTTGATATAGTCGTATACACTATAACTAGTACGTTGGAACGGGTGTTTTTCATTTCCGTCATGTCGGAGTAGCCGTTTCCTTATATAAGTTAAATTGTGATGTTAGATTCAAATACAGGATTTTCGGAGGCGAGAGGAAAGGAAAAGGATTGGCAATTCCTGAGTAGATACGACGTTTTCCGGTTAGTATACTAAACATCTATCGGGGAATTTTGTAAAGATGGCGTGTTACGCCCATAGTTTTATTTAAATAAATGCTTTACTTTGGTATGCTAAATCGATTATATGCATTCATATTCATATATACCTTGCTTAGTTTCTAGGACACTGCACAAATATCGCGAGTTATGCCACGTGCACATCTTATATGTTACACACACCTCGTCGATATTACCATGTCACTTTTACACTTAGTAAATTTCTTGTTAAAAATGATTCATATCATATCTTAAACACAAATAACAGTAATAAATTCATCATTAACATCATGTTTAGTATTTGAGTATTTTATATTGATATAAGAGGTAATTGTATTATTGAGGATTTATGGTTTTGAGTTTTGGAATACTATTACATAAATCCAGTGATTTAATGATTGATGCGTCATGTCCACCATGAGATGTTTTATGATTTGGTTTTATTCCGGACCGAGTGGGGGAGATATAC
Source organism: Agapanthus africanus (assembly GCA_030015575.1). Lineage (NCBI taxonomy): Eukaryota > Viridiplantae > Streptophyta > Magnoliopsida > Asparagales > Amaryllidaceae > Agapanthus > Agapanthus africanus. The sequence continues at coordinate 206,947,499 of JASDDO010000031.1, read as the reverse complement.
GGTCGCGGATTTTACGTTATCCATACTGAGTGGGGGAGATATACAGTTGGATACATGGTGGACCCGGTCGAGACCGAGGGGCAGGATGGCCGCATTTGAGGCGAGGGAGCCTAGCGAGGTTCTCGATACCGGAGATAGTGGTAAAATACGGCGGATATCTAGAGTATACCGACCAATATTTGATTTCAGGATCATTCGAGGAATGATACCTGAGAGAAATGGAAGTTTTGTGTCGATGATGGACACGGAAAGAGGAAATTATTGGGATAAATGATGAGATTGCAGTTTTGGGTTATGTGATTTATAGTATTGATTCATGCTTTCCATATGTTATCATACATCATACTTTCTCTCATTTCAGTTAGTTATGATCGACATATTTACATTATTAACTGTTATATGTTAGTTATATTCACTGAGTTGGCAACTCACCCCCGTTGTGCTACAGTTCCTTGCAGGGATAGAGTGGACGGTTAGTAGCAGTGCAGCCTCACTTTTTACAGCTTTTTCGCATCTTTTGATAGGTGGGTTACATATGTAATAACCTTCTCTTTTGGTATTGTATTTTGTATCTAGAAATCTCCATCAGACCTGTATTTTGACTTAGACTGTGAGATGGTTATATGTATATTATATGACAGTTGAGACTGTTTAGTTCTATAAATTGTTATTTTTTTTCTCTTTATGTCTGCGATTTTTATTTATATCCTATATAATGAGTTTTATTTTCCGCTGTTGATATTGTTGAGCCCAACCAGGGACACAACCAAATTTAACACCATATGTTTGTTTATATTTTAATTCAATAAAAGCTATGATTTTTACTTTAAAAAAAAATTCATAAAGAATTCCGCAAAAAGGATTTTGATCTTGGTTTTCGGCTTACTCGGATTGTGTATATGTCTTTAGATATTAAACAATCTAAGTGTTGGTCACATCCAAACTTTGGGTCGTGGCAAAGTTGGTATCAGAGCTTAAGATTAACCTTACAGAATCGAGTAGTGAGTAAAGATAAGTTGACGTGAGTCCGTGATTTAGGGTGACCTTTGGTTTGATGGAGTAGGTAAATTGGGATGCGTGCAGTACCGTACGTATGTTCCGCGGCATACTTACGTTAACACACTCAGCCTAATCAACCTTAGGATGTATATCTTGAATTGTCCATCCTTTGATTCTCCGTTATTGATTGTTCCTATTCACAAGCCTTATCAACTCTCGTTTCTTGTTCCAGTTGCTATGGCTACGCGAGCTAGGCGAGCCGCAGCTAGAGATGCAGCTAGGGCGAATCCGCCTGTGACGGCGACTGGTACACCGGACGTTCCGGCGGTGCAAGTGCGTGTTGATCCTCCTCCTCCAGATCGCATGACTAGGATTGAGGAGGGCATATTGGGATTGCAGCGAGTGGTAGGACAGTTAGCTGAGGCCACTCGAGTACTGAGACGGGATCCGGCACCAACCGTAGCAGAGTCCGAGGTACAGCCTACGCAGACGGTAGCACTTGTAGATATGAGGGTGATGGAGGTATCGCTTGCAGAGTTTATGAGGTTGAGGCCTCCGGTATTTACAGGGACCGATGTAGCGGAGGATCCTCAGTCCTTTCTTGATAGGATGGCGAGGATTGGCAGATCATTGCGATGTTCTGATGCGAGGCCAGTTGAGCTGACTAGCTTTCGTTTGGAGGGACTTGCACAGGAGTGGTGTGAGTCGATGGAGAGAGGACGAGCTACGGGTCTTCCTCCGATGTTGTGGGCCGAGTTTTCTGAGGTCTTTCTTTCCAGATTTCTTCCACAGAGTGTGAGGGACGCTAGAGCTAGCAGTTTTGAAGCATTGCGAAAATCAGCAAGTATGTCAGTGGCAGATTATGATTTACGATTCACCCAGTTGTCGCGCTATGCTCCATACTTAGTACCTACGGAGGAACTTCGGGTGAAGAGGTTCCTAAGGAGTCTGGACACGCAGTTGTATTTAGCTATAGGCTCCCAGCATTTTGATACGTATGCGCAGGCCATGGATGCAGCGATACGAGTAGAGGAGCGTTTGAGCGAGGCAGTGGTTGTCCCAGAGCCAAAGAGGAGTAGAACGATTGGGCCAATGGATAGATAGTTTGGTAGATGTAGAGGCAGATATACTCCAGGACGCAGTTTTGGACGAGGATGGACTCAGGGCCAGATGTTCAGTTCTTATTCCGAGGATCAGAGGGCCCCATCTACATGTTTTATTTGCGGACTTCCAGGACATTTTGCGCGGGATTGTAGATCCCAGAGAGGGACCATTGTTCCACAGGCTGCTTTACCCCCTCCACCTTCTACACCAATGGCTTTACTTCCTCCTCTAGTGGGCACTACACGCCAGGCAGCTGCACCACGAGGTCGAGGCTTTGCGGGATGTTCTCAGAGAGGTCGAGGAGATAGAGGTAGAGAACGACAGGATGCGGGCAGGGGCCAGGCACGGTTTTTTGCGCTGACTGCACAGGATGCCAAGGAATCAAATGCAGTTATGACAGGTACTCTTGCAGTATGTTCACTTGATGCACATATTTTATTTGATACCGGTTCTACACATTCTTATGTATCTTCACGCTTTGCACATTCTTTGGGGAAAGAGTTGTCGTTGTTAGATTTACCGTTGGTAGTGATTACTCCGGTAGGAGATTCTTTTATAGCTCGACACATATTCAGATCATGTTCTGTACGTATTGGTGATAGATATTCGCTAGTTGATCTGATTCTCCTGGATATGCTAGATTTTGATATACTTCTTGGTATGGATTGGTTGGCCGCTTGTCATGCCTATGTAGATTTTCGTGGGAAAGCGGTTAGATTTTGTTTTCCAGGTGAACCGATGTTTGTTGTGCAGGGGTATTGTAATATAACTCCGGCCAATATGATTTCTGCTCTTTGTGCGGGACGACTCTTGAAGAAGGGCTGTCATGGATTCTTGGCATTTGTTCAAGACTTAGGAGTCGCTGAGATTCCATTGGACCAGGTTCCGGTGGCACGAGAATTTCCGGAGGTGTTTCCTGCTGAGTTACCAGGATTACCGCTTGACTGTGACATTGAATTCTGCATTGACTTGATTCCGAGTGCGGGGCCTATTTCTATACTACCCTATCGTATGGTGTTCATATCATAATATTGCATTATTATATTCCCCATTATTATGCATTTTATAAATAAACAGGTGCTTTTGACCCATATATGCTACATAGTTGCAGGTTACAGACTCTCGGGACAAAAACAGTGAAAAAGACAAAAGACGATACAAAAGTGAGACTACGACCGGCAAATGAAAAATCTAGATCAATCCTACAATTTGGAGAATAACGCAAATCAATAAACAAGTACAACTCAAGGTTCAAGACTTCGTCACGAAGCAACGGTAAAAGTCCACCACAATTACTCATTGTAGAGATCTGGAAAAGAGCTAAAAGACATTCTGAAGAACAAACTAAGGAAAGCAGAAGACAAAGCCAACCAGAACATTCCCAGAAAAATTAAGCATCCAAGCTCTTTATTTGTCCGCGGAACCGCGGCCAAACAGGGCCTATGGCCGCGGTTCCGTGGCTATCTATTGCACGTGTCGGTGGAAAAACTTTCTGGCGGCGCGTCGGTGCGTTGAATAAGTCTTCCTAGGGGTATTTTTGTAATAGCAGATGTGCGTCGATTGTAACCTTAGGGTTTTCTATGAATCTATAAATAGAACACTAAAAACCTGTTTTAGGTTATGCCTCTTTTTATTCATCTATTCAGATCTGAAAAGTCCTGTGTAAATGTTTGGAGAGAGCCATCAATAAAGTAAGTAGTTATATTTAATTGCCTTAGTTAATTTTTATTCTGCCTTAGTATAGATCTTTTATTCCTTGCCCTAGTTAGATAGTTAGATATGTTCTTCAATTCCCTAATGGGTGAGTAGTCTCCTCACTTGTTAGGGTTAGCTTTGGGGAAGGCTTGAGAGATGAAGATCTCTCATCCCTTTCTTGCCCATCACACGTTTTTATAGGACTCCATGCATACATGCACACATCGCTCCCTACGGCACCCTATCCCACGAGGTAGCGGTGATACCGTAGTATAAATGCCCGCTTTAGCGTGTTTTCCATGGAGCTTAGGGTAAGGATTAAGAAAGGAAGGACAAGAAACTAGAGGAAGAAACACCGTTTCTTCCCGATGGTACTAATCCCCTTTATTAATAATTACCATAACTCCTAAAGAGATCTTAATTTGGGTATAGAAAGCAGTGAGGAAATCTTTGCATTTCCAAACTTAACCTAAACCTAACCCTAGCAAGATTTAGATCTAGATAAACTTAGTTTTTAGATTTAATCAATCCGACACCAATCAGAATTAACTCGTTAGAGCAATTAGGAAATACACAAAATCCCTGTGGACCGACCCGTACTCACCGGCTAGCTACCAAGCGACGCCGTTCTTGATTGCGGTTATAAAATATTCTTTGAGATCAAATCAAATGGCGCCGTTGCCGGGGATGGCGTAGTATTTCCTTTTTGCAATTTCGGGTTAATATAAAATTAAAAAAATCATAAAAAACTGAAAAATTAAAAATTATAAAAATTTTATCATCATTTATTGTTTGAATTTTTCAGGATCTACAATCGAGTTCGGATCTGGAAAAATCCAAAGATCAAAACAGAAAACTGAAGATCTGAACAACAGGGGATTTCCACAACTGAACAACAGAAGAAAGTTGGAAGGCCAAGTCAACAGGGAGACCGCGGAACCGCCGCAAAAGCTTGCTCCCGCCGCGGAAGCACAGTTATTTGGTGACATCAGCAAAATTTTGAGGGCCAAGCCGATCTTTAGACCGCGGAACCGTTGCCGGACCATACCTCTTGTCGCGGAAGCGCCGCGCCCTGCTTACGTCAGCAGTCCAAATTAACTCTGTTTGTTTCTCTCTCGTTCCTCTGCAACACCAAATATCTTCTCTGTCAAATATCCTGCAGGATTCTTTGCGCTAAAAAAATCTCTCCCCCTTCGAATAATTCATCTTGTGCAGGATTCTTTGCGCCGCGCTAAAAAATTTTGATTGCAAGTGGTTGTTTACTGTTTTGCATATTTAATCGGACTTTAAAGGGCTTGAGACCAATCCAGATTGGGTGGGGATTTCATCACCCTTCCCAGGACACCAGAAATCACATAAAGCATATTGCATTGACCATCACTTAATTAAAACAGATTAGACTCAGACCTAAGGACTTCGCGCTCAATAGGACAGAGGACTAGTTGTAGGCATCGACCGTTTAACCTAACCTGACTTTGTGGTGTCTAGGAAAGTGTGTCTAAGGCGAGTGGTTACTTAATTAGGGCCACTACTTGTAGTGGAGAGCCTCCCACTCACCTGGCCACAATTGGAGGTGAAGAGGCGGTTTGAGGTCCTACTTCTTACTCTTTGGAACAGTTAGGAGCAGTCTAGATGACCTAGGTGACCCTAGATCTAGGCCTGATTGTGCATTTGTGGTTGATTAAACGTGTGTCTAAGCCTTTTGAAAATATTTTTGCAAAAAGCTCCATAAAAAAAACACAAAACGAAAAAAATTTACAAAAACTTCTAACTTGTCGCTAAGAAATCCGTGCACCTCACTTCCACCCACATTCTTTTTCTTCTTCTTTCTTTCATCATGGGTACCCCACCTCATAAATCTCTTGCGGAACTTTGGTACTCTGAACCAAACATTGCTTCCTACGCGAATTGTTTTGGTCGAATTACGGACGACCCCTCCATGCCCAAAATATCTTTGAAAGATCGAATAGAAGCGTCTAGGAGAAACAGTTCGAATCCGCAATCCACTTTGTATCAACCATTTCAACCTTCACCACCTTCTTACGTTGATACTACTTTTTCGAGTCCCGTTATAACTCCGAAAGCCATGTCTATCGCTGAACATATAGAACAATCTCGTAACCGATCTTTCACTCCTTTCAACACTTCCAGTTCTTGGGATCAACAAGTCCATTCCCCTTTTAATCCAAATGTAGATCCTACTCCTGGCCAACAATTCAATTCCTACCAGTCCTACCTGACTTTCGCACCTTCCCTAGACATTGCTTCTACACAGCCATTTGGGAGTTTCCAGAATCCAAGCAACTTTGAATCTTTTACTGAAACCCCTTCACAACCCAAGTCTAGTCTGGAACAGTCATTGGAAGCCTATATGGTAGCGACAAACCAAATTATGAGGAATGTGGATGCGTCCATGGCCACCCTTATGCAACCTAGTGACCCGGTAGCTAGTTTCCAACTAGCTCCAAAAATTCCAATGTATGATGAGGCGGTTGGACAGATCGAGAATTTGAGTGGAGAAAGTGAGCTAAACAACCTTCCAAATCAAACCTACCAATTACCAATTGAATTCCACAACTTCAGTTTTCAAACGAGTGTCCCAAATAAAACGTTTAATGAGTTGTGCGACTTTGTAGTGCTTGATTTGCCAGATTGTGAAGGGTCTCTTTCAAGTGAACCCACACCTAATCCTTCTGAACTTTACACCTCCAGTCTAGAACCTGAATTGATAGATATCCATGCTTTTGATGAGGTGTTTAAGAAAATTGATTTTCACTTGATTGTGGATATTGATGCCGGGAATATTTTGGATGATGAACCCTTAGATTTGACTGAAATTTTATCTCCAATTCATCATCTCGAGTCATTAAATGTTTCTCCCGAACTTCATACGCGTCTTGATTTTGATGAAAATTGCATGGATGAGATAATTTTTGAGGAAAATTATGAGGATAGTATTGAGGAGAGTATTGAGGATAGTATTGAGGATGAACCATTTTTGTTTGATGAGTCGGATTTTCCAATTCATCCTCATGAACCTTTAACTGTTATACTCCCTAAATCACTCCCTTTCGTCCTCTCCGTCGTTCCGACCTTGCAAAAATCCGTCGCGCTTCCATTTTCAATGGATGATTTACCAAGTTCAAAGTACCCATGTTTTCTTGCGAATCTTGAGGGATTTGACCCCATTTCTCGACGGGTTGATAAATTAGCACAATCGCTTTTAACACATCGGTCATAACAATTTGCGCTAATTTATTCACTCGATTTACACCCTCAAGTTCGTACTACACTTCTTTCTCTTTTCCGCCATTCTTCTCCTCCACCGAGACCATATTCTACATCTCTTCCCATACGGTCTCGTGTGCTTCTCATTTCATTTCTCTACACTCCATTCATCCATCAACCCTACCATTATAACGATAAAATTTTTGAATGGTTGGTGCTAACCTTTGGCCTGTGTAAGACCTTGTATAGTTTGATTTTTCTCCTCCCTAACTCTGAACTTTAACGCTTAAAACAGTGGAAACACTGTATCACTTAAGTTTGGGGGGGACCTTTTTGTATAATATTTTGTTTTTCTTTTAACAATAACAATAAAAAAAAATTTGTAAATAAATAAACAGGGGAGCGCCGACCATTTTGACCTTCTTGGTGTAGTGATTGATGTGAAAAAGTGTTTGTAGTTAACCGCAATCAATAACGATGTCGCGTGTAGCTAGACCGAGATGAGTACGGGTCGTCCTCAGAGAAACGTTGAATCTTTTACTCTTACTTTAGACGTGTTGAAAAAGAGAGGAGGAATAAAGAATTTTGTGAATGGTTTCTAGATCTACGTTAAGCAAGAATGCAAAATATATAGATCTAGATTATTTTAGGGATGTAGTTAATATAATAAGAAGGGCTTGTAGGGTTCGTTAGGATTTAGCAGTTATGGATGATTAATTAAAAGTTACCCTTTTTATCCTTTAATAGATTTAAAACAAGAACGACGGTGATGCGTGTAGATTAGGGTTTCTGGAGGAAAAAGGAATCCCACTCTTAACCCTTATCTCGACACGGAACTCCGTTCATATCTAGCCTTTACCAAAACAATCATTAATCTAACCTCTAATCGCGGTCGGAACTAGCAAAGAATTGTTAGCGCGCCCGATTAGGATGTTAATGATTCTTTTGATAAAGTTCATAAACTTTATAGGACTTAAAAAGGGTTTAGGGATGTTAATCGTCCATTAGCCTACCCTAATCCTACGAACCCTAACAAGCGGAGAATTACTCGCGCATGTTGGGAAAAGAAGATGAAAAGACAGAGAGGGAAAACATAATGTAAAATGCAAAAGAATTAAATAAAACAACTACCTTTATTAATCAACTTGAACAATCTACACTTTATTCCTTAGAAAATGATTACAAAAACTTGGTTTGCTTCTCGAACTCTTCCGAAGGAGGTAGATGAACAGTTGATGATCAGCCTGGATGCGTGAGCCGTCTTGGACTTCGTGATCTCTTCGGCTTGATAAATTTTCCAAGAGGCTCTCGGTGCCTTTTTATAGTGCAAGGCCAGAATCATTTGCTTCAAAAGTTGGTAAAATATAGCAGAGATTCATCCAAAAAAATAGCAACTTCTATCCCCAATATCCTGCCGCGGATCCGCGGCTCAAGAGGGGGTATGGCCGCGGATCCGCGGCCATTTGATCTCCTCCCTTCATCAAATTTCAGGAGTTATGTCTTTGTGACATGTGTACTTCTCTGGAACCTTTGTATCTTTGAAATCTTCTCATGGTTGCTGCCAGATTTGGTCTCCAAGTTTTGCTTCTTAATTAGGTAAGTCTTCTTCAACAACATGATTTGCTTGATTCTAGTCTTTGAAAAATTCTGCACACTTGGAAATCTTTTGCACAACAACTCAAATAATATTTAGTAGACTTAGTTCTACTAGGATTAGGTCAATGAATTTATTTGCATACATTTTTCTACCAAATGCTAATTAAAATATATTAACATATGGAAAATAGTGTTTTTATACATAAATCCTCATATGTATGATATATTATAATAAATTTCTTTTTTTAATTTGAAAATGGTAGGAAAAGTGTAATACAAATGTGCAGTTTTATCAACTGAACAAATACCCCCAAACTTATCTTTGATCGTCCCGAGCAAAATAGTTTATTCAAGAAAAGAAGAAGAAGAAAAAGGAGAAAACTAAGCACACTTTCGTAGGCAAACCGATTGCACTGAGCACGTGCAACAAGCCGTTAAACCTCTAGGTGTCCCTAGTAGGAGGAGTGTTGTCTCCTGAGGGTTTTCAGCGGATTACACCCACAAAATCCTATAATAAAAGAGAGATGGTGAAATTTACATATAAAGATAAGAACCATAAAAAAAAGACTTTGAAAATAAGAGTTTCCAACTAATACTAGCTTTTCAGTTGTCATGAGCCATATCTTAATAGTCATGAAAAGATGTTAGAAATCATATTATCCCTCAATAAAACATAGTCTTTATTCTTCATTCCTACCTTTCATCCAAACATCGATCATATACCCCTAGGTGTATGTAATGGACATCCTTACACTCGGAGAATTCAATTCAAGCTATCATACTCTTGTCCATCTACCTCAGTACTTTTTAACTTGATGAATATTTAGATTTGCTCACACATTTTCATGCGACTGTTAATACTTCTTGAGGTACTAACCGACCGATTACTCATGTGCTTGCTGATTAGGTGATAATATTTTGCTCGTCTTGCACCACTTAAGGCTTAGCAGTGACTCCCAGACCAGTTGGTCTTAGGGCACTAGGTGAAGAGGCACCCTCGCTATATTTTTTTTATTGCTGCCTTGGCGATACAAAACCAGTGTTCATTTTTTCTTTTCACTATTTTTTTTATTTTCTTTATTTTTTTTCATTTCCTTCATACTTTGGCTTTTAGACAAGAGCATTTCAAGGTATCCTCTACTATCCCGAGTTTCAAGACGTGTGTAAGTGCATATAGTAGGGTATCAACATTCAAATGTTTGGCTTCCAGAATAGAAACTATTTTTTGGACTTATTTTTATCCTCAGATTAGGGACTTTCTTCATCTTACTAACCCTTGGGACAACAGCTCATAACTACTTATTACTAGTTCGTTTAAGAAAACTTCTAATTTTCTTGGTTTTCTTAAACTATTCCTATCTTTTGAATGTAATTTTTCACTTTCTACTCTTTTGTTATAAAAGATTTTTTTTTTTAAATTTTTGAAAACGTTGTGCTTATGCAAAGTATGATGCAAATTGATGTGTAAATAAGCACAAACCTCCCCCAAACCTGTTTACAGCAGTGTCCTCACCGATGTCATCCGTTAAGCTCAAAAACCTGTAGACTTGGGAGGAAATTATTAATGGGGGAAAGAATATATGAAAGTGAAAATCCTCCCCCAAACTTATTTTAGGCTCACAATTTTGTAAAAATCATTTTCTTTCAAGAGCCAAAATATACCACCTACCCAAACATGAGTTAAACAATTTTAATCTTTTAAAATCACATGAGGGGATCGAGGTTATTGGTCAATGCCAAGCTTTGCAAAGACCGAAGGTCAATACCAACCATTCAAAAAATTTATCGATGAAGCACTAAGGTTGGTGGAAGAACATGTCAACTTTCGACAAGAAGAAGTGGGGAGGTGATAAGAGGTGTAATGGAAAAGAATTGCGTCTCAATTTGGAGAGAAGACACAGTGATAGTAATGATGGATTTCTCGCATTATCCTGATTGTCCAAAAGAAGGGGTGGAGGTCCAATTTCTTCATCTTGGATTTGATTTATTTCAACACCCGTGTCTTGTAAAAATGCGAGCTCATCAGCGAAAATTTCCTCAAAGCTTTCATCGATACCCCGAAGAATAATGTCATCAGAAAAAATGGGGGGATCGTCCGACTCTATAAAAAGTTCCTCATCAGCGTTAGATGTTGACCCGGACAACTCGGTGGAAGAGTCCGTGTCAAACAACGGCATATGAAAAGAGTCTGAATTATGAGGTTGATCAAATTCGCTACTGTCGACATCCATTAATTCAACAGAACACACATGAGCATAGGGTTCGGAGGGTTCACTTCCCAACTTGTAAATGTTAAGCTCAATTGACTTCTTTCCAAAGGATAGGGTCATAGAGCCGTTTCTACAATTAATTACTGCGTTGGAAGTGGCCAAAAAGGGTCGACCGAGTATCACCGGGATTTGATTGCGTGGGTTTGCCACAGGTTGTGTATCAATAACGATAAAGTTCACAGGAAATATGAATTCCCCGACTTTGATTAACACATCCTCTAGCTCACCCCTAGGTTGGGTGATAGATCGATCGGCCATCTGAAGAGTGCAATGCGCCGGCTTTAACTCTCCGATCCCTAACTGCTCATAAACAGAATACGGAAGCAAGTTAACACTAGCACCAAAATCGAGTAGAGCACGATTGATATTTTTACCCCCAATAGAAATTGAAATTGTAGGACTTCCAGGGTCCTTTCGTTTCTTGGGAAGTTGTTATGTAAAAGTTGTGCTCACATTACTCGAAAGGAAAACTTTTTTAGGTACTTGAACTTTTCTCTTCCTAGTGCACAAGTCCTTTAGGATTTTCGCATATGACGGAACGTGTTGAATAGCATCTAGGAGAGGAATGTTTATGTTAACTTGCTTAAAAATTTCCACAATCTTCTCCATTTGTGGACTTGGTCTGTTGCCCCTTAACCTGTTTGGATAAGGTGCTTGATCAAAAAGTTTTGGGTCCAACGTTTGTAGAGAAGACTGTGGGGATGGATTCGATCCTAAAATTGGAGTGGGAATCGACTTAGATAGATTCGGTGAAATGTTCGAGCCTTGGGAAAAACGGAGAATAGGCTCGGGTGAAGGTGGGAGATTAGACGGATTAGGGAAAGAAGAAGAAGCTGGGGTATCATTGGTGTCACTATCATCACATTGCTCACCCACTAGGTTATTCGGCACTTTTCCCATCTCAACGTGGTAACAGCACTCACATTATAACTTTGTGAGTAGCCAGGATTAGGTATGGGTTGAGATGGGAGTTTCCCTTTCTCTCTCGCACTCATTGCGGCGTTTAACTGTGCGATTTGGTTTTCTAATGATTTAATACTCTCACCATGGGAGGCGGAGTTTTTCATTATGGTATCAATAGAAGACCTCATCTCAGTAGAAATTTGCATGGATTGTTTCATGAACATATCCAAAGTTTGTGCAAGTGAGTTGTCAGTACCGGCCACTTGTGGCGTAGAAATGTTGGCCGGATTTTGGAAATTCTGTGACTGAAAGGGGGGCTGATTCTGTGGTTGTGGTTGCTGTGGAGGAGGTCTTTGATAATTGCTTTGTTGGTTTTGATTCCAAGCAAAGTTAGGATGATTCCTCCATCCTTGATTGTACGTGGAAGAATAAGGGTCGTTTCTAGGTCGCTGCTGAAAAGCAGCATTCGCTTGAAACGATGCATTCATAGGACATTCTTCCGTTAAGTGTGAAGGATCCGAACAGCAACCACAGACGGTCTTAGGAAGCATGACCAGATTTAGGGAGAATGATGAGAATTTGTTCTCAATAACGTCGAGTTTCTTCTGTATCGCTGCCATTTCGGCTTTTACTGCGATGGAAACATCGAGCTGATGAATACTTCCCTTAGAAGAAGGTGGTCTTACGCTTTCCCACTGCAAAGTGTGTTCAGCAAGGTCTTCCAAATATTTCCAAGCTTCACCGTCGTCTTTAGACATGAAATTGCATCGACAATTTGTTTCAAGCATCTGCTTTGTCGCTGGATTAATGCCCTCATAAATAATTCGGCATAAATCCAATCTATTGATTCCATGATGAGGACATTGGACAAGAAGATCTTTGAAACGTTCAAAGCACTTTCAAAATGGTTCATTGGGAAGCTGGGTGAACTGGTTGATCTTGCATGTAACACGGGCAATCTTATGGTTTGGATAAAACTTCTTAAGAAATGCTATGACGAATTCATCCCAATTAGTGATAGAGTGTGCGGCAGTATTGTAAAGCCATTTTTCTGCTAAGTCGCACAGTGTGAATGGGAGAAGACGTAAGCGCATAGCATCTAAAGTCAATTGTGAAGTACCCATCATTGCGCATACGTTTTCGAATTTGGTGATGAAAACGTACGCGTCTTCCGACTCAAGCCCGTGAAATTTGGGCAGCAGATTGATGTAGTGGGGTTTAATTTCGAAATTATCCCCGTTAGGTGGTGGAAGAGATAGACAAGTGGGAAGAGGACCACGGATAGGATAGCATCTCTCTTGGAGAGAAATGCGCGGTGGATTCTGCGCACCTTCGAGCGGTGGCAACGTGGTGTTATAATTTGATGGAGTGTCGTCCATCTCGTTAAATATGCAATTTGCAGTTTTGTTTTCATAATGATATGAATCGTCTAAGAATTCAACACAAATAGTAAGAATAAAAAATTACGCACGTATCCCTGGCAATGGCGCCATTTGATTGATGTGAAAAAGTGTTTGTAGTTAACCGCAATCAATAACGGTGTCGCGTGTAGCTAGACCGAGATGAGTACGGGTCGTCCTCAGGGAAACGTTGAATCTTTTACTCTTACTTTAGACGTGTTGAAAAAGAGAGGAGGAATAAAGAATTTTGTGAATGGTTTCTAGATCTACGTTAAGCAAGAATGCAAAATATATAGATCTAGATTATTTTAGGGATGTAGTTAATATAATAAGAAGGGCTTGTAGGGTTCGTTAGGATTTAGCAGTTATGGATGATTAATTAAAAGTTACCATTTTTATCCTTTAATAGATTTAAAACTAGAACGACGGTGATGCGTGTAAATTAGGGTTTCTGGAGGAAAAAGGAATCCCACTCTTAACCCTTATCTCGACACGGAACTCCGTTCATATCTAGCCTTTACCAAAACAATCATTAATCTAACCTCTAATCGCGGTCGGAACTAGCAAAGAATTGTTAGCGCGCCCGATTAGGATGTTAATGATTCTTTTGATAAAGTTCATAAACTTTATAGGACTTAAAAAGGGTTTAGGGATGTTAATCGTCCATTAGCCTACCCTAATCCTACGAACCCTAACAAGCGGAGAATTACTCGCGCATGTTGGGAAAAGAAGATGAAAAGACAGAGAGGGAAAACATAATGTAAAATGCAAAAGAATTAAATAAAACTACTACCTTTATTAATCAACTTGAACAATCTACACTTTATTCCTTAGAAAATGATTACAAAAACTTGGTTTGCTTCTCGAACTCTTCCGAAGGAGGTAGATGAACAGTTGATGATCAGCCTGGATGCGTGAGCCGTCTTGGACTTCATGATCTCTTCGGCTTGATAAATTTTCCAAGAGGCTCTCGGTGCCTTTTTATAGTGCAAGGCCAGAATCATTTGCTTCAAAAGTTGGTAAAATATAGCAGAGATTCATCCAAAAAAATAGCAACTTCTATCTCCAATATCCTGCCGCGGATCCGCGGCCCAAGAGAGGGTATGGCCGCGGATCCGCGGCCATTTGATCTCCTCCCTTCATCAAATTTCAGGAGTTATGTCTTTGTGACATGTGTACTTCTCTGGAACCTTTGTATCTTTGAAATCTTCTTGTGGTTGCTGCCAGACTTGGTCTCCAAGTTTTTCTTCTTAATTAGGCAAGTCTTCTTCAACAACTTGATTTGCTTGATTCTAGTCTTTGAAAAATTCTGCATACTTGGAAATCTTTTGCACAACAACTCAAATAATATTTAGTAGACTTAGTTCTACTAGGATTAGGTCAATGAATTTATTTGCATACATTTTTCTACCAAATGCTAATTAAAATATATTAACACATGGAAAATAGTGTTTTTACACATAAATCCTCATATGTATGATATATTATAATAAAGTCCTTTTTTTTAATATGAAAATGGTAGGAAAAATGTAATACAAATGTGCAGTTTTATCAACTGAACATGTAGCCTGACAGTGAGGACACTGTCAAGTTTAAGTTTGGGGGTGTGCTCGGTAAGCTTTCTTCCTTCGCATTCATATGTATACTTTTGCATTTGCATACTTATTTGAAAATCCATAAAAAATTGAAAACTATAAAAATTAATGTATTCAATTTTGGCCATAATTGACTTAAGTTTGACAAAAAGGTTAACTAGTTAGGAACAACTAGATCCTAGAATTAGTAAATTAAAAACTCTACAAATAACTTTCTTGAAATTTAACGGTAGAAAGTATATGTCTTTGTAGTTTATTTAGAAATAGGCAAATTTCGAGTTGACTTCTTTGGCTAAGTTAAAACAAAGGAAAATTATTGATATTTTTATTAAAGTATAAGTTTGAAAAATATTTCCTAGCTTAAGTCTGAATTCTGAAAATGTATACCCTACAAAATTGCACAGACACGAACCTTGAAACTTGGAATAGTAGGAGAGACCTTGAAATGCTCTTATCTAAAGTCCTTAGTACGAAGAAAAATAAAATATAAATTCAAGTGTGAGTAAAGAGATAATAAAAAAATGAACACTGGCTTTTGTGATTATTTAAGTATGCATTAATAGAAAAAAATATTTAGCGAGGGTTCTTCATCACCTAGTGTCGTAGACCAACTGGTTTGGGAGTCACTACTAAAAGCCTTAGGGATTACAAGACTAGGAATTACGCTTTAATGTGTAAACACATTTTGTAATCGGTCGTTGGTACCTCAAGAAGTATTAACAGTCGCATGAAGAATTTGTGAGCAATTTCATCTAAAAATTCACCAATTGAAAAGTACTTTGGACGATGGACAAGAGTATGATAGCTTGATTTGAATTTCCAAGTGTAGGGGTGATATATACACACACGTAGGGGTATGTGATTGGGGTTTAGATAAGAGATAAGAATGAAGAATAGGACTTATATCTTTAATAGAGATGATAAAAATTCCTAAGTTGAGATAGAACCCAAGAAGAAAAACTTAAAAGATGCCAAAAGCTAAGTAAATTCACAAGGATATATATAATCTTAAGTTAAATGATAAGGAAGCGTGAAGAATACGGGTGGATGATTTATGAGTCGAAGATAATAGAGTTCTAGTTAGAAAACCTAATTGGAGAATAAAATTCGATAAGCCAAATTGATAGGATTTTGTAGGTAGTATCCGCTGAAAACCCTCAGGAGACAACACTCCTCCTACTAGGGACACCTAGAGGTTTAACGGCTTGTTGCACGAGCTCAGTGCAATCGAGTTTCCCTGCGAAAGTGAGGCTAGGTCTTTTTTCGAGAATAAAACTAGGTTTGCTCGAGGACGAGAAAAAGATAAGTTTGGGGGTATTTGTTCATATCATAATATTGCATTATTATATTACCCATTCTTATGCATTTTACAAATAAACAGGTGCTATTGACCCATGTCTGCTACATAGTTGCAGGTTACAGACTCTCGGGACAAAAACAGTGAAAAAGACAAAAGACGATACAAAAGTGAGACTACGACCGACAAATGGAAGAATCTTGATCAAGCCTACAATTTGGAGAATAACGAAAATCAATAAACAAGAACAGCTCAAGGTTCAAGACTTCGTCACGAAGCAACTGTAAAAGTCCTCCACAATTACTCACTGTAGAGATCTGGAAAAGAACTAAAAGACATTCGGAAGAACAAACTAAGAAAAGCAGAAGACAAAGCCAACCAGAACATTCCCAGAAAAATTGAGCATCCAAGCTCTTTATTTGACCGCGGAACCGCGGCCAAACAGGGCCTATGGCCGCGGTTCCGCGGCTATCTATTGCACGTGTCAGTGGAAAAACTTTCTGGCGGCGCGTCGGTGCGTTGAATAATTCTTCCTAGGGGTATTTTTGTAATAGCAGATGTGCGTCGATTGTAAGCCTGGGGTTTTCTATGAATCTATAAATAGAACCCAAATATCCTGTTTTAGGTTATGCCTCTTTTTATTCATCTATTCAGATCTGAAAAGTCCTATGTAAATGTTTGGAGAGAGCCATTAATAAAGTAAGTAGTTATATTTAATTGCCTTAGTTAATTTTTATTCTGCCTTAGTATAGATCTTTTATTCCTTACCCTAGTTAGATAGTTAGATATGTTCTTCAATTCCCTATGAGCGAGTAGTCTCCTCGCTTGTTAAGGTTAGTTTTGGGGAAGGCTTGAGAGATGAAGATCTCTCATCCCTTTCTTGCCCATCACACGTTTTTATAGGACTCCATGCATACATGCACACGCCGCTCCCTACGACACCCTATCCCACGAGGTAGCGGTGATACCGTAGTATAAAGGCCCGGTTGAGCGTGTTTTCGATGGAGCTTAGGGTAAGGATTAAGAAAAGAAGGACAAGAACCTAGAGGAAGAAACACCGTTTCTTCCCCATGGTACTAATCCCCTTTATTAATAATTACCATAACTCCTAAAGAGATCTTAATTTAGGTATAGAAAGCGGTGAGGAAATCTTTGCATTTCCAAACTTAACCTAAATCTAACCCTAGCAAGATTTAGATCTAGATAAACTTAGTTTTTATATTTAATCAATCCGACATCAATCGGAATTAACTCGTTAGAGCAATTAGGAAATACACAAAATCCCTGTGGATAGACCCGTACTCACCGGCTAGCTACCAAGCGACGCCGTTCTTGATTGCGATTATAAAATATTCTTTGAGATCAAATCATATGGCACCGACGGAGTTGAAGGAACTCAAAAGTCAGTTGAAAGAGTTGTTAGATAGAGGACTTATGCGTCCTAGTGTATCGCCGTGGGGAGCCCCTGTCTTATTTGTAAAGAAGAAGGACGGTAATATGAGACTGTGCATCGACTACCGACAGCTGAATCGCGTCACTGTGCGAAACAGGTATCCACTACCACGTATAGATGACTTGTTCGATCAGTTGCAAGGAGCTGGCTACTTCTCGAAGATCGATTTGCGGTGAGGTTACCAACAGTTGAGGGTTCGGAAAGACGACATTCCGAAGATTGCTTTTCGCACCCGATATGGGCACTACGAGTTTCTAGTAATGTCGTTCGGACTTACCAACGCTCCAGCAGCTATTATGGATATGATGAATCGTATCTTTAGGCCCTTTATTGACCAGTTTATTATAGTATTCATTGATGACATTCTCGTTTATTCTCGGAGCAGAGAGGAGCACGAGCAGCATTTGCGTATTACGTTGCAGACCTTGAAAGAGCATCAGCTGTTTGCAAAATTCTCCAAGTGTGCTTTTTGGCTAGGCAGTGTGGAGTTCATGGGTCACGTAGTCACGATAGAGGGTATACGTATGGACCCAAAGAAGATTGAAGCGGTACAACACTGGCCCAGACCTGTGTCAGTTACAGAGGTTCGGAGTTTCTTAGGTCTGCCAGGTTATTACCGACGCTTCGTGCAGGATTTTTCTCGGATCGCTGCACCTTTGACCGGATTGACTAAGAAGGAGGTTCCATTTCTATGGACAGATGCATATGAGCAGAGTTTCCAGCAGTTGAAGACTTGCTTGACGACTGCACCTGTATTATCGTTACCTTCTGGGTCAGGTGGCTTTGTTGTGTATTGTGATGCCTCTAGAGTAGGGTTAGGCTGTGTGTTGATGCAGCACGACAGAGTTGTAGCTTATGCTTCTCCACAGTTGAAGAGGCACGAACAAAACTACCCCACTCATGATCTAGAGATGGATGCCGTGGTATTCGCATTGAAGATTTGGAGACATTACTTGTATGGAGAGTCGTGCCAAATCTTCACAGATCATAAGAGCTTAAAGTATATTTTCCAGCAGAGGGGTCTGAACCTAAGGCTGCCTAGATGGATGGAACTGGTGAAAGATTACGATTGTGAGATCTTGTATCATCCAGGCAAGGCAAATGTTGTAGCAGATGCTTTGAGTCGAAGACCCGGAGGTAGCTTATCTCTTTGCGCACCTTGCAGAGACAGTCTTCTACAGACTTGCAGATTTTATGTGATAGTCGTATACAGTTTGAGTTCACCCCGACAGGAGGACAGCTAGCACATGTTCGCACCCGACCTCAGTTATTGGATCGTATTCGAGAGACACAGCCCGCAGATACTCGTATGATGGAGATTATGGATCAGGTTAGGCAGGGCAGGGAGACGGAGTTTGTGATTGATGATCATGGAGTATTACGTTTTAAGACTCGTCTCTGTGTACCACATTCTAACGGATTGAGGCGTGAGATTTTAGAGGATGCCCATAGATCAGCATACAGTATTCATCCCGGTTCCACCAAGATGTATCATGATCTGAAGGATGTTTATTGGTAGGAAGGAATGAAGAGGGATGTTGTGGAATATGTTTCGAGATGCTTGACATGTCAGCAAGTCAAGGCAGAACACCAGAGGCCAGCCGGAGAGTTGCAGCCCTTGCCCATTCCAGAGTGGAAATGGGAACAGATTTCCATGGATTTCGTGGTGGGTTTACCCAGGACTAGCAGAGGGTATGATTCCATTTGGGTGATTGTAGATAGATTGACAAAGGCAGCTAATTTTCTTCCAGTGAAGACGACGTATGGATTTGCACAGTATGCTCAGATTTATATCGATGAGATTGAACGTTTACATGGAGTTCTGACGTGCATAGTATCAGATCGGGGTACCCAGTTTACCAGCAGGCTATGGCAGAAACTTCAAGAAGCTCTCGGTACACGATTGAGTTTTAGTACAGCTTTCCACCCACAGACAGATGGTCAGTCAGAACGGACCATTCAGACTTTGGAGGATATACTTTGAGCTTGTAGTCTTGATTTTGGTGGTAGTTGGGATCGTCACCTACCTTTGATAGAATTTTCATATAACAATAGTTTTCAAGAGACGATCTAAATGGAACCCTTTGAAGCTTTGTATGGGAGGATATGTCGATCACCCGTTTGCTGGACGGAACTGAGCGAGAGTAGCATTTTGGGACCGCAGATAGTACAGGAGACTACGGAGAAGATTCAATTGATACGGGACAGAATGAGGGCGGCCCAGTGCAGACAGAAATCCTATGCAGATCGACGACGTCATAGACTCGAGTTTCAGGTAGGAGATCATGTGTTCCTTCGTATATCCCCGATGAAAGTTGTGATGCGTTTCGGGAAAAAGGGGAAGCTCAACCCCAGATATGTTGTACCTTACGAGATTCTGGAGAGAGTGGGTGCTGTAGCTTATCGTTTAGCACTTCCACCGAGTTTTCCCGATGTGCATCCGGTGTTTCACGTTTCGATACTTCGCAGGTATCTTCACGATCCTTCCCATGTGATCCAGCATCAGACCTTACAGATTGAGCCGGACTTATCCTACACAGTGCAGCCAGTCGCTATTCTAGAAAGACAGGCAAAGAAACTAAGATCGAGGGTACTTTCGCCTGTAAAGGTTCTTTGGCAAGGAAAGAACCGCGAGGAAATTACTTGGGAGACCGAGGATGCGATGCGAAAGAAATTTCCACATCTTTTTGAAGGTATGTCTAGTTAATTTTAAATTCGGGGACCGAATTTTCTTAAGGGTGGAATATTGTAGCATTCTGAAATTTTTAGAAATAAATAAAATTAATTAATTAAATAATAAAGCGCCATATTAAAAAGTTTTTAAAACCAAATAGGACAATTTCATAAGATGTTTGTAAAACAAATTAAATAAAAAAATTTAGTATGCAACATAAATAAATTATAAGGGTTTTAGTGAGAATTTTAGCTTCATTTTTATAAAAAGGGTGTTTTATAATAACATAAGTTGTGAAGGGTTTCTAGGTAAAGTTTAAGTTTCTTGTGCAAATGGAAATTTGTTAAGGGTATAAATGAAAAAGGGGTAGAAAACCATTTAGTTCAGAATTTTATTGCTGATTAAAATAAAAATTAGGAGATAAGGTAATGACACCTCTTCCTTGCATGCACATACACACACCAACACCTCCTCCTTGCATGAAATCACTACATCTTGCTTGATGACACCTCTTCCTTCACGTTATCCCTTCTTTTTGACATATATAACTCATGTTCAGATCATTCACTTAATTTAAAATTTGAAAATTTCTGAAAGAAAAACAAAACTAAAGAAAATAAGAGAAAGAAGAAGGAAGGCACTAAATCTAAGGTATTCTCATTATCAAGCTAGGGCAAGGAGCTTGTACATCTTGGAGAGTGTTATTCCTACAAGTTATTATAGGTAAAATCCTTACTCACAGTAGAGAATTAATTCTGGAATTAGTTTATGTTTGAAATCAAAAGTCAATAATATCGTATTTTAGATACAACTAGGCTCTGTTTGAATTTGCTTTAATTTGGTGAAATATTAACCCAACTAAACAAGACCTAAATGATGTATGTAGCACCTAGAGTAAACCATAGGAGTACGAACCAGAGGGCTCGGAATTGGGCCGGCGACCAAAGGGAAAATTTCGGCGTCGCCGGTTTTGAAGGAAGCTAGGGTATTTTGGCTTGTTGGGTAGGGTTCTGTGTATAATTGTGGCAATTTTGGTGTTATTTAAATAAGTTATTTCAGTTTTATATGAAATCTGGAAGCTTATATCGGAAAAGATATCTAAGAAACCAAAATACGACATGGTTAAAGCGTATCGCAATCTGTTTTCTGTCGCGATGCAGAGCAGGATTAAAATCCAGTAAGGTTAAGTGTTAAATAGCTTGATATAGTCGTATACACTATAACTAGTACGTGGGAACGGGTGTTTTTCATTTCCGTCATGTCGGAGTAGCTGTTTCCTTATATAAGTTAAATTGTGATGTTAGATTCAAATACGGGATTTTCGGAGGAAGCGAGGAAAGGAAAAGGATTGGCAATTCCTGAGTAGATACGATGTTTTCCGGTGAGTAGACTAAACATCTACCGGGGAATTTTGTAAAGATGGCGTGTTATGCCCGTAGTTTTATTTAAATAAATTCTTTACTTTGATATGCTAAATCGATAATATGCATTCATATTCACATATACCTTGCTTAGTTTCTAGGACACTGCTCAAATATCGACGAGTTATGCCACGTGCACATCTTATATGTTACACACATCTCGTCGATATTACCATGTCACTTTTACACTTAGTAAATTTCTTGTTAAAAATGATTCATATCATATCTTAAACACCAATAACAGTAGTAAATTGCATCATTAACATCATGTTTAGTATTTGAGTATTTTATGTTGATATAAGAGGTAATTGTATTATTGAGGATTTATGATTTTAAGTTTTGGAATAATATTACATAAATCTAGTGATTTCATGATTGATGTGTCATGTCCACCATGAGATGTTTTATGATTTGGTTTTATTCCAGACCGAGTGGGGGAGATATACGGTCGCGGATTTTACGTTATCCATACTGTCACACCCCATTTCCCAGAGTACGCTAAAATGGGCATGTGACATAGCCAACCATGCTACCTGTGGATAGGAAAAATCTCTCAACAGTCACATTACGGCTGTAGAGATATCAAGAACAGGAAAGTAAACTAAACTATCTAGTACATTTCCATAAGCCAGAATGAATGAGGCAAGAAATAATGATATGCGGAAGCAAAAGATACAATAAATGAAACACCTAGAAAGTAAAACTGCATACCAACAGGATCTTCACCGCTCGGTCTAACAGCGACAATACTCATGATCAGTCTAGAACAAAGGTAGAGGATCTGGGCCATGCAAAACCCAGACGTCAGCGCGTCATAACATCAAGCAATAATATAAACAGGGGTAGCAATACATGCAAGTATGATCATAAATGGTAAAGCAGGCATAACAGCAATATAAATCAGGGCAGTGAAAGGTAGTGTGCAGTGAGTAATCTAAACTGGTATATTGGGTTAAATACTCTCAAGTCTTTGAAATCAATTTGATGAATCATTGATGTAACTCAATAGTATCCCGTGCGTGCCCGGGACCACGGTCAAGATTCTCGGGCTGAATCCGAGACGTGCCGCTGGCAGTAAAAGGGTAGTATGTAAAGATGAGTGATTTCAGCATCATCACCCCGGGGCTGGCCTAGCCCGTTAATCTGATCAATAAAGGTATCGAACTGTCGAGTTACAAGTCAGGTTTCATCATTGATTTCCCCATACCCCCAAGTTATAAGTGTTCAAGTCAAGTATTAAGCAATCTGGAACTAATGCCAACACAGGATCAGGCAGATACAGGTTTGTCTTAATAGACAACAGGAACGGTCCGTAAGGACAACAGGCCAGGTTTGTTAGCATTAGGCACAGGATCAGGTAACGGTTAAAGCCATGGTACATCAGGTCAGGTCAAGTAGTGTGTTTAGGTGTCATGTCTTGTCAAGAGTGTACGGTACCACGTCATGTCAAGTAGGAAGTATAACAGGTCATGTCAGGAAGCACAAGATGTCATGTGGGTGCTCATAATCAAACTAACATAAGCATAGGTATAAATAAACAAGCATGGGTACTATCAGAACAATAAACTGGAACATGTAATATGATATGCAAATAGGTACAGAATAAACTAGATAGATGTATGGTTATCGATTAGAGTTCGGTTTATGGTTCCAACATTAGGTATCATACACTTAAACAAATATGGATTGTTACTATGGGTTAAATGAACTAGAGATGTAATGATATCTAAAATATGTTCAATGGATGCAACCGGGTATTCGGAGTAGAAACTATCTAAAGTGTTATGGGTTTTGCAGATATTTATTAAGTAATTTAAACACGGATGTGGGCACACGATATGGTGCTCTAACATGCAACAAAATATAATCTAAGATCTGAGTCTACCATGATATAATCTGACATCGAAATGCAATAACGAAAACTAATAGCCTTAGATTCAATTTACAGATTTAATCATGAAATAAATATGTATAGATAATATAGTAGCATGTAGCAAGTTTCACTTGCCTTGATCGGATCACGAAGCGGTATACGGAACGTCACGTCCGATGTCGGCAAGATGTCGCAACGCACGCACGGCACACGGGATGAGTCCAAACAACGCACGATGGAATCACACGGGTAAGGTATCCTCGCTGGGTCGTCGGGATCGTCGTCGGCACGTCGGATCCCGGCTAACAAGAAACAACAGTGAATACGTTAAGAGGAATGCACAAGGAATGTGAAGAAGAGAAGAAGAAGAAGAAGAAGGTCTCACTGTGGCTAAGGGTTCTGAGACTTCAGGGGAGTCGGCAAGGGAGACGTCGACGAGGGTTGCCAGCGTGTGGTTTTCCCTAGGAAGGGTAGCAGTGTGCAGGGGTTCTTGGCCGTCGGGGATCAAAGGTTGCAGGGGATTGCACTGTGATCTGGAGTAGTAGAGGAGAGAAGGGAGATAGGGTAACAAGGGGGTAGTGACGGCGAGGGACGATCGCCGGCAGCGAGGCAGAGACGAGGAAGGGCTTAGGCATGGGTTGGGTTTTCTGTAGGTTCTTGGGTGATGGGTTCGTCGGGGCTGCAAGTGTGGGTGATGGTGGTGTCGGGGTTGGAGAGAGGTGAGGAGAATGGTGGTGGTGCTGGTGAGGTGAAAGGGGTCGGCGGCGACGAGGGTTTCTGGGGTTGGGTTTGCAGTAGTTGGAGGTTGTGCAGGGTGTTGGTGAGGGCTCGGGAAAGAGGGAGAAGGAGAATGAGATGAAGAGGAGGAAGAGATGAGGAGAGGAGAGAAAGGTAGAGGAGATGGTCGTCGCGGGGGTGAGGCGACGATGGCGACGAGGCTAGAGTTTTTCTCGTGTTCATGGGCTCGCGTTTAAAAGAGAAGAGAGGAAGAAAACAAGGAGGGAGGTGACGGGATCCAGGGAGCGGTGAAGGGAACCGAGAAGCGAACAGTGTTCGCGAGAGGAGAGAGAGAAGGCGCGAGAGGAGAGAAAAAGAGAAGAGGGAGGGAGAGAGAGGGCTCGTGGGGAAGAGAGAGAAGGAGAAAGGGAAAGAGATTGTGAGAGGCTTGTGGCGGCCATGAGGGGAAAAGAAAGGAAACGATTGGCTGAGAGAGAGAATCGAGCGTGGGGTCGGGTGCAAAGAGAAAGATTGTGATTGGTTGGGAGAAATGTTAAAAGGATTTTAATCGTTAAGAAATTTTCTTTGGTTAGCTGTAAAAATCTTCAGCTGTTAAAAAATATTAAAAGAATTTTAAAAATATTTAAAATAGTTAGAATTTGGCGGTATATAAAATAATTCAGAAAAATGCCGGGGTCGGGTCCAAAAGTTTGGATTTGAAATATGAAGATTATTAGCCAGTTTCAAAATTTAAAATGAATGATTATAAGACAGAAATACATACCCCCAAGAACGGACGCACGTACGTGCGCGTAGCCATCCAAACACGTCTGTTTCACTGACGGGATGAGAACACGATGCAAGGACGCTACCACAGGGTTAGGGGTATCAAGCAGGCCATGCAATGTATTTTAATAAATATTTTCTGTGACTTAAAAGTTATATGATAAAACATGCGATGTCAGATGAAATGCCATTATGCGGTTTATACTAGATGCACGTGTCAATGCAACGAGTCAGGGCAAGCTATAAATATAAATCAAACAAGTTCAAGCAAGCGGGTCGAATGCAATGTAAAATGTAACTACCATACCCAAACAAGATAAATCAAGAATAGACCATGGACAAGTAAATACGGAAACTGGAATTAGTATAAATGAACTCGGGTGTTACACATACTGAGTTGGGGAGATATACAGTTGGATACATGGTGGACCCGGTCGAGACCGAGGGGCAGGATGGCCGCATTTGAGGCGGGGGAGCCTAGCGAGGTTACTCGATACCGGAGATAGTGGTAAAATACGGCGGATATCTAGAGGATACCGACCGATATTTGATTTCAGGATCATTTGAGGAATGATGCCTGAGAGAAATGGAAGTTTTGTGTCGATGATGGACACGGAAAGATGAAATTATTAGGATAAATGATGAGATTGCAGTTTTGGGTTATGTGATTTATAGTATTGATTCATGCTTTCCATAGGCTATCATACATCATACTTTCTCTCATTTCAGTTAGTTATGATTGACATATTTACATTATTAACTGTTATATGTTCGTTATATTCACTGAGTTGGCAACTCACCCCCGTTGTGCCACAGTTCCTTCCAGGGATAGAGTGGACGGTTAGTAGCAGTGTAGCCTCACTTTTTGCAGCTTTTTCGCATCTTTTGATAGGTGGGTTACATATGTAGTAACCTTTGTATTTTGTATATAGAAATCTCCTTCAGACCTGTATTTTGACATAGAGTGTGAGATGGTTATATGTATATTATGTGACAGTTGAGATCGTTTAGTTCTATAAATTGTTATTTTTTTCTCTTTATGTCTGGGATTTTTATTTATATCCTATATAATGAGTTTTATTTTCCGTTGTTGATATTGTTGAGCCCAACCAGGGACACAACCAAATTTAACACCTTATGTTTGTGTATATTTTAATTCAATAAAAGCTATGATTTTTACTTTAAAAAAAACTAAATTTTCATAAAGAATTTCGCAAAAAGGATTTTGATCTTGGTTTTCGGCTTACTCGGATTGTGTATATGTCTTTAGATATTATACAATCTAAGTGCCGGTCACATCCAAATTTTGGGTCGTGATAATCTCGGGTCAACAGACCAAGCTGTACTAGTGTCACCAGAGAACTGCCATCTGACGTGAGGTATAATACCATCTGGGAGTTCTCGGCGAGTCTGTTCAGTGTACCCAGTCTCCACTGAGCACTCGTATACCATCTCTGATTTCAAACAACCATGGATATGGGATCATCCATCGCCCATCACATGGGTCGAGAAGATACACGCTAGTCTACTCTGGAATATCGATGCCCCGTCACGATATTCCCATGACTAGGAACATTAAAGGATGTACTCATGGACTACCCAGGCCCCACTAGTATGATCTGCATCATAATCCTGGAAGTCGAGTACACATCCTAAGGGTTTTATCAACATGTAACAGAGAGAAAATAAGTGTACATGTTAAGATAAAGAGCAACCAGATAGCATATTATCATGTTGATCAAGAATGTCCTCCCTATATATACCCCAGCATCCACTACAATATACATCTCATGTACAGTAATGGCCTCTAGGGCATACATACAACTAACAATCTCCCACTTGCACTAGGGCCATCATATAGCAGTGGTCGTATTATCTTATACTCAACCATCCCATAAAAAGTCTCTCTCTGGGAAAAAAGCCTTTGTGAGTGGATCCGCCGTGTTGTCCTCTGAGTCTACTCTCCTAACCCCGATCTCCCTGGAGATCAACCATCTCCATGATCAGGTGATACTGCCTTGGAATATGTCTGGGTCACTGATGGGACCGGGGTTCCTGGGCCAAAGCCTCACCTCCATTGTCACACAATGGTAGGAACCTAGTTCATCTGATGAACAAATATACACTTAAACTGCCTCTTTGGTAGTATCTTTGATAGCGATGTCACCGGCCTTTATTGTCTAGTTTGCTACGGTATCTAGCTTGGAAATATTCCAACATACCGCCCCTCCACTGAGGGTAAAGACAATGCCTGTGACTGACATTCAGTCGTCCTTATCACCCTAGAAGCTATCCAGTGATTCTCCCCAGGATCGATTGATACCATCTCACTACACCTAGTGAGAATCCTAACATCCATTTAGATCTATCTCATAGATCAAAAATCCAGGATTTAGGAGGTATCACCTAGATCCTACATAGAGAATCAATGCGATAAGAGGAGATTGACCGAGTGTAGCATAGGAAACTCCTTTCCTATCAAGAGTATGTCATCCATGTATAGTACGCGGAATACCACCATACTCTCTACTACCTTTTTGTATATACAAGGTACATCTACCATTTTGATGAAGTCAAACTCTTTGACAACCACATCAAAACAGATGTTCCAACTCCGCGATTCCTTCTTTATCCCATAAAGCATCTTGCACATGTTTCCGCTACTCCCACTGTCTACGAAGCCCTCTGGCTGTGTACTTATAGACGATCTGTTCTAAATCATTATTTAAAAAAGCAGTCATGATACCCAACCACCAGATATCGTAGTCATGGTGTGTAGCAATGGCAAGTAGGATCCGGATGGACTTAAGCACAACCACTGGAAAAGGTTTCATCATTATCCATGCCTGGTCGATGACGAGAACCTTTAACAAGTCTAGCTTTGAAAGTCTCAACTTTTCCATCTACACCAAGTAATCTTCTCAAGATATACTTGCTCCTGATGGGGATTTAACCCTTCAGATATAGAAACCAAAGTCCATACTTTGTTGGTGTACATGGATTCCATCTCAGATCGCTAAGCATCCAGCCATTCTTAAAGAGTCCTCACTCTCAATAGCCAGCTAAAAACTAGTTGGGTCATTATCTCATGATGCAATCCTCGCTCCCACTGTCATCGAGAAAACGAAGTATCTCTCCTGTGGATGAGGAACCCTACCAGATCGGCGGAGAGGCTGATGTTCGTTGGGAACTATTGAATCCTTTGGTTCTACCAAATCATCAGTTGTAGTTAGTATAGCTGGAACTCCTTCCAGTTCTACAGAACTGACCTTGCCTCGATCTTGTCCGGATTTTGCTTTTAGACAAAGGCCGGACAACCCCAAATCTTAACTTGCTTAAGAGATGGGCTCTTCCCATACCATATCACATATGGAGTGGTAGGCACTGATTTGATTGGAACCTAATTCAATAGGTATGCTGCTTCTCAAGCGCATAACTCCCAAAAGGAAACAGGTAACTCAGTAGTACTCATCATAGAGCGCACCATATCAAATAGGGTGCGATTGCTCCGCCCCGATACACCGTTGTGCTGTGGTGTATACGGAGGAGTAATGCTGAGAGAGAATCACATTCTCCTTTATAATAATCCAGGATATCCATGCCTTAGTATTCTCCTCCTTGATCTCATTACAGGACCTAATACTTATTCGTATATTAGTTCTCTACTTCTATCTTATATTCTTTGAAGTTCTCGAAAGTTTCTGATATGTGTTTCAACATGAACATGTGTCCGAATCTTGAGAGATCATCAGTGAATGTAAGGAAGTATAAGGAACTAGTCCTGGCATTTGTAGACTGGGGACCTTCATACATCATCATGTATCAGTCCCAAGAGTTTATCAACTCTTTCTCTGTTTCAAGTAAACAGAGCTATGGTCATTTTATCTTTGTGACATGACTGGCAAGTTTCACAAGATGTAAATTCAAACCAATTTAAATATGCATCTTTATGTAACTTAGCTAGTCGGGTCGCATTGATATGACCTAGTCTACAATGCCTCAAGATAGATTCGTTCATTTCTAAATTCTTCCTCTTGTATGTGTTATGTACGTTAGGAACCGTGGTTTGATTTAGAATGTATATGCTTTTAGATAACGTGCCTGAACTGATCAACTTTTGATATAGGAATTGTTCAAAACATTATCCAACAATACAAAATTATATCATTCTTTAGTAAATAAAGATACTGATATGATGTTGTATATCAGGTTCGGTATCTAATAACATTCGTTCAGAATCAATATATTTGATAATACAGGGTGATAACTGCGAACACCTTGGCTTGCAACAATTGCACCGTTTTCAACTCTTGAAACTTATCACCCGTTCTCAGTTCTCTACCTATCTGTAGCCTATGTAACAGATTACATATCTGGGATCCTGATCCGGTATCAAATACCCAGGACATAGAGGATACTGAGAAACAGTTCTATGTAATGAACACACCCGAAGAAGATGCATCAACATGCACTTTCTTCGTTTGGGTGGCATGGGAATCATGGTATTCCCCTATTTCCTGCTCAGTCTTATAACAATTATAAGTTGGAGCGGGACCAACGTCCCCAGCTCAGTATAACAAGCGGGTTCGGTCAATACATCCATATTATTATCTTGATTAAGGCGTGACATGGTCATTACCTGGAGAGAGAGAGAAGAAAACACACTGTGTGCGCTCTTGCAAGATTAGATTGGTTATATATTTTATCTAGTCAGGATGGCTCCCACTGTTTTTATCAAATCTTCCATCAAACCTTAAAAGGAAAGACTAGCCGGGTTAATTACACTCTACAAGCTCGCCAATCTTTCAGCCAGGCCAGTGCCGGTACTTTGAAGGAGGTTCCCCGTGCTTTCGCACGGACCTAATTAAAATAAACCTTGTTTTCCCAAGGGCGTAACCCCGTTGACACCTTTCTAGACACCTACTTGATCGGCTAATTGTAAAGTGCAAAACTCTCCCAGGAGTAACAATTACTCGTAGTGGGTATCAGGATCCAACTATCTCATAGATGTTATGCAATCTCATTGCAAATTTCAACAATTGAAACTCCCGATAATGGTTTTTACCCCTAGCACTTATGACCTTAACTATGGTCAACAAATCATAAGTACTAGTCAAGTTCTACCCGTCATTTCGTGATTAATTAGACCCACCCACATGACCCTTAACTAAGGTCAACAAAGTCACGTGACTGTCCTAACTAATCGCATCATATGCTGTGTAGGAAGACATCACTTAGCTACCGTACACTGTGCCTTAACTAAGGTCAACAAACACAGCACGAATACTAAGTACTCTACTTCCTAAAATGACGGAAGGATGCGGATGGTTTTCAAGAAATCTTTAACGCTTTGAACTTGATATCGTTGTAGAATCAAATGGTTTAAAATGGAGTGTTTATTAGGCTTTTGCTAGTTTCTCTAAAGAGGTCACTCCCGGTGAAGGGATCTCGTCTCTTTCCTCGTCGAATGAGGTGCAGGATATTCACAATACCACTATGCAAACCAAGAACTAGAAAAGCAATTAAAAGAAAACCGAAGGTTGTAGCATCTGCTAATTATTGCTAAAGAGGTCACTCCTGGTGAAGGGATCTCGGCTCTTTCCTTATCGAATAAGGTGCTGGATGTTCTACAAGGAACACCGCTATGCAAAGCAACAACTAAAGCTACCTAATTTTTGAAATTCGATTCCACAACATCTTTTAGGTTTATTTTCTTTCATTAATCTCATTAATAAATTTCCCATCATATAAGTCACCTAATCATCACAGATAAATACAACGTACGCTTACGCCATCCGTATTCTCCTTGATGTCCCGTTATGCATCGTTGGGTTAGGTAACTAACGGTATAGCGGGGCAGGGCTAGCACGGGTGTAAAACATAAGCAACGTCTATATAATATATCATATATACTATATACAGTATCTATCTGAACATATCACATGATCTCATCACAGATAACGCAACAGAAAACAACATATGAAATATTGGATATACTAGGACGTCTGTGTTTTATTTTGAGCCTATATAAAACACGGATTCCACGGTCGTGATGAATAGCCAAACCCACATCCCTAGACCCCTACGAGAGAGGTAAGCAACCCTACCAATTCTAGAGTTAGGAGACCCGGACTCGACACCTAGAGATGGTCTCCCACTGGACCCTAGAACCCGGTTACTTGTGCTCTCCTCCTTGGGTCTATCCTAATGCGGAAAAGTAAATAATATACATCAACGGTGACATCTTCCTCAACCCGGAAGTGCCCCAAATAAAAGAATATTACATACAAGTTTTTACATGAATAAAAATGAAAAACACTCATCTCACATAAAAACCCCCGGCTATTCGATTACGACGATCCAATATAACATATCCAACAACACATAACATCGCATGTCATCAACGTAAGTAAATATGCATATCCGAATTTTCGTTGACGTATAGCAACGAAACCGGCGATACTCCACATATTACACTTACGGTCGCAGAAAGGAAAATGAAAACTACAATAGTTGGAATCCGCAACCACCTTAGACATCATAAACCCGTAATATCTCATATTGCGGATTTCATGCCTAACAAATGAATTCCTTAGACATCACATGCCTAACAATTATAAACCCCACATTTTAGTCTCGATATTGAAAACACTTTCCAATAATCAGTCGGGTAATTCAACAAGATTCCCGACATCCCGATCGAATGCTCGTCGAAAACTTTAGTAGACGGCCGCACCCCCCGATACCGACGACGAAGTGCACTTAGGCAGAACATCGCGGCCGCGAGCACCCGGACGGATGCTTTTTGGAAACGGAGTTCTCCTACAGTCATTTGGTCGGGGATATGGGGCATGGCTATCTAGTAATGTTACCCGGCGAGTATCCGAATATACAAAGTGATTGCGACGGACTTTTGATCACATCAAAATCCCGTGGCAACCGATCAAATGAGACTAAATTGCTAGACTTATAAAATTCAAATGTTGTTGATTCCAATTATTGTATCACAATATATACTAGACGATGTTTAAACATTTCGATCGAATCAACAAATCCCCACAACTCCCAATGAGCTCAACACTTGAGCGAAGTTAAAGTACCCAAAACGTGTGACAATACCTATGATCGAGCCGTAGAAAGGTCAAACCAACGCCTCACCTATGACACCGCGGAACCACGGCAAACCCTAAGGTTCAAGTCGCGGTTCCGAGGGCACAAAATCGAGTTAACGTTTATGTTCTTCTAGAGGGTCCATAGAGTTACTTGCACGAACATTGAATATAATTGACTTAGGAAAGTTCCAACACTTGGAAATTTCAAAGGGGGTCATGGGGTGAAGTTTTAATTTCGTTCGAAGTGTTATACATGGTCTAGGTTACCAATACAATGCTAAAAATACGAATACTAAATACTCCGCAAAGAGTCCATAACATAATTATCATCACATGAAAATCTGGACTAAACAAACAATACCAGAAACCCCAAAATAGGAGAAAAAGATCACAGGTGCAATACGAGGAGCAGAGGAGAAGAAGGGGTCGGCGTCGCCAGAAAATAGTGCATGGTCGCCGGTTTTTTTCCGAGGCCCCCCCTAATTCCACCTGAGTTCATAAAATACCCTAAATGACACTCTGCAGTTGCTTAAAAAAAATTTTAGACCAGTTTTTAAAAAATTTCCAGAGAGCAAATCCAAGGCTTCTAAAATCATATTTTTGCGGAGTTTTTCGGTTTCGTATTATCGTAGCATCGTCTAACTTTCTAGTTAGGCTCTGATACCGTGTTGGGATTCCTTAGCACCAAGCCTAGGGTTTGCAAGTATCACACATGCCACAGCAAAAATTTAGGTTGTGCTAAGCAATCTAACTACGAATCGAACTAGAAAACTAGGGTAACAAAATAGTAATCAACCAATACAAATAGAAGTGAGCAAAAATACAACCTTTGTAGATCCGGTCCTTCACTTCTAAAGCTCCATGTTGACGTCCCTTCGCTGCGATCATCAAGATCCTGGACTCTAGTGATGGTTTCCTCGGAGAAATTAACGGGCTAGCTCGTTGACTTCGAGGCCGAAGATGATCTACATCGAGGAGACTCAAACTCAAGCTACATCTTCACTAGGTCATGAACTTTGTGAAGAGAACACCCTAAACTAAATGGCAAGTAGTAGAGGATGATGAAATAGGAAATGGGTTCACTTTAGATTTTGATTTCTCACATTATTTCTTCACTTAGAAAATTCTAGCATGGTTTTCTTCTTGATGAAGAAGAAGAAGAAGAAAGAATGAGTCATAAGAAAAGAATAATAAGTGAAGATTATCATAATGCAACCATGGGTGACTTAGTTTAATCCACTAACTCTTGTAGAGACATAACCATGGTTTAATATAATGGTTTGGTTTAAAAATATCTTAAGTAAAACAATGTGTGTGGACTTTGTCAAAGATGCTTGAAACTTCATGAAGCTTCAAGCCATGGCAATTAAAGCCACAATTTTGAAATACTTAAAATAAATAAAACCCTCACAATTATAAATAAACATGGTGTATGCCACACACACACCCATGTCTCCACACCCATGTATCATCGGCGAGTTCGTTCAGTGTACCCAGTCTCCACTGAGCACCCGCATACCATCTCTGATGTCAAACACCAATGGGTATGGGATCATCCATCGCCCATCACATGGGTCGAGAAGATACACGCTAGTCTACTCTGGAATATCGATGCTGTAGCGTCTTGAAAAGTCGTTTTGGTGTTTTCTTGAAATTCGGTGAAAATTCGGTATTTTTCCGAAAACCGTCTTTCTCGATATTTTGCAGTTTAGGGCTAATTATACCTTAAATGGATAGGTAATTACTTGTTTTTAGTAGCTAATGAGTTAATTATGAAATTTTGGTCATTTAAAAATTTTTCCCTATTTTTCATTTTTTTAATATTATTTTAAGCCGGTAGGAAAATACATTAAATAAGCAATAAATACAAATTTTTCCGGGCTAATTTTAATCTCTAAAATTATGATAATTATATTCTAGTGATAACATGAATTTTTAGTAATTTATTTTGATTTTTTTCAAATTTTTATGAATTTAAACGAATTTATTGAATTTTGGGCTAAAACTTGCAATTTTTGAGTTGTAGGGGGCCTTTTTGCATAAAATTTCTTTTGTAAAACCCCTCTCTCATTTCCCTCAGCCCTAGGACAGCCCAACCATGACCAAGTCCAGAAAATTCTGATCTCTTTTCTTTAGTTGTTTCTTGAGTTGATTTAAGGGGTTTTTTTTTGGGTTTATTTTAATTTAATTGAATAAAGTATGATACATTGACTTGGAGACTTGACCCATGACCTTCCCCACTTGCCCACACCCTCCCCCATCCCTCTTCTGGTCGAAAATTCCAGCAGCCCTCCCCCTTCACCTTCCTCTTTTCATTTCCTCCAAAATTTCATCAAAATTGCTACAAAAATCCATTTAAATCCACAAATTTGTTTACAAAACCAAAACAAATCCTTGTGCTACCTCTTCTCAAGCCTATTATAGTTGAAAACATGTGGAAAGGAGGCATTTTTGGAGCAAATTCTCTTGCTTGATCCATTGATCAAGAGGTATAATTCTCATCAAGTTGCTTTCTTTTGCTAAAAATTCCTTTAATTGTATGGTTAGTGTTAAAAGTTAGCTTATTTCTAATCTAGTTTAAAAGAAGTAGTTTGTCTAAACTAGGGTTTTGAACCATGGTGGTTAATTAAGTTGTTTATAGTTAAGTTAGTTGTTAATGAACTAACCTATATAGTTATCTTGTTGATATAGTTTCCAATTATGCTAATTTGGTTAAATTTAGAAGTGTGAAATTGCTTTTTAGGATTTTCAAGAAAAGGATTTTGTATGGAAATGGTATTTGAAACATGATTAGTGAGTTGATTAAGTTTTAGAAACCATTATTTAGTTGGTTAAACCTAATTTGTTATCTAGTATTTTGCTAACCTAAATCTAAGAGGTGAACTTGCTAATTGGGGTTGAAATTAGTGTTAATTAAGTTTTTCAAGTGTGGATTTTGATTTGCAATTGCTATTTATAAAAAACAAGAAAGGGTTTGGTTGTGGAATATAGGTTTTGGAGCATGGTTAATGTGTTGTAATTAGTGGGTGTGGATTGCTTGTAGTGTGCTTGGGTGAGTATGCTTTATTGTAGTCGTTTTGTCGCAAATCGGCGATTTTTGCACCGATTTTGGGACGCTATGCTTACTAGATTTTTATATAAATTATGTGATGGACTATTTTTGATATCTTGATGATTGTAATGGCTTGTCCTACGACTTTTAGGATGCGTGAGTGCGGTTTTTGGGTAGTCGGGTTTTAGTTTTGCCGGGCGACCAAATCGGCGTTTTTTGGCAGTTTTTGCGATTTTCGCGTGTGTTCCGCGCACTTTGTGCACGTTGTACCTAGCTAGCGAACTTTAGTAGTTTCGTTGGGGGTTTTGCGTCGTTCTTGAATGTGTAACCTTATATTTGGTATTGATGTAAATTCCAGGTTCGGTCGCGGAAACGTCAGACGCGGCGCGAAAGGGAAAGGCGGTGATTGGACACAGCTAGCCAGAGATCCCGGTGAGTAGATTTAACATCTACGGGGGACGATCGTTTGGATGGCGCAAGTCGCCCGATAGATTTAGTAAACTGGAAAATAGTAAATTGGATAATCACTTGTGACATTAGAATAATAATACTGGCATGATAATTGCTGCAATTAGATCAATATGTTATATCCATATACGCAAACTCAATTGTAGGACACATGCACCATTACCAGGTTTTTATATGCAGCACGAGCACTATTCATGTTTACACACACACCCTGGTAATTGCCATGCCACCACACTAGATAACCTTTAATTTAAACCTTTTACTAATTGATACTTAAATTGTGCTATTTCCTTAAAATGAAACCGTAGGATTGCTATTCATGTGCATGTACTTCATCATATTCATTGTTCATGCTTAATACATTAATCACACATCGCAACTTGATTATTGATATCATACGCATTCATTATCATTGATATATGCACTTATGAGGATTTCTTGAGATTTTATGATATTGCTGGATTTCGGGGGAAAGCCGCAAAATTTCCAAACTTATGATATTTTTTAAAAACATGTAAATTGCGGTTTTCTAGTGATGTAAGTGTCGTCCACCATGAGTTTGCTGTGGATTTGGAAATCCGTGTCGAGGAGTGGAGGAACCGGCACGGGTACATGGTGGGCCCGGTAAGGTACCCAGGGGCAAGAGGAATGTGGTGATGACGTTGAGCCTGGCAGGGGACGGATTACCTACCGGTGACTGTTTGGGACGGCGGATATCTAGAGGATACCGACCGTGGCCGCTAGATGATGAGATATTGATATTTGAGATGGGTCAGCCGGACGGCTGAGGCCAGAGATACATTTATGAGATTTGAGACAGCTTTTGGGTGTCGTTGCTGGACACCGTTTTTCGTCGATTCATTGACATTATGATGGCATTCTAAAAGAGTTTCAAAAACACAAAAAGAGAAAAAATGTTTTTTATATATACCTATTGAGACCTCAGATATTCATGTTGCATACATATTAGTACACTGATGTTGTATACACACCTGCTAGTGCATCCAGTCGTACCTGTATTATAGATGCTAGGATGCTTGTGTGCATGCATACGATAGCCTTTGTAGATGTTATTTATTACTCACGAGCTGGCAACTCACCCCCGTTGTGCCACAGTCTTTTGCAGGTCCGCTCCGTCAGTTCAGTAGCGGCGGGCGCACTTGTCTTTTGCCTCTTTTGCCTGAGCTCGAGATTTGCTCATAGGTGGGTTATGTTATTATTTTGTACCACTTGTATATTCTTTGTATCTAGTGTACTCCATCTACTGTTTCCACCAGATTATTGTATATTGACCTAGAGATGAGACAGTGAGGTTTGTGGATTTTATGCTGTATTTTGGGGTCGAGCTCACTTGAGCCGACATGCTACTTTTTCATGGTTCCTTATGCTTTATTATGCTTGTTGTCATTTACATTGCGTGGGATTTGTGACCGCCTTGTGGCGAAGAGCTAGCTCCCGCTCGGGGATGCCCTATTTTGTTGGATTCATATATATTTTGTTGTACCCATTTTGGGGGCCAGTATTTACAAAGGAGACTCTGCCGAAATTTTCGGGAAAAGTTGGTATTGTTTTTAAAAAGTGTTTCACATGACTTATTTGATAAACTTGCTTTCAAATGTTGGGTTTTCTTCACTCTTTTGCTTAATTGGTTTTGTTTTCTGGGCTTTGGCTTACTTATTTTACGGACGCCTTTAGACGTTTCGTAAACTTAAGTGCCAGTCACGTTCCGTACCCTGCGGGTCGTGACAAAGTTGGTATCAGAGCGGTAGGTTTTACCTTTGTGAGTGTAGGATGACCCTTGGTAGATGGAGTAAGTGACTTAAGCAGGGTAACGTGGCGTGCGTATGTCCGCGGCATACTCACGATACGGTACTCCGCCTAAGTGACTTTAGGATATACTTGCTTAAAAAATTCCTTCTTCAATTCCGTGTATCCTATGATCCTTGCACTGTTCTTATTGTCCTGTTTCCTGTACCAGTCACTATGCCTCCGAAGGCTACGAGGGCACAGAGGGCTGCCGCCAGAGACGAGATTCAAGCTGGCTCGTCCGAGACTAGGACTGAGCAGGGTGGTATGCCTACGCCGCAAGGACAGACCGATCCACCTTCCCCAGGCCGTATGGATAGGCTCGAGACCGGTATGGAGGAGTTGCGACAGATGATGGGAGGCATGCAGGAGCTACGTCAGATGGTAGGATCCCTAGTTGCAGCCAGTCGTACACCGAGGCCGGATGACGTACCTACTACATCACAGACGACCATGATACCTGCTCCTACTACTACCACCGTGACCATCCCGGTTTCACTACAGGATTTCATGAGGCTGAGACCTCCAGTATTCACCGGCACCGAGGCAGCGGAGGACCCACAGACGTTCCTTGACAGTTTAGCCAGGATCTGCCGTTCGCTGAGATGTTCGGATGATCGATGGGTAGAGCTTGCGAGTTTCCGACTAGAGGGTCTCGCGCAGACATGGTGGGAGTCAGTCTTGAGAGGTCGAGCTGCAGATCTGCCGCCTATGACTTGGGCCGAGTTTACAGCGGTCTTTCTAGCCCGTTTCCTTCCAGAGAGCGTTCGTGACGCCAGAGCTCGCAGCTTCGAGGCCTTAGTCAAGACACCTGGGATGACGGTGTCTGAGTATGACATCCAGTTTACACAGTTGTCCCGATATGCTCAGTATTTGGTGGATACCGAGGAGAAGATGGTGAAGAGGTTCGTACAGGGACTTGATGCCCAGCTATATCTTGCCATTGGCGCCCAGCGCTACGACACTTATTCAGCTGCTAGGGATACGGCATTGCGGATGGAGGCACGCATATCACAGACTTCGGCCGTTTCTGGGCCGAAGAGGATGCGCACCGATGTACCGCCTCAGAGGCAGCGCGCCAGATTCTTTCCGAGAGATAGGCCTGGAAGAGGATTTGGGCGGGGACAGTTATATGGTTCTTATCCCCAGGGGCAGCAGCCGTCTCCAGGGTGTTTTGGGTGCGGGAGTTTGCACCATCTTGTCAGAGAATGTCCAGTGAGACGACAGGGAGCAGCGACAGTTCCGCATGTGACCCTACCACCATCACCACCCCCTCCTCAGAGAGCCCTACTTCCTACCCCAGGCGATGCTCCACGCCAGTTAGGTGCACCGAGAGGCCGTGGACGCGGCGGTCCTATTCAGAGAAGACGAGAAGGCAGAG
The DNA here is from genome assembly GCA_030015575.1 of Agapanthus africanus. Classification (NCBI taxonomy): domain Eukaryota; kingdom Viridiplantae; phylum Streptophyta; class Magnoliopsida; order Asparagales; family Amaryllidaceae; genus Agapanthus; species Agapanthus africanus. The sequence goes on along the minus strand of JASDDO010000031.1, from coordinate 206,908,669 downwards.
GCCGAGGTCGAGGTCAGCCCGCTATCGGTGGAGGACAGGCCCGAGTTTTTGCTTTGACACCGCAGGATGCGCAGGCATCCAATGCCGTTGTGACAGGTACTTTGCCAGTTTGTTCTTTCGACGCACGGGTATTATTCAACCCAGGTTCCACACATTCGTACGTATCTACACACTTTGCACCGATGTTGGGCCGTGAGTCGTCGTCGTTAGATCAGCCGCTTGTTGTTGTTACTCCGGTAGGCGAGTCGTTTGTCGCTCGGGTTGTATTTCGTTTGTGTTCCGTTCGTATCGGGGAGAGGGATTCATCAGTTGATTTGATACTCCTCGATATGTTGGACTTTGATGTGCTTCTGGGCATGGATTGGCTAGCCACTTGTTATGCTTCGGTGGACTGCCGTGAGAAGGTAGTCAGATTTAGCTTTCCGGGAGAGCCAGTCCTTGTTATTCTGGGAGACCGCAGTGTCACCCTTCCCAGCTTAATTTCGTCTCTTCGCGCTGGTCAGCTCTTGCGGAAGGGATGTCAGGGATTCTTAGCGTTTGTTTGTGATACTCGAGCTACAGAGGTTCCGTTGGACCAGGTCCCGGTAGTTTGTGAGTTCCCTGATGTTTTCCCTGATGAGCTACCCGGGCTACCGCCTGAGCGCGATGTTGAGTTCTGCATTGATTTGATTCCCGGTTCGGGGCCTATTTCTATACCGCCTTATCGGATGGCCCCGGCAGAGCTTCGAGAGCTGAAGGATCAGCTGCAGGATTTGTTGGACAAGGGGCTTATTCGACCGAGTGTTTCTCCGTGGGGTGCTCCGGTCCTGTTTGTCAAGAAGAAGGATGGAAGTTTGCGCTTATGTATCGACTACCGCCAGCTGAACAAAGTTACCGTTCGGACCAGATATCCGTTGCCGCGCATTGATGATTTGTTCGACCAGCTTCAGGGTGCGGGGTATTTTTCGAGGATCGACTTGCGATCAGGATACCATCAGCTGCGAGTTCGACAGGAGGATATACCGAGGACAGCTTTCCGTACACGCTATGGCCACTACGAGTTTTTGGTGATGTCGTTCGGACTCACCAACGCCCCAGCAGCATTTATGGAATTGATGAACCGTACATTCAGGCCGTATCTTGACTTGTTCATCATCGTGTTTATCGACGATATCTTGGTGTACTCCCGGAGCAGAGAGGAGCACGAGCAGCACTTACGGATTACGTTACAGACTCTGAGGGAGCACCAGCTGTTCGCGAAGTTCTCCAAGTATGCATTCTGGCTGGACAGCGTCGGATTCTTGGGTCACGTGGTTACGAGGGACGGCATTTGTGTGGACCTGAAGAAGATTGAGGCTGTTCAGCAGTGGCCCCGACCTACATCGGTTACTGAGATCCGTAGTTTTCTAGGCTTGGCGGGCTACTACAGGCGTTTTGTTCAGGACTTCTCCCGTATAGCTGCACCGTTGACCAGTTTGACCCGGAAGGGAGTTCCTTTCGTCTGGACAGAGGAGTGCGAGCGCAGTTTTCAGCAGCTACGGACTTGTTTGACTACGGCGCCGGTATTATCTTTGCCTTCGGGATCAGGCGGATTTGTTGTCTACTGTGATGCTTCGCGAGTGGGATTAGGATGCGTTTTGATGCAGCATGGCCGGGTGATCGCTTATGCTTCTCGGCAGTTGAAGAAGCATGAACAGAACTACCCCACTCATGATTTGGAGATGGCTGCAGTGGTCTTTGCACTGAAGATTTGGCGACATTACCTTTACGGCGAGTCGTGTCAGATATTCACCGATCACAAGAGCTTAAAGTACATATTTCAGCAGCGAGACCTGAACCTCAGACAGCGTCGTTGGATGGAGTTGGTGAAATACTATGACTGCGAGATCTTATATCACCCCGGCAAGGCAAATGTGGTGGCAGATGCGTTGAGTAGGAGGCCCGGGGGTAGTCTATCCTTTTTGCGCGCAGTGCAGAGGCAGTCGTCAGCAGATTGGCAGATGTTATGCGACAGCCGAGTTGAGTTCGAGTTCACTCAGACAGGGGGACAGCTCGCGCATGTTCGTGCACGCCCACAGTTGCTTGACCGTATATATGAGGCACAGCGCAGTGACGACCGTTGCTCAGAGATCATGGCACAGATGGGACAGGGCAGATTTTCCGAGTTCGTGGTTGACGATCAGGGAATTTTACGATATGGATCTAGACTGTGCGTACCAGAGGCTGATGGATTGTGGCGCGACATTCTTGAGGAGGCACACCGATCAGTGTATAGTGTCCACCCCGGTTCCACCAAGATGTACCATGATATGAGAGAGACCTACTGGTGGGACGGGATGAAGAGGGACATTGCGGAGTTCGTTTCGAGATGCCTGACTTGTCAGCAAGTCAAGGCCGAGCACCAGAGGCCCGCAGGAGAGCTACAGCCGTTACCCATTCCAGAGTAGAAATGGGAGCAGATTTCGATGGATTTCGTTGTGGGTCTACCCAGGACCAGTCGAGGGTACGACTCCATCTGGGTGATCGTGGATAGATTGACGAAAGCGGCTCACTTCCTTCCAGTGAAGACGACTTTCAGCTTCGCTCAGTATGCTCAGCTCTATATTGACGAGATCGTGCGACTACATGGCGTACCGACTTGTATCGTGTCAGATCGAGGCACTCAGTTCACCAGCCGACTTTGGCAGAGACTTCAGGAGGCTTTGGGCACTCGTTTGAGCTTCAGCACAGCGTTTCATCCGCAGACAGACGGACAGTCAGAGCGGACCATTCAGACTCTCGAGGACATGCTCAGAGCGTGCGTTTTAGACTTTGGTGGTAGCTGGGATCATCATTTACCTCTAGTGGAGTTCTCCTACAACAACAGCTTCCAGGATACTATTCAGATGGCACCTTTCGAGGCATTGTATGGGAGGAGATGCAGATCGCCCGTTTGTTGGACAGAGCTCAGCGAGAGCAGCATTTTGGGGCCGCAGCTTGTTGAGGAGACGACAGCGAAGATACAGATGATCCGAGACCGGATGAGAGCGGCTCAGAGCAGGCAGAAATCGTATGCAGACAGGCGCCGTCGCAGATTAGAGTTCGCAGTTGGCGACCATGTTTTTCTGAAAGTCTCTCCGATGAAGGGCGTGATGCGTTTTGGGCGAAAGGGGAAGCTTAGCCCTAGATTCGTAGGTCCCTTCGAGATCCTCGAGCGGGTTGGCGCCGTTGCGTATCGTTTGGCTCTTCCTCCCAGCTTTCCCGATGTTCACCCCGTCTTCCATGTTTCGATGCTCCGCAAGTACCTTCACGACCCTTCGCATGCGATTCAGCACCCGACAGTCCAGCTAGAGCGTGACCTTTCTTTTGCAGAGCAGCCGGTGGCCATCTTGGATCGGCAGGTGAAGAAGTTGAGGTCGAAGATTATACCAACCGTCAAGGTCCTTTGGCGTAGCCCGAGCAGCGTGGAGGTTACCTGGGAGACCGAGGGCGAGATGGGGAAGAAATATCCCCATCTCTTCGAAGGTACGTGTAGCTATTTTTTTTAAATTCGGGGACCGAATTTCTTTAAGGGGGGAAGATTGTAGCGTCTTGAAAAGTCGTTTTGGTGTTTTCTTGAAATTCGGTGAAAATTCGGTATTTTTCCGAAAACCGTCTTTCTCGATATTTTGCAGTTTAGGGCTAATTATACCTTAAATGGATAGGTAATTACTTGTTTTTAGTAGCTAATGAGTTAATTATGAAATTTTGGTCATTTAAAAATTTTTCCCTATTTTTCATTTTTTTAATATTATTTTAAGCCGGTAGGAAAATACATTAAATAAGCAATAAATACAAATTTTTCCGGGCTAATTTTAATCTCTAAAATTATGATAATTATATTCTAGTGATAACATGAATTTTTAGTAATTTATTTTGATTTTTTTCAAATTTTTATGAATTTAAACGAATTTATTGAATTTTGGGCTAAAACTTGCAATTTTTGAGTTGTAGGGGGCCTTTTTGCATAAAATTTCTTTTGTAAAACCCCTCTCTCATTTCCCTCAGCCCTAGGACAGCCCAACCATGACCAAGTCCAGAAAATTCTGATCTCTTTTCTTTAGTTGTTTCTTGAGTTGATTTAAGGGGTTTTTTTTTGGGTCTATTTTAATTTAATTGAATAAAGTATGATACATTGACTTGGAGACTTGACCGATGACCTTCCCCACTTGCCCACACCCTCCCCCATCCCTCTTCTGGTCGAAAATTCCAGCAGCCCTCCCCCTTCACCTTCCTCTTTTCATTTCCTCCAAAATTTCATCAAAATTGCTACAAAAATCCATTTAAATCCACAAATTTGTTTACAAAACCAAAACAAATCCTTGTGCTACCTCTTCTCAAGCCTATTATAGTTGAAAACATGTGGAAAGGAGGCATTTTTGGAGCAAATTCTCTTGCTTGATCCATTGATCAAGAGGTATAATTCTCATCAAGTTGCTTTCTTTTGCTAAAAATTCCTTTAATTGTATGGTTAGTGTTAAAAGTTAGCTTATTTCTAATCTAGTTTAAAAGAAGTAGTTTGTCTAAACTAGGGTTTTGAACCATGGTGGTTAATTAAGTTGTTTATAGTTAAGTTAGTTGTTAATGAACTAACCTATATAGTTATCTTGTTGATATAGTTTCCAATTATGCTAATTTGGTTAAATTTAGAAGTGTGAAATTGCTTTTTAGGATTTTCAAGAAAAGGATTTTGTATGGAAATGGTATTTGAAACATGATTAGTGAGTTGATTAAGTTTTAGAAACCATTATTTAGTTGGTTAAACCTAATTTGTTATCTAGTATTTTGCTAACCTAAATCTAAGAGGTGAACTTGCTAATTGGGGTTGAAATTAGTGTTAATTAAGTTTTTCAAGTGTGGATTTTGATTTGCAATTGCTATTTATAAAAAACAAGAAAGGGTTTGGTTGTGGAATATAGGTTTTGGAGCATGGTTAATGTGTTGTAATTAGTGGGTGTGGATTGCTTGTAGTGTGCTTGGGTGAGTATGCTTTATTGTAGTCGTTTTGTCGCAAATCGGCGATTTTTGCACCGATTTTGGGACGCTATGCTTACTAGATTTTTATATAAATTATGTGATGGACTATTTTTGATATCTTGATGATTGTAATGGCTTGTCCTACGACTTTTAGGATGCGTGAGTGCGGTTTTTGGGTAGTCGGGTTTTAGTTTTGCCGGGCGACCAAATCGGCGTTTTTTGGCAGTTTTTGCGATTTTCGCGTGTGTTCCGCGCACTTTGTGCACGTTGTACCTAGCTAGCGAACTTTAGTAGTTTCGTTGGGGGTTTTGCGTCGTTCTTGAATGTGTAACCTTATATTTGGTATTGATGTAAATTCCAGGTTCGGTCGCGGAAACGTCAGACGCGGCGCGAAAGGGAAAGGCGGTGATTGGACACAGCTAGCCAGAGATCCCGGTGAGTAGATTTAACATCTACGGGGGACGATCGTTTGGATGGCGCAAGTCGCCCGATAGATTTAGTAAACTGGAAAATAGTAAATTGGATAATCACTTGTGACATTAGAATAATAATACTGGCATGATAATTGCTGCAATTAGATCAATATGTTATATCCATATACGCAAACTCAATTGTAGGACACATGCACCATTACCAGGTTTTTATATGCAGCACGAGCACTATTCATGTTTACACACACACCCTGGTAATTGCCATGCCACCACACTAGATAACCTTTAATTTAAACCTTTTACTAATTGATACTTAAATTGTGCTATTTCCTTAAAATGAAACCGTAGGATTGCTATTCATGTGCATGTACTTCATCATATTCATTGTTCATGCTTAATACATTAATCACACATCGCAACTTGATTATTGATATCATACGCATTCATTATCATTGATATATGCACTTATGAGGATTTCTTGAGATTTTATGATATTGCTGGATTTCGGGGGAAAGCCGCAAAATTTCCAAACTTATGATATTTTTTAAAAACATGTAAATTGCGGTTTTCTAGTGATGTAAGTGTCGTCCACCATGAGTTTGCTGTGGATTTGGAAATCCGTGTCGAGGAGTGGAGGAACCGGCACGGGTACATGGTGGGCCCGGTAAGGTACCCAGGGGCAAGAGGAATGTGGTGATGACGTTGAGCCTGGCAGGGGACGGATTACCTACCGGTGACTGTTTGGGACGGCGGATATCCAGAGGATACCGACCGTGGCCGCTAGATGATGAGATATTGATATTTGAGATGGGTCAGCCGGACGGCTGAGGCCAGAGATACATTTATGAGATTTGAGACAGCTTTTGGGTGTCGTTGCTGGACACCGTTTTTCGTCGATTCATTGACATTATGATGGCATTCTAAAAGAGTTTCAAAAACACAAAAAGAGAAAAAATGTTTTTTATATATACCTATTGAGACCTCAGATATTCATGTTGCATACATATTAGTACACTGATGTTGTATACACACCTGCTAGTGCATCCAGTCGTACCTGTATTATAGATGCTAAGATGCTTGTGTGCATGCATACGATAGCCTTTGTAGATGTTATTTATTACTCACGAGCTGGCAACTCACCCCCGTTGTGCCACAGTCTTTTGCAGGTCCGCTCCGTCAGTTCAGTAGCGGCGGGCGCACTTGTCTTTTGCCTCTTTTGCCTGAGCTCGAGATTTGCTCATAGGTGGGTTATGTTATTATTTTGTACCACTTGTATATTCTTTGTATCTAGTGTACTCCATCTACTGTTTCCACCAGATTATTGTATATTGACCTAGAGATGAGACAGTGAGGTTTGTGGATTTTATGCTGTATTTTGGGGTCGAGCTCACTTGAGCCGACATGCTACTTTTTCATGGTTCCTTATGCTTTATTATGCTTGTTGTCATTTACATTGCGTGGGATTTGTGACCGCCTTGTGGCGAAGAGCTAGCTCCCGCTCGGGGATGCCCTATTTTGTTAGATTCATATATATTTTGTTGTACCCATTTTGGGGGCCAGTATTTACAAAGGAGACTCTGCCGAAATTTTCGGGAAAAGTTGGTATTGTTTTTAAAAAGTGTTTCACATGACTTATTTGATAAACTTGCTTTCAAATGTTGGGTTTTCTTCACTCTTTTGCTTAATTGGTTTTGTTTTCTGGGCTTTGGCTTACTTATTTTACGGACGCCTTTAGACGTTTCGTAAACTTAAGTGCCAGTCACGTTCCGTACCCTGCGGGTCGTGACAGATGCCCCGTCTCGATATTCCTACGATTAGGAACATTGAAGGATGTACTCATGGACTACCGAGGCCCCACTAGTATGATCTACATCATAATCCTGGAAGTCGAGTACACATCCTAAGGGCTTTATCAACATGTAACAGAGAGACAATAAGTGTACATGTTAAGATAAAGAGCAACCAGATAGCATACTATCATGTCGAGCAAGAATGTCCTCCCTATATATGTCCCAGCATCCACTACAATATACATCTCATGTACAGTAATGGCCTCTAGGGCATACATACAACTAACACATTGTCCAGGTTAATTTGAACCCACCCGTGCATACCCTTGACGAAGGCCAAAATAGTAGTACGACTGTCTCAAACCAACGCATCTATCTATGCAACAGAAAAGTAATAAATAGCTTCCATACACTATGCCATGACGCAGGCCAACAAACGTAGAATGAATACTAAGTGCTACTCATCTGAAATGACGGAGGCCTACGAATGGTTTTGGCGAAAAACCTTTAACGTAATGAACTTGATAACGTTGTTGGAACCGGATAGCTTTTTACAAATATATAGTGGCGAAAACCTTTTCTAAAGAGGTCACTCCCGGTGAAGGGATCTCGGCTCTTTACTCGTAGAATGAGGTGCAGGATATGCCCACTGAATACCACAATGCAAAGCAAAAAGTAATCGACTATAGTGAAGTTATTACCCTGACGCAAACTTCTGCCCAAGAGGTCACTCCCGGTGAGGGGATCTCGACTCTTGCCTCGTAGAATGAGGTGCTGGATATTCATAACCGAATACCACTGTGCAAAACAAAAGAAAACGTCCTTGTAATAACAACTTTTGAAAATTGTTACAACAATGTTGAATAGTTCTGTTTTCCTTGCATTGATCTGAATCAACGCAGTCCCATCAATTAATCGCACCACAAAAGAACGAAAATATGATGTACGTATATACCATCCGCATTCGACACTGGGTCCCGTCATCAACCGTTAGGTTACTTAACTAACGACATAGCGGGGACTGGACTAGCGCGGGTGTAAAACATATACAAAATCTACTAGTATATATATAACAATATTTAATAATCGCTCCAGGCATGATAAATGAAACATCACAGATAAGCAATAAGCATTACAGAACAATACAGATAATCTAGGAGCCCCGGGTTTCCATTGAGCTGCAAGTGAAACCCGACGTTCCCCTGGTCGTGTGGATAGCCTGTGCAATGAAAACCTAGACCCCTACGACCGCGGTAAGTTACCCGCCAAAACCAGGGGCGAGGCAACCCCCTTCATCAAAGTGAATGGGCCACCCGGCACTTCACGGAATCCGGTAACCTGAGCACCCCTCCTTGGGTCAACCTGTACCCCCTACGAGTGCAGCGAATAGCTCGTCAATTCTAGAGTGAGGCCCCCTCCTTCTCAACGCCATGAGATGCGTACCTGTTGCCCTCCAGAACCCGGCTATCCGTGCACTCCATCGCGAGGAAATCCTAGTACAGAAAAGAAAAATATGTACAACGGTGACGTCGACCTCAACCCGGTCGTGCCCCAAACAAATAATATACAAACAGGAAGTGATGATCATCCACATGTCGGACGCTCTCCCCGCAATATCAAATGTACAAATGAAACTAAACTGTACTATCATTGCAACCAAGCTATCCACCACGACGAATCCGCAACAAACACAGCACAACACAGAACATTAATATGAATGTCACATTCGCAAACCCGTCTAAAAGAACTATAGCAATTAGTCAAGTTGTACCGCTCTAATGACATTCACGGTCGCAGATAGAAATGTATGTACTGTAAACTTTAAACAATGTTAGAAATATCGAGTTCGAAATAACCCCGAATAGCCCCAAACAACTAGATAAAACCATATCAATGGGCTAAACTAGCAATACCACTGAAACCAATATTCCAGAGGCCAGACCACACACAAAATAAGAAGTCCAAACTCCTTACTAAGGCCGGCCGGCTCAGAATTTTGAGCAATGTGTAAGTGCACGGCGGCGCCCCGGCCGTCAATCCGACGGCCAAACGCGGAAACGGTGGTAAACTTAAAATTTTGCGGACTTGGCAAACCGGCACCACCGCGCACTAAACCCCGGATCGTGCCATTAAACTAGTCTAAGCAATCTAGAGAGGGGGTAGAGAAGTATACCATACGATCCAAGTCCTCCGGTCTTCATCTCCACTCCGATCTCCTCGCGGGATCTCCGTCCGTCTCCTCCTCGTCGGAAAGGGCACCACGAAGCCGGGTACTTTTACGAGCTCCCACCTCGATACTGAGGCAACTCGAGCATGAAGCCGGCAACTCGACATGCTCAAGATTTGCTGTAGGAATATAGTGTAGAATCATAGTCTCTCTTTTAGGGTTTGGTTGCCATTTGTGGATGATGGAGGAATGGTGTATAGAAAATTGGTGCTTTCAATTTTCTAGCAATGGAATGAGATGAAGAATGATATGTACAAAAATGAATCACTCTCATTTTTCTTCCTCTCTTCTCTTTTCTTCTTCTCTCTTTCTTTTTCTTAACCATGAAAACCTTCTTACATCAAGTGAGAGCAAGAGGGTGGAGGAATGAATATGATAGCAAAAAACATGAAGGGAGGTGAGTGTAGGAGATAATGAAGGGTGACCACAACCAAGACATAATCATCACAAAACTCACATCAACTCTTCTTATCAAATCTAATCACATAAAGCAAATGATAATGAAGGATAAGAAAGGCATCAAAAGATGCTTTCATAATAAATACTTTTACAAATAAAACCTCCACCAAAAGTAATTTGCAAAACTGCAAATTACCCCCTCCATCATAAAAGTCCGGCCGGGAAAGAACAAAGGAAAACCGGCCGGAATGGAATGCAAACTGGCAACTCCAGAAAACTGGTCCCTTAATAAATTACAGGAAAACCCCACACTGTGCATACACACCCGCATCTGTATTCCGTCCGGATACAAATGCAATGAGACAAAATCTACACTGTACTAAACTAGGACCGGCTTAAACCAAGGCCGGCTAGTAAAATCCGTCCGATCCTGATCCGTGCAATACCGCACGTATCTGATCGAACGCTGCCATATATCCATACGGCCACTAGTACAAAACTGTCCAATCCTGATCCGTGCAATACCGCACGTATCTGATCGGACCCTGCCATATCTCCATACGGTCTCTACAGCGTTTCGCCCGAAAGCTTGAGTAACTGAAAGTGTGGTGGACTCTAAAGACTCGTCAATACTATGGCTGTGGATTTAACCACTAGCACGTCAGAGGTATAAGCCAATACGTGACGGGCCACCAGCTATTGACTAAAAGGGACGTCGATGAGGAAGCTCACCCCGACACCCAACTGAGCCTGTCAGTGACAATATCCGTACAGTCCGGTCCGTTCGTCTATGAGTATCGCATGGCGGGCCTAGGGGGTTGGTAAAAGTCAGACCCCCAAAAGCGGTACAAGTCGTGTCGGAGTGTAGCCCAGAACACCCTGAGATACTACTGGAATACCTACCAGTAAATCTCCTGCCTTGGCCAAGGTCTTTGTGTAATGGCTCTCCTAGACACAGCGCGACCTCACCCCTAATACCGGGAGAGACGAAACCCCCGAAGATCCGCTCACTGCCTCCATGTGGCTCGGGACTGTACCCAACTAAAACCTGTTTGCACGACTCCTTTGAGCCGTGGTAGGGTAGTAATCAAAGTACAGTGGGAACTCACACGAGACAAATGACGATCCCCAGGTCGATGAACTAACCTGTACACATGTCACCTGGGAACTGCTATCTGACGTCAGGTATAAGACCAACTAGCATGTTCCCGGCGAGTCCTGTCCGGTGTACTCATAACCCAATGAGCACCTGTATACATCTTAGGTGATCCTACTGACACCAGTGGCTTGTGAGACCGGCCACCGCCCCTCTTCGGGGTCTCGACTGTATACACTAGTCTACTCTGGAGAATCGATGCCCTGTCTCGAAACTCCCACGACTAGGGACCTTTTAAGGATGTGCTTATAGACTCCAGCTCTCACTTATATGATCGCCCTCATACTGCTGGCAGTCAAGCAAGAATCCAAGGGGCTCTATCAACGTGCAATAGCGACATGTCAGGTCACCTAAAGTAGTACACGATGATAAAGGTAAACCAGATAGCATACTATCATCTCGAGCAAGACTGTCCTACCGGGATAGGTCCTCCCTCAATCATTGCAATCACGTGCCTGTGATCCAATAATTGACTCTGAGGGCACTATCTCCAACAATCTCCCACTTGCACTCAAGGCTAATTATTGCGATGTCGCATACTCACAGCCCGTGTGATACCGAACACCCAACTCCCCTACTAGTCAGTTTCACAAAATCCATTTGCGAAACTATTGCGTTCGAGGAATAGCCTCAGTGAGTGGATCCGCCTTGATGTTTCTTTCTATGTCTCTCTATATCTCAAGTTCGCGGAGAAAACCATCTCCCGAAATGAGCAATACCTGTCTTAGAATGTCTGGATGTCTGATGGGACCTAGCTCATGAATGAACTCCAAATCCAAACTTCTTAGACTGTATCGTCAACCGAACTTAATCAGTATCCTGCGCCATGCCACCCTCAGTATTCCCTTGGACCATCTGTCCAAAATACTGCCCCTCATCAGAGGGATAACTATAACTCTGACAACCTCCTTGTCGTCCATGTCACCTTGGAAGCCTGGAATGATAACTGTCTCTCGAATGAGACTGTCGTTATCATATCCCTAGAACATTCACTTATGTTCTAAAACTGCTTCCGACTGTTTCTCCAGGATTGGATTAATGTCAACTTATCGCATCTAGTGCAAGAACAACATCTGGTGTGGTACTTGACATCTCATGATTGACTCAATTGCCTGAGCAAGTGATCTGCCAATCATGCACGTCCCTCTCCCCTTTAGTCTGTAAGACACCTTTGGAGAGGGTGACTCCATCACCTGCAGGTACACTACCGTGCCAGGAGTCGTCCATTCTAAATACTCTTAGAATGCTGTCAAGTACCCAGATTAGGAAACCACCCAAATCTAGATCTAAAACCATAGATCTAGTAACCAGTATGTCTGATATAATGTCCAAGTCCTTTGTGGAGAAACCACTGTGTGACGACCAAAGTATAACCGATCGTAGTATAGGAATGTCACTTCCTACTACCTTCTCAACAGATCCATCCCCTATTCTGATGACGTCAAACCTATGACGGTCACATCAGAAATAGATGATCTATCTCCGCTACATCTGCTTTAGTCTATAAATAGACATAAGCCTGATATCCACCAATGCTTCCGCTGCTCCCACTGACTACGACAACCCTCTGGCAGAGTCATATAGACGTACACTTCTAAAACTAGTTTAGAAAGACGCTATACTCATCCTCCTGCCGGGTCTCGCAGCCTGGAACAACAACAATGGCAAGTGTGGGTAAACAAGAACTTCCCTGTCACCGTCCTTGAGGCTACCGAAGTACCTCTCGGGTGCCTGAAGTTACCCACCTTATTTGCGGAGTGGCCAATGGAATGTCAAATCAGATTGAATCTTTAGGTTCCTTATCAAATCTTCAGTAATCGTTTGCGGTTCTGGAATCACTTCCAGTTCTACCATACTCCCACTGCTGTTTTTGAAAAAATCCATTTTTAGTAAAACTGTGGCGAGTCTAGAACAATATTTTTATTGATCTGCCAGATGGTAGAAAATCAACCCTCGTCATAGCCTGGGTCAACCCACAAACAGCCATTACAGAAACGTGCTTTGAGTTATCCAGAGTCTGGTTTTAATCATAAGCCGGACAACTCCCCGTACCTTAACAACGTTAAGATATGAACTGTTCTACATCCAATATAGAACCAGAGGCACTGATTTAATTGAACCAGATTCAAATCATGCAGCTATCTCCAGTGCATGTCAACTAAATGGAAGGAGGCCGATCAGCGTTACTCAACTTAGGAATGCTTCCAATTATGAGTAACCTGAAAGAGAAGCAATTTCTCTTTATCATTACTATCAACTGAATACCATACACAAGTATCTACATCTTCGATCACTTTGAAGAATCCCGATACTTGCAACACCTGGTTCTCTACTTTATTCTTATACCTATAACTCCTCAAAACTTAGACCCTGTGTTTCTACGTAACACATGTCTAAGAACTAGAGAAGTCAAAAGTAAACAGAATATAGTATGAGGACCAACCCCTCTGTCCTAATGGACACTGGACAACATACAATACTCTGTATAAGTCCGCTGAGTCTAATAACTCTTTCACTGTGTGTCGTAGGTTGAAAACTGTACTTATGGTTAAGAAGAATTACACCGCTGTTTAATGCTCCTTACCTAACCATCCACTGATATAGGTAAATGTCATCGACATAATATCAAAAGGTACATCTCACTCTATAAAAATAGACGTACAGATATATCAATTTGAAATTGGTGCACAACAGCGGATATTCAAAACCAAATATTTGTCGACCGGCAAACAACCCAGATGATCTCCTCAAATGTCACCGATTACAACGAATCCCGATATAATGAGGATGATCACCCAATTCCCAATAACTTACTCCCACTCATCATCTGTAAAACCATACAGATGTGAGAATCAAACCTGGTAAATACATACCCTGGAGCAAGTATCTAATCGGGAAATCTGTTTTCTTTTAACAATACACAGCTGAACTGAAACATTAAAATGTTTCGATGGGGTATCCCGGTATTCTTAGTAATGCCTCTTCCATTATCCAGATTCACAATTATAACCGTATAATTCTTTGCCACTTCTCCAAATCCCTTCATATGTCTTTAGTCATTACCTTCTGCACACCCCTTTAAACCAAATGGTTTTCTTCCTTCCCTACCGTTCGGCACCAGTCTATGGTTTGGAAGAAGACTATCCAAAAAGCATAAAGGGTGTACTGTCCTAATCCTAGGAGCACTCGCATCGCGAGAGAAGGTGAAGATAAAAGACACCTGAATGTACTTTATTCCTATTTCTCCTGAGCCAGGATCCATCCCCGAACTGGAACGAGTTCCTTTCGAGTTCGTATATAACCATACGATGGATTATCCAATAAAATGGGATCTTCGTAATGATACGGAGTGTCCTGGAGAAATACAAAGGTGATTTAGGATTGGCGAAGGAATACATGGTTTGGTCGTGAATATCTGTTGCAATTTACTTTGCCCTCTTACTAATCCCTTACTTTGTCTTAACTTAATACCTTCTGTACACCGTTTAGGCTAATTGGCTTTCTTCCTTCCCTACCGGTCGGCACCAGCCTATGGTTTGGAAGAAGACTATCCAATTTGCATAATAGGTGTACTACTCCTAAACCAAGGAGTACTCGCAACCTGAGAGAGGGTGAAAAGAAAAGACAACTGAATAATCCTATCCGTTTTCTCCAGAACCGGAAACCATCCTCGAATTCCTTCGAGTTCGTATCTAACCATACGATGGTTTTGTCCAATGGAAGTGGACGTTCGCAATAATACGGGGTGTCCTGGAGAAAAGGGTAAAAGTAGGAGTGGCAATGAGGTCTGCAACTCTGACAATCCAAAAGCCAGTGTTAAGTAGGTTCGGTCAACTTGGTCACTGAGTCATAGTCTAGGGTCGGGTCAATGGTCCCTACCAGAGAGAGAGAGAAAGAAACACTCAGCGTGCACTCTAACCTAGATCAGAATGGTTGTCACTTTTTCTAATCAGGAAACCTCCCACTGTACCTCAAATTCTCCTCCAAACCTGAAAGTAGAATTAGTCGGGGTCACCCGAGGAGTAAACTAACTCATCAGTGGGAATCGGGATCCAACTCTCATCGCATGATAACGTGACGGAATCCGCTCACGTCATCACACTCCAGAAGGTATGCGCATATCTGGCAAGTTTCAGTACTTTTGAAACTCCCGATGTGATTTCTGCCCCATGCTCTTATGACCTTGACTTTGGCCAACATATCATAAGTCACATGTCAAGTTCTACCCGTCATTCTCCAGGTTAATTTGAATCCACCCGTACATACCCTTGACTTTGGCCAAAATGGCAGTACGACTGTCCCAAACCAACGCATCTATCTATGCTGCATATGAATACCCAACAGCTACCAAACACTGTGCCTTGACTTTGGCCAACATACACAGCTTGAATACTATTGACCATCCATATGAAACGACGGAGGGCTACGAATGGTTTCTGGCAAAAACCTTTAACGTAATGAACTTGATATCGTTGAAGGAACGGATAGCTTTTTAGAAAATATAGTGACGAAAACCTTTACTAAAGAGGTCACTCCCGGTGAAGGGATCTCGGCTCTTTCCCCGTAGAATGGGGTGCAGGATATTCCAACTGAATACCACGGTGCAAAGCAAAAGTAATCGGCTATAGTGAAGTTAATGCCCTGACGCAAACTTCTGTCCAAGGGGTCACTCCCGGTGAGGGGATCTCGGCCCTTGCCTCGTCGACTGAGGAGCAGGATATTCCAAATGAATACCACGATGCAAAACAAAAGTGAACGTCCTTGCAATAACAGCTTTTTGAAAAGTGTTCCAACAACATCAGATTAGGTTTGTTTAACTTGCATTGATCCGAATCAATGCAGTCCCATCAATTGATCACACCAATAAAGAACGAAAATATACTGACGTACGTATATGCCATCCGCATTCGCCACTGGGTCCCGTCATTACTCGTTAGGTTAGCTTACTAACGACAGAGCGGGGACTGGACTAGCGCGGATGAAAAACATATACAACATCTACTAATATATATACCAATATATTATATTTCGCTCAAGGCGTGAAAAGAAATGCAACATCACAGAAATGTACAGCATCACAGAAATAATACAGATATCTGGGATCCCCGGGTTTCACAGAGCCACTACTGAAACCCGACGTTCCCCTGGTCGTGTGGATAGCCTGTGCAATGAAATCCTAGACCCCTACGGGCGCGGCAAGTCACCCGCCAAAACCTGAAGCGAGGCAGCCCCCTTCAGCGCCGTGAATGGACCACCCAGCACTTCACGGAATCCGGTAACTTGGGCACCCCTCCTGGGTCAACCTGTACCCCCTACGAGTGCGGCGAATAGCCCGCCAATCCCAGAGTGAAGCCCCCTCCGTCTCAATGCCATGAGATGCGGGCTTGTTGCCCTCTAGAACCCGGCCATCCGTGCACCCCACCGCGGGGTAATCCTAGTACATAATGTAAAATATACATAAACCGGGTACATCGACCGCAACCAGGTCGTGCCCCAAAAGAATAATACAAACAGGCAGTGACGGCAGTCCACTTGTCGGACGCTCGCCCCGCAATATCAAATGTACATAATACAACAACACTGTACTAGCATTGCATCCAGGCTATCCCCACGACCGATCCGCAACATCACAGCATAAACATAGAACATCAACGTGAAAGTCACGTTCGCAAATCCGTCTAACCGGGCTATAGCAGTTAGACAGGATTTACCGATCGAGTGACATTCACGGTCGCAGATATAATGTAAATACTGTGAAAAATGTGTTTTAAAATTTTCCGATTGACCAAAAATTAACAAGTGGGCCCCAAATCAAAACTGTAGCACTCACAGAAACACTGTGCCCAATTTTAATATCCCAGAAACCACATTTCTCACTCAGGAACATACTGCAAAATTTTGGGGGGGTGAACAGTAAACATTGCGGCGGAAGAGCGGCCAAAGCAGGAGTTTGGCCGCCCTTCCGCGGCGGAACAGTGAGATCATGTTACCAAATTTTTACAGTATGCTTCTAATTCCCTGCACATCACTCTGAGACAACCTGAAAAATTTTTGGACTCAAAACAAATTCGACAGAAACTGATGTGGTTGAAATACGTGTTTTCGGGATTTTGTTCGATCGGAAACGTAAAACACATTACACCAAGCTAGACTATGTTAATGGCGAGGCTCTGATACCACTGTAAGTGCACGGCGGCGCCCCGGCCGTCAATCCGACGGCCAAACGCGGAAACGGTGGTAAACTTAAAATTTTGCGGACTTGGCAAACCGGCACCACCGCGCACTAAACCCCGGATCGTGCCATTAAACTAGTCTAAGCAATCTAGAGAGGGGGTAGAGAAGTATACCATACGATCCAAGTCCTCCGGTCTTCATCTCCACTCCGATCTCCTCGCGGGATCTCCGTCCGTCTCCTCCTCGTCGGAAAGGGCACCACGAAGCCGGGTACTTTTACGGGCTCCCACCTCGATACTGAGGCAACTCGAGCATGAAGCCGGCAACTCGACATGCTCAAGATTTGCTGTAGGAATATAGTGTAGAATCATAGTCTCTCTTTTGGGGTTTGGTTGCCATTTGTGGATGATGGAGGAATGGTGTATAGAAAATTGGTGCTTTCAATTTTCTAGCAATGGAATGAGATGAAGAATGATATGTACAAAAATGAATCACTCTCATTTTTCTTCCTCTCTTCTCTTTTCTTCTTCTCTCTTTCTTTTTCTTAACCATGAAAACCTTCTTACATCAAGTGAGAGCAAGAGGGTGGAGGAATGAATATGATAGCAAAAAACATGAAGGGAGGTGAGTGTAGGAGATAATGAAGGGTGACCACAACCAAGACATAATCATCACAAAACTCACATCAACTCTTCTTATCAAATCTAATCACATAAAGCAAATGATAATGAAGGATAAGAAAGGCATCAAAAGATGCTTTCATAATAAATACTTTTACAAATAAAACCTCCACCAAAAGTAATTTGCAAAACTGCAAATTACCCCCTCCATCATAAAAGTCCGGCCGGGAAAGAACAAAGGAAAACCGGCCGGAATGGAATGCAAACTGGCAACTCCAGAAAACTGGTCCCTTAATAAATTACAGGAAAACCCCACACTGTGCATACACACCCGCATCTGTATTCCGTCCGGATACAAATGCAATGAGACAAAATCTACACTGTACTAAACTAGGACCGGCTTAAACTAAGGCCGGCTAGTAAAATCCGTCCGATCCTGATCCGTGCAATACCACACGTATCTGATCGAACGCTGCCATATATCCATACGGCCACTAGTACAAAACTGTCCAATCCTGATCCGTGCAATACCGCACGTATCTGATCGGACCCTGCCATATCTCCATACGGTCTCTACAGCGTTTCGCCCGAAAGCTTGAGTAACTGAAAGTGTGGTGGACTCTAAAGACTCGTCAATACTATGGCTGTGGATTTAACCACTAGCACGTCAGAGGTATAAGCCAATACGTGACGGGCCACCAGCTATTGACTAAAAGGGACGTCGATGAGGAAGCTCACCCCGACACCCAACTGAGCCTGTCAGTGACAATATCCGTACAGTCCGGTCCGTTCGTCTATGAGTATCGCATGGCGGGCCTAGGGGGTTGGTAAAAGTCAGACCCCCAAAAGCGGTACAAGTCGTGTCGGAGTGTAGCCCAGAACACCCTGAGATACTACTGGAATACCTACCAGTAAATCTCCTGCCTTGGCCAAGGTCTTTGTGTAATGGCTCTCCTAGACACAGCGCGACCTCACCCCCAATACCGGGAGAGACGAAACCCCCGAAGATCCGCTCACTGCCTCCATGTGGCTCGGGACTGTACCCAACTAAAACCTGTTTGCACGACTCCTTTGAGCCGTGGTAGGGTAGTAATCAAAGTACAGTGGGAACTCACACGAGACAAATGACGATCCCCAGGTCGATGAACTAACCTGTACACATGTCACCTGGGAACTGCTATCTGACGTCAGGTATAAGACCAACTAGCATGTTCCCGGCGAGTCCTGTCCGGTGTACTCATAACCCAATGAGTACCTGTATACATCTTAGGTGATCCTACTGACACCAGTGGCTTGTGAGACCGGCCATCGCCCCTCTTCGGGGTCTCGACTGTATACACTAGTCTACTCTGGAGAATCGATGCCCTGTCTCGAAACTCCCACGACTAGGGACCTTTTAAGGATGTGCTTATAGACTCCAGCTCTCACTTATATGATCGCCCTCATACTGCTGGCAGTCAAGCAAGAATCCAAGGGGCTCTATCAACGTGCAATAGCGACATGTCAGGTCACCTAAAGCAGTACACGATGATAAAGGTAAACCAGATAGCATACTATCATCTCGAGCAAGACTGTCCTACCGGGATAGGTCCTCCCTCAATCATTGCAATCACATGCCTGTGATCCAATAATTGACTCTGAGGGCACTATCTCCAACACATTGTGCTCGGGTCATTTAGGGTGGAAGTGGCTCATATTTGGGGTGCAGTCTAGTGGTCATACAAGTAGTCTTCTGCAGTTGCTAAAATAATTTTTGAAGACTCGGGAAAAAATGACAGAAACTAGAATATATCGGGTATTGTTTCGGAGTTGTTTCGGTTTCGATACTTTAACATCGTCTAAACCAACTAGTAAGTGGTTAATGGGTTGGCTCTGGTACCATATAAGGTTACGCCAGCGCCCTGGCCATCAATCCGTGGTCAAACGCGGAACAAAAAATTTAAAAAACCGGCGCTAACGGAACCCTAATCGACGGATCATACCATTAACCCTATACTAGTTCTATATAAAGGAGTTCTAGAGATTATACCGATCGATCTGTGTCTGTCACGCCCCGCTTCCCAGAGTGCTCTAAGATCGGCATGTGACAGAGCCAACCATGCTAC
This sequence comes from Agapanthus africanus, assembly GCA_030015575.1. Lineage (NCBI taxonomy): Eukaryota > Viridiplantae > Streptophyta > Magnoliopsida > Asparagales > Amaryllidaceae > Agapanthus > Agapanthus africanus. Next base: position 206,888,793 of record JASDDO010000031.1, on the reverse strand, counting down.
CTGTTGATAGGAAACATCTCTCCACGGTCACATTACGGCTGTCAATAAGATATCAAGAACAGGAAAGTAAAATAAACAATCTAGTACATGTCCATATGCCAGAATAAACGAGTCAAGATATAATATGCGGAAGCAATATATCCAATAAACAGTAACATCTGGAAAGTACGGAAATAACTAAACTAACTGGATACTAACAGGATCCTCACTACTCGGCCTGACGGCGGAAATACTCCTGATCAGCCTGGGACAAAGGTAGAGGATCTGGGCCATGCAAAACCCAGACGTCAGTGCGTCATAATATCAAAAATAATACAATCAGGAGGGAACAATACATGTAGGCATGAGTATGAACAATAATAAGAGTATAACAGTATCACGAATAAGGAACCGTGAAGGGTATAAGCACATGTGATGTCCAGTGAGTAATCTAAACTGTGCTACTGGGTTATCTCTTCTAAAGTCTTCGAAATCAATTAATGTAATCCTCCATGTAACTCAAAGGATATGTCCCGTTATCCCCCGGGACAACGGATCAGGTAGTGGGAGTCATGAATGACTCTGTACCGTTATCCCCCGGGACCATGGATCAAGTAAGAATCACGAATGATTCTGTCCCGTTATCCCCCGGGGCCACGGATCAAGTAATACCCTTGTAAGCTACACTTTATTTTACACTTTTGATTTCCCCATACCCCCAAGGTTATGTGTTCAAGTCAGGTATTGAAAATCTGGAGCTAATGCCAACACAGGATCAAGCTGGTACAGGTTTGTCTAAATAGACAACAAGATATGTCCGTAGGGACAACACGTCAAGATTGTTTGCATTAGAAACAGGACCAGGTAACATGTCAAGTAGTGATATATCAGGTCATGTTAGGTTGTGTACATGTATCAGGTCATGTCAACTAGTGGTGTATCAGGTCACGTCAAGTAGTGTACAGGTATCAAACGGATGCTCATAATAAAACTGTAACAAGTACGGGTGCACATATAAAGCATGGATGCACAAATATTTATCAGGGATTACATCATGACTATGTGGATGCACAAGATCAAGTATGGGATATTAATGTAATAGTAAAATGAAATAATATGGTCTCAGCGTGCAACTAGATATGTAATAAACCGAACGGATTGTTCCCCTCCGAAAGACGCGGCGGAGACACGGAGGACGTCTCGCCTGATATTTCGGGGCAGATGCTAATTGGTGCTATCTGTCCACCTCTCCGAAGATGCCAAGTTGATTTATGGCACCATGTATCGAAGGTTTAAATGGATGCGGCCGATGTAGCAGACTTCGTCGGATTCCCCCTCGTTTGAGGGGTTTTTGATTGTGGGAGCGCTCTTCCGTGCAGGCGCAAGCCCCTGCAGTTAATTACGCTACCGCATCACGGTAACAACTTTCTCCTTCTCCGTATGGTCACTTCGTGTCGTGGGTGTTTGTTTTGTGTTTAGTTGCCCGTAGATTGTATACGGAGACTAATTTATGTTGTCTCCCGTAGGGCGTGGACTAGTCAAAATCCGTATCTTTCTTAGATTTGGGTTTGGGGGTTGGCTTTAAGGATACGTTAGCCTCATTTGAGAATAAGATCAACTTAAACGTTTGTTAAGGATACGTTAGTCTAATTTTAGACTAAGATCGACTTAACGGGATCGTTTAGATCCAACAAGAGAGCAATTGGGCTCTATTGTTTAGTTTAATGACATTGCGGTCGATTAGTTTAAGGACATTACGGTCCATTGTGAGTTTAAGGACATCTCGGTCCATTGTTAGTTTAAAGACATCGCGGTCGATTGTTAGTTTAAAGACATCGCGGTCGAGGTTAAGGACATCATAGTCCGTAGGTTTAAGGACCCCACAGTCCGATGTTAGTTTAAAGACATCACGGTCGAGGTTAAGGACATCATAGTCCGTGGGTTTAAGGACCCCACAGTCCGGTGTTAGTTTAAAGACTACACGGTCGAGGTTATGGACATCATAGTCCGTGGGTTTAAGGACCCCACAGTCCGATGTTAGTTTAAAGACATCACGGTCGAGGTTAAGGACATAATAGTCCGTGGGTTTAAGGATCCCACAGTCCGGTGTTAGTTTAAAGACATCACGGTCGAGGTTAAGGAAATCATAGTCCATGAGTTTAAGGACCCCACAGTCCGTAAAATGTGTGGCCGTCGGGACCCGTCACTTCTCTGACGACGTTGAAGGATTACAACGACAGATATCAGAGGAGTAACGAGATGTACCCTCGAACCAGTGTGAATTGTTTGAGAGATCTGTAGCCCAGTTTGGGACTAAGATCTGTTGAATATTTATGAGCAGATGTGCTCAGTTCAATATAAGTTGAGGACTTATGGCCAGAATTGGGCTAAGTCCAATTAAAAATGTTTAACATTTTTAGTTGCTCTGGCTATTAAGCCATTATTTGGGCTCAGCCCTTTTAATAATGCTAGGCATTGGGCTCTGACATTTTTTGTCTTGTATTGAATGCATAGCATTCATCAGAACAGAGTGCGTTCTGAAAGTGCGCCACGTGGCGTGCCAGGCACTTTGCGCCATTCAAAGAGCGCATTGCACTTATATCGGGTAGCGCACATGAAGAGGACACGTGTCGCGCTTAGCGCTAAGCGCTAGTTTATTAGCGCATTGCGCTTTTAATTTATGAGCGCTTTGCGCTGCTTTAGGGGGGTGCCAGTGAGTGACACGTGGCGCGCTCGGTGCTGAGCGCCAGTCCATGAGCGCAGCGCTCTGTTTTAAAAGCGCAAAGCGCAAGTGGTGTCTATGGTTGACACGTAGCATGTTTTGGCACTGAGCGCCGATCCAAGGAGCGCAAGAGCGCAGTTCATGAGTGCAAGGAACTTTCTGATAGCGCAAAGCGCATTTGATCAGATTTAAGATCAAAGAACAAATTTATGTTCTTCTTAAAGGAGGCTTTGCCTCCATATTCAAGAACAAATATTCTTGTTTTCATAAAAGGCTCTGCCTTTATAGATCAAAGATCTGTGAATGAAGTGAAATACTTTATTTATATTTATATATTTTTTTTATGATTAGATCTTTTGATCTTTTGCTTTTTATTAAAGACCTTGGTATTTTTCAGATCTATGATCTTTTTAGAAAACGGTTCTTCTTTTTACGAGATGGTTTCATCCCTGTTGTTCAAGAACATAGTTCTTTACCTTGAATATGAAGAAATGATCTTCTTTTTTCTAAGAGCTTGCTCTTCTTTTTCTCAAAGTTTGCAGAGGGTTTCTCTCTCTCTCTTGTTTTTTGTCTATGAGACTTGAAGTCTAGGGGCCTTTATATAGGGCCAAATGATTTGTTAAATCAGTTTTAAGAGATCTTTCTCTGATTGATTTGGGAATATTTCCCACCATTGGATCTTTGATCCTAAGGCTTCTGTTTTACAGAAGATAATCTTATTGTTTTAATAAGATTGGAAAGATCTTTTTATAACAGATTTTTAGTTCTGATTAATTAATAATTTTTTATTAGTAGATCTTTTGATCTAACGGTGGGGGATTTTTAATCCCAGCGGTGGCGCACCTACGTTCGACACGTGGCGCGCAGCATAGAGCGCAGCGCAACTGCGCTAGCGCGCCCGTGTTTGACACGTGGCACGCAGCGCAGAGCACAGCGCAACTGTGATAGCGCACCTATACTTGACACGTGGAGCGCAGCGCAGAGCGCTGGATCTGAAGCGTTGCTTCAACTTTTAAATTTTGAATTTTAAAAACAGAGCTTTGCTCTGATTGGGGGAAACAAATGCCCTTCCCCACCATTGCGTTCACGTGGCGCACACGTGAGTGCAGCGGTGGCAACATCTGAGCCCTTGGATCAACTCATAAGTTGAAGAGGCGGTTCAGTGGCTATAAATTGGACCTTTAGTCCCTTAAATGATTTTCATCTTCTTCTTGAGAATTTTATTCAGAGCCTTGCTCTTCTGTTAAGAACTTTCAAGAGTCATAACTCTTTCCAATCTTAGGTAAAATTAATTTTTTTAATAAATTAGGGTTTTAACCCATTAACAGAGCCTTGCTCTTCATAGATGTTTGATCTGGAGAGAACCTTTTTAGGGTTTCACTAGCAGAGTTTTGCTTCATAGATCTAAAGAGATTTAAAGAGAACCCTTTTAGGGTTCCATTAATAGAGCTTTGCTCTTTAAAAGGATTTTACTTATGATTTCCTAATTCATTAATGGAGCTTTGCTCCTTTCAAATCATATAGAAGAACTCTTAAGAGTTTTTCATGGATCTTGAAGATTAAAAATGGAATTTTATTTTTGATGGATTATATCATCTTCTAAGAGCAAGGCACTCAGTGTTCTCGGGGAATTTCTATAAATTCTCTTTATAATCGATTTTGACAGGTGTCACTCCTGTCTGCAGAGCATTGCTCTCGAGGGGTTTAACTCCCTGTGCTTGTTTTTAATAAGAATTCGCTTAATCAGTCTGTCCGCTAATTTTTGTTGATTTTCTTTTTCAGGAGTAATGGACGCTCATATGTATAACCTCGACGAGATTATCTCTTACGGAGACATCCGCTCACTCGGGCGTTCTCAGAATCGAGAATTCACAAACGCCGAGTGTGCCGAAATCATGAGTCGCTTTGACGCATACAATGGTCGGCTGCTTCCTCGACGTTCCTCTCTCCTGATGCTTATTATGGGAGCGATTTGCGAAGCACTTCCTTTATTCTGTACCGGCGTGCCGCTTAGGGCAATGGATGCCGCCGAGGATAAGGTGCACTCGGTGTATCTGATGAGCCTAATTTCAAAAAGAAGGCGAGACAATCTTATCGATCTCCTGCATACGGCTTTTCAACAATCGGCCATACTTGCTGCCTATCGGAGGGTGGAGGACATCCGTGGGGATCCCGACGCTTGTGATCGCGAAAGAAAGCATACTAGGATGGTTCGAAATGCCTGGAAGATTCAGGACAAAGTCACTTTTGAGTTCCTCAATCCATGCCCTGGATCTGAGGTTTTGCCATTGTAATTATTTTGACAATGTTTTTGTTTACTGCTTTCTTAATTGTAAGAACTTTTTCGCAGTATGAATAGCAAGTTTCTCATTTCAGCTTGTTTTATTTTACGTACTAAATCTTTTGCACATGCAAGAACGGGTATGCCTCGAATGCTTAATTAAGTGCGAATCAAATGTTCTCCTTGTTGCTTTCTTCTCTTTGCTGGGTTGTAGCCATGCGATTTTAGCAAGTGCGGTCTGTAGATAGTATATAGCTGTCGATCTTGGATTCTTTGTAGGGCGGTGATGGCTTAGAAAATAGGGTTAGGATCTGTCACCTAAGTCTTTTCAACTTTATAAGCCGTGAGGGTCTTATAAAGAATTTTCTCCCTACCGGTCGAGAGGATCCCGTAGGTGTAATTTCTCCTTAAGAATCGTGAGGATTCCTAAGTGTGTTTTCTCTTGAAAGTCGTAAGGATCTCATAAGAGAATTTACTCCCTTACGTGTCATGAGGACCCGCAAGTGATGGCTGAAGTTGCCCTTATCCGCATTTCACGAGGTCAGAGGTTGCTCTGGATGCTTCCCACGGGTTCACTGCCGTGTTCTGCGAGGACCAGGCTCCGCTCTGGAGGTCTCCCACGGGGTCAGGGTTGACATTATCCGCATTCCACGTGACCAGGATTTTTGCTATGGATGCTTCCCACGGGTTCACTGCCGTGTTCCGCGAGGACCAGGCTCCGCTCTGGATGCTTCACACGGGGTCATTGCCGTGCTCTGCGAGGACCAGGATCCGCTCTGAACGTTTCCCATGGGGACAGGATTGACATAAGGCGCGTTCCACATAACCAGGAATTTTGCTCTAGATGCTTCCCATGGGTTCACTGCCGTGTTCGGCGAGGACTAGGCTCCACTCTGGATGCTTCAAACGGGGTCATTGCCGTGCTCTGCGAGGACCAGAATCCGCTCTGGACGTTTCCCACGGGGTCATTGCCGCATTCCACATAACCAGGAATTTAGCTCTGGATGCTTCCCACGGGTTCACTGTCGTGTTCTGCAAAGACCAGGCTCCGCTTTGGATGCTTCACACGGGGTCACTGCCATGCTCTGTGAGGACCAGGATCCGCTCTGGACGTTTCCCACGGGGTCATTGCCGCATTCCACATAACCAGGAATTTTTCTCTGGATACTTCCCACGGGTTCACTGCCGTGTTCTGTGAGGACTAGGCCCCGCTCTGGATGCTTCACACGGGGTCATTGCCGTGTTCTGCGAGGACCAGGATCCGCTCTGGACGTTTCCCACGGGTTCATTGCCGCGTTCCACGTAGCCAGGAATTTTGCTCTGGATGCTTCCCACGGATTCACTGCCGTGTTCTGCGAGGACCAGGCTCCGCTCTGGATGCTTCATATGGGGTCATTGTCGTGTTCTGCGAGGACCAGGATCCGCTTTGGACGTTTCCTACGGGGTCATTGCCGCGTTCCACGTAGCCAGGAATTTTGCTCTGGATGCTTCCCACGGGTTCACTGCCGAGTCCTGCGAGGACCAGGCTCTGCTCTGAATGCTTCACACGGGGTCATTGCTATGTTTTGCGAGGACCAGGATCGGCTCTGGACGTTTCCCACGAGGTCATTGCCGCGTTCCACGTAGCCAGGAATTTTGCTCTGGATTCTTCCCACGGGTTCATTTCCGTGCTCTGCGAGGACCAGTATCCTCTCTGGACATTTCCCACAGGGTCATTGCCGCGTTCCACGTAGCCAGGAATTTTGCTCTGGATGCTTCCCACGGGTTCATTGCCGTGTTCGGCGAGAACCAGGCTCCGCTCTGGATGCTTCATACGGGGTCATTGCCGTGCACTGCGAGGACCAGGATCCGCTCTGGACGTTTCCCACGGGGTCATTGCCGCATTCTATGTAGCCAGGAATTTTGCTCTGGATCCTTCCCACGGGTTCACTGCCGTGTTCTGCGAGGACCAGGCTCCGCTCTGGATGCTTCATAAGGGTTCATTGCCGTGTTCTGCGAGGACCAAGATCCGCTCTGGACGTTTCCCACGGGGTCATTTCCGCGTTCCACGTAGCCAGGAATTTTTCCCTGGATGCTTACCACGGGTTCATTGCCGTGCTCTGCGAGGACCAGGATCCGCTCTAGACGTTTCCCACGGGGTCATTACCGCGTTCCACGTAGCCAGGAATTTTTCTATAGATGCTTCCCACGGGTTCAGTGCCGTGTTCGGCGAGGACCAGGCTCCGCTCTGGATGCTTCACACAGGGTCATTGCCGTGCTCTGCGAGGACCAGGATCCGCTCTGGACGTTTCCCACGAGGTAAGGATTGACATTATCCGCGTTGCCAGGAATTTTACTCTGGATGCTTCCCACGGGTTCACTGCCGTGTTCGGCAAGGACCAGGCTCCGCTCTGGATGTTTCATACGGGGTCACTGCCGTGCTCTGCGAGGACCAGGATCCGCTCTGGACGTTTCCCACGGGGTCATTGCCACGTTCCACGTAACCAGGAATTTTGCTCTGGATGCTTCCCACGGGTTCACTTCCGTGTTTTGCGAGGACCAGGCTCCACTCTGGATGTTTCATACGGGGTCATTGCCGTATTCTGCGAGGACCAGGATCCGCTCAGGACATTTCCCACGGGGTCATTGCCGCGTTCCATGTAACCGTGAATTTTTCTCTAGATGCTTCCCACGGGTTTCCTGCCATGTTCCGCGAGGACCAGGCTCCGCTCTGGATGCTTTACACGGGGTCACTGACGTGCTCTGCGAGGACCAGGATCCTCTCTGGACGTTTTCCACGGGGTCATTGCCGCGTTCCACGTAACCAGGAATTTTGCTCTGGATGGTTCCCACGGGTTCACTGCCGTGTTCTGCGTAGACCAGGCTCCGCTCTGGATGCTTCACACGGGGTCACTGTCGTGTTCTGCGTAGACCAGGCTCCGCTCTGCATGCTTCACACGGGGTCATTGCCATGTTCTGCGAGGACCAGAATCCGCTCTGGACGTTTCCCACGGGGTCATTGCCGCGTTCCACGTAGCCAGGAATTTTGCTCTGGATGCTTCCCACGGGTTCATTGCCGTGTTCGGCGAGGACCAGGCTCCGCTCTGGATGCTTCACACGGGGTTATTGCCGTGCTCTGCGAGGACCAGGATCCGCTCTGGACGTTTCCCACGGATCAGGATTGACATTATCTGTGTTTCACATAGCCAGGAATTTTGCTCTGGATGCTTCACGGGTTCACTGCCGTGTTCGGCGAGGACCAGTCTCTGCTCTGGATGCTTCACATGGGGTCACTGCCGTGCTCTGCGAGGACCAGGATCCGCTCTGGACGTTTCCCACGCGGTCATTGCCGCGTTCCACGTAACCAGGAATTTTGCTCTGGATGCTTCCCACGGGTTCACTGCCGTGTTCTGCGAGGACCAAGCTCCACTCTGGACGTTTCCCACGGGGTCATTACCGCGTTCCACGTAACCAGGAATTTTGACTTTATCCGCATTTCACGGAGTCAGGGTTTGAATCTTGGTTATCTGTGCACCACCGAGTCATGGAAGTGGGGGTTGCCGCTGTTCCGCTTTGCTTGATGTTGTGTCTGTTGTAATGAGACGAATGTTGAGATGATCTCCAGGCTATCTGTGAACCGTTGAGATCTGGCTTCTTCTTCTGATGAAACCTGGGGAGGAAAGGTGTGATTCCTTCTTTGTTTGCGCCCCTGGATTGTATACATGGATTGCTGTGATATCGCCTGTAGGGAAAAAATTTCATTTCATTTCCTTTCCATTTCTTTCCGCGATGCTCTATCATTTCAGCTTTTTATATCGCGAAGGTCGCGATTTCCCAATCATTTCGACTATTTTTCGCGGCGCCCAATCATTTCGGCTATTTATTTTATTATTATTTTTTTGCTCGCTGCTTTTTATTGCGAGTTGCCCGATCATTTCGGCTATTTTGCATGCATACATTTTTACTTGCTGATTTTGTTGCAAGTTGCCCCATCATTTCGGCTATTTCATATGCATTTGTGGCTCGCTAGCTTTTTGCCGCAAGCTTGGGATTAGACACCGATTTCGGCATCAGCACCGCTACAACTGTGATATTGCCAGGAGAGAATCATCATTTGCCTCTGTCGATATCGAACAAAGGTGGCTTAACGAACAGGGTTAGGATCCTGTCGACTAAGGCTTTTGACTTCATGAGCCGTAAGGGTCTCATAAAGGTATTTCTCCCTGCGAGTCGTGAGGATCTCGTAGGCGTGTTTTCTCCTTAGGACTCGTGAGGACTCCTATGTGTATGTTCTCTTATAAGTCGTAAGGATCTTACAAGAGTCTTTTCTCCTTATAAGTCGAGAGGACTCACAAGGGTTGTTCACCGTGCGAACATATCCCCAGCCACGGATGGGACTCTGTGTCACGACCCAAAGTTTGGATGTGACCGGCACTTAGATTGTATAATATCTAAAGATACGCACACAGTCCAAGTAAGCCGAAAACCAAGATCAAAATCCTCTTTGCGGAATTCTTTATATAGAAAATTTAGTTTTCTAGTAAAAATCTCAGTTTATGAAGTTAAATATTAAACAAGTATAAGGTGTTAAGTTTGGTTGCATCCCTAGTTGGGATCAACAACAACAACAGCGGAAAATACAATCTCAGAATATAGGACATCAATACTAATCCCAGACATAAAGAAAAGAATTAACAATTTATAGAACTAAACGATCTCAACTGTCAAATAATATACATATCATCTCTCACTCTAAGTCATATACAGGTCTGATGGAGATTTTTTCAAGATACAAAATACAATACCAAAAGAGAAGGTTACTACATATGTAACCTACCTATCAAGAGATGTAATAAAGCTGCAAAAAGTAGATCTGCGCCGCTGCTAACCGTCCACTCTACCCCTGCAAGGAATTGTGGCACAACGGGGGTGAGTTGCCAATTCAGTGAATATAACTAACATATAACGGTTAATAATGTAAATATGACGATCATGCTAACTAAATGTGAACAAGTATAATGTGTGATTATCTGTGGAAATCATGAATCTACCGTACGCATCTCATAATCAAAACTGAAATCTCATCATTTATTTCGAATAAAAAATTTAATTCCCCGTGTCCATCATCGACACAAAACTTCCATTTCTCACAGGCATCATTCCTCGAATGATCCTGAAATCAACAATACCGGTCGTTATCATCTAGATATACGCCGTATTTTTACCACTCTATTCGGTATCGAGTAACCTCGCTAGGCTCCCCCGCCTCAATGCAGCTATCCTGCCCCTCGGTCTCGACCGGGTCCACCATGTATCCAACTGTATATATCCCCCACTCAGTATGAATAACGTAAAATTCGCGACCGTATATCTCCCCCACTCGGTCCGGAATAAAAATCAAATCATAAAACATCACATGGTGGACATGATACATCAATCATGAAAATCACTGGATTTATGTAATAGTATTCAAAACTCAAAACCATAATTCCTCAATAATACATCTATCTCTTATATCAACATGAAATACTCAAATACTAAACATGATATTAATGATGCCAACTACTATTATTATTAGTGCTTAAGATATGATATGAATCAGTTTTAGCAAGAAATTTACTAAGTGTAAAAGTGACATGGTAATATCAACGAGGTGTGTGTAACATATAGATGTGCATGTGGCATAACTCGTCGATACTTGTGCAGTGTACTAACAACTAAGAAAAATATATGTGAATTATGAATGCAAATCATCAATTTAGTATAACAAAGTAAAACATTTATTTAAAAAAACTACGGGCGTAACACGCCATCTTTACAAAATTCTCCGGTAGATGTTTAGTCTACTCACCGAAAAACGTCGAATCTATTCAGGAATTGCCAATCCTTTCCCCTTCCTCGCTGCCTCCGAAAATCCCGTATTCGAATCTAACATCACAATTTAACTTACATAAGGAAACAGCTACCCCGATATGAAGGAAATGAAAAACACCCGTTCCCGCGTACTAGTTATATTCTATACGACTATATCGAGTGATTAACCACTTAATCTTACTGGATTTTAACCCTGACCTGCATCGCTACTCAATTTAAATCGCGATGCGTTTTAGCCGTGTCATATTTCATGTTTTTAGATATCCTTTCCGATATACGATTCCAGATTCTAACTGTAGTGAAACTAATTTGTTTAAACAATACCAAAATGGCCAAAATGATTTACAGAAACCTACACAATCACCCAAAATACCCTAGCTATCCACAAATCCGGCGACGCCGGATTTCCCTTCTTGGTCGCCGGCCCAAATCCGAGCCCTCTGGTTCGTGATACTATGGGTTGCTCTGGGTGTTACATACATCATTCTAGCACTGTTTTGTTAGGTTTATTACCTTACCAACAAGAGCAGATTTACACAGAGCCTAGTTTGGACAAAAATATGAATTTATAGGGCATTGTTCATTTCAAATTAACTATGATACAGAACTTAAATCTCCTACTGTGTTTAAGAATTTTACCCTCCAAAAAGTTGTTGGAATAACCCCTCCAAGATGCTAAGCCCCTTGTCCTAGCTTGAGAGTGATGAAAACTAGAACTTAGCTTCCTTCTTATTCTTCCTCTTGTTCTTTCTTTTTCTCTTTATTTTAGTTTTGATTTCAGAAATTTTCAGATTTAATTTTTGTAATAGATCTGAACATATCCTATATATGAGAAGAGCGAAGGGTGAGGTGGTATAAGGAGGTGTCAAGGGTTGAAGAGTGCTCATTTCATGCAAGGAGGAGGTGTGAGGTGAGTGTTATGCATGCAAGTATGAGGTGTGCTAGCCTTATCCTTTAATTTTTGTTTTAATTTACCCTAAAATTCTGAGCTAATTGATTTTCCAACCCATTTCCATTTACACCCTTAACAATTTTCCATTTGCACAAAATTCCTAAACATTACCTAAAAAACCCTCACAACTTAGTTTATTATAAAACACACATTTTATTAAAATGAAGCTAAAATTATCACTAAAACCCTTATAACTTATTTATGTTGCATACTAAAATTTTAATTTAAATTGTTTTACATAGAACTTATGAAATTGACCTAATTTTTTTAACAACTTTGTGATTTATCATATTATTATTAAATTAATTAATTTTATTTATTTCTAAGTTTTCAAAATACTACAATATTCCCCCCTTAAGAAAATTCGGTCCACGAATTTAAAAATTAACTAGACATACCTTCAAAAAGATGTGGAAATTTCTTCTGCATCGCATCCTCGGTCTCCCAAGTAATCTCCTCGCGATTCTTTCTTTGCCAAAGAACCTTTACAGATGGAAGTACCCTCGATCGTAATTTCTTTGCCTGCCTGTCAAGAATAGCGACTGGCTGCCCTGTGTAGGATAAATCCGGCTCAAGCTGTAATGTCTGATGCTGGATCGCGTGAGAAGGATCGTAAAGATACCTGCGAAGCATCGAAACGTGCAACACCGGATGCATGTCGGGAAAACTCGGTGGAAGTGCTAAGCGATAAGCTACAGCACCCACTTTCTCCAGAATCTCGTAAGGTTCGACATATCTGGGGCTGAGCTTCGCTTTCTTTCCGAAACGCATCACACCTTTCATTGGGGATACCCGAAGGAACACATGATCTCCTACTCCAAACTCGAGTCTACGACGTCGTCGATCTGCATACGATTTCTGTCTGCATTGGGCCGCCTTCATTCTATCCCGTATCAACTGAATCTTCTCTATCGTCTCCTGTACTATCTGTGGTCCCAAGATGAAACTCTCGCTCAGTTCCGTCCAGCAAACGGGTGATCGACATTTCCTCCCATACAAAGCTTCAAAGGGTGCCATCTGGATCGTCTCTTGAAAACTGTTATTGTACGAGAATTCTATCAAAGGTAGGTGACGATCCCAACTACCACCGAAATCAAGGCTACAAGCCCGAAGCATATCCTCTAGTGTCTGAGTGGTCCACTCCGACTGACCATCTGTCAGTGGGTGGAAAGCTGTACTAAAACTCAACCGTATACCCAAAGCTTCTTGAAGTTTCTGTCATAGCCTGCTAGTAAACTGGGTACCCCTATCTGAAACTATGCACGTCTGAACTCCATGCAAACATACAATCTCATCGATATAAATCTGAGCATACTGTGCAAAACCATACGTCGTCTTTACTGGGAGAAAATGAGCTGCCTTTGTCAACCTATCAACAATCACCCAAATGGAATCATACCCTCTGCTAGTCCTGGGTAGCCCCACCACAAAATCCATGGAAATCTGTACCCATTTCCACTCTGGAATGGGTAAGGGCTGCAACTCTCCGGCTGGCCTCTGGTGTTTTGCTTTGACTTGCTGACAAGTCAAGCATCTCGAAACATATTTCGCAACATCCCTCTTCATTCCTTCCCACCAGTAAACATCCTTCAAATCATGATACATCTTGGTGCAACCAGGATGAATACTGTATGCTGACCTATGGGATTCCTCTAAAATCTCACGCCTCAATCCGTCAGAATATGGCACACAAAGACGAGTCCTAAAACGTAATACTCCATGATTATCAATCACAAACTCCGTCTCCCTGCCCTGCCTAACCTGATCCATAATCTCCATCATACGAGTATCTGCGGGCTGTGCCTCTCGAATGCGATCCAATAACTGAGGTCGGGTGCGAACATGTGCTAGTTGGCCTCCTGCCGATGTGAACTCAAACTGTATACGACTATCATATAAGATCTGCCAGTCTGTAGAAAACTGTCTCTGCAAGATGCGCAAGTGAGATAAGCTACCTCCAGGTCTCCGACTCAAAGCATCTGCTACAACATTCGCCTTGCCTGGATGGTATAAGATCTCACAATCGTAATCTTTCACCAGTTCCATCCATCGACGCTGCCTTAGGTTCAGATCTCTCTGCTGAAAATTATACTTTAAGCTCTTATGATCTGTGAAGATTTGACACGACTCTCCATACAAGTAATGTCTCCAAATCTTCATTGTGAATACCATAGTAGCCATCTCTAGATCATGAGTGGGGTAGTTTTGTTCGTGCATCTTCAACTGTCGAGAAGCATAAGCTACAACCCTGCCGTGCTGCATCAGTACACAGCCTAAACCCACTCTAGAAGCATCACAATACACAACAAAACCACCTGGCCCGGAAGGTAAAGATAAGACAGGTTCAGTCGTCAAGCGCGTCTTCAACTGCTGGAAACTATGCTCACACGCATCTGTCCACTGAAATGGAACCTCCTTCCTAGTTAATCCGGTCAAAGGTGCAGCTATCCGTGAAAAATCCTGCACGAAGCGTCGGTAATAACCTGCCAGACCTAAGAAACTCCAAACCTCTGTAACCGATACAGGTCTGGGCCAGTGCTGTACCGCTTCAATCTTCTTTGGGTCCATACATATACCCTCTCTCGCAACTATGTGACCCAAGAAATCCACACTATCGAGCCAAAAAGCACACCTAGAAAATTTTGCAAACAGCTGATGCTCCTTCAAGGTCTGCAACGTAATACGCAAATGCTGCTCATGCTTCGTCCGACTACGAGAATAAACAAGAATGTCATCTATGAACACGATAATAAAGCGATCAATGAAGGGTTTAAAGATACGGTTCATCATATCCATAAAAGCTGCCGGAGCGTTGGTGAGTCCGAACGACATCACAAGAAATTCTTAGTGCCCATATCTTGTATGAAACACCGTCTTCGGAATATCGTCCTTCTGAACCCTAAACTGGTGATACCCTGACCGTAAATCGATCTTTGAGAAGTAACCAGCTCCCTGCAACTGATAGAATAAGTCATCTATACGTGGTAGTAGATACCTGTTTCGCACAGTGACGCGATTCAGCTGTCGGTAGTCGATGCACAGTCTCATACTACCGTCCTTCTTCTTTACAAATAAGACAGGAGCTCCCCACGGTGATACACTGGGACGAACAAGCCCTCTATCTAACAATTATTGCAACTAAGTTTTGAGTTCTTTCAACTCAGTCGGTGCCATACGATAGGGTGGTATAGAAATAGGCCCCGAACACGGAATCAAGTCAATGCAAAATTCAATGTCACGATCGAGTGGCAATCCTGGTAACTCAGCAGGAAACACCTCAGGAAATTCTCGTGCGATCGGTACCTGGTCCAATGGAATCTTAGCGACCCCTAAGTCCTGAACAAAAGCCAAGAACCCATGACAACCCTTCTTCAAGAGTCGCCCCGCAAAAAGAGCAGAAATCATGTTGGCAGGAGTTATTTTACAATCCCCTGCACAACAAACACCGGTTCACCTGGAAAACAAAATCTAACCGCCTTCCCCCGCAATCTACATAGGCATGACAGGCGGCCAACCAATCCATGCCAAGAAGTATATCAAAATCTAACATATCCAGGAAATCAGATCAACTAGTGAATCTCTATCACCAATACGCACAGAACATGACCTGAATACGTGCCGAGCTATAAAAACCACTAATGGTAACTCTAACAACAACGACTCTTTCCACAAAGAATGTGCAAATCGTGAAGATACATAAGAATGTGTAGAACCGGGATCAAATAAAACATGTGCCTCTAACGAGCATACTGTAAGAGTACCTGTCACGACTGCATTTGATGCCTGGGCATCCTGTGGAGTCAGCGCAAATACCTGTGCCTGGCCCATGCCCGCATCCTGTCGTCCTCTACCTCTATCTCCTCGACCTCTCTGAGAATGTCCCGCAAAGCCTCGACCTCGTGGTGCAACTGCCTGGCATGTAGCGCCTACTAGGGGAGGAAGTAAAGCCATCGGCGTAGAAGGTGGAAGGGGTAAAGCAGCCTGTGGAACAACGGTCCTTCCCTGGGATCTACAATCCCGCGCAAAGTGTCCGGGAAGTCCACAACTAAAACATGTAGATGGAGGCCTCTGATCATCGGGATAAGAACTGAACATCTGGCCGTGGGTCCAACCTCGTCCGACATTGCGGCCTAGAGTATATATTCCTCTACCTCTGCCAAACTGCCTAGTCATTGGCCCGATCGTTCTACTCCTCTTTGACTCTGGAACAACCACAGCCTCGCTCAAACGCTCCTCCACTCGTATCGCTGCATCCATGGCCTGCGCATACGTATCAAAATACTGGGAGCCTATAGCCAGATACAACTGCGTGTCCAGACTCCTTAGGAACCTCTTCACCCGAAGCTCCTCCATAGGTATTAAGTATGGGGCATAGCGCGACAGCTGGGTGAATAGTAAATCATAATCTGCCACCGACATACTTGCCGATTTCCGCAACGCTTCAAAACAGCTAGCTCTAGCGTCCCTCACACTCTGGGGATGAAATCTGGCAAGAAAGACCATGGAAAACTCGATCCACAACATCGGAGGAAGACTCGTAGCTCGCCCTATCTCCATCAACTCACACCACTCCTGTGCAAGTCCCTCCAAACGAAAGCTAGTCAGCTCAACTGACCTCGCATCAGAACATCGCAATGATCTACCAATCCTCGCCATCTTATCAAGAAAGGACTAAGGATCTTCCGCTACATCGGTCCCCATAAATACCGGAGGTCTCAATCTCATAAACTCCGCCAGCGATACTTCCATCACCCTCGTATCTACCAGTGCCACCGTCTGCGTAGGCTGTACCTCGGATTCTGCTACGGTCGGTGCCGGATCCTGTCTCAGTACTCGAGTGGCCTCAACTAACTGTCCTACCACTCGTTGCAATCCAAACATGCCCTCCTCAATCCTATTCATGCGATCTGGAGGAGGAAGATCAACATGGTCATGCACCGCCGGAACGTCCGGTGTACCAGTCGCCGTCACAGGCGGACTCGCTCTAGCTGCATCTCTGGCTGCGGCTCGCCTAGCCCGCGTAGCCATGGCAACTAGAAAAAGAAACGAGAGTTGATAAGGCGTATGAATAGGAACAATCAATAACAGAGACTCAACGGAAGAAGAATAGATCAAGATATACATCCTAAGGCTAGTTAGGCTGAATACGACAACGTAAATATGCAGCGGAACATACGTACGGTACTGCATTCATCCTAATTCACCTACTCCATCAAACCAAAGGTCATCCTCACTCACGGACTCACGTCAACCTATTTTAATTCCCTACTTAATTCCGTAAGATTATTCCTAAGCTCTGATACCAACTTTGTCACGACCTAAAGTTTGGATGTGACCGGCACTTATATTGTATACTATCTAAAGATATGCACACAGTCCAAGTAAGCCGAAAACCAAGATCAAAATCCTCTTTGCGGAATTCTTTATATAGAAAATTTAGTTTCTTAGTAAAAATCTCAGTTTATGAAGTTAAATATTAAACAAGTATAAGGTGTTAAGTTTGGTTGCATCCCTAGTTGGGATCAACAACAACAACAGCGGAAAATACAATCTCAGAATATAGGACATCAATACTAATCCCAGACATAAAGAAAAGAATTAAAAATTTATAGAACTAAACGATCTCAACTGTCAAATAATATACATATCATCTCTCACTCTAAGTCATATATAGGTCTGATGGAGATTTTTTTTAGATACAAAATACAATACCAAAAGAGAAGGTTACTACATATGTAACCTACCTATCAAGAGATGTAATAAAGCTGCAAAAAGTAGATCTGTGCCGCTGCTAACCGTCCACTCTACCCTTGCAAGGAACTGTGGCACAACGGGGGTGAGTTGCCAATTCAGTGAATATAACTAACATATAACGGTTAATAATGTAAATATGACGATCAAGCTAACTAAATGTGAACAAGTATAATGTATGATTATCTGTGGAAATCATGAATCTACCGTACGAATCTCATAATCAAAACTGAAATCTCATCAAACTTGCAACAAAAAATTTAATTCCGCGTGTCCATCATCGACACAAAACTTCCATTTCTCACAGGCATCATTCCTCGAATGATCCTGAAATCAACAATATCGGTCGTTATCATCTAGATATACGCCGTATTTTTACCACTCTATCCGGTATCGAGTAACCTCGCTAGGCTCCCCCGCCTCAATGCGGCTATCCTGCCCCTCGGTCTCGACCGGGTCCACCATGTATCCAACTGTATATCTTCCCCACTCAGTATGGATAACTTAAAATCCGCGACCGTATATCTCCCCCACTGGGTCCGGAATAAAAATCAAATCATAAAAAATCACATGGTGGACATGATACATCAATCATGAAAATCACTGGATTTATGTAATAGTATTCAAAACTCAAAACCATAATTCCTCAATAATACATCTATCTCTTATATCAGCATGAAATACTCAAATACTAAACATGATATTAATGATGCCAACTACTATTGTTATTAGTGTTTAAGATATGATATGAATCAGTTTTAGCAAGAAATTTACTAAGTGTAAAAGTGACATGGTAATATCAACGAGGTGTGTGTAACATATAGATGTGCACATGGCATAACTCGTCGATACTTGTGCAGTGTACTAACAACTAAGAAAAATATATGTGAATTATGAATGCAAATCGTCAATTTAATATAACAAAGTAAAACATTTATTTAAAAAAACTACGGGCGTAACACGCCATCTTTACAAAATTCCCCGGTAGATGTTTAGTCTACTCACCGGAAAACGTCGAATCTATTCAGGAATTGCCAATCCTTTCCCCTTCCTCGATGCCTCCGAAAATCCCGTATTCGAATCTAACATCACAATTTAACTTACATAAGGAAACATCTACCCCGACATGACGGAAATGAAAAACACCCATTCCCGCGTACTAGTTATATTCTATACGACTATATCGAGTGATTAACCACTTAACCTTACTGGATTTTAACCCTGACTTGCATCGCTACTGAATTTAAATCGCGATGCGTTTTAGCCGTGTCGTATTTCATGTTTTTAGATATCCTTTCCGATATACGATTCCAGATTCTAACTACAGTGAAACTAATTTGTTTAAACAATACCAAAATGGCCAAAATGATTTACAGAAACCTACACAATCACCCAAAATACCCTAGCTATCCACAAATCCGGCGACGCCGGATTTCCCTTCTTGGTCGCCGGCCCAAATCCGAGCCCTCTGGTTCGTGATACTATGGGTTGCTCTGGGTGTTACATACATCATTCTAGCACTGTTTTGTTAGGTTTATTACCTTACCAACAAGAGCAGATTTACACAGAGCCTAGTTTGGACAAAAATACGAATTTATAGGGCATTGTTCATTTCAAATTAACTAAGATACAGAACTTAAATCTCCTACTGTGTTTAAGAATTTTACCCTCCAAAAAGTTGTTGGAATAACCCCTTCAAGATGCTAAGCCCCTTGTCCTAGCTTGAGAGTGATGAAAACTAGAACTTAGCTTCCTTCTTATTCTTCCTCTTGTTCTTTCTTTTTCTCTTTATTTTAGTTTTGATTTCAGAAATTTTCAGACTTAATTTTTGTAATAGATATGAACATATCCTATATATGAGAAGAGGAAAGGGTAAGGTGGTATAAGGAGGTGTCAAGGGTTGAAGAGTGCTCATTTCATGCAAGCAGGAGGTGTGAGGTGAGTGTTATGAATGCAAGTATGAGGTGTGCTAGCCTTATCCTTTAATTTTTGTTTTAATTTACCCTAATATTCTGAGCTAATTGATTTTCCAACCCATTTCCATTTACACCCTTAACAATTTTCCATTTGCACAAAAATCCTAAACTTTACCTAAAACCCCCTCACAACTTAGTTTATTATAAAACACACATTTTATTAAAATGAAGCTAATTTTATCACTAAAACCCTTATAACTTATTTATGTTGCATACTAAAATTTTAATTTAAATTGTTTTACATAGAACTTATGAAATTGACCTATTTGTTTTTAACAACTTTGTGATTTATCATATTATTATTAAATTAATTAATTTTATTTATTTCTAAGTTTTCAAAATGCTACACTATGTTAGGGAAATGTTTATTCGCGCCCGTGGATTGTATACAAGGGTCAGTATTGAGCCGCTTGTATGGCAGTATCGGAGGTTGTGGGGGCTGCTTAAGAACAGTTTTAAATCCCTGTAGCCTAAGACTTTTGAATCTTATGAGCGGTGAGGGTCCCATAAGAGGGTTCTCCTTACGAGTCGTGAGGATCTCGCAAGTGTAATTTCTCCTTAGGAATCGTGGGGATCCCTAAGTGTGTTGCTCCCTTGTGAGTCATAAGGATCTCACGCAGGTGGTTTCTCCTTACAAAGTCGAGAGGACCTTGCAAGTGTCTTTTAACGAGGTTGCGCCCTTTCAGTTTATCACAAACACCCGCCGATAGCCCTGCTATTTTTACTCACGGAGCTCTTTCGGGTTTTCATTCGTGCCCTTTTGCTTATGGGCATACCATTTTTTTTTTATCTTAACGAGGTTGCGCCCTTTCGGGTTTTCATAAAACTCGCCGGTAGCCTTGCTGTTTTTACTCACGGAGCCCTTTCGGGTTTTCATCCGTGCCCATTTTGCTTATGGACATACTGTTTTTATTTTTTATTTATTTTTTATTTTTAATTTCTTTTGTATCAGCTTTGGGATGCTGCAATCCACCGTAGTTTATCGACATCTCGGTCAACGGCTAGTTTTAGGACGTTTCAGTCCGCTGTTCGTTTTAGGACGTTTCGGTCTGCTGTTAGTTTAAGGACGTTTCGGTCCGCTGTTAGTTTAAGGACGTTTCGGTCCTTTGTTAGTTTAAGAACGTTTCGGTCCGTCGTTAGTTTAAGGACATTTCGGTCCATTGTTAAGGAAGCCGGTTACAACTTACAGAGTTTAGGCTTAGGAAGATAGCGAGCGGACATAGTCGTCGTCATCTATCAATGACCTAGGACATGATTCGTCAAGCGTAGTACTTCTTCAGGAAGCGGCCGTTTATTAGCCTGAAAGGTCTTTCGCCATGAATGTCCATGAGCAGATATGCCCCACCCTGGTAGACATTGTCTATGATGTACGGGCCTTCATAGTTTGGCTCGAATTTCCCCCATTTAGCACCATTGGGGACCATAGGTCTTTTGACCACTAGCACGAGTTCGCCTTGGCGGAATGTCCTCGGCCTAGTCAAACTTTCGTATGAGCGCGTCATCTTTGCTTTATAAGATTCCAGATTTTGTTGCGCTATGAGCCGGGCCTCATCAAGGGCATCGAGCTCCTCAAGCCGAAGGTGAGCGTTCTCTTCATCCGTTAGCTCGTAATGAACTGCCACTCGTAGAGAGGGTCGCTCTATCTCGAGGGGGAGTACCGCCTCTGTATCGAGTACCAATGCGTACGATGTTGTATTCGTAGCTGTTTTGAACGTCGTTCGGTCGCCCAGAGAGCTTCATGGAGTCTCTCGTTCCAGTCCCTCTTATTTCGAGACACCGTCTTTTTCATGATCTTCATCAAGGTCTTGTTGAAAGCCTCTGCTAGACCGTTAACTCGGGAATTATAGACTGAGGAGTATCTCCAGTCTATGTTGTGCTGTTGTGCGAAGCGGCTGATTTTGTGGCTTCTGTAGGCTGGCCCGTTATCGGAGATGATCCGTCTCGGAGTTCCAAACCGATAAATGACGCGTATCTTGAAGAAATAGAGGATATTCCCCGTCTTCACTTTCCTCAGCGGTACTGCTTCTGCCCATTTAGAGAAGTATTCAGTTGTCGCCAAAATGAATCGATGTCCTCTGGACGATGCTGGCTCGATGGGGCCGATTATGTCAGTTCCGCACATTTCGAACGTCCAGCTAGCCATTGTTGGATGTAGTGGATTCGGATGCTGGTAGATAAAGTCCCCATGGATCTGGCACGAGTGGCATTGCTTTGCATACTCGAGGCAGTCCTGAATCATCGTGGGCCAATAGTAGCACATCCGTTTGATCTTCAGCTTCATCTTCGGCCAGGCTTGGTGAGAACCGCAGAGTCCGTCGTGAGTTTCATGGACGACTCTTTTTGCCTCTTCAAGTCTCAGGCATCTTAACTACAGAGAATCAAATGACCTCTTGTACAGAGCGTCATTGACGAAGGCAAAAGATAAGGCTTTCTTCATGAGCTGATGTCTTAAGGACGCATCTTTGGGCGTTCGACGGGATTTGATGTAGTCTATAAAGACTTCTCTCCAATCCTTAGCCTTTTCCTGGTCTTTTATTTGCAGGGCCGTTTGCTCGATCGCTCCCTTTTCTTCGGATGACTCCGGAGATATTTCTGCCGGTGCAAGAACCCGACGGTTTTGTACCATGATTCTTACATCATCGAGGTTCTTATCGGCCAATTCTTTAGCAAGCTTGGCAAATGCATCCGCTTTGCTATTTTCCGTACGCGGTATGCTTTCGAGGGTGTAGGAAGGAATTTGGGTCAGCAGCTGCTGTACTTTCTCGCCGTACTTTACCAACTCTGGTTTGCACGTTTGGTAGTCGCCATTTACTTGACTGACGACCAGTTTGGAGTCTCCGTATATGAGAAGGTTTTCAATTCCCATGTCGATAGCGATCTCGAGACCTGCTATCAAAGCTTCATACTCGGCTTCATTGTTTGTCCTCCGCTCTGTTAAGGAGAAAGCAAAGCGCATTATCCCTCCTTGTGGAGTTACGAAGATGAGGCATACCCCTGATTTGATGATAGGGGTGCTTTGCTTGAGCTTAATCATGGAAGGCTCTCCATCAAAATAAAGTTCCCATCGGGTGCTATTACCGTCGATCGTGTCAAACGTAAGCTCATCTGGCAGTTCACAATTTAAAGGAGAATCGGCTGGTATTGGATGCTCAGCGAGGAAGTCGGCGATGGCCTGGCATTTCACTGCCTTAAGAGGCTGATAAGTTATTGAGAACTCCATCAGGAGCAAAGCCCATTTAGCAAGCCGCCCTGTCAATATGGCCTTTGACATCAAATATTTGAGAGGATCCACCTTCGATATGAGACGGACTTCATGCGCCAGCTCATAGTGCCTGAGCTTCGTTATTGCGAAGATCAATACCAGGCAGTGTTTTTCGATGGGAGAATAATTGCTTTCTGCCCCTAGTAGAACTCGACTCAAATAGTAGAGGGCTCTCTCCTTCCCTCGGTCGTTCTCTTGTGCCCATAATGCGCCTAAGGAACCTTTGAGGGCTGTTGTATAAAGAATGAGAGGCTTTCCCTTGACCGGAGCGGCCAGTACTGGCGGATTCTGCAAGTATTGCTTGATTTCATCCAGCGCGCTTTGGCATTTGTGATCCCAGACGAACGGGGTCCCCTTCTACATCAGGTGACTGTAAAGGCGGCACTTCCATGAGAGATTGGCTATAAATCTCCGGATATACGCAAGCTTCCCTTAGAGAGACCGCAATTGCTTAAGAGTCCTTGGCGGAGGCATTTCCATGATCGCCTTGATCTTCGACGGATTTATCTCGATGCCTCGGTGTCGGACGATGAATCCTAGGAATTTTCCCGAGGAAACACCGAACGCGCACTTGAGAGGGTTCATCTTCAAGTTGTATTGCCGAAGGCGTTGAAATACGATCTTCAGATGCTCTAGATGTTCTTCGTATGATTTGCTTTTCACTACAAGGTCGTCAATATAGCATTCGACGATTTCATGTATGAGGTCATCGAAGATCTTCGTCATGGCCCTCTGATAGGTGGCACCGGCGTTCTTTAGACCGAAAGGCATCATCTTATAGCAGAATATTCCCAGAGGGGTCCAGAAAGCAGTATGCTTCTGATCTTCAGGATGCATCTTTATCTGATTATATCCTGACGATCCTTCCATGAAGGAGAAAACCTCATGAGTAGATGTATTTTCCATCATCAGCTCGGTGACCGGTACCGGGAAGTCATCCTTCGGGCAGGCTTTATTGAGATCCCGAAAGTCCACACATATGCCCACTGTCCTGTTAGTGTATATGCCCTAGAGGCCATTACTGTATCATACTAGTTTGTATATTACTTAATGGAAGCTTGGGATATTCACCTTGTATAAACAATCTTGCTCAATATAGTAGTATGCTACTTGGTTTGTTTCTACTTCAATGTGTACATGTGTTTGTTTTAGTATATCGCCTATACACATTAGTGGAGCCCTTAGGATCTGTACTTGATTACCAGCGTTGTGATGGCAGTCACACTAGTGGGGGGTGGGTAATCTATAAGTACATCCTTATGCAGGTCCCTAGTCGCAGGACTATCGAGACAAGGCATCGATACTCTGGAGTAGACTAGCGTATGCGCTTCTCATCCCAGTGTGGGAGATGGTCTGTCCCACAACCATCAGTACGTCGTACTGGAGATAGTATGCGGGTGCTCGTTGGATTACGAGTACACTGGACAAGACTCGTCGGGAACTGTTGGTTGGTACTATACCTATCGTCAGTTATCAGTTCCCAGGTGACATGAGTACAGCTTAGTCCGCTGACTTGACACTGTCACTTCGCCTCGAGTGTGTTCCCACTGTACTTAGATTACTACCCTACCACGGCTTAAAGGAGTCGTGCAAACAGGTAGTAGTTGGGTGCAGTCCCGAAGCACTTGGAGGAAGTGACGGTTAGACAGGATTCGTCTCTCCCGGTATTGGGGGTTGACATCGCGCTGTATCTCGGAGAGCCATTACACGAGTAGTCCCTGGCCAGGGCAAGCGAGATATACTGGTAGGTTTCCAGTGTTATCTCAGAGTGTTCTGGGCTTCACTCCGACACGACTTGTACCGCTATTAGGGGACTGGCGTTTACCGCCCCCTAGGCCCGCCATGCGATGTATCAGACGAACAGACCGGACTGTATGGAGACTGTCACATTCAGGCTCAGTAGGAGTTCAGATGGGTTTCACCTTGTCAGTCTTCTTGTCGGCATCTACCTGGGGGCCGTTACGCACAGCTAGTGCCGCTTGCGGTCTGTGGTTACACCCACTGCCAGCGTAGTGTCGAGTCTTTAGAGTCCCACACAGAGAGCTATTCGCCTTTAGGCAAAAGTGTAGAGGTCTCACGGTTTTGCGACAGGTCGCATGGTTTTGCGACAGGGTTCGGTCACACCCGTGCACTTGTGCACGTTTAGTGTCCGGACAGTTAACACTAGCGGGCTTTGGTTTAAGCCAGATCCTAGTGTACGATTTGGGATTGGTTTTATCTCGTATGTATTCGTGTTCCTCGGAACGTGGATGCGGGTGTGTATGCACAGTTGACAGAGAGACAGAGGCAGGGGATTCTCATTAGGGTTGTTGACTGTTGACTGTTGACTGTTGACTATTGACTTTTTGCTAAACCCTAATGAGAATATGAAATATAATTAACAATAATATTAATTAAGTATTATAGTGACATGGTTGTTGAGGGGTTGACTTTGTTGACTTGTTGACTTTGTTGACCGGTTGACTAGGTTGGACTAGTTGACCATCATCATAATAATAGCTATCATTTCATGGCAAAGACTTTTGCTTGCTTGTTTCTCTTGTGCAAAATGAGTGCATGAAATGATATGGCTATTTTGACTTAAACCATCACATAATACTTGATTGCTATTATTTGTTATGATGAATTTGGATTATGAGAGCCAAGAGGGGAAAAGCCTTTCTCATTTCTCTCATTTGCTTTCTCTCTCTTACTTGAGCTCTCCCTCTTGCTCTTGCTCTCTCTCTAGTCTATGGTTCACTTGTCTCATTTGTTGAGAAGCAAGAACCATAGAGAAAAATCCGAACACACTCTCCTCTACTCACTCTAGTTCAAAAGGTTTAGCAAACCAAGTGAACTAGTTTCTTCAAAGTCCGAAGAAGAAGCCAAAGGTAGAAGCTTTCGGGTGGATCGATCTTCGGCGCAAGGAGACGACGGGATGAAGCCGATCCGTACAGCATCAAGGGTTGAAGACGAAGGAGTTCAAGAAAGAAAGGTATAACCCCCTAACCGAGTAGTTAACAACTCCTAGTTAGGTTGTTAGATAGATAGTTTAACAAAGATCCGGTTTGAGTCCATGTTACCATCTTTAGAAAAATCGTTTTTCATCATTTCAGCAAGCCCGTAAGTACCGGGAGCGGTAGCATGGACTTACAGTGGTATCAGAGCCTAGTTAAACACTATCTAACATGTTAGCAAAGTTAATAGAAATTCAATCGGAGAAAAAGTCGCGAAATACACCCGGAAATCAAACTTGCTGTCGATTTTTAAAGTGCTGTAAAAATAATAAATCATGCTTCAAAAATCGACTCAGGGTTTTTATAGTGTACTGCAGAAAAACGATCCACAGATCCCATCAAAACGCCGCGAAAACGGGGCAGGAGCTTGCTCCCGCCGCGGTTCCGCGTCCGATTTAACTCGGCTTTGGATCGTCTTCACTGCAGAATACTCCATGGGGTATTTTGGGATTTTTGGGATATGTTTTTTCTGCCCAGATTTTCCAGAAAGAAAAATTTGTTTTTGGGTCTTGAAAAACCGTATTTTTATCGAACTTCTAAAGACTAAGGCTAACGGGTTTATATCTGTGATGTGATATTTGTATTGAACATCTGCTAATCGCTATATGTCGATTAGTGGGGGTTATACAAATCTGTGATCTGTAATGTTGATGTTATGTGTATATGAATTCATTGGATTGTCGCGGGTGAATAGCCGGGGGTTGTGAGATGAGAGTTTTCTTTTCTTTTAGTTCATGTAAATTTGTAAATTGATGTACTATTATTTATATGGCCGCACAACCGGGTCGGGGTTGTAGCCGTCATTGTATAATTTATTTTTACTGTTTTTGCTCCTAGGATAGACCCAAGGCGGGGTGCACAAACTACTGGGTATCTCGAAGTGCCAAGTGGCCTACTCACGTCGTTGAGGGAGGTTGCTCCACTTCGGATATTTGGCGGGTAGTTTTCCATACCCGTAGGGGTCTAGGGTGGGGTATTGGCTATTCATCGCGACCGTGTAATCCGCTTTTCGTTACAGGCTCGTACGAATTGCGGATTCCTAGTATATCCAATGTATTCATCTGTGATCTGAAATAGCTATCATTGCAATTTAACTATATATGATATTATTTAGGCATTGCTTATGTTTTGCAGCCGCGCTAGCCAAGCCCCCGCTCTGTCGTTAGTTAAGTAACCTAACGGGTAATGACGGGGCCCCGTGGGGAATGCGAATGGCATAAGCGTACGTCATATTTTGGTTGTTTTCTGCAATGGTAGGATTAAATGATGGGACGCATTAAAAGAACTAATGCAAGAAAAAGACGCATTAAAAGAACTAATGCAAGAAAAATAAACCAAGTAAAAGTCGTTGGAACACTTTCAAAAACCACTCGGTTTATTTTCAAAATAACTTTTAAACACGGAGCTTAAGCCACTCCTTTTAAAAGCTATCTCGTTACATCGATCATATCAAGTTCACTACGTTCACGGTTTTGCCAAAACCATCTGTAGCCCTCCATCATTTCAGTTAATTATTCGGTAGTATTCAAGCTATGTATTTTGACCTCATGCCAAGGCATAGTGATTGGTAGCTGCCGGATATTTATCTATTGCATAGATAGAATGCGTTGGTTTGAGACAGTCGTACTGCCATTTTGGCCTACGTCAAGGGTAGGTACGGGTGGGTTCAAATTAACCTGGATAATGATGGGAAGAACTTGACATGTGACTTATGACATTTTGACCTCACGCCAAGGTCATAAGAGAATGGGGCAAAAATCCACATCGTGAGTTTCAAAAGAACTGAAACTTGCTAGTGTTGCATACCATTTGGAGTGTGATGATACTGGTAGGATTCCTTCAGTTTTGTCACGCAATGATATTTGGATCCCGATCCTACTATGAGTATATGCTACTCCTCGGGAAATTTCTCACTTAACGATAAAGGCTATAAACCAAGTAGGTGTCTAGAAAGGTGTTAGCGGGGCTATGCCCCCAGGGAAAAGAGGTTCTTAAATTAAGGAACTTCGCGAAAGCGTTGGAAAACCTCCCTCGAAATACCGACACCAGCCTGGCCGAACGGTTAAGCAAGTATTGTACAGTGAGATTGATCCTGACTAATTCTTCCTTTTTGGTTTGAGGAGGGATTCGAGAGACAGTGGGAGCCATCCTGTTTAGACAAATTAAAAACAACTCTAAACTTGCAAGAGCATCATGCTAAATTGTTTCTTCTCTCTCTCCTAATTGCAGTGACCAAACATCATGACCGGACTTAAGTTATTACTAGATAAAAACATATTGACAGGGCCAAACTACAAAGATTGGCTCAGGAATGTCAAAATGGCAATCACTTATGACAAGTTGGGGTATCTCCTTACCACCAAAGCTCCCCCTGTCCCAGGTCCCACCTCCAGCGTCGCGGATAAGGAAATCCGTAAGACTTGGGAGATCGATTGCGCGAAGGCCAGGTGCCTCGTGCTTCCCTCTATGGACAACGAACATCAGAAGAGGCACGAGAATATGGACCTCGAATCCATATTTCTCCATACAAAAGAACTGTATGGAGAGCAATCTCGTATCGCAAGATACGAAGTGTCGAAGAAGTTATTTTCGGCAAGGTTGGTCATCGGATCATCGGTAGCGGAACACGTGCTTAAGATGATTGGCTTCATTGAGGAGCTCGCGGAACTTTGGACCACGTTAGAGAACGAGCTCTATACGGACTTGATTCTCCAGTCCCTTCCTTCCACTTACGCCCAGT
Source organism: Agapanthus africanus (assembly GCA_030015575.1). Lineage (NCBI taxonomy): Eukaryota > Viridiplantae > Streptophyta > Magnoliopsida > Asparagales > Amaryllidaceae > Agapanthus > Agapanthus africanus. The sequence goes on along the minus strand of JASDDO010000031.1, from coordinate 206,860,281 downwards.
TTATCCTGAACTTCAACTTACAAGAAAAAGAAGTTGAACTTTCAGAACTCCTCAACATGCTGAGGAGTGCAGAGGGCACCCTACAGAAAGGTAAGGAAACATCCACTTTGTTTGTAAGAGGATCTTCCTCTTCTCAGTCCAAGGCGAAAGCCAAGGGAAAGAAGAAGAAAGCCTCCGCCAAACCAAGGGGCGGTGTTACTAAAGTGGATACGAAGGGAAAAGAAAAAGCAACAAAGGTAGCGGGAAGGCTTGTGGATAAAGAAGAGTGCTTTTTCTGTCATAAGAGTGGTCACTGGAAGAAAGATTGCAGGGCTTGGAAAGCCAGGACACAGGAACTGAAGCAAGTTGCCGCTTCAGCTTCAGGTGTGTATGTTATTGAAAACTGTCTATCAATAAACTCTACTTCCTGGGTATTGGATACCGGATCAGGATCTCATATCTGTAATTCTTTGCAGGCGTTGAGAAACCGTAGGGTTTTGAAGGCAGGTGACATGACCCTCAAAGTTGCAAACGGAGCTAGCATGGATGCTAAGGCCGTGGGGGACTATCACCTGGGGTTGTCAGATGGACACGTTTTGGTTTTGCGTAATTGCTATTTTGTACCCAACGCAACTTGTAATATCATTTCTGTATCTTTGACTTCTAAAGATGGTTATGAATTTGCGTTTGTAAGTAATGTTGTAAACATTCACCTTAATCAAGTTCTGATTGGGTCAGGTACATTAAGCAATGGTATATACGTATTAAACCAACCACAGATTTTCAATGTCCAGAATACACACAAAAGAAAGTCTCCGGAAATAAATCAGACTTTCTTATGGTATTGTAGACTGGGTCACATCAATGAGAGAAGGTTGACGAACTTACATGCAGAAGGATATTTGAATCCGTTCGAATATCAATCGTATGCCACTTGTCAATCCTGTCTCAAAGGAAAGATGACAAAGACTCCGTTCACTGGACACGGAGTAAGAGCGAGCGAGCTCTTGGGACTCGTACACAGCGACGTGTGCGGTCCAATGTCTACACATGCGCGAAGCGGTTATTCTTACTTCATTACTTTTACGGATGACTTTTCAAGGTACGGTTATGTCTTCTTAATGAAACATAAGTCCGAAGCCTTTGGAAAATTCCAGGAATATAAGAATGAAGTAGAAAAACAAACCGGCAAAAGTATTAAGACACTAAGATCGGATTGAGGTGGTGAATACTTGAGTGCCGAGTTCCTGGACTATTTAAAAGAGAACGGAATTCTCTCTCAGTTTACTCCTCCATACACTCCGCAACATAACGGTGTATCGGAGAGACGGAACCGAACCCTATTGGATATGGTACGGTCCATGATGAGTAACGCTGAGTTACCGCGATCATTCTGGGGATATGCACTAGAATCAGCTGCATACCTTTTGAACCGAGTTCCGACTAAGACTGTGCCTACCACACCATATGAGATATGGAGTGGGAAGAAACCCTATCTTCAATATCTGAAGATATGGAGATGTCCGGCTTTTGTCAAAAAGCAGCATGCGGACAAGCTCGAGGCACGCTCAGTACTGTGCAAGTTTGTGGGATACCCAAAGAACTCCAGGGGGTATCTCTTCTATTACGCAGAGGAACAAAAGATCATTGTTTCTCGTAATGCCCACTTTCTGGAACACCAGTTCATAGAAAAGGAAACAAGTGGGAGCGAAATAGAACTGGAAGAAATTCCAGAACAACAGACTATTACTGAAAGCTTAGTAGAACCAGAGGGTTCAAAAGAAAATGACATTCCTACGCCGCTCCGCAGGAGTAGTAGGCAGTCTCATCCGCCCGAGAGATACTACGGTTTTCTCATAGACGGGGATAAAGAGGATTGCATCATAGATTATGATGAGCCGACTAGGTTCCATCAGGCCATTCAGAGCGTTGACTCGGTAAAATGGCTGGATGCAATGCGGACCGAAATGGAGTCCATGTAGACCAACAAAGTATGGACGTTGGACGTTGCTCCAGATGGGGTAAAACCCGTAGGATGCAAATGGATCTTCAAAAGGAAGATTGGTGTAGATGGACAGGTTGAGACCTATAAAGCTAGACTGGTTGCAAAGGGTTTTCGTTAAAGACCTGGTTTGGACTATGACGAGACCTTTTCTCCAGTAGCTATGCTGAAATCCATTCGGATCCTTCTTGCCATTGCTGCCTTCCACGATTATGAGATTTGGCAGATGGACGTAAAGACCGCTTTTCTTAATGGAAATTTAGAGGAGTGTGTTTATATGGACCAGCCAGAGGGTTTCAATCAGAGTGGGAGCAGCGGAAAGGTGTGCAAGTTGCTTAAGTCCATCTATGGACTAAAGCAGGCATCGCGAAGATGGAACATCTGTTTTGATGAGACAGTCAAGGAATTTGGCTTTATCAAAAATCCAGATGAACCATGCATCTATAGTAGATTTGTAGCGAGAACTGTAGTATTCCTCGTTTTATACGTGGATGACATTCTCTTAATAGGAAATGGCATTCCTATGCTACAATCTGTCAAAGGGTTCTTGTCACAAAGGTTCTCCATGAAAGACCTGGGTGATACCTCATACATTCTGGGGATCCGGATCTATCGTGATAGATCCAAGAGGATACTGGGACTTTCACAGTCCAGGTACATCGACACCATACTGAAAAGTTTCAGTATGGAAGATTCCAAGCGTGGTAATCTACCGGCTTGTCATGGGATCACCCTCTCCAAAGAGATGTCTCCCAAGACTGATTTAGAAAGGGAACGCATGTCTATTATACCCTACGCTTCTGCGGTAGGCTCTATAATGTATGCGATGTTGTGTACCAGACCAGATATAGCTTATGCACTGAGTGTGGTAAGCCGGTATCAGTCAAACCATGGGTAGAAACACTGGATAGCAGTAAAGAACATTCTCAAGTACCTGAGAAGGACTAAGGAGATGTTCTTGGTGTATAGCGGAAAAGTCCTCCAGACCGAGGCCTTTGCGGACTCTAGCTTCCAAAGTGACAAGGATGATTCTAAGTCCATGTCGGGTTATGTCTTTACCCTCAATGGAGGGGCGGTGTGTTGGAAGAGTTCCAAACAGGAAACCATTGCTTACTCGACGATGGAAGCGGAATATATCGCTGTTGCAGATGCCGCAAAAGAAGCTGTCTGGGTAAGGAAGTTCTTAACTGAACTTCAGGTGGTTCCGTCCACTGTTGATCCAATACCTCTGTATTGCGACAACAACGGGGCTATAGCTTTAGCGAAGGAACCAAGGTCCCATCAGAAGTCCAGACACATCTTGAGGCGGTATCACCTGATCAGGAAGATTATGGGTCGCCACGAGATCGAGATTCGGAGAGTTTCTATGGAAGATAACACTGTTGATCCACTCACAAAGGCCTTACCCCAGACTTAGTTCGAGCGGCTGATCGAGATGATAGGTCTTCGATACGCCAGTACATGGCCTTAGTGCATGTGGGAGATTGTTAGTGTATATATCCTAGAGGCCATTACTGTATCATACTAGTTTGTATATTACTTAATGGAAGCTTGGGATATTCACGTTGTATAAACAATCTTGCTCAATATAGTAGTATGCTACTTGGTTTGTTTCTACTTCAATGTGTACATGTGTTTGTTTTAGTATATCGCCTATACACATTAGTGGAGCCCTTAGGATCTTTGCTTGATTACCAGCGTTGTGATGGCAGTCACACTAGTGGGGGCTGGGTAATCTATAAGCACATCCTTATGCAGGTCCCCAGTCGCAGGACTATCGAGACAGGGCATCGATACTCCGGAGTAGACTAGCGTATGCGCTTCTCATCCCAGTATGGGAGATGGTCTGTCCCACAGCCATCAGTACGTCGTACTGGAGATAGTATGCGGGTGCTTGTTGGATTACGAGTACACTGGACAGGACTCGTCGGGAACTGTTGGTTGGTACTATACCTATCGTCAGTTATCAGTTCCCAGGTGACATGAGTACAGCTTAGTCCGCTGACTTGACACTGTCACTTCGCCTCGAGTGTGTTCCCACTGTACTTAGATTACTACCCTACCACGGCTCAAAGGAGTCGTGCAAACAGGTAGTAGTTGGGTGCAGTCCCGAAGCACTTGGAGGCAGTGACGATTAGATAGGATTCGTCTCTCCCGGTATTGGGGGTTGACATCGCGCTGTGTCTAGGAGAGCCATTACACGAGTAGTCCCTGGCCAGGGCAAGCGAGATATACTGGTAGGTTTCCAGTGTTATCTCAGGGTGTTCTGGGCTTCACTCCGACATGACTTGTACCGATATTAGGGGACTGGCGTTTACCGCCCCCTAGGCCCGCCATGCGATGTATCAGACGAACAGACCGGACTGTATGGAGACTGTCACATTCAGGCTCAGTAGGAGTTCAGATGGGTTTCACCTCGTCAGTCTTCTTGTCGGCATCTACCTGGGGGTCGTTACGCACAGCTAGTGCCGCTTGCGGTCTGTGGTTACACCCACTGCCAGCGTAGTGTCGAGTCTTTAGATTCCCACACAGAGAGCTATTCGCCTTTAGGCAAAAGTGTAGAGGTCGCATTGTTTTGCGACAGGTCGCATGGTTTTGCGACAGGGTTCGGTCACACCCGTGCACTTGTGCACGTTTAGTGTCCGGACAGTTAACACTAGCGGGCTTTGGTTTAAGCCAGATCCTAGTGTACGATTTGGGATTGGTTTTATCTGGTATGTATTCGTGTTCCTCGGAATGCGGATGCGGGTGTGTATGCACAGTTGACAGAGAGACAGAGGCAGGGGATTCTCATTAGGGTTGTTGACTGTTGACTGTTGACTATTGACTTTTTGCTAAACCCTAATGAGAATATGAAATATAATTAACAATAATATTAATTAAGTATTATAGTGACATGGTTGTTGAGGGGTTGACTTTGTTGACTTGCTGACTTTGTTGACCGGTTGACTAGGTTTGACAAGTTGATCATCATCATAACAATAGCTATCATTTCATGGCAAAGACTTTTGCTTGCTTGTTTCTCTTGTGCAAAATGAGTGCATGAAATGATATGGCTATTTTGACTTAAACCATCACATAATACTTGATTGCTATTATTTGTTATGATGAATTTGGATTATGAGAGCCAAGAGGGGAAAAGTCTTTCTCATTTCTCTCATTTGCTTTCTCTCTCTTGCTTGAGCTCTCCCTCTTCCTCTTGCTCTCTCTCTAGTCTATGGTTCACTTGTCTCATGTGTTGAGAAGCAAGAACCATAAAGAAAAATCCCAACACACTCTCCTCTACTGACTCTAGTTCACAAGGTTTAGCAAACCAAGTGAACTAGTTTCTTCAAAGTCCGAAGAAGAAGCCAAAGGTAGAAGCTTTCGGGTGGATCGATCTTCGGCGAAAGGAGACGACGGGGTGAAGCCGATTCGTACACCATCAAGGGTTGAAGACGAAGGAGTTCAAGAAAGAAAGGTATAACCTCCTAACCGAGTAGTTAACAACTCCTAGTTAGGTTGTTAGATAGATAGTTTAACAAAGATCCGGTTTGAGTCCATGTTACCATCTTTAGAAAAATCGTTTTTCATCATTTCCGCAAGCCCGTAAGTACCGGGAGCGGTAGCATGGACTTACATGTCCCATTTTTCTTCATCACCGGGACGATGTTGGCGATCCATTCAGGATACTGGACCTCTTGGATGAAGCCAGAGTCGATCAGCTTCTTGATCATGGCGTTAATGCTCATCTAAAGCTCGAGCCGCATTCTTCTGGGTGCTTGTTTGATTGGCTTGACGTCCGGGGATATTGCCAGTTTGTGGACAGCAATCTCTGGGTCTAGTCCTGGCATTTCGGAATAGTTCCACGCGAAGCAATCTTTATGCTGCATGAGCACGTCCTTTAGCATAGCCACCTTTTCTTCGGACAGCAGCTCACTGACGAACGTCGGTCGTGGGTCACTTGCCATCCCCAAATCAATTTTCTTGAGGTTATCTGCAGTGGTATGTATCCCATCCTCCAGCTCTTTTGGCGCCGGTGGAAACTCTGAGATCACCTCATCATTATCGTTTCGAAGAACCGGGGGAGGTCATCCATATTCTCGGGCTCTTCTTCTGACAGTGTGATCACGTTACAGGTGCGAACTCGCTTCCTAGACCGATGTTGATCTGGTTCTATTCTCGTGGGTCTGGGTTCATGCTTTTGTGGTGGGGTTACCCTCCAGCTGTTGGACAGAGCGAACCTGCCTTGCTGATATTGGTCTTCGACCCAGTTCTTGAGGGTGAAGCAGTCCTCGAGGGGATGTCCTATTGCCCTATGATAGGAGCAATAGTCCGGGTGAGAGACTTCGCCTGCTTGCTCGGGGTGCTTGGACTCTGGGAGGGTAATCATTTGATGTTTTATGGCAAGATCGAGTATCTCCCTTGTCTTGTCTTGGGCAAAAGAGTATGCTCGACCCCTCTTCTTTATCAGAGATGAACCCTGGTTGCTCGATTCTCGATCGCGGGGCTTCTTTGTCCCGCTTTGTCATTGTCGAGCGCCTTTCCCATTCCTTGGTTTGTTTCTGCCTCTGCATCAGACCTTTTGTACAATGGGTTGACAAGGAGGAGCATTTTCATCTTTCGCAGTTTGTTGAAGAAGGAGTTGCGTCCTAGCTTTTTCGTAGATGGCCATTTCGCGATTATGGTCATCTCGAACCTTTTGACCTGCTTCCCTTATAATCTTGTCCATTTGTTCTTCGAATGACGGACTGAGCATTTTCATGGCGGGAGCTTGTTCTGGTTCAGGGTTAGCATATTCCCACCGAGCATCTCCTTCTTCATCAAAGTCATGTATGACGTAGCAGTTGCGGAGTAGCTCCCGTTTCTTGGATTGAACATACCCAAGCCCGGTCATTTCCATTCTTCTGTTGGGCAACTTTCGTTGAGTCCCAGGAACGTTCCAGATCCTGTCATAGAACTTAGCTTTCCGAGCGGCCTGTTTGAAAGGTACGCCTTGGCGTATTAACAGCCTTTTTAGTCCGTTCGTGTAATATCTGGGCAAATGGATGGGCTGGAGCCTATCTAGCGTAGAATCCGTGCCATGCCATATTTCCTTCTCCACTTTGGTCTCCCCGGATCGGTAGAATAGGATCGCCTTTTCACCTTTTCGTGTGGGAGGGACGTAGAATGTCTGTAGTTCTTCCACAATGTAGGTATCAAGCGCGTCTAGCTCTTTATGATGCTTTGGCGGAACCATGGAAACTTGCAAACTTTGCTCTTCATCAGCGAATGTTTGTATTGAAGGACGAGCAGATAATATAGCATTGACCCCATCTTCCGAGTCGCTGCCAAAGATTAACATAGGAGTGGATGGTCCCGGCTTGTTGTACTAGGGCGGACCTGAGTAAACTATCTCTTCTTCCTCATCGGTGTCGCTCCTGAAGACCGGAATGGTGGTGATAGCTTTTTTCTTCGATTTGTGACATCTTTCCGTGTCCTCAAAGTCTGGCAAGAAGTATTTTGCATCGTCGTACTTGCGGACTTCATTCATGGAGAATGGGTTTAACTCTCCTGTCACAGTATACTCGAGACCATCATTGAAATACTTCATACACTGGTGTTGTGTAGAAGGGATGATGTTGTACTCGTGTAACCAGGGCCGACCGAGCAAAGCATTGTAGCATTTCTTGGCGTCAATGACATGAAATTTAATATCCGGGACAAGTAACCCAAAGCGCAGTGTCAATATTACTGACCCAAGCGTCCGTGATGACTGAGAATCGAACCCGGAGATGGTGATTTTATCACGAGCGAGGTGTTGAACGCTCATGCAGATTTCCTTTAGCACCCTTGCGTTAAGGAGATTTACGGAAGACCCATTGTCAACCAGGATTTTGCCTATCTTTATATCGTGACAATATCCGGAGACATAGAGGGGATGGTTGTGCTCGCACGTCCCAAGGAGGAGATCTTCATCACCGAAGGTGATATCGGGTGCGTGCATTTCTTCTAGCTCGTCCTTCATCCTTTCTTCGGCGAGGAAAGCTTGGAATTGCTCTGGCTCTTGTAGCGCCTTGATCAATGAATCTCTTGCTTCTTTGGATAATAAAAGGGCGTCGAGAATGCTGAGATGCGAGGGTTGCTTCCTCAAGTGCGCCAGAACGTTGTAGTCCACCTTGTTCCTTTTTGGCGGGTCCTTGGCAGTCAGCTCTTTGACGACTTGGTCATCAAGGATGATATCTTCAGGGACCTTTTCTTTTTCCTTATATTTTCTATTCGACCCACTGTTCGAGGGCCCAAGATTCTTTTCGGGCAGTGTACGATTGCGCAATTGGATATTTTCGCAGGTATTTGGTTCTTCCTCTTTTCTCGAGGTGGACTCTTTAAAGAGGGGACCGAGAGCCATTTCTTCGTCAGAGTCGCTCCCAAATGTGAGAACTTGCGATCCCCTGGCGTTGACCATGCAACAGTTGCCGGTAGTTCTTTTACGCTCCTCGGTCGTATTTCTTTACTCCCGACGAGTTTTGCATTTCATTCGCTTAAAATGTTGTCGGTGAGCAACATATCCTTGCCACCATCTTTTAAACGCGTCGCACTCTTTGGTGGGGTGCGAAATCTTTCGATGATAAGAGCAGTAACTAGGATGTGTTTCTGCTTCACCAGGGGCATTCACTTCGGAGGATGGCAACTTCATTCTTATTGATATGGCTTCGGTGAACCTTTTCCTCGTCTTGAACCTGTTTTTATTCGCGGCGGATGTGCTTTGATCAGGCGGAGGTGTTTTGACCCTTTCGTCCAGTCGCCGTCGTTTGGCCTTTTAAAATATTGCCATCTCACGCTCCCGATCAGCTTTACTTTTCATAAGAGATTCGTTTAGGAATGCGTCGTTCATTTCGTCTGATGGCCCTAGAAGCTCTGGTTCAGGATTTGCCCCCAGTTTATCTGTGTAAGGAGCTTCTTCATCGTTCATCGATGAGTGAGAGATCACATGGCAACTTGCTACGGAATCCTCAGATTCGTCCGACGAGTCTTCACCATCATCTCCGCCTTCAAGGACGTGGCCAAGGAACTCTTGGAGCGTGATTGGAGTCCGCGCCTTCTGGTTATACTCTTCCAGCGCGTCTATCTGTTTTTGCAGGTCCGTGCGCTTGTCGCCAGGCTTCACGGGCTTCTTGGATTTCTTCTTATTTTTCGAAGATTTCGATGGTTGGGTATGAACACTTTGGCTATCACCACCAATCTTTGGAGTTGGGCGCGGTTTCAGCATTCCTTCGATGATCTGGGGTTCCAGCGGATTCTTTCAACTGATCGCCGGGCATGTCTGGAGATCATTCAGCATTCTTTTGGTTTTGGCTGAAAGAACGACCTCCCATGGGGCTTCTTCAACAAAAGAGCATGATGCCACCGATGTGTCCGTCTTTTTAGGAGTGTGCGGTTGTGGTGGGCTTACTTTCCACTTCTCAGACAGCGCAAACTTGCCTTGTTGGTATTGATCCTCGATCCATCCCTTGAAGACGAAGCAATCTTCGATTGGATGGGTTACCGTTTGGTGGTAAGGGCAATAATTGGGATTATTCACTTCGCCGGGTTGCAATGGTCGCTTTGGATTCGGCAAATCGATAACCCTGTTGCGCATCGCTAGTTCGAACAGCCTCTTTGTTTTGTCCCGTGGGAATGAGTAAGGGCGCTTCATTTTCTCATTATAATAGCGCCGTCTCTCTTCCAATTGATCCGTTAGTCATGGAGCACCGGGCTGTTGTTGGGTATTCGCAACGAAGGTCGCCTTCCCTTTACCCTTTTCGTTCCGCGGTTTCGGCTTCGGAGGAGACGGTCTATAACCCATCTAATCCATCTGGGCTAGCTTGTCGATTAAAGCCTGGAATGTGGTCGGTTTGAAGAACATCATGAACTGTGAAATAGTTGCATGAGGGTCTAGAGTGCCCACGAACATACCCACTGCCGGCGCTTCTTCGATGCACTGTTCACATTTTGACCACATATTTCGCCATCGGATTGCGTATTGTACCCATGTCTCGCCTGGCTTCACCCTTGCTTTGATCAATGCCGTTATTGGGGTGCGTTCGCTAGCACTTGCGAATCGTTGGGTGAATAACAACTCCATTTCTGCGAAAGTCTTGATGGAGTCGTTTGGAAGTTCGGAGTACCACTCAAACGCCATCTCCGATAAGCTGCCGACGAATTGGCGGAGCAAAAGCTTATCATCACTCCCGGTGTTGCCACAAAGAGCCCTGAACTGAGCGACATGTTGATGGGGATTGCATGTCCCCTTGTATACGTGGAATTTGGGGATCGTGTAGCCCGGAGTGTACTTTATCTGGTCATACCAGCCTGGATATGGTCGCCCAGTTTTCACGACTTGGACAGCCGCTTCATTAGCCTGGTAAGCTCATATTTGCTGAGCAATATAGTCATCCAGGGCGTCCTTGGAAATAGTTTCCTCTTTGGCCGCCGAAAGAGCCGGAGGAGGATTCGACGTCTCCCCTTTGTCGTCTTCAATAATGATCGGAGGGTCTTCGGCTGGAGGATCCGGCTGTATCATCATCCCGACCATGTCTTGGAAGAGAAGTTCCATTCTCTTTATATTATCCGCTTGCTCTGCGGCTTCTTTGTCCTTCTTTTCGAGGACTCTGCGAAGGAAGTCAGCATCGGTTTCTTATTCATAACGCTGTTCCGATGTCGCCTCCGGGCTTTCTTTTGGTCCGGTGAGTGCGGCCATTGCAGTCAGCATCTCCTGAAGCTTTTGCTGTTGTTGTTCCTGGGCCCTTGTTATTGATCGGGTAAGCGGTCGATGGCCTGTCAAAGTGCGGCTTTCTTCTTTTCCAGAAGTCATGTAAACAGTGTGTACCATCATGCCCCCAGACTTGGGGCGTTTGGGCTCATCGCCTTTACGATTTGCCGAAGTTACAGGGTTTTCTTTGGCTTCCTCCCCTTTTGAGCAGTTGAAGTCGAGGGGGGCGTCGCAGCGGGCACCCAGACAGCTGTTGCCTTTTGTGGCTTAGCAAGACGGTTCTCTTCTTGTTGAACCTTCATTTTCTGCTATCGGCGGAGATAATCCTGATCGATCACTGACTCCTGGACCTGTCGCCAGACATTGTAAACTTTGGAGGACAGCCGCTGAGGGGGCTGCTTCGGCTTTGCTTCTGTGATATTCTCCGCGGGTGGAGGAGATCTTTTCAATACGGCGGTAGGAGAATTCCTGCGCACCTTGTTCAGCAGCTCAAAGCTGTTCCCAGTTGGAACAGCAGCATTGACTTCCACCGTTGGGGCTGGTGGAGTTAGCCCAGAGGGGGAGTTGCCCCCAGCCTTCCTTATTCAGCGCCAGTGACGACGTCGAGCGTGTCGAGCTGATGGAGTCGGTTCGGTGATAGGGATGGCTTTGTCTTGCCCCTTTTTCAGGTGAGGGGATGTTGTTGACGTCAGCCTCTTAAAGACTGATGTCCGTTGAGAGGCGATATCCAACCGGTCAAAACAGGCTTCTGAGCAGGGACGGGAACCGTAGCAGGAGCTGGAACGGTCAGTCATGTAAAGACCGACCCTTTGGCAGGAGAGGCCGCCTTGACGACTTCGTAGGCAGGGTTGGTTACTCTTTTTGGAATAACCTTCTCTTGAATTGCAGGCTTCATCTCGGGCCCACAGGAACTTCGGCCCAATCTGTCGAAGACTGAAGTGCTGGAGCTGGACGACCCGTTGAGGGGGGCCGCAGTAGTTGTAAGCCGATCTAAGACCGACTTCTTGGGAGCTTCTGGTGTTGATACAGGAGTGCCAAACCTCATTGGTGGTATCATAGTCCCGAAAAACAATCCGGTGGTGGCCTGAGTCACCTGGTCCACCGCATCGTGAACAGAGAAGCCGCTTAGGGCCCATAAGCTATGCCTCCGGATGAAGCGGAACATGAATTGCAGTTGCAGTTGGAACACTTTGCGTAAGTAGATGCCATTGATCCTTCGCTTTCTGCACCAAGAAAAACGCAAAATCTCAGTACTTCGAACCCAAGGGCAACCATTAGCAAGCCGCGATTCGTTCGCGAACACGGAACAAGAAATGTGGAGTGGAAAGAGGAAAAGGTCCCACCGGGCGTGCCAGAATCTGTTCCCCTCCGAAAGACGCGGCGAACGTCTCACCTGATATTTCTGGGCAGATGCTAATTGGAGCTATCTGTCCACCTCTCCGAAGATGCCAAGTTGATTTATGGCACCATGTATCGAAGGTTTAAACGGATGCGGCCGATGTTGCAGACTTTGTCAGATCCCCCCTCGTTTGAGGGGTTTTTGATTGTGGGGGCGTTCTTCCCTGCAGGCGCCTGCAGTTAATTACGCTACCCGCATCGCGGCAACAACTTTCTCCTTCTCCGTATGGTCACTTCGTGTCGTGGGTGTTTGTTTTGTGTTTGGTTGCCGGTGGATTATATACGGAGACTAATTTATGTTGTCTCCCGTAGGGCGTGGACTTGTCAAAATCCGTATCTTTCTTAGATTTGGGTTTGGGGGTTGGGTTTAAGGATACGTTAGCCTCATTTGAGACTAAGATCAGCTTAAACATTTGTTAAGGATACGTTAGTCTAATTTTAGACTAAGATCGACTTAACGGGATCGTTTAGATCCAACAAGAGAGCAATTGGGCTCTATTGTTTAGTTTAATGACATTGCGATCGATTAGTTTAAGGACAATACGGTCCATTGTTAGTTTAAGGACATCTCGGTCCATTGTTAGTTTAAAGACATCGCGGTCGATTGTTAGTTTAAAGACATCGCGGTCGAGGTTAAGGACATCATAGTTCGTGGGTTTAAGGACCCCACAGTCCGATGTTAGTTTAAAGACATCACGGTCGAGGTTAAGGACATCATAGTCCGTGGGTTTAAGGACCCCACAGTCCGATGTTAGTTTAAAGACATCACGGTCGAGGTTAAGGACATCATAGTCCGTGGGTTTATGGACCCCACAGTCCGGTGTTAGTTTAAAGACATCACGGTCGAGGTTAAGGACATCATAGTCCGGGGGTTTAAGGACCCCACAGTCCGTAAAATGTGTGGTTGTCGGGACCCGTCACCTCTCTGACGACGTTGAAGGTTACAACGACAGATATCAGAGGAGTAACGAGATGTACCCTCGAACCAGTGTGAGAGATCTGTAGCCCAGTTTGGGACTAAGATAGGTTGAATATTTATGAGCAGATGTGCTCAATTCAATATAAGTTGAGGACTTATGGCCAGAATTGGGCTAAGTCCAACTAAAAATGTTTAACATTTTTAGTTACTCTGGCTATTAAGCCTTTATTTGGGCTCAGCCCTTTTAATAATGCTAGGCATTGGACTCTGACAATTTTTTGTCTTGTATTGAATGCATAGCATTCATCAGAACAGAGTGCATTCTGACAATGCGCCACGTGGCGCGCCAGGCGCTTTGCGCCAGTCAAAGAGAGCATTACGCTTCTGTCGGGTAGGGCACATGAAGAGGACACGTGTCGCGCTTAGCGATAGTTTATTAGCGCATTGCGCTTTTAATTTATGAGCGCTTTGCGCTGATTTAGGGGCGCGCCAGTGAGTGACACGTGGCGCGCTCGGCGCTGAGCGCCTGTCTATGAGCGCAGCGCTCTGTTTTAAAAGCGCAAAGCGTAAGTGGTGTCTATGGTTGACACGTGGCATGTTTTGGCGCTGAGCGCCGATCCAAGGAGCGCAATTCATGAGTGCAAGGCACTTTCTGATAGCGCAAAGCGCATTTGATCAGATTTAAGATCAAAGAACAAATTTATGTTCTTCTTAAAGGAGGCTTTGCCTCCATATTCAAGAACAAAAGTTCTTGTTTTCATAAAAGGCTTTTCCTTTATAGATCAAAGATCTGTGAATGAAGTGAAATACTTCTTTTATATTTATATATTTTTTTATGATTAGATCTTTTGATCTTTTGCTTTTTATTAAAGACCTTTGTCTTTTTCAGATCTATGATCTTTTTAAAAGACGATTCTTCTTTTTACGAGATGGTTTCATCCCTGTTGTTCAAGAACATAGTTCTTTACCTTGAATATGAAGAAATGATCTTCTTTTTTCTACGAGCTTGCTCTTCTTTCTCTCAAAGTTTGCAGAGGGGTTTTCTCTCTCTTTTTTTTGTCTATGAGACTTGAAGTCTAGGGGCCTTTATATAGGGCCAAATGACTTGTAAAATCAGTTTTAAGAGATCTTTCTCTGATTGATTTGGGAATATTTCCCACCGTTGGATCTTTGTTCCTAGGGCTTCTGTTTTACAGAAGATAATTTTCTTGTTTTAATAAGATTGGAAAGATCTTTTCATAACAGATTTTTAGTTCCGATTAATTAATAATTTATTATTAGTAGATCTTTTGATCTAACGGTGGGGGATTTTTAATCCCAGCGCTGGCGCACCTACGTTCGACACACGGCGCGTACCGCAACTGAGCTAGTGCGCCTGTGTTTGACACGTGGCACGCAGTGCAGAGCGCATCGCAACTGCGCTAGCGCACCTGTGTTTGACAGCGCAGCGCAACTGCGCTAGCGCACCTGTATTTGGCACATGGCGCGCAGCGCAGAGCGCTGGATCTGAAGCGTTGCTTCAACTTTTAAATTTTGAATTTTAAAAACAGAGCTTTGCTCTGATTGGGGGAAACACGGATACAGACGGATACTATAAAACTGTAAATCGGTATAATTTGCTGAATATTAAAACACAAGCACTATTATTTATTAAATAGATATTGATATAATAATATTAACATGGATAACATATTCAAACCGATTAATAACTATAAAAGTGGTATTGATTAACCATGCACAAGAAAGTTCCGTTTAGAAATTCAGCGTCACCCTGATTTGTAAAATAGCTTAAAAATAACAAACGTTCTCCAAAAGGGACGTGTATTATACCAAAACAAAGATAATTCAATAAGGTTTTCATTTTTATAAGTTGAAGTATCTCAGGTCGTTCCTACAAAAATCCATGAACATTAGAAGTTGAAAGTTTGATGCTGGAATTTCTCTGGACAGCAGTTTAGAGATATTTTCATTTGCATTTTACGTTATTTAAACAATTTATTTTGCAAGTAAATATTTCATAGAGTTATATTATTCTGAATTAGATTCATAACGAACTAAATAACGTATACTAATGATTTTTCTATGATTTATAATGAAATTTATAAGGTAAGGTGTACAGTAAATTTCAGATTTGTCGTATCCGCTTTGCAACGACGTTTCAAGTGTAAACTATAATATTTTCAAACTATATTTTGTATAATATTATAAAATGCAGATTATAAACTAAATAAAGATAATAATAAGAAATATTACGATGATATATATTTTTATAGATATAATTATAGCATGTCGCAAGTTGTAAACTTTCATACATTTTATATTATAAAACCGATTAACGTTAAATAACTACGGTGTATAAATTATATAGATATAGCTGTATGATGATGATGATGATGATGATGATGATGATACGGAAACATATAAATAAATCACATAAAGCATATCATGTAGCAAGTTGTAAACTTGCCTCGATCGAATCACGCGACAGATACGCACGGCACGTCTGACGTCGGTAAATCGTCGCAACGTACACGCGGCACGCGGGACAGTCCAAGCAAAGTAAGAGGGTGATCACGCAGGTAAGGTACGTTAACTGGATCACTCGGATCGTCAACGACGAGCACGGCTCCGGCGGTGATCAAAGGAATCAAGAAACAAGATCAAGAAAAAGAAAGAAGAAAGAAGAAGAAGAAGTAAGAATAAGAGGCTGTGTATTAAATAAGGAAAGAAAAAAAATTAAATAAAATATATATAAATATATATATGCAGGAAAGAGAGAAAGAGAGAAAGGGATTGTTAGTTTGTTAGGAAATTAGTTTAGATTTAAATTTAAGAAATCTTTTATTAGTTAACTAAATTTTAATTTGTATCAGTTTATAAAATCAATATTATATAAATAAAAGTTGATATTCTGTTAAATACAAACAAAGTCCAAAACATGCTCGGGTCGGGTCTAAAATTCAGTTTTAAAATACGAAAAATATACATGTCGACTAAAATTAAAGTTGGATATCCGGGTAACGAAAATGCATACCCCCAAGAACGGATGCACGTACGTTCGCGTAGTCATCCAAACAAGTCTGTTTCACTGAACGGTACGAGAATAAGATGCGCGGATGCTACCACAGGATAAAGGGTATCAAGCAGGCCATGCAATGTATATTTAAAATATTTTATGTGACTTAAATGTTATATAAAAATGCAGATGCCAAGTAAAATGCTAGTATGCAAATGAAAGTGCACGAGTCCACGTATCAAGTCAGGATAAATCATAAACATGAATCAATACAGGTTTCAAGTATGTGGGTCTGGTCGGATGCAAATATAGATGTCAAATATACTATTCGCACCCAAAACACAATAATTCAAGAAAAATACTAAAAATAATGGAATACGTGCACTGGAATTGGTATAAATGAAATAGGGTGTTACATTATACCCAACTACAAAAAGAATTTCGTCCTCGAAATTCCCAGAACAAGAAAAGATAAACAAACATGAAAATACGAGAAGAGGTGTGGAAACTTCTGTCGAATCTCGTCTTCTCGTTCCCAAGTCGATTCTCCGTGCGAGAGATTTTCCCAAGAAACAAGTACAAGAGGGATAACCTTGTTCTTAAGGACCTTTTCTCTTCGATCAACGATCGATATCGGTCGTTCCTCAAAGGTCAAATCCTCTCTTATAGTCAGCTCCGAATGATCCAGCACGTATGTTTCATCTCGAACATACTTACGAAGTTGAGATATATGAAACACGTCATGAACATTCGCCAAAGATTGTGGTAAAGCCAATCGATAAGCCACTTCTCCAACACGCTCCAAAATCTCGAAAGGCCCCACGAATCGAGGACTAATCTTGCCTCGACTTCCAAAACGAATCACTCCTCTAGTCGGTGATATCTTCAAGAATACCAAATCACCAACAGCGAACTCTAGAGGTCTTCTCGATGTATCGGCCCAACTCTTCTGCCGGTCTTGTGCTGCCTTCATATGATTCTGGATAGTATTAACCTTCTCAACTGTTTGCGCGATCAAATCCGGTCCCAACAATCTTCGTTCTCTAACATCGTCCCAACAAACGGGTGAACGACACTTGGCGACCATACAACGCTTCGAATGGAGCCATCTGAATAGTCGCCTGAAAGCTGTTGTTGTAAGAAAACTCCACCAAGTGTAGATGATCCTCCCATGAACCCTTGAAGTCTAACATGCAAGCTCTCAACATGTCTTCAAGAGTTTGGATCGTTCTTTCCGACTGGCCATCTGTCTGGGGATGATAAGAAGTGCTAAACTTCAATAATGTCCCCAAACTTTCCTGTAAACTCCTCCAGATGTGCGATAAGAATCGGGTATCACGATCAGAAACGATGCTCACAGGTACTCCATGCAATCTCACAATCTCCTGCATGTACCATTCTGCTAACGTTTCCGTTGACTGACCAACTCGAAATGGTATGAAATGAGCTGCCTTGATCAATCGATCAATAATCATCCAAACTGCATTGTTGTCCTTTGGACTCTGCGGTAAAGCTGTCACGAAATCCATGGTTATATGTTCCCACTTCCACTGAGGAATCCGAAGTGGTTGCAATAAACCAGCTACCCTTTGAAGTTCAGCCTTAACTTGCTGACACACCAAGCACTTCACTACAAAGCGGGCAATCTCCCTTTTCATGCCTTCCCACCAGAAATGCTGTCATAGATCACGGTACATCTTCGTGCCTCCTAGATGTACGGAATATGCGGAACTGTGTGCCTCCTTCATAACTTCTTCACGAATGTCTCCTTTTGGCACACACAAACGGCTACCATATCGCAACGAACAATCTTAATGAATTAACAAGTCCGTTCGAAGTCCAGCTTCAACCTGTTCTTGAAACTTTTGCAATCTTGGGTCCTATGACTGTGCTGCTTTAATATTCTCGATCAACGACGACTGTACTTGCAGCTGCATCAACTGTCCCGATAAGTGCGATAGCACGATCTCCAACTAGAATCTCCGAAAATCTTCGATAAGCTCCTTCCGTGCAGTCAACGTCCGAATTGCTGGCAACCGACTAAGCGCATCCGGCACAACAATAACTTTCCCCGGATGGTACTTAAGATCAAGATAGTAGTCAGCCATCAGCTCCAACCATCTACGCTGCCTCATATTAAGCGCTTTCTGTGTGAACACATGCTTTAGGCTTTTGTGATCGGAGAATACTTCGACCCTTTCGCCTAATAAGTAGTGTCTCCAAATCTTCAAAGCGAAAATCACTGCTGCAAGCTCCAAATCATGAGTTGGGTAACTCTTCTCATGGGTCTTCAACTGTCTCGATGTGTAAGCTATAACCTTCCCATGCTGCATTAAAACACATCTCAAACCTTTCCCAGATGCGTCGCTGTGAATCACTAATCCTCCGGAACCGTCTGGTACGGTCAAAATAGGAGCGGTTATCAACCTTTGCTTCAATGCCTCAAAAGCTGACGCACATCTATCCGTCCATTTGAACTGTACTTCCTTCTGCGTAAGATTGGTCAAAGGCTCAGCTAAGCGAGCAAAATTCTCCACGAACCTTCTGTAATACCTGGCATGTCCAAGAAAACTTCTGATCTCTGCTACGTTCTTCAGAATCGGCCAATCTTGAACTGGTGCAATCTTTTCAGGGTCAACGGCGATTCCATCTCCGGATACAACATGCCCTAAAATCTTCACTTATTCATGCCAAAACTCGCACTTGCTCATCTTTGCATACAATCTTTCTTGCCTCAATATCTGCAGTGCGATCTTTCAAGTGTGTGCATGCTCTTCAATGCTCCTCGAGTTGACCAGAATATCATCGATGAACACCACTATAAACTGGTCCAAGAACGGTGAAAATATTCGGTTCATCGAGTCCATAAATATCGCCGGTGCATTTGTGACTCCGAATGGCATCACTAAATACTCGTAATGTCCATACCGAGTTCGGAACGCAGTCTTGAAAATATCTTCTGATTTAACTCGAACTTGATGATATCCGGACCACAAATCCAGCTTCGAGAATACCCTCGCGCCACCGAGTTGCTCGAACAATTCGCCAATACGAGGGATCGGGTACTTGTTCTTAATAGTCACCCAGTTTAATTCTCGATAATCGATGCACGTCCTTCTTGTTCCATCTTTCTTCTTTACTAGAAGAACTGGAGCTCCCCAAGGTGAATTGCTGTCACGACCCGATGTTTGGCCCGTGACCGGCACTTAACCACGTAACGTCTATAGGTGTAACGCAGCTAAGTGAACCGAAAACCCAGAAACCAAACCAGTAAAAGTAGAGAGTGTTTAAGTTTTAAATGGAAGTATTTATTAAAGTGAAAAAAATTCTTAAGTAGATAATCACCAAGATAGCAATATACGATGCCGTAGCGAAGATCAAGATCCACAAGTGCGAACATCACAGATAGAATAAACTGCAAGTACAGTCGGCTCACAACGAGCTCAACACCAGAATTCAAATAATATACATCATCGTCCTCACACTGTCTCTAAGTCAAATACATACATGGAAGATGGAGAATACTAGATACAACAATATACATAACTGAAAGATAAACAGATACCGCACAAAACCCACCTATCAGCAAAAGAGCTAGTACAACAACTATGGGGGTATCTGTGTCAAAAGATGCAAAACGCAGCCTGCCGCGACTACTCCGAAGGGCAACCTGCAAACACTGTGGCACAACGGGGGTGAGTTGCTAACTCGTGAATAGAGATAACATATAAAGGTAATCGCGAGCATGCACGTACTGCGCTACTCTATCATATGCCAACAGATGATATCAATGTGTGATAAGAAGTATGTGCAATAATCATGCAAGTGCTCTATCAGGTAATATAACTACAGGATGAGATACAATAATGAATGCTGAGCATGGGAAGTATAACATCTACACGGAATGTCAACGTGGAATATGTAATCGGTGTCCATCAATGCACCCCAAATCCCAACAACCCAGACGCCGGCACTCCCATCGGCCCTCAAATCCTGTACATCACTGAAAATCACGAATTCCCAACATCGGCACCCAAATATCATAAATACTCGTGTCTAGCATCGACACGCAAATCTTCCTATATCGGACATCCGTCAGTCCGGGTCAGCCCCCTCTCTCATATGTCTATCGGGCATCCGTCAGTCCGGGTCAGCCCTCTCTCTCATATATATCGAGCATTCGTCAGTCCGGGTCAGCCCCCTCTATCTCATATATATCGGGCATCCGTCAGTCCGGGTCAGCCCCTTCTATCTCATATATATCGGGCATCCGTCAGTCCGGGTCAGCCCCCTCTATCTCATATATATCTCACTCTAGCATCGAGAAAACATAGGGTGGACGCACCGAAATATCATATCAAGGGAACCGGGTTTTTAAATGATTACATATTTGAAATAGCCACGGTTCCCAAATCCAGAAATCACATGTAATCCAAACCAATATGCAGGTCAATGTGATGTGATATGTGCATCAAGTACGAATATCATGTCAAGTCGCATAAAAGATGAGCTACAACATAATGATCCGATGTGATATATGCATCAAGTATGAATATCATGTCAAGTCTCATAAAAGATGAGCTACAACATAATGATCTGATGTGATATATGCATCAAGTATGAATATCATGTCAAGTCGCATAAAAGATGAGTTACAACATAATGGTCATGGAAATTCTACAGTGTGAGTGTCATAGCAATTACTAACGGTGTGTGTGTAACATGCAGGATAGTGCTCGTGCAACATGAACCGTTAGTAACGGTGCAGTGTTCTATCAATTATAGTTTATATACATATGGAAGGAAATGTGGTATGCACTAAATAGTAGCCATGAACAATCAATGTACAGAAATGTAGCTATAAGATCCTATCAGCCCTGACGTAGAACGCCATGCGGGCGATATCCCAGTAGATGTTAAATCTACTCACCGTAGTCTCTCGCTAGGTATAGCTGATGACTTGTTTCCCCTTCTTCGCAGCGTCCGTCTCACTCGCCTGCGAACCTAGAATTCCACAGAATATCACGCATAAGCTCAAAACCATACAAACACGACATTTAAAGTCAACTAGAAACCCGTGTCGCAAACCAAGCGAGCGTGTGCGCGATACGCTAAAACGTGTGATTACGCGCCTGAAGTCACTCCGACGCGTCGCGATACGCAGAAACCCCAAACCCACACACACGTATCATGCGTGTCGCGAAAGATTAAAAAAATACGGGAAATAGGATATTCTACTCAAGATTTTGATACAGAACAGATATTATAAAAATAGATATACCAAAATACTCCACATAGAAGCAGGCTCCAGTGTACCAAACCCCAACACACCCATCTGGCCGCAAATTGCGGCCAGAATGAATATTCCGGCGGCCTTTCTGGGGAATTGGGCTCCCAGGTTTTGTGTGCGCACTCTATACCCCCTATACATGCTACAGTAAATCCAATTTCATTCTGAAATAACTCGGGTAGCAGCAGATTCTACAGAGCCCTATTTCTAGCTAAAAACCACACTTTTACACTAAAATGATACCTTATGGTATTTTTGTGAAACCTGAAGCAAAACCCAGTCTAAAACCACACTAATAACCCATTACCAAGCTAACCAAGCCATAAAAATGTTACTTTACACATATCATCACTAAATCCCATCAATAGCACTAAAAATGCACAAAAATGTGATATTTTGCTAAACATACTGCAAGTTAAGGAGAAAGGGTGCTAAACATGAGTTAATACCTTCTAAAGGCCTTAAGAAACACCAAAATTTCCAGCTCCCTCCTCAAGCATGACGATTTGCCTCCAAACACCTCAAAAACGCATTTTTCCAAAGGTTTTGTGAAGGAAAAAGTGGTTTTTGTATTGGATTTGTGTAGAGATCAAAGAGAAGTGAAAAGGAGAGGGAAAGGTGAAGAAAATCTAGGGTTTTGGCTGCTGCCTCTGCAGAAATTCTGCAATGAGAAAGGAGAGAGAAAAGAGGGGAGAAAATGGTCACCAAAGTCAAATGTTCACCTAACCACCATGCTTCTATTTTCTATTGCTAATTGATTTTTTTACAAAGGGTTTTGTTTTGATTACAAAGGTGGGAATAAATTATCAACCATGCAACAAAAGAAATGGTTAACATGATACACTAAAAGACCTAAGTCACAAAATTGGCTAAGTGTGCAAGTGTACACTACAAAGGAAAATTTTCCAATTAGGGTAAACCCGACTAAAATAACTAATAATCCTATGTACACATATATAATAACACGCACAATTACTAATTAACACGAAAACATTCTAACGAAATTTCAAAGTGTTACAATCTACCCCCCTTAAAGAAATTCGGTCCCCGAATTTCAAAATCTAACTATACGTACCTTCAAAAAGGTGGGGATACCTCTTCCTCATCTCGCTCTCGGTCTCCCAAGTGACCTTCTCGCTGCTCTGACCACGCCAAAGTACCTTGATTGATGGTATGTCCTTCGATCTCAATTTCTTCACTTGTAGATCCAAGATCATCACCGGCTGCTCTACATAGGAAAGGTCGCGCTCAAGCTGGATCGTCGGGTGCTGAATCGCATGCGAAAGATCATTAAGATATCTGCGGAGCATCGAAACGTTAAATACGGGGTGCACGTCTGGAAAACTGGGCGGAAGGGCTAACCGATATGCAACCGCACCAATACGCTCGAGGAACTCGAAGGGGCCCACAAATCTGGGACTAAGCTTCCCCTTCTTCCCAAATCTCATGACACCTTTCATTGGGGAGACCCTTAAGAAAACATGGTCAGCAACAGAAAACTCAAGTCTGCGCCGCCGACGGTCCGCATAAGATCTCTGCCTACTCTGGGCTGCTCTCATCCTATCGCGAATCAACTGGATCTTCGCGGTTGTCTCCTCCACAATCTGCAGCCCTAAGAGACTGCTCTCACTGAGCTCTGTCCAACAGGTGGGCGATCTGCATCTCCTCCCATAAAGAGCCTCAAACGGTGCCATCTGAATGGTTTCCTGGTAGCTGTTGTTGTAGGAGAACTCTACTAAGGGTAAATGATTATCCCAGCTACCTCCGAAGTCTAATACGCACGCTCTGAGCATGTCCTCGAGAGTCTGAATAGTCCGCTCTGACTGTCCGTCGGTCTGCGGACGAAATGCTGTGCTGAAACTCAAACGAGTACCCAAGGCCTCCTGAAGTCTCTGCCATAGCCGGCTGGTAAACTGGGTGCCTCTGTCGGACACGATACATGTTGGAACTCCGTGCAGTCGTATAATCTCGCCGATGTAAATCTGGGCATACTGAGAAAATCCGAAAGTCGTCTTCACCGGTAGGAAGTGAGCCGCTTTCGTCAAACGATCCACGATCACCTAGATGGAGTCATACCCTCGACTAGTCCTGGGCAAACCCACAATGAAGTCCATAGATATCTGTTCCCATTTCCACTCCGGAATGGGTAACGGTTGTAGCTCTCCCACGGGCCTCTGGTGCTCAGCCTTGACTTGCTGACAAGTCAGGCATCTCGACACAAAATCTGCGATGTCTCTCTTCATTCCGTCCCACCAGTAAACACCTCTCATGTCATGGTACATCTTGGTGGAACTGGGATGAACACTGTATACCGATCGATGTGCCTCCTCAAGAATCTCGCGCCGCAATCCCTCAGCATCTGGTACGCACAGTCTAGCCCCAAATCGTAGTATCCCCTGATCATCGATCACGAACTCAGAAAATCTGCCCTGTCCCATCTGTGTCCTGATCTCTGAACATCGGTCATCACTGTGTTGTGCCTCATGTATACGGTCAAACAACTGTGGGCGTGCATGAACATGCGCAATCTGTCCTCCGATCGACGTAAACTCGAACTGTACCCGGCTGTCGCATAAGATCTGCCAATCTGCCGACGACTGCCTCTGTACTGCGCTCAAACAATATACACTACCCCCGGGCCTCCTGCTCAAAGCATCCGCCACTACATTAGCCCTGCCCGAGTGATACAAGATCTCGCAATCGTAGTCCTTCACTAACTCCATCCATCGGCGCTGTCTAAGGTTCAAGTCTCGCTGCTGGAATATATACTTTAAGCTCTTGGGATCAGTGAATATCTGGCACGACTCTCCATATAGGTAATGTCGCCAGATCTTAAGTGCAAAGACCACTACAGCCATCTCCAAATCGTGAATGGGGTAGTTCTTTTCATGTTTCTTTAATTGCCGCGAAGCATACGCGATCACCCTGTCATGCTGCATCAAAACGCACCGTAGCCCCACTCGTGAAGCGTCACAGTAGACCATAAATCCGCCTGATCCTGAAGGCAATGATAGCACTGGTGTCGTAGTTAGTAGAGCCTGTAGCTGCTGAAAATTGTGCTCACACTCCTCCGTCCAATCGAAACGAACTCCCTTCCGGGTCAACCCGGTCAAAGGTGTAGCAATGCGAGAGAAGTCCTGCACGAATCGCCTGTAATAGCCTGCCAGCCCTAGAAAGCTGCGAACCTCCGTCACTGACGTGGGTCTAGGCCAACTCCGAACGGCCACAATCTTCCTCGGGTCTACATAAATACCATCTCGTGTAATCACGTGCCCGAAGAAGTCTACGCTATCCAGCCAGAAAGCACACTTTGAGAATTTGGCGAAAAGCTGATGCCCCCTCAAGGCTGCAGTGTAATCCGTAGGTGCTGCTCGTGCTCCTCTCTACTCTGAGAGTACACCAAGATATCGTCAATGAATACTATCATGAACAGATCAAGATACGGCCGGAAAATGCGGTTCATCAAGTCCATAAATGCTGTTGGCGCGTTGGTGAGTCCGAACGACATCACCAAAAACTCATAATGGCCGTAACGCGTGCGGAAAGCTGTCCTACGAATGTCCTCCTATCGAACCCGCAGCTGATGGTAGCCTGATCGCAAATTGATCCTCGAAAAGTATCCTGCCCCCTGAAGCTGGTCGAACAAATCGTCGATGCGTGGAAAAGGATACCTGTTCCGCACTGTCACCCTGTTTAGCTGATGGTAGTCGATACACAAACGCATACTGCCGTCCTTCTTCTTGACAAACAAGACTGGAGCACCCCAAGGAGAAACACTGGGTCGAATGAGTCCCTTATCTAGCAAATCTTGCAACTGACCCTTCAATTCTCTAAGTTCCGCCGGGGCCATCCGATAAGGCGGTACAGAAATAGGCCCCGTGCCAGGAACCAAATAAATACAGAAAGAAATATCACGCTCGGGCGGTAACCCAAGAAGCTCGTCAGGGAACACATTAGGGAACTCGCTAACAACCGGAACTTGATCCATCGGAACCATTGTTGCTCTAATATCGCAAACATAGGCGAGAAATCCATGGCATCCCTTCCTCAAAAGCTGTCCAGCGTGAAAAGAAGAAATCACACTGTGAGGGGTGGCACCACGGTCCCCCAACACAACAAAAACCGACTTGCCGGGGAAAACCAAAATTTAACTGTCTTCCCACGGCATTCAACAGAAGCATAGCACGTGGCTAACCAATCCATTCCCAAAAGAACGTCGAAGTCCAACCTCTCAAGAAGGATCAAATCGACTGGAAACTCTCTCTCGCTAAAACGGACAGTAAAGGATCGGAACACGAGCCTAGCGACAAACGACACTCCCACAGGAGTAGTCCAGCGGCTGATTAAGAAAACCGGACACTCTACCCAAACTCAGCACAAAGTGTGTGGAAACATACTAGTGTAACAAAAAGGACATAGTGAAGGAGTACCTGAAACCCCGGCATTGGATATTTGAGCATCCTGATAAGTCGAAGCGAAGACTTTGGCATGCCCTTCATCTGCGACTGACCGAACTCCTTCTCTACTAGCCTGACCCCTCCGCGCGAACCTTCCGCGTCCACGACGTCTCAGGCTATGACCCTGACGTGGTGTGAAGGAACACTGCCTGATGAGGTGTTGAAGGCTTCCGCATCGTAAACATCTACACGCTGACTGCTGTCCTTCCTGGGAATGAGAGCCAAACGACTGTCCTCGGCCTAAGCCTCTGCTCTAGGCTGGTACACCAGTACGATTCATCAACTGTTCTGGAACTCTCACGGTCTCTGGAAGATGTGTCCCGTAAACTGGGGCTGCCTCCACCGGTGCTATGTAGGGGACGGAATACTGCACGATAATCGCAAGGAACAACTGGGTAACAGGGGTGACTACCACCTGTCGCTGCGCTCGAACGACCTCCACCAACGAGCTCATCGCCTGGCGCAAGCCCTGCATCTCTACCACTAGTCTAGCGATCTGAGCTGTCGTATGGGGAACAATCTGTCCTGGCACAACAGGGGTATTACTCGGATCAGTCCTCATCTCAGATGAATCAACTCGAACCTCGGCTCTCACGGCCGCTCTCTGCACCTTCGTAGTCCTTGGCGGCATAATAGCTGAAAAGAAGGTAGGATTCGATGAGGATAAGGAAATCGAATCGCAAGAATGTATATACTCAAGAAGGAATTTAATTCAACAAGTCCTAAGGTCTCCTTGGTGGAGTACCGTGTCGGGAGTATGCCGCGGAACATACGCACGCTATGCCACTCTGCTTCAGCTACCTACTCCATCATACCAGGGTCATCCTAGGAACACTCCGAAAGGTAAAACCTACTCTCTGATACCAACTTTGTCACGACCCGAAGTTTGGCCCATGACCGGCACTTAACCACGTAACGTCTACAGGCGTAACGCAGCTAAGTGAACCGAAAACCCAGAAACCAAACCAGTAAAAGTAGAGAGTGTTTAAGTTTTAAATGGCAGTATTTATTAAAGTGACAAAAATTCTTAAGTAGATAATCACCAAGATAGCAATATATGACGCCGTAGCGAAGATCAAGATCCACAAGTTGGAACATCACAGATAGAATAAACTGCAAGTACAGTCGGCTCACAACGAGCTCGACACCAGAATACAAATAATATACATCATCGTCCTCACACTGTCTCTAAGTCAAATACATACGTGGTAGATGGAGAATACTAGATACAACAATATACATAACTGAAAGATAAACAGATACCGCACAAAACCCACCTATCAGCAAAAGAGCTAGTACACCAACTATGGGGGTATCTGTGTCAAAAGATGCAAAACGCAGCCTGCCGCGACTACTCCGATGGGCAACCTGTAAACACAATGGCACAACGGGAGTGAGTTGCCAACTCGTGAATAGAGATAACATATAAAGGTAATCGCGAGCAAGCACGTACTGTGCTACTCTATCATATGCCAACAGATGATATCAATGTGTGATAAGCAGTATGTGCAATAATCATGCAAGTGCTCTATCAGGTAATATAACTACAGGATGAGATACAATAATGAATGCTGAGCATGGGAAGTATAACATCTACACGGAATTTCAACGTGGAATATGTAATCGGTGTCCATCAATACACCCCAAATCCCAACAACCCAGACGCCGGAATCCCATCGGCCCTCAAATCCTGTACATCACTGAGAATCACGAGTGCCCAACATTGGCACCCAAATATCATAAATACTCGTGTCTACCATCGACACGCAAATCTTCCTATATCGGGCATCCGTCAGTCCGGGTCAGCCATCTCTCTCATATGTCTATCGGGAATCCGTCAGTCCGGGTCAGCCCTCTCTCTCATATATATTGGGCATTCGTCTGTCCGGGTCAGCCCCCTCTATCTCATATATATCGGGCATCCGTCAGTCTGGGTCAGCCCCCTCTATCTCATATATATCTCACTCTAGTACCGAGAAAACATAGGGTGGACGTACCGAAATATCATATCAAGGGAACCGGGTTTTTAAAGGATTACATATTTGAAATAGCCAAGGTTCCCAAATCCAGAAATCACATGTAATCCAAACCAATATGCAGGTCAATGTGATGTGATATGTGAATCAAGTATGAATATCATGTCAAGTCGCATAAAAGATGAGCTACAACATAATGATCCGATTTGATATATGCATCAAGTATTAATATCATGTCAAGTCGCATAAAAGATGAGCTACAACGCATAAAAGATGAGCTACAATATAATGATCCGATGTGATATATGCATCAAGTATGAATATCATATCAATTCGCATAAAAGATGAGCTACAACATAATGATCATGGAAATTCTACAGTGTGAGTGTCATGGAAATTACTAACGGTGTGTGTGTAACATGCAGGATAGTGCTCGTGCAACATGAACCGTTAGTAACGGTGCAGTGTTCTATCAATTCTAGTTTATATACATATGGCCGGAAATGTGGTATGCACTAAATAGTAGCCATGAACAATCAATGTACGAAATGTAGCTATGAGATCTTACCAGCCCTGACGTAGAACGCCATGCGGGCGATATCCCCGTAGATGTTAAATCTACTCACCGTAGTCTCTCGCTAGGTATAGCCGATGACTTGTTTCACCTTCTTCGCGGTGTCCGTCGCACTCGCCTGCGAACCTAGAATTCCACAGAATATCACGCATAAGCTCAAAACCATACAAACATGACATTTAAAGTCAACTAGAAACCCGTGTCGCAAACCAAGCACGCGTGTGCGCGATACGCTAAAACGTGTGATTACGCGCCTGAAGTCACTCCGACGCGTCGCGATATGCAGAAACCCCAAACCCACACACACGTATCACGCGTGTCGCGAAAGATTAAAAAATACGGGAAATAGGGTATTCTACTCCAGATTTTGATACAGAACAGATATTATAAAAATAGATATACCAAAATACTCCACATAGCAGCAGACTCCAGTGTACCAAACCCCAACCCCCAACTCACCTGTCTGGGGAATTGGGCTCCCAGGTTTTTTGTGTGCACTCTATACCCCCTATACATGCTACAGTAAATCCAATTTCATTCTTAAATAACTCGGGTAGCAGCAGATTCTACAGAGCCCTATTTCTTGTTAAAAAACACACTTTTACACTGAAATGATACTTTATGGTATTTTTGTGAAACCTGAAGCAAAACCCAGT
Organism: Agapanthus africanus; assembly: GCA_030015575.1. NCBI lineage: Eukaryota > Viridiplantae > Streptophyta > Magnoliopsida > Asparagales > Amaryllidaceae > Agapanthus > Agapanthus africanus. Next base: position 206,831,304 of record JASDDO010000031.1, on the reverse strand, counting down.
CTAAAACCACACTAATTACCCATTACCAAGCTAATCAAGCCATAAAAATGTTACTTTACACATATCATCACTAAATCCCATCAATAGCACTAAAAATGCACAAAAATGTGATATTTTGCTAAAGATACTACAAGTTAAGGAGAAAGGGTGCTAAACATGAGTTAATACCTTCTAAAGGCCTTAAGAAACACTAAAATTTCCAGCTCCCTCCTCAAGCATGCAGATTTGCCTCCAAACACCTCAAAAACTCATTTTTCCTAAGGTTTTGTGAAGGAAAAGAGTGGTTTTTGTATAAGATTTGTGTAGAGATCAAAGAGAAGTGAAAAGGAGAGGGAAAGGTGAAGAAAAGCTAGGGTTTTGGCTGCTGCCTCTGCAGAAATTCTGCAATGAGAAAGGAGAGAGAAAAGAGGGGAGAAAATGGTCACCAAAGTCAAATGTTCACCTAACCACCATGCTTCTATTTTCTATTGCTAATTGAATTTTTTACAAAAGGTTTTGTTTTGATTACAAAGGTGGGAATAAATTATCAACCATGCAACAAAAGAAATGGTTAACATGATACACTAAAAGACCTAAGTCACAAAATTGGCTAAGTGTGCAAGTGTACACTACAAAGGAAAATTTTCCAATTTGGGTAAACCCGACTAAAATAACTAATAATCCTATGTACACATATATAATAACACGCACAATTACTAATTAACACGAAAACATTCTAATGAAATTTCAAAGTGTTACAATTGTTGCTGCGAATCCAACCCTTCTCAAGCAATTCGGTAACCTATTTCTTAACTTCTTCCAACTCCACTGGTGCCATTGGATAGTACGTTTTTGAGATTGGCGCTGCACCAGGAACAAGATCGATCGCGAACTCCACATCTCATTTTGGCGGTAAACCAGAGATGTCCTCGAACACGCCCATGAACTCTCGAACTACAGACGGCGATTCCTCCTTGTCAACTTCCATCGACGAAAGAACATTGTTTGTCGGCCTAGCCCTAAACTTGACTGGCCCGACAGAATTGCTTCCTCCAGTGAAAACAAACTCCGGATGTTTGGGAATCTGGAAAATCACTTTCTTTGCTCTACAATCTATGTGAGCGTGGAAAGTGCCGAGAAAATCCATTCCCAAGACAACTTCATAACTGCCGGTATCAATCACCAAGAAATCTGCAAATAACTCCCGTCCACAAATAACATTTGAACAATCCCTATATTCTCTACTAGCTATGATCTTCCCATTCCCAGTGTGTATGTCCCAACAATAAGACAGGGTCGTGCAAACAATCAAATGTGCAGCAATAAACTTGGACGACATAAAACAATGGGATACACCAAAATCGGATAATGCTAATGCGGGAGAATCATGAACAAGTAGGATACCTGAAACGACTTCATCTAAAGCCTAGACACCGAAGAAGATAAGAACGGTAAAGTGGATTCAAGCTTGCGATAAAACATGAACTGGAAAGCAAGAGATGCAAGGCAATATAACGACCATGAACAAGGAAGTGAATCAAGACCAGGACTCCACGTTACTTAAATAGAGTACCGCATTGTAACCATGGTGCAGTTCATGGGTACAATCACATAACTCCGTTCAAGTCGCCCAAATCCCAGTGTCAGAATCAAAGGAACATGGAGAAACAATAGGGAACCAAAAGGTTTCAAGCCGAGATGCAAAGTTGTTTGCATATCGTCAAGACAAGGGTCAAGAGAAAGATATGATTCAAGAATCACGATAACAATGTCGCAGGACATGTTCCTAATCACGGATTTTCTGATCGTGTATTGGGTCCAATACCCAACTACAAAAGAATCAAACCCGATTAACCTAAATCCTATGGCTCTGATACCAAACAAACCCTCTCACGCCCCACTTCCCAGAGTGCGCTAAGATCGGCACGTGACAGAGCCAACCATGCTACCTGTGGATCGGAAACATCCCTCCACAGTCACATTACGGATGTTTATAAGATATCAAGAACACGAAAGTAAAATAAACTATCTAGTACATGTCCATATGCCAGAATAAACGAGTCAAGAAATAATATGCGGAAGCAATAAATCCTATAAACAGTAACATCTGGAAAGTACGAAAATAACTAAACTAACTGGATACTAACAGGATCCTCACTGCTCGGACTGACGGCGGAAATACTCCTGATCAGCCCGCGACAAATGTAGAGGATCTGGGCCATGCAAAACCCAGACGTCAGTGCGTCATAATATCAAAAATAATACAATCAGGATGGAACAAGACACGCAGGCATGAGTATGAACAGTAATAAGAGTATAACAGTATAACGAATAAGGAACCGTGAAGGGTATAAGCACATGTGATGGGCAGTGAGTAATCTAAACTGTGCTACTGGGTTATCTATTCTAAAGTCTTCGAAATCAATTAATGTAATCCTCCATGTAACTCAAAAGATATGTCTCGTTATCCCCCGGGACCACGGATCAGGTAGTGGGAGTCATGAATGACTCTGTCCCGCTATCCCTCGGGACCACGGATCAAGTAGGAATCACGAATGATTCTGTCCCGTTATCCCCCGGGACCACGGATCAAGTAGGAATCACGAATGATTCTGTCCCGTTATCCCCCGGGACCACGGATCAAGTAATACCCTTGTAGGATACACTTTAGTTTACACTTTTGATTTCCCCATACCCCCAAGGTTATGTGTTCAAGTCAGGTATTGAAAATCTGGAGCTAATGCCAACACAGGATTAAGCTGGTACATGTTTGTCTAAATAGACAACAGGATATGTCCGTAGGGACAACAGGTCAAGATTGTCGGCATTAGAAACAGGATCAGGTAACATGTCAAGTAGTGATATATAAGGTCATGTCAGGTTGTGTACATGTATCAAGTCAAGTCAAGTAGTGGTGTATCAGGTCACGTCAAATAGTGTACAGGTATCAAACGGATGCTCATAATAAAACTGTAACAGGTACGGGTGCACAAATAAAGCATGGATGCACAAATATTTATCAGGGATTACATCATGACTATGTAGGATGCACAAGATCAAGTATGGGATATTAATGTAACAGTAAAATGAAATAATATGGTCTCAGCGCGCAACTAGATATGTAATAAACCGTACGGATACAGACGGATACTATAAAACAGTAAATCGGTAAAATTTGCTGAATATTAAAACACAAGCACTATTATGTATTAAATAGATATTGATATAATAATATTAACATGGATAACACATTCAAACCGATTAATAACTATAAAAGTGGTATTGATTAACCATGCACAAGAAAGTTCCGTTCAGAAATTCAGCGTCACCCTGATTTGTAAAATAGCTTAAAAATAACAAACGTTCTCCAAAAGGGACGTGTATTATACCAAAACAAAGATAATTCAATAAGGTTTTCATTTTTATAAGTTGAAGTATCTCAGGTTGTTCCTAAGAAAATCGATGGACATTAGAATTTGAAAGTTTGCTGCTGGAATTTCCCTGGACAGCAGTTTAGAGATATTTTCATTTGCATTTTACGTTATTTAAACAACTTATTTTGCAAGTAAATATTTCATATAGTTATAGTATTCTGAGTTATCTTCATATCGAACTAAATAATGTATACTAATGATTTTTGTATGATTTATAATGAATTTATAAGGTAAGGTGTACAGTAAATTTCAGATTTGTTGTATCCGCTTTGCAACGACGTTTCAAGTGTAAACTATAATATTTTCAAACTATATTTTGTATAATATTATAAAATGCAGATTATAAACTAATTAAAGATAATACTAAGAAATATTACGACTATATATATTTTTATAGATATAATTATAGCATGTCGCAAGCTGTAAACTTTCATACATTTTATATTATAAAACCGATTAACGTTAAATAACTACGGTGTATAAATTATATAGATATAGCTGTATGATGATGATGATGAAGATAATAATGCGGAAACATATAGATAAATTCCATAAAGCATAGCATGTAGCAAGTTGTAAACTTGCCTCAATCGAATCACGCGACGGATACGCACGACACGTCCGACGTCGATAAATCGTCGCAACGTACACGCGGCACGCGGGACAGATCCAAGCAAAGTAAGAGGGTGATCACGCAGGTAACGTACGTTCACTGGATCACTCGGATCGTCAGCGACGAACACGGCTCCGGCGGTGATCACTGGAATCAAGAAACAAGATCAAGAAAAAGAAAGAAGAAAGAAGAAGAAGTCAGAATAATAGGCTGTGTATTAAATAAGGAAAGAAAAAAAATTAAAATATATATAAATATATATATGCACAGGAGAGAGAGAGAGAGAAAGGGATTGTTAGTTTGTTAAGAAATTAGTTTAGATTTAAATTTAAGAAATCTTTTATTAGTTAACTAAATTTTAATTTGTATCAGTTTATAAAATTAATAGTATATAAATAAAATTTGATATTCTGGTAAATACAAATACAGTCCAAAACATGCCCGGGTCGGGTCTAAAATTCAATTTTAAAATACGAAAAATATACATGTCGACCAAAATTAAAATTGGATATCCGGGTAACGAAAATGCATACCCCCAAGAACGGATGCACGTACGTGCGCGTAGCCATCCAAACAAGTCTGTTTCACTGAACGGGATGAGAACAAGATGCGCGGATGCTACCACAGGGTTAGGGGTATCAAGCAGGCCATGCAATGTATTTTAAAAATATTTTATGTGACTTAAATGTTATATAAAAATGCAGATGCCAGGTAAAATGCTAGTATGCAAATGAAAGTGCACGAGTCCACGTATCAAGTCAGGATAAATCATAAACATGAATCAAGACAGCTTTCAAGCATGTGGGTCGGGTCGGATGCAAATACAGATGTCAAATACACTATTCGCACCCAAAATACAATAAATCAAGAAAAATACCAAAAATAATGGAATACGTGCACTGGAATTGGTATAAATGAAATAGGGTGTTATAGTGTCCTTCGGTCTTCAATCTCTGACCTCAGCTCGTCGCGGCTGCCTCAATGAATTTTGTTCTTCGTCCTCCTTCGTCGAAGACGATCCACGTCGTGGATTAGTAATACGGGCTCCCGCTTCAAAAGCCGAAGCAACTCGGGCATCCAGTTTGCTAGCCTAGATGCACAAGATGAAGTAGAGATTATGTGTGAATACTTTGTCTCAAAACACCCAAGGATTCTCAACTCATGAGAGGGATGGGTGGAGCTTGAAGAAGAAGCCATTGGAGGTGAAGAGTGAGCTCAAGACTTGGCTAAAGAAAAAACAACTCAAATAAGTTTCTGTTGTTTTTCTTGAGATGAGTTGTGAGGTATTTAAGTGAAGCAACTAAAGAAAAACCTAGCACTAGGAAAAATATGCCCCATGCTCACAAATATCTCACAACAAACCAATAAAGAATCAAACATGGCACAAGGAAACACACCATGAGTCACCAAATTGCACATGCCACATTCAATTCCACAAGCCAAGACTTGCACTCACAATTTCCATCACAACATATATTAAACATTTAAACTAAAATGTTTAATCCAAATGATATGGCAACCCAAAAGTAATCTCGTAACTAATTACAAGAATACCCCTCATCCGTATATACATACCTGCATCCGTATTCCGACTAAATACGAATACTACGAGACGAAAGTAATCCAACAATATAATACTAGGATCCGGCTTAAACCAAACCCCACTAGTATTATCCGTCCGATCATGATCCGCGCACAAGTGCACGAATATGATCGAACCCTGCCATAAAACCATACGGCCTCTACAATGTTTCGCCCGAACCAGGGAAACCCTCTGTATGGGACTCTAAAGACTCCTCAATACGCTGGCAGTGGGTTTAACCACAACCACGTCAGTGTCACTAGCTTTACGTAACGGTTGCCCATGTATTGAGAGAAAGGGTGGCCGACGAGCAAACTCATCCTGAAACCCTACTGAGCCTGACAATGACAATATCCGCACAGTCCGGTCCGTTCGTCTATGAGTATTGCATATTGAGTCTGGGGGGTGGATAAAGTCAGACCCCTAATAACGTGACATTTAGTGTCGGTATGAAGCCCATCACCACCTGATAAACTACTGATCCGAATCAGTAATTCTCGTCTACCCTGGCCAAGGATTTCTGGTGATGGCCACCCGTGCACTCCGCGACCTCAACCCCCAATATCGAGAGAGACGAATCCCCTGACGATCAGCTCACTGCCTCCATGTGGCTCGGGACTGTACCCAACTAAAACCTGTTTGCAAGACTCCTTTGAGCCGTGGTAGGGTAGAAATCAAAGCACAGTGGGAACTCACACGAGACAAATGACGATCTCAGGTCGATAGACTAACCTGTACACATGTTACCTGGGAACTGCTATCTGACAATAGGTATAATACCAACTAGCATGTTCCCGGCGATCTGTAATGTCACATGTAATAGTGATCTGTAATAGTGATATGTAATGTCACCTGAAGCATGTACACGATGATAAAGACAAACCAGATAGCATACTATCATCTCGAGTAAGACTGTTCTACCGGTATAGGCCCTCCCTCAATCATTGCAATCACGTGCCTGCGATCCAATAATTGACTTGAGGGCACTATAACCAACAGAACCCGGCTACTCGAGCACTCTGCCGTGGGGTAATCCTAGTGCATGTAATGAAAACCTGAATATACAACGGTGACTACGTCCGCAACCAGGATGCACCACAATGAATAATACAAGCTGCGATGATAGTAGTCCATATGTCGGATGCTCTCCATGCAATAATAAATATACATTACATCACATAGAAATACATATAATACTACATACACCGGGCTATCCATCGTGATAATCCAACACAACCATAAGCGCTAAGCATCATTCATCACAGAACATGCAAACTTGCGACGATCAATTACGTAACCCTTTTTAATTGATATGCATAGCAATTAGACGACATTTTATCAAATGTTATGATACCCGCAACCAATATAAATCCTATGACAATCGAATACTGCACACTTATATCCAACATTTCAATCTTCCAAAGCACCGAAAATCAAGTGTGCTAAAATCCGGCAAAAATTCTATGCTATAACCTACTTTGGGAGTCCGAAATGAGCTTGGATTGATCTGAAACTTCATGAAGGACCCCAGCACAAAATTAGAGTCGACTTGGAGGGAACTTGGAGGGGCACCCACCCCCTAGGCCACCCTAAGGTGGCCTTGGGGGGTAAGCAGAGCTGAGCCTGCCTACTTGGGGCAGAGCTCGGGTCCCCACCCCCCAAGGCCAACTTGGGGTGGTCTCGCGGGGTGGGCTCTCCCTAGGTCCTTCCGGGACGTCCCCGGGGTCCCCGCAAACCTCCCTGTGGCTTCTCGGTCCAAACCGAGAGCCCCCTGGGAGTCTAAACATCAATATAGCATGAAATTCCTCATTATTTTTCCGGTAGTTGTTGCGGGGCAAAAACCGGCGAGATTCGGGAATTGTATCTATCTAGTTTAGGGTGTTTAGGTGGCTCTGATACCATTGAAAGTTCCTAATGCCCTTACCGCTAACCCGCGGTCAATGCGGAATCTAAAAACGAAAATTTTGATGGCACTAGAAACTTAAACCCAAGAATCTACACCAAACACCTAAACTTGAAACACCATGATAAGGATTACACTACTCGGTTAGGTTTACAACCTTTGTAGTCGTGTCTCTCATCTTCGACAGCTCCTCGAGGCTCCATGATCACACTTGCAAGCCAGTCTTCCTTCACCGAAGATGATCCACCCAAGAGAACCAAGTTTAAACTTCAACTTCAACAATTAAGCAACTAAGGATCTTAGGATGCTAATCTAGGATGCTTAGGATGTAGTGTAGTATTCTAATATTTTTCTTTCTCTTTTTATCTTCATTATTCTCAACTCATGAGATGATAGAAGATAATGAAGAAGAAGAAGGAGGAGCCATGGAAAAGAGGGAAGCTAAAAATGGTAGAATAAATAACCTCTCACAAATTCAAGCATGCATCTTTTCTTTTGTTAAAAGAATTTTTCCATTTTAAAATTACAACCATGCTTGAATAGTATGAGCAAATGAATTAACAATTCATTTTCCCATACCCTCCACCATTTCTCTCCCCCACCTCATTTCATAATTTCTTTAAAAAGAAAATCCTAGAAATGAGGTGTCCTCATTCTAGAAGTATTCTTGTATGAATACAAGAATACGTCTCCACAAATACATGCCCTTATTCGTATCAAAATACGAATATCCAAGAGATAGAAAAAATACAATGAACGTAATACTAGAATATACATATCCAAATATATATATACAAATTATTAAATCAAAATTTGATTTAATAATCCAGCTTAATCCTAAGCCGGCTAGTATTATCATCTGCCCGATTAAAGTCCGTGTAGCATACATACCCTATGGGAACCGTGCACGTATCAATATACGGCTACTACATCATTTTTCCTGAACTGGAAAAACCCTCTATGTGCAACTCTAAAGACACGTCAATATGCTGGCAGTGGGTTTAACCACAAGCACGTCAACGGCACTACCTGTATGTAACAGCTACCCAGGTATTGAACGAAAGGAAGGCCGACGAGCAAAATCATCCGTACCCCTACTGATCTTGTCGGTGACAATTTCCGTACAATCTGGTCTGTTTGTCCGAGAGTATCGCATACCGGGTCTAGGGGGTAGCTAAAGTCAGACCCCTAATAACGCGATAAGTCGTGTCGGTGTGAAGCCCATCACCTACTGAGAAACTACTGATCCAAATCAGTAATTCTCGTCCACCATGGCCAAGGATTTCTGGTGATGGACACCCGTGCACAGCGTGACATTTACCCCTAATACCGGGAGAGACGAATCCCCGACGATCCGCCCACTGCTTCCATGTGGCCCGAGACTGTACCCAACTAAAACCTATTTGCACGACTCTTTTGAGCCATGGTACGGTAGTAATCAAAGCACAGTGGGAACTCACACGAGACAAATGTCACGACCCGAAATATTAGCTCGTGACCAGCACTTGAATTACGCAACGTTCAAAGGCGTAACGGAATTCAAGTAAGCTGAAACCTAGAAATCTAAACCTTTTAAGAAAATTAAAGGAGGTGAAGTTTTGAGATAAAGATATAATGAAATCATGTTTTCTTAAATGCATGGAAAAGAGACATGAATAATGCAAGTGAAATTTACTAGTTTGAAAACATGTTTTGTCTTTTAAAAATTTGGGCAGCACCTCCTTTGTATTTTTTTGATCTAAAACCACAATACAAGATGATAAGAAAGGCATCCCTAAGCGGGAGCTAGCTCTTTGCCAACCGGTGGATCACAACCATGCAAGACAATATATGCAAGTATACGACGCCCAACGGTGAAGATCACCACACAAGATAATGAATGAAGCGAGAAATCAACCCAAAAAGGTGAACATAATACCCATCGCTCAAGTCTCGCACTAACAGTCTTGCTAAGTCTCCTTACTTATACAAATACTAGTTTTGATTAGATGGAGTTGACTAGATACAATATGAATAAGTAAATACAATAGTGGGTACGATACAAATGTCCCACCTACCAAGCAATCACCCGAAAGCAACTGTGTGCCAGCGAAGCCGCTACTGATCCATGCGGTCTACCTGCAAGAACTGTAGCACAACGGGGGTGAGTTGCCAACTCGTGAGTAGAAAAATATCAACAGATAGAAATCGAATAAACAACGACTCCTAGGTAAACTATATCATAAAGGTAATACCATGATATCTAGGGTGACCGGGTCATCATATGTGCCGACAATGTAATCAATACCTATATGTATGCGGATAAAATCCATCAATATAACCAGTGTCTGTATGCATGTGGATCTCGTCCAACCAAATAATCAGTGTATGTATGCATGTGGATCTCATCCAACCATAATCAATGAATGTATGCATGTGGATCTCATCCAACCAGATAATCAGTGTATATAAGCATGTGGATCTCATCCAACCAGATAATCAGTTTCTGTATGCAAGTAAGTATGAGGATATAAATCAACGGTGTCCCTCGTGACACATCAAAATCATGGAACCTGGGTGTCCAACATTGACACCCGAAAACATCATGAAACCCGTGTCCAGCATCGACACGTAAATCCTCATATCTCGGGCTCCGTCAGTCCGGATCGGCCCATATCATCTCTCGACTCCGGTCGGTATCCTCCGGATATCCGCCATGCCCAACCAATCACCGGTAGGTAGTAGTCCCTCTGCCAGGCTCACCGTCTGTATACACAGCATCCCTTTCTTTCCCCGGGGTACCATACCGGGTCCACCATGTACCCGCAATTGGCCTCATCCGCCTCCTCGAATCGGGTTTCACATGTCGCTCTCAGAACTGAGAAAACACATGGTGGACGCACTGAAATATCATATCGAGAGAGACCAGGTTTTTAAAACAACACATAATCTCTTTTAAAATGTCCACGGTTCTCAAATCCAGAAATCTCATGAAAACAGCATATCTCAATGCATAAAATCATAGAGCATGATGTATGCAACATATAATAGAAATATGAGCATATCCGTGTATCATGAAACATAGAACAGTGATATGCACATATCGGGGGAAAACCGCTCCTTTAAATGAATCCAGTTTTAAAATATATCATGCGGTTCCCAAATCTCCAAAATCGAATGCAATACCGTATAAAGGTGCATATGTGTATATACCCAAGTATGGACGTACAAATGTGTATATCCGCAAGTATGGTGTACAATATGCATGTACGCAAGTATGGTGTACAATATGGATGTGCGCAAGTATGGTGTACAATATGCATGTACGCAAGTATGGTGTATAATATGGATGTGCGCAAGTATGGTGTACAATATGCATGTACGCAAGTATGGTGTACATTATGTATGTGCGCAACTATGGTGTACAATATGCATGTACGCAAGTATGGTGTACAATATGCATGTGCGCAAGTATGGTGTACAATATGCATGTGCGCAAGTATGGTGTACAATATGCATGTACGCAAGTATGGTGTACAATATGGATGTGCGCATGTATGGTGTACAATATGCATGTACGCAAGTATGGTGTACAATATGCATGTGCGCAAGTATGGTGTACAATATGCAAGTATGCAAGTATGGTGTACAATATGTATGTTATGTGAAGAGTCATATCATGATGCAGCAATCCTACTGAGTAGTGACATGGCAATTATCGATGATGAAGTGTATGAACCTACAATCTGTGTACGTGTAACATACGCATCATCGATAATGGTGCAGGTGTATTATCACAGGTGTAACTAATGCAATGCGAATAACATGAATGCGGCATAAGGTAAATCATATGCAAATGCTGATGGGTATACGTATCTAACATGACCGAGTCGGTGAATCTATCAATCGGCATCTAGCCACACAACATCACGTATGGTATAATCCATCGTACGGCATTCTCTAGTCGAGGGTATGGATCAATCATCAAATCAACTCATCATGTACGGAATAGATCATCTACGATGGTATTAAACCAATAGGGATCCTATCAACCTATAAGACAATGAGGATACGGTCTAATATCACGTACGGCCTATCATCCATGATTCACAACATTCTACATATATATATATATATATATATATATAGCTATGTCCCAGGTCACATCCATAATGATCTCATATCAGGGGACCGACAAGGTATCAATCATTTCAATCGACTCACATCCGTATACCAACATATCATCAGATCATCATATTCATCTTATATTATTTTCATCGCATTTATATCTCACATCAAGTCGAGTTTACATAAACATTCTATCTCTACTATAAGTATAAGTATCTAATCTAACATACACACCCGAACTATACAATCAGTTTTTAAAAGGTGTGAATCGTAGTTTTGAAAGTAGGGGTTACGGTGTTTTTAATAAAGATATCATTTGAAAATCCGTAACGTCCCTCAAGGTATCTGTTTAAAAGATGCATACGATTCTTCAGTTTAGAAATATGTATGGTTCGGATGACACATCTACATCGACTATCTAGTCCTATAGTACCCTAAACGGTAATATCAACAAATATCATTCTCAAATCCCGCATCACATATTAGCCGTATCATATCACTTCTAACAATCATTTAGCTTCTAATTTTGTTTCTCTAAGTATCATTTAAGTTTATCTATATTTTTCTATTAAAGGTTTCAATAACCATAAACTAATATAAATCGGTTTCCATCAAAGACTTGCGGAGGTGCTATACGCCATCCACCCGACTTCCCCCGTGGATATGGATCCACTCACCGTAGTCTTCGCTTGCCGAAGTCGTTGAAGCCACGCTCCGTCGCCTCGGAATCCACACGAAGGTACCTACAATAACAACACATATCGCAACGCTATTAAAATCAAGTTCTGAAATCCAAAACGGTACGCGCATTGCTTATAGGTTAGAACCGATAGCTTACGCGTACAAAATCAACCAAACAACCCTTGTTGTTGATGCACGGACATCCAACAACCAAATAAAAATCCAAATATCAAGAATTATCATTTCAAAATACGGAAACCATAGCCAAAATCACACTAAAATGCTCCCAGATTTTGACTCATGTCAAATAAAGCCAAGTAAACAAGTCTAGGGTGACGTATATTGTGTATTTGAGCTACTAGACCAACCCCGACACCCCACCCCACCAAGTGGCCGGCCACCTACCCATAAAATCCGGCCTCCTCGGCCCCCTGGCTCCAATGGGGTTCGTTCTGTCATGGTGGTCTCCTGGTAGTGTATCTAGGTCCATGGTATTGTTTGCTACTCTAAAAAATTCCCCGGGTTGCTCCAGAATTCCCCGCACACCCTAATTTCTCACAAAACCGACATGGATCAAATCCTAAATCCGTATTTTTGGTTTCTATACTAAATTCCAGCTCTAAAATCAATACCTCAGGTCTTATAACACTCACTACAGATCATGGTTCCACAAAAGCACCCAAACCCTCTCTAGAATTTCCCAAGTCCACAAATCCACTTTCAAACCAATTCAAAACTAAAACTAGAAAAGAAAGAAGCTTAAAAATAACTAAATGGAAGAAGCTATACCTTATTTAGGCCATTCTAAACAGCCCTAGCTCCCCAAAGTTGTCAAAATCCCACCTTGCTTGGTCCAATATGTAGAGGGTGAGGAGGTGATCATTTTTTATGAAGAGGGTATAGCGTTTTGGTGCATGTTTGGAGATGATGTTTGGGGTTGAAGGGGAAGGGAGATGAGGAAGAAGAAGGAGAAGAAAATGGTGGAGGAACACAAATGATGCAACACCCTCTCTTTCCCTCTCAATTATTCTCACTTCTCTCTCACACAAAAAGTATACATACCCTAATCATTATGTCCCCTTTTGACTTTTCTTTTTCTTTTCTTTTCTTCTCTGAAATAAAAAACAACTATGATATAAAACATGAAGAAAATCTATGATAAAAATGTAACAAGTGTAAAAATGACATGATCCATGTCATGTGAACAAAACAAGCTTAATGCGCGATTAGCGATATTTAATCGCGATTAGCACTAAAACTGAATATAATAAATCATAAAAATTCATAATTTGCTTAAATCACAAAAAGCACCATATTCTAGTAATTCCCAAAATTTTCAAAATTTTCCCCAATTTATCGGCATTTAATTATACCGCTCTATTAAAATATTCATATTTTATTATTTAATTATAAAAATTCTCAAAAATAATATATTTTATTTTTCTGAAATGTTACAATCTTCCCCCTTAAAGAAATTCGGTCCCCGAATTTAAATTTAAACCCCCAAACTCTAAAACATTTCAATAGCCAACTCAAATCAACGTGGCTCCGAAATCATGGAAAATGCAGAAATAACACAGCGCATCGCGTGCGCCTGAAAACGAATACAAAACTCAAAATCCGAACTCCGTCAAGCGTCACGCAAATCATCTGATTTGCACGCATATCCTCGGAGTTACACTAGATATACAGATCTCGAAATCCACTACTGAAATCCAATATACACTAGTCACATACTATAATACGTGTATAGTACGCATCCTTGAAAAAATTTCAAGAACTAAATAAAACTCATGCAAAATATTTCTAAATCGCCGCGTGAATGCATAACTCACGGTATAAGTGACGGACGCTCATTTTAAAATAATAATATGTGTCCATATATGTTTTCCTAAATACACGTTCCGTCGTTTTCCAAATATCCTAAAAGGTTTTCCTTTATAAACGTTCGTGTTGCTCACGGACACGTAGGAAATAGAGAGACTATGGCTCTTTTTCAAAACCTCTTGGTAAACTTTTAATGCATGTAAAGTACTCAGGTACTGTCCTCAGATCAGTCATGTTTGGCTACTACACAATATAGTGCCCATCAAGGAAATAAAGTGCTCAAAAGCTAAATCAGCCTCAAAAGGCGTATCTAATAATCGCGTGCGTCTGGTGCGCATGGAAATCAAATCCAAATACAAATGCCACAATATGCATAAAAGCAAAACTTAGTGCAACGGGTGTGCACGAAAGCATCTGTACAGTGCAACGGGTGTGCACGACAACAATATCAAGTGCATCTAGAGTGCATCCGGTGCAACGAACATGCACGAATGAAAATCCCAATTGAGTCCATCCTGTGTGCACAAAACCACATTACTGTAAGTGCACGGCAGCGCCCCGGCCGTCTGAACGAGGCCAAAATGCGGAAATGATACTTTACTTTAACTTTTGAACCGGCACTACCGTGCACTAAAAAACCCGGATCGGACCATTAACCTAATCTTAGCTAACTAGAGAAGGGGTAGAGAGATATAACGAGCGATCCGTGTCCTTCGGTCTTCTTATCGTCGTCCCGATCTCCCCGCGGAATCTCCGGTCTTCATCTCCTCGTCGGAAGGGCACCACATCGCCGGGTTCTTTTACGGGCACCCACCTCTGGACCGAGGCAACTCGAGCACGAAGTTGGCGAGTCGACCTGCCCAATGATGCTGTAGGCAAAGTGTAGAATCCATTTGTCTCTATTGGGGTTGAAGTTGCCATGAGGAAGTGAAGGTGGAAATGAGCAATGGAGATGAACTTGGGAATTTTGGTGTAAGCCAAAATGAGATGAACTAATTTTCCCACACAAAAAAAAATTCCTCTCCTCAAAAATTGTGGCCGGCCATCACTTTGATGGAATGAGATGAGAGAGTGAGCAAATAATGCAAGAGAGAGAAATGGTTATCATGATGAATAATGATCACAAACAAAGTCCAACACTCCATCAACCATCATATCTCCAAAAGTCAAGCAATCATGAAGAAAGAAGTTAAATGATGGTTGAACCATTATGAAGCAACAATTTACAAAGACCGCCCTCCACAATGCTAATTTGCACATTTGCAAATAAGCCCTCCTCCACCAATTTTCAGCCAAAGAAAGAAACAAAGGAAAATGGCCGAAACGGAATGCAAACTGGCAACTTCAAAAAACTGATCCCGTAATAAATTACAGGAAAACCCCGCGACTGTATATACATACCCGCATTTGTATTGCGACCGAATACAAATGCAATGAGACAAAATCTACACTGTACAATACTAGGATCCGGCTTAAACCAAAACCCGCTAGTATTATCTGTCCGATCATGATCCGTGCAATACGCACGGATAAGATCGAACCCTGCCATATCAACATACGGCCTCTACAGCGTTTCGCCCGAAACTTGAGAAACGGTCTGTGGGGGACTCTAAAGACTCGTCAATACTTTGGTTTTGGATTTAACCACTAGCACGTCAGAGGTATTAGCCATACGTAACGGGCTACCAGGAATTGACCAAAAGGGACGTCGATGAGCGAACTCATCCTGACACCCCACTGAGCCTGTCAGTGACAATATCCATATAGTCCGGTCCGTTCGTCTATGAGCATCGCATGGCGGGCCTCGGGGGTTGGTAAAAGTCACACCCCCAAAAGCGGTACAAGTCGTGTCGGAGTGTAGTCCAGAACACCCTGAGATACTACTGGAATACCTACCAGTAAATCTCCTGCCTTAGCCAAGGACTTCGTGTAATGGCTCACCTAGACACAGCGCGACCTCACCCCCAATACCGGGAGAGACGAACCCCTGCAGATCCGCTCACTGCCTCCATGTGGCTCGGGACTGTACCTAACTAAAACCTGTTTGCACGACTCCTTTGAGCCGTGGTAGGGTAGTAATCAAAGTACAGTAGGAACTCACATGAGACAAATGACGATCTCAGGTCGATGAACGACCTACTAGCATGTTCCCGGCGATTCCTGTCCGGTGTACTCATAACCCAATGAGCACCTGTATACATCTTAGTTGAACCAACTGACACCAGTGACTTGTGAGACCGTCCACCGCCTCTCATCGGGGTCTCGACTGTATATACTAGTCTACTATGGAGTATCGATGCCCTGTCTCGAAACTCCCACGACTAGGGACCTTTTAAGGATGTACTTATAGACCCCAGCGCCCACGTATATGATCGCCATCATACTGCTGGCCGTCAAGCAAGAATCCTAAGGGCTCTATCAACGCGCAATAGTGACCTGTAAGGTCACCTAAAGCAGTACACGATGATAAAGATAAACGGGATAACATACTATCATCTTGAGTAAGACTGTCCTACCGGTATAGGTCCTCTCTCAATCATTGCAATCACGTGCCTGTGATCCAATAATTGACTCTGAGGGCACTATCTCCAACAATCTCCCACTTGCACTCAAGGCTAATTATTGCGATGTCACATACTCACAGCCCGTGTGATACCAAACACCCAACTCCTCTACTAATCTGTCTCACAAAACTCGCTTGTGAGACTAATGCGTTCGAGGAATAGCCTCAGTGAGTGGATCCGCTCTAATGTTTTTTTCTATGTCTCTCTTTATCTCAAGTTCGCGGAGAAACCCATCTCCCGAAATGAGCAATACCTGTCTTAGAATGTGTCTGGATGTCTGATGGGACCTAGATCATAAATGAACTCCAAATCCAAACTTCTTAGACTGTATTGTCAACTGAATTTAATCAGTATCCTGCGTCATGCCTCCCTCAGTATCCCCTTGGACCACCTATCCAAAATACTGCCCCTCGTCAGAGGGAAAACTATAACTCTGACAGTCACTCTGTCATCCAGGTCACCTTGGAAGTCTGGATTGATAACTGTCTCCCGAATGAGGCTGCCGTTATCATATCCCTAGAACATCCACTTATGTTCTAAAACTGCTTCCGACCGTTTCTCCACAATTGGATCAATATCAACTTATAGCATCTACTACAAAAATAACATCTGGTGTGGTACTTGACATCTCACGATCAACTCAATTGCCTAAGCAAGTGATCTGCCGATTATGCACATCCCTCTCCCCTTTAGTCTATAAGACACCTTTAGAGAGGGTGACTCCATCACCTGCAGGTACACTACCGTGCCTGGAGTCGTCCATTCTAAATACCTTTAGAATGTTGTCTAAGTACCCAGATTGGGAAACTACCCAAATCAAGATTTAAAACCATAGATCCAGTAACCAGAATGTCTGATATAATATCCAAGTCATTTTTGGAGAAACCACTGTGTGACAACCAAAGTATAACCGATCGTAGTATAGGAACTTCACTTCCTACTTTGTGTATGTCATCCAAATACCAGGACATCACACCCTACTACCTTCTTAACAGATCCATCCCCTATTCTGATGAAGTCAAACTTATGACTGTCACGTCAGAAATAGATGATCTATCTCCGCTATATCTACTTTAGTCTATAAATAGACATAAGCCACTTGTCCAGCAATGCTTCCCCTGCTCCCACTGACTATGACAACCCTCTGGCAGAGTCATATACACGTACACTTCTAAAGCTAGTTTAGAGCGACGCTATACTCATCCTCCTGCCGGGTCTCGCAGCCTAGAACAACATCAATGGCATGTCTGGGTAAACAAGAACCTCCCTGTCACCGTCCTTGAGGCTACCGGAGTACCTTTTGGGTGCCTGAGGTTACCCACCGTATCTGCGGAGTGGCCAATGGGATGTCAAATCAAATTGAATCTTTAGGTTCTTATCAAATTTTCAGTAATCGTCTGCTGTTCTGGAATCACTTCCAGTTCTACCATACCCCCACTACTGTTTTCTGAAAAAATCCATTTTTGTTAAAACTGTAGCGAGTCAAGAACAATATCACTATTGATCTTCCAGATGGTAGAAAGTCAACCCTCGTCATAGCCTGGGGCAACCCACAAACAGCCATTACAGAAACGTGCCTTGAGTTATCCAGAGTCTGGTTTTAAGCATAAGCC
Organism: Agapanthus africanus; assembly: GCA_030015575.1. Classification (NCBI taxonomy): domain Eukaryota; kingdom Viridiplantae; phylum Streptophyta; class Magnoliopsida; order Asparagales; family Amaryllidaceae; genus Agapanthus; species Agapanthus africanus. The sequence continues at coordinate 206,813,001 of JASDDO010000031.1, read as the reverse complement.
GGACAACTCCCCGTACGTTATCATCATTAAGATATGAACTGTTCTATATCGAATATAGAACCAGAGGCACTGATTTAATTGAACCAGATTCAAATCATGCAGCTGTCTCCAGTGCATGTTAACTAAATGGAAGGAGGCCGATCAGCGTTACTCAACTTAGGAATGCTTCCAATTATGAGTAACCTGAAAGAGAAACAAGTTTCTCAAAACCATTACTATCAACTGTCACGACCCGAAAGAGCACGTGACTGGCACTTGAACCATATGAAGCCTATAGGACTCCATCTGATCCAAGTAAGCCAAAAGCCCAGAAATCTAAAACCATTTTGAAGAATAAATAAAGAAAACTGGTTTAAAGAAGTGAAGAAATACAGGTTTGAAATCAAGGTTTTTAAATAACTAAGCCGAATGTGCATTTTAAAAACGGTACAGTCTTTTCTAGAAATTTCGGCAGAGTTTCCTTTGTAAAACTGGCCCCGAATGGGGTAAAACGATAATAACAAGATATAACATGATAAAGGCATCCCCAAGCGGGAGCTAGCTCTTCGTCAATCGACGGTCACAACCAAGCAATGATATAATAATATACAACGCCAAGTAACGAGGATCAAATCCAAAGAAAGCTCAAAAGCAACAAGAAACCGCAATACTACAAAGCGCAACTCTAAGGTCGAAATATACAACACTGATATCTAGGTCTGAAAGAATATACAAGTTTTGGTTGATGGACAATTTCTAGATACAATGAATAAATTAATTACAAAGGTGACTCCTGATACGAAGGAATCCACCTACCAAAGCAAATCACCCGCAAGAAGGAAATGTGCCAGAAATGCCGCAATAGAACCTGTACGGCATAACCTGCAAGAGCTGTGGCACAACGGGGGTGAGTTGCCAACTCGTGAATAGAAACATCTACAAGGATAAATCGAATGCAAGACATAATCCTAAGTCAACGATCAGTAAAATATCCACAAGAGTACATCTGAGTGTAATAAGGTGGCAAGGTAACATCTAATCATGTATATAGTGCTAGGTACTCAGGTAACAACATGTCATCAGTGTAAGGTATGTCTGCATGAAGTATCAATGAAGAAATATTAATAATATCAATACACATATATTAGCGTCCCATACCACTAATATTGGTGTAAGATAAGTGTAAATCCAGTCTGTATATGAACCAAGTCTGTATATATGTGGAACCCGTCCACCTGTCACCCACTGACAGTAAGCATCATGTATGCAATGTGAGGATATAACCAAAATCATGGAAAACTCATCATGAAACCCGTGCCAAACACCGACACGTAAATCCTCATCCGTATGGGGCTCCGTCTGCGGGTATCGGCCCTCGGCCTCGGCAGTATGAGTCAACCCATGTCCATCTCTGGGCTGCGCCTGCGGATATCGGCCCGTCGGCCCCGGCAGTATGCCCATCTCTCGGCTCCAGGCGGTATCCCCCGGATATCCGCCGAGCTCAGGTAAAATCACCGGTAGGTACTCGCCCGCCTCCAGGCTCAATCGGCATAACCCAGCGATCATCTTGCCGAGGGGAACCATACCGGGCCCCCCACGAACCCGCAAACGGTACATCACCTCCTCGAATCGGGTTTCAAGCACACGTCTCAGCACCGAGAAAACGCGTGGTGGACGCACCGAAATATCATATCACGAGGTACCGGGTTTTCATAAAGTGCCTCTTTTCTTAAATAACCCCACGGTCCTCAAAAACCAGAAATCACATGAAAATCCAACATCCAGCAGTAAATCCAATGCGATGTACTATGCAATCAATCCATGATATATGCGACATGTAAAGAGAGTAATCATATCGGAAATCATGCAACATGGAATAGGAATGCGCATATGTCAAAGGAAGCATCATATCACGAATGTAATAGTACTACTGTGTAGTGACATGGCAATTATCGATGATGAAGTGTGTGAGCCGGCAAATAGTGTACGTGAAACATACGCATCATCGATAATGGTGCTGGTGTCCTAACAGCATGATAATAACATGGTAATGAACATATGCCAGCAATGCGAATAGTATGAATATACGGAAATCTAGTACTCAACAGCACAGTGAAGTATCTACTATGCAACTACATCTAAGTATCCTGTCAATCAGGAGGGGTAGGTGTTGAAACCACCTAAAACTGAGTCTAAGTATATATGTAGATATATAGTCGGTGATCCCGCCTCAATGTCATATCGTAAGATATCCTCTAGCTATGAGTGCGGATCTATCATCAATATCAGCTCGTACGGTAAACCGTCGTACGGCATTCCCAAAAGCTAGGTACAGGTCAACATCTCACTGTCTCATCACATAACAAATATCACCATCATCAGATCGTATAGTCTGGGTGTACTACTCTATATCTAGTACAAACGGTAACATCGGTAAAGTATGCATGCGGGGGTAAACACACATCCCAAGCCCGCAAGAATCACAAGTCATACCCCACATATGAATCGTATCAAATCACCGATCCCAGGGCACCAAGCCCACAATATCGACTCATCTCCAAAGTCGTCACATATCATCAATCACAGTGTAAGTACATGTGAAAAGCAAGGGTATATGTATAGGGTAATTCTATCCTAGGGTTCGCGACTATGAACTACACTAGTCACTTCTAACCCTACATATCCAAAATACACCTAATATCACAATACCATATAATAAGCTATCTACGGACTGCGGGGGTGCTATACGCCATCCACCCGACTTTCCCCCGTAGATATAATCTACTCACCTTGCATCACCAAATGCGGACGTCACCACGTATTTGCTTGTCGTCCCGAAGTCTTCATGGGTACCTACACATCAAAATATCGTATATGCGCATTAAAACCAAATCCAATCTAAAACGGCGCATAAACTCCAAAACGATACGATAAGGGGCCTATAGGTGAGAACCTATGGCACGCCTTCAAAACTATCCATAATCCTCTATATCGTCGTATAAACGACAATAGTCGAGGCAAAACAAATTCCACCATTTCCAATCCAAAAATACGGAATACGGAAACACGAATCCAAAACGACAACATAGGATATATGTCCCAGATTTCACCCTAGATAGAATCTGTCAAAACTAGAAGTACCCAGGGCCAAGAATTGATGAAATGGGGCTGTGCACAGAAAACGAGGAGATTCCTCACTGGTCTGGCCGCAATTTGCGGCCAGAATGGAGGTTTTGGCGGCCGGAAAGTGGAATGGGGAGCTAGGGTTTTGGGGTTGGCTTCCTGGGTGCCTGCACATGTCACTTTCCACTCAATTTTATTTTAGGGCATCTCGGGTGATAGCAGATTCCAATTAACCTTCACAGATTACACAATTTCCCCGATATCGGTTTCAAAAATCTGTATTCTGGTTCTAGCATCAGGTTAGGGTCTCAATTCAAACACTAGGGTGTTGGTATAATCTTAACTGAGCTCAATTTCATAATGCAACACCAATTCACTCAAACCCTAACTAGGTTTCTCTCAAATCCATAATATCACACAATATCGATAAAATCTTGACATGGGGTTATAGGAAAGGCTATAATTAAGCAAATGGTTCAGAAATTACCTTCATTAGCAACTCAAGAAAATTCTTGAGTTGCCCCTAGTGGCCAAAATCCACGCTTTCTCGGTCCATTGCGTAGATCTCGAGCTTGTGCATCTTTTTCGTGAAAGGGATGTGAGGTTTTGAGATAGATTTTGAGATGAAGTGAGTGGGTTTTGTGAAGGGGGAAAATGGGCAGTAGTAGCAGCAGCAGCAGCACAAGGAATGGAGAGGGAAGTGGTGAAGGAATGGTGGTTGAAGCCAAGTCAAAGCAACCCCTCTCTCTCTCTCACCCATACCTAATATAAAATTCCATTCTCTTTTCTTTTCTTTTTCCTTTTTAATCCAAACCTTCTCACCTCAATAGTAAACCCAAATGAAAACCATGGCTACAAAAATGCACAAGTGTAGAAAAAGTGTTATGTGCAAGTTTTGCACAAAATTGCCAAAAAACCCGATTAGCGATTTTAATCGCGATTAGCACTAAATTAGTGTCAAACTAATCACAAAAACTTAAAAATGTCATAATTCACTAATTTACCCTATTTTAGAATTTTCCATAATTTTTCTAACATTTTTCCTATTTATTTGCATTTAATATTAAAATAATCAATAAAATAATATTAAATTATAAAAATTCCCAAAATTAATATTTTATATTTTTTGAAGATGTTACAATCTACCCCACTTAAAGAAATTCGGTCCCCGAATTTAAATTTAAACCCCCACTACTAAAACAATCTCAGTAATAAACCAAAGTCGTCGGGGCTCCGAAATCATCAACACTAAGAACGTCACAGCGCAATGCATGTGCAAGGGTACTGAGCAGATAACTCAAAAACAAAACTCCGTCAAGCATCCCGCAATCATCGGAGTCGATGTAAAAACACAATGTCAAATCCAATACAAAACCGATATGATATGGATCGAAACTACACATGTAGACATCCAATCTATACACGTAAAAAGCTGATGTAAAACATGCAAAAGTATATCCAGGTATCATCTACTGACTAGTCCTGCTCAGCATGAAAGCAAAAACCCAACAACATAAAAGGTACTGCTCCAAAGGGAATAAATCTCAAAAATGTACATAACGCAATCCTGTGCGTCTGGTGCGCACGGAAATCAAAAATCCAATATGTGCTAAACAGGTGCACAAAACAACATCTAGGTGCAACGGGTGTGCACGAAACCTCTGTCATGGGCAACGTATGTGCCTGACAGCCAAGGTCCGGTGCATCTAACATGCACGAAGAAATCTCGATTTAGTGCATCGGGTGCGCACCAAAATCGTATCAAAAAAAAAAAAAAAAAACATGCGCCCAACACGCGCGAAAATCCAAATCTGTGCATCCATCGTGCACGAATGAAAATCTAAACCCTGCTCACTCAACATGCACGGAATCACGAAATCCAATAACAAACATCGAATAGGTGTAAAGCACATCACCAGCACGGAGTGCAAAACCAACCATCAAAATCCGGGTCAAAATCAACGATAAAATGCGTCTCAAACCAAAATCAGGTGTACCTCAAAGGAAAATCTCACAATCGTGTGCATCAGCATGCACGAATCAGAGCATAACATTAAAATGCATGAAAACTCTGCGCTAAATATATAAATATCCAGTGGGTGCATGAAACCAATGTCATGAAACTCCGTCACCAAAACTAAATCATGCAAACAGAACACCCAAAATACCGAAATCCAAAATGACGGATACGTGATAATCGAATCACAAAATCACAAATCACAAATACCGTCCTCGGTAGTTCCTCCTTCGAGGTCGAGAAGGAGTTGGTGCAATCCACAGCTAGCAGCGCAGGATATCTACCTGCCTCTTGCTCACGGTCTAGCGTCTTCTGACTCTCTGGATCCTTATCTTCTCTGCGGATTACCTATCACGCGGTCAATCGGCTCATCGGCCCTGTCAGGTGTGCTAACGGGGACGATTCCGTTCTGGCACTTCTCTGGTCATCTCTCGGTCAAACCTCACGACCACTCGTAAGGCAGCATATCACTGGCGTCGGCCTCTGGCTCTCTGAAAGCACGTCACACATCCGATCCTGGGTGCAACATCATGGCAGCTATGTCCTGGAAGGAATCCTGCTCAAGGTCTCTTCCAATCATGCCTATGCCGATCTGTACAGAGGCTAGCTCTCCTGCATAACCTCTTCTCGCTCAAAGGGCATCTGTGTCCTCAGCACAATATTTCTCCAGAAACTGGTCACATCGCAACGTCTCTGTAAGCATCTCAGGTCTCTAGTCTCGACGGGAAGCAATGACAGCTCGTCAGGGTCTCACACGAACCTCTTGTTCCAACTGTCTCTATCGTCGTCCACTATGACGTCACGCCAACCTACTATGCACTACACTGTCTCGGCCACGGTCAATCTGAAGTCTCCCACACGGACTCGAAATCTCGTACTCTGTAGCTTCATCACTCTGTAGCAGATGTCAGGCCGAACTGGTCCTCGGGAACAAGTCTCAACCATCGGAGGAATACTCATCACTCGTCCATCCTTGATCAATTCGCAACGCATCTGGTTAAGTTCCTCTATCCGAACTTTGTCAACTACCTCGTCGACAATGCTGAACTCTGCCCTGCTGGGTGTGCACAAAATGACCACTCTGGGTCTAAGTCTTCTCGTATCGTACTCCAGAAAGGTCCTGCCGAGGTTCTTTTCTCAACTCTCAATCCTGCCGAAATGCCCGGAAGTCATCATCCAATGCTGAAGCTCACGCTTATTCCGGAACGGCTGCATAATTATCGCGCTTCCTTCTGGAAGATATATCCATATACCACGCCTCTGGGTGCGTATCACATCTCTAATATCAGTGGAGTGGAACATCATCTCGTCGAAACCTCGTACGAACTCTTTTCTTCACTCTGCTCAAATGTCGACTGATTCGGACTCGTCTCATCATGGCTACACAAACTGCGCTCCGACGGCTATCCTCGCATCTGGAGTCTCCCAAGCAGTGTCCCATCACAATGTCCGAAAGATGTCGAACCATCCGATCGACTCGTCAGATCCTCATAATCCCCCAAGAGCTCACATCTTGGGTACATTTTAATAGTATCGAGTACATGCCACAGCGTCGGTGGTCCAGCCGTAGAAGGGCAACCCAAGCCTCACTAATGGCGCCGCGGAACCGCCGTAAACCCTAAGGTTCAAAGGCTGTCACACGGTCATTAAGTCGAGTTAGGGTTTCATTCTTCTAGAGGGTCCATAGAATCACCTGCATGTCTTTCCGTATACTTTAAACTTGGAAAATGGCTCCTGACATTCGATCGTCTCAATCGACTCTCAACGAACCTGCGTGAAGTCGTCTCTAGCTGGAAACAATCAATCTGATATCCACGCATCGGGGTAAGCAAACTCACCACACGTCCTAGTCATTCATCCTCGGTGACTAGCGACTCGCTATCATCTCTCTAAGTACATGCTCATGCTGCAGTAGCTCCAATCATCTGGGCGATATTTCATCATTTGCAGCAACAACTGGCTCATACACCTGTACGTCGAACAATGCCTCAATCCTCCAGGAAAGGCAATACATAAGCGGTCATCTCTGAATCAGCCTGCTCTAGGTCTGAGTAAGACTCTCCACACTGGAAATCTTCAACTCAACTGGGCCCGCTCTGGCGCAAAATCGGACGAATCACCTTCGTCTCTCAAATCGGGTAGACTAGCTATCATCTGTCGCATATCTGCCTGAATGCTCCGGCAATCTCAGCTCGTATGCTTCGGAAGCGACATCCTGTCAATCTCAGCAACAGCTGGTCCATCTGTCTGCACGGTAGGCGACATCACAATCCCTGAGGTATACTGCACATCAACAGTCCTCTCTCAACTGTCAGCTCTAACAAAGGCACGATCATCCGGTGCAAACCAAGCACTCGCCTCCACTAGAGGTCACAAACACCAACACTAACTCGAGACGTTCCCATGTCACCAGAAAACACAAAGGTCGGCCCTCGTACCAAACGAGCTCACACCGGCCGTAACCCTAGCAGCAGCCCAAACTGCGCTCAAACATGGTGACAGGGATCTCAATCGAGTATCAAAAGAGAGCACATCAAAGGCAAGAAAGGAAACAACAGATCCAAAGGGGATACATGATCATAGGAAGGAATAGCATCAATGAAGGTATGATCATGAAACTAATAGAATCGGGGATCTCAAATGGATGTATAATCCTGGATAGGAAGAGAATCACTGATCTCTAAACAAATGTCCATCCTAAGGTTCCTTAAGCGGAGTGGCGTGTCGTAAGTATGCCGCGGAACATACCAACGGTACGTCACTTTACTTTAGTCACCTAATCCATCAACCAAGGGTCATCCTAAAACGACGAAAGTTCGGGTTGAATACCCCCTCGACCAAGTCTAAGTTCCGTAAGGTCAAGCCTAAGTTCCGTAAATAAATAACTCCCTAGGCTCCACATAGTCAAACTTAGACTCGAACCAAGGTCAACCTAGCGCTCTGATACCAACTTTGTCACGACCTGAAAGAGCACGTGACTGGCACTTGAACCATATGAAGCCTATAGGACTCCATCTGATCTAAGTAAGCCAAAAGCCCAGAAATCTAAAACCATTTTGAAGAATAAATAAAGAAAACTGGTTTAAAGAAATGAAGAAATACATGTTTGAAATCAAGGTTTTTAAATAACTAAGCCGAATGTGCATTTTAAAAACGGTACAGTCTTTTCTAGAAATTTCGGCAGAGTTTCCTTTGTAAAACTGGCCCCGAATGGGGTAAAACGATAATAACAAGATATAACATGATAAAGGCATCCCCAAGCGGGAGCTAGCTCTTCGTCAATCGACGGTCACAACCAAGCAATGATATAATAATATACAACGCCAAGTGGCGAGGATCAAATCCAAAGAAAGCTCAAAAGCAACAAGAAACCGCAATACTACAAAGCGCGACTCTAAGGTCGAAATATACAACACTGATATCTAGGTCTGAAAGAATATACAAGTTTTGGTTGATGGACAATTTCTAGATACAATGAATAAATTAAATACAAAGGTGACTCCTGATACGAAGGAATCCACCTACCAAAGCAAATCACCCGCAAGAAGGAAATGTGCCAGAAATGCCGCAATAGAACCTGTACGGCATAACCTGCAAGAGGTGTGGCACAACGGGGGTGAGTTGCCAACTCGTGAATAGAAACATCTACAAGGATAAATCGAATGCAAGACATAATCCTAAGTCAACGATCAGTAAAATATCCACAAGAGTACATCTGAGTGTAATAAGGTGGCAAGGTAACATCTAATCATGTATATAGTGCTAGGTACTCAGGTAACAACATGTCATCAGTGTAAGGTATGTCTGCATGAAGTATCAATGAAGAAATATTAATAATATCAATACACATATATTAGCGTCCCATACCACTAATATTGGTGTAAGATAAGTGTAAATCCAGTCTGTATATGAACCAAGTCTGTATATATGTGGAACCCGTCCACCTGTCACCCACTGACAGTAAGCATCATGTATGCAATGTGAGGATATAACCAAAATCATGGAAAACTCATCATGAAACCCGTGCCAAACACCGACACGTAAATCCTCATCCGTATGGGGCTCCGTCTGCGGGTATCGGCCCTCGGCCCCGGCAGTATGAGTCAACCCATGTCCATCTCTGGGCTGCGCCTGCGGATATCGGCCCGTCGGCCCCGGCAGTATGCCCATCTCTCGGCTCCAGGCGGTATCCCCCGGATATCCGCCGAGCTCAGGTAAAATCACCGGTAGGTACTCGCCCTCCTCCAGGCTCAATCGGCATAACCAATCGATCATCTTGCCGAGGGGAACCATACCGGGCCCACCACGAACCCGCAAACGGTACATCACCTCCTCGAATCGGGTTTCAAGCACACGTCTCAGCACCGAGAAAACGCGTGGTGGACGCACCGAAATATCATATCACGAGGTACCGGGTTTTCATAAAGTGCCTCTTTTCTTAAATAACCCCACGGTCCTCAAAAACCAGAAATCACATGAAAATCCAACATCCAGCAGTAAATCCAATGCGATGTACTATGCAATCAATCCATGATATATGCGACATGTAAAGAGAGTAATCATATCGGAAATCATGCAACATGGAATAGGAATGCGCATATGTCAAAGGAAGCATCATATCACGAATGTAATAGTACTACTGTGTAGTGACATGGCAATTATCGATGATGAAGTGTGTGAGCCGGCAAATAGTGTACGTGAAACATACGCATCATCGATAATGGTGCTGGTGTCCTAACAGCATGATAATAACATGGTAATGAACATATGCCAGCAATGCGAATAGTATGAATATGCGGAAATCTAGTACTCAACAGCACAGTGAAGTATCTACTATGCAACTACATCTAAGTATCCTGTCAATCAGGAGGGGTAGGTGTGGAAACCACCTAAAACTGAGTCTAAGTATATATGTAGATATATAGTCGGTGATCCCGCCTCAATGTCATATCGTAAGATATCCTCTAGCTATGAGTGCGGATCTATCATCAATATCAGCTCGTACGGTAAACCGTCGTACGGCATTCCCAAAAGCTGGGTACAGGTCAACATCTCACTGTCTCATCACATAACAAATATCACCATCATCAGATCGTATAGTCTGGGTGTACTACTCTATATCTAGTACAAACGGTAACATCGGTAAAGTATGCATGCGGGGGTAAACACACATCCCAAGCCCGCAAGAATCACAAGTCATACCCCACATATGAATCGTATCAAATCACCGATCCCAGGGCACCAAGCCCACAATATCGACTCATCTCCAAAGTCGTCACATATCATCAATCACAGTGTAAGTACATGTGAAAAGCAAGGGTATATGTATAGGGTAATTCTATCCTAGGGTTCGCGACTATGAACTACACTAGTCACTTCTAACCCTACATATCCAAAATACACCTAATATCACAATACCATATAATAAGCTATCTACGGACTGCGGGGGTGCTATACGCCATCCACCCGACTTTCCCCCATAGATATAATCTACTCACCTTGCATCACCAAATGCGGACGTCACCACGTATTTGCTTGTCGTCCCGAAGTCTTCATGGGTACCTACACATCAAAATATCGTATATGCGCATTAAAACCAAATCCAATCTAAAACGGCGCATAAACTCCAAAACGATACGATAAGGGGCCTATAGGTGAGAATCTATGGCACGCCTTCAAAACCATCCATAATCCTCTATATCGTCGTATAAACGACAATAGTCGAGGCAAAACACATTCCACCATTTCCAATCCAAAAATACGGAATACGGAAACACGAATCCAAAACGACAACATAGGATATATGTCCCAGATTTCACCCTAGATAGAATCTGTCAAAACTAGAAGTACCCAGGGCTAAGAATTGATGAAATGGGGCTGTGCACAGAAAACGAGGAGATTCCTCACTGGTCTGGCCGCAATTTGCGGCCAGAATGGTGGTTTTGGCGGCCGGAAAGTGGAATGGGGAGCTAGGGTTTTGGGGTTGGCTTCCTGGGTGCCTGCACATGTCACTTTCCACTCAATTTTATTTTAGGGCATCTCGGGTGATAGCAGATTCCAATTAACCTTCACAGATTACACAATTTCCCCGATATCGGTTTCAAAAATCCGTATTCTGGTTCTAGCATCAGGTTAGGGTCTCAATTCAAACACTAGGGTGTTGGTATAATCTTAACTGAGCTCAATTTCATAATGCAACACCAATTCACTCAAACCCTAACTAGGTTTCTCTCAAATCCATAATATCACACAATATCGATAAAATCTTGACATGGGGTTATAGGAAAGGCTATAATTAAGCAAATGGTTCAGAAATTACCTTCATTAGCAACTCAAGAAAATTCTTGAGTTGCCCCTAGTGGCCAAAATCCACGCTTTCTCGGTCCATTGCGTAGATCTCGAGCTTGTGCATCTTTTTCGTGAAAGGGATGTGAGGTTTTGAGATAGATTTTGAGATGAAGTGAGAGGGTTTTGTGAAGGGGGAAAATGGGCAGTAGTAGCAGCAGCAGTAGCACAAGGAATGGAGAGGGAAGTGGTGAAGGAATGGTGGTTGAAGCCAAGTCAAAGCAACCCCTCTCTCTCTCTCTCACCCATACCTAATATAAAATTCCATTCTCTTTTCTTTTCTTTTTCCTTTTTAATCCAAACCTTCTCACCTCAATAGTAAACCCAAATGAAAACCATGGCTACAAAAATGCACAAGTGTAGAAAAAGTGTTATGTGCAAGTTTTGCACAAAATTGCCAAAAAAACCCGATTAGCGATTTTAATCGCGATTAGCACTAAATTAGTGTCAAACTAATCACAAAAACTTAAAAATGTCATAATTCACTAATTTACCCTATTTTAGAATTTTCCATAATTTTTCTAACATTTTTCCTATTTATTTGCATTTAATATTAAAATAATCAATAAAATAATATTAAATTATAAAAATTCCCAAAATTAATATTTTATATTTTTTGAAGATGTTACATCAACTGAATACCATACACAAGTATCTACATCTTCGATCTCCTTGAAGAATCCCGATACCTGCAATACCTGGTTCTCTACTTTACTCTAATACCTATAACTTCTCAAAACTCAGACCTTGTGTTTCTATGAAACACTTGTCTAAGAAATAAAGAAGTCATAAGTAAACCGAATATAGTATGAGGACCAACCCCTCTGTCCTAATGGGCATAGGACAACATACAATACTCTGTATAAGTTCCCTGAGTCTAATAACTCAAACCCTGTATGTCGTAGGTTGAAAACTGTACTTATGGTTAAGAAGAATTACACCGCTGTTTAATACCCCTTACCTAACCATCCACCGATATAGGTAAATGTCACAGACATAATTTCAAAAAGTTATGTCTCACTCTATAAAAATAGACGTACAGATATATCAATTTGAAATTGGTGCATTACTGTTAGTTATATGTATGCCCTAGAGACCATTACTGTACATACGATGTATATTGTAGTGGATGCTAGGACATATATAGGGAGGAATTTCTTGCTCGACATGATAGTATGCTATCTGGTTGTACTTTATCTTAACATGTACTCTGATTGTCTCTATATTACATGTTGATAAAGCCCTTAGGATATGTACTCGACTACTAGGACTATGATGAGATCATACTAGTGGGGCCATGGTAGTCGACGAGTACATCCTATAACTGTTCCTGGTCGAGGGTGTATCGAGACAGGGCATCGATACACCAGAGTAGACTAGCGTATACGCATCTTGACCCATATGATGGGCGATGGATGATCCCATATCCATCGGTGTTTGACATCAAGGATGGTGTACGGGTGCTCAGTAGACACTGGGTATACTGGACGGACTCGCCGAGAACTCCCAGATGGTATTATACCTCACGTTAGATGGAAGTTCTCCGGTGACACTGGTACAGAGTAGTCTGTTGACCCTAGATCGTCATAGAGTCTTGTGTGATTCCCACTGTGCTTTGATTTCTATCATACCACGTCCAAGAGGGCGTGCAAAAAGGTGGCTTTTGGGTACAGTCCCGAATCACATGGAGGCAATGAGCGATAGGAGGGGATTCGTCTCTCCCGGTATAGGGAGTTGATGTTGTGTTGTGTTCGATTGGCTATAACCGGAAATCCCTGGCCAGGGTTGCTGAGATTTACTGGTAAGTGTTATCAGTAGTTTCTCAAACTGTTATAGACCTCATATCTACACGACTTATCGAGCTACTGGGGTTTGACGTTTACCACCCCTAGGCGAGATATGCAACATATCAGACGACGAGACCGGACTGTACGGGAGTGTTACTGTTTGGATTCACAGGAGAATGTACAGGCTTGCTTGTTGATCTTCTGAGCGCTCAATACCTGGGTAGCTGTTACGTTTAGCTGACCGCTTGCAGCTTGTGGGTGTTTGATATGATCATCACCTACTGCCGGCGTATTGACGATTCTTTAGAGTCCTACACAGAGGTTTCTTGGCTCAGGCAAAACGGAGTAGGGGCACATATGTGATATGTGCGGGACCGAGGATAATGCGATATGAGATACCGTATTCTATTCTCGCGATATATTATATCAGCCGGGTCATCGGATCAAGTGTTGATTCGATGAATCGGTACGGATAAATATTAGTCGGTTATATGCGATATAGCCGGATTGTCGGATCAAGTGTTGATTCGATAATTTAATGTATAATAATATATATGATATATTAAATTACATTAACTAATATTTGCTCACTAAAAGGTTCTTTTTCTCACTCGGGTAATACATTGATATATATGCGATATATGTTAAATGTATTATTTTATTTTGTTACAATAAATATTGTGTATGTGATATATAATATTGTAACATATTATAATTATTAATGCAACATGTCTAGAGGAGTTTAAACATGATTAGGGTTTGGATTAGGGTTAAACCTTCTAGTTGATTCTAGAAGCTTTACTTTGTCTTTGTTAAGATATTATGATAGATATTTCTTTGTGACTCACCCTTTAACCTAACCCAAACCCTAACCCTAGTAAACTCTCTACAATGGTTACTACAACCATGGTTGCATAAATGATTATGATAACATTTTATTATTCATCACAAATCATATTGTTCATCTTCTTCCTTCATTCTCTTCATGAAAAAGCTTTACTAGATTTTTCAAAAGTGATGAATAAATATGAGAAAAAGATATCTAAAGAGAGCAAAAATCCTACTTCATCATCCTCATCTTCCCTTTCCATTTAGATGAGGGTGTTCACATCATTTTATGAGTGTTATCTTGTGTTAACGGAACTTCAAGGTAGATCATCTTAGTATCGAAGATCGGAAGCAAATGTTGCATCTTTCTCTTCGTGGAACCTCTCGAGAGTCCGGATCCCGATGATCGCAGCGAAGGGACCACAACACGGAGCATATGAAGTGAAGGACTGGATCCACAAAGGTTGTAATCCCTCTCACTTAGTGTTAAAGTGTTTAGCATGCTTGTTTTCGCCTAATCTCTAGTTTAAAGTTCCGTATTCGGGTTGTTCGGCATGGCTATTTTTTAAATCGGGCATGGTTGATCTCTCGTAGAACCTTGTGTGCGTGCCTAGCAACCCTACAGTGGTATCAGAGCCAAGCTAGAGCTTTAGGCGATGTCTAGACGAAGTTTAAAGTCCGATCGAACGCCGAAACCCCGACACGGAACCCTCTCTGTACATTTTTCAAAAAGTTGATATTTTCTGAATTAAAAATGCTCAGAAAAACAAGCAGGAAAAACTAAGAATTACAGTTAAGTACGGACTTCTAATTCCAAAATTGGAGCGCGGAACCGCGGCTAAACCATGGGTTTTGCGGCAGTTCCGCGGCCAAAATTTGGATTTAGTCCCTGAAATTTCATGTAATTATTTTTAGGCCCTTTATTGTTAAGTTTTTCTGGGAATATTTTAATTCCACTCAAGTGTTGAGTTTTCAAGGGTTGTATTGGGGAATCGTTGATTCGATCGGATGTTTTAACTTTGTTTAGTTGTTCCGGATAATTTTTAGAAACTGTTAAAAAGTTCGAACGGATATCAATAACTCACTTTTTCCCCAGTCGGAAAATTTTTCAAAAGTTGGATATTTTCTCGAGTTTAAGAATGTTCTAAGTCGTGCAAGTAACGTGGTGGACCCTCTAGAAGACAACAAACCTTAACTCGATTATGTGACCGTCTTGAACTGCCTTTTGAACCTTAGGGTTTAGGGCTGTACGGCGTGCCACATGTGAGGCGTTGGCTTGACCCTTCTACGGATGGATACTCGCTTAAACATATAACTAACACTATCATCGCATGATAACGTGACGGGATCCGCTCACGTTATCATACTCCAGAAGGTATCCGCTTATCTGGCAAGTTTCAGTTTATTTAGAATCTTCCGATATGATTTTTGCCCCAAGCTCTTATGACCTTGACGAACGCCAACAAATCATAAGTCACATGTCAATTTCTACCCGTCATTATCCAGGTTAATTTGAACCCACCCGTACCTACCCTTGACTTTAGCCAACAAGGCAGTACGACTGTCCCAAATCAACGCATCTATCTATGCAGCAGAAAGGTAACAAGCAGCTACTATACACTATGCCTTGACGAAGGCCAACAAACATAGCATGAATACTACGTGCTACCCGTCTGAAATGACGGAGGGCTACGAATGGTTTCTGGAGAAAAACCTTTAACGTAATGAACTTGATATCGTTGAAGGAACCGGATAGCTTTTATAAAAATATAGTAACGAAAACCTTTGCTAAAGAGGTCACTCCCGGTGAAGGGATCTCGGCTCTTTCCCCGTAGAATAAGGTGCAGGATATTCCAACTGAATACCACGATGCAAAGCAAAAGTGATCGGCTATAGTGAAGTTATTACCCTAACGCAAACTTCTGTCCAAGGGGTCACTCCCGGTGAAGGGATCTCGGCCCTTGCCTCGTCGACTGAGGTGCTGGATATTCCAACTGAATACCACTGTGCAAAACAAAAATGAACGTCCTTGCAATAACAGATTTTTGAAAAGTGTTCCAACAACATCAGAATAGGTTTGTTTAGCTTGCATTGATCCGAATTAATGCAGTCCCATCAATAGATCACACCAATAAAGAACGAAAATAATGATGTACGTATATGCCATCCGCATTCGCCACTGGGTCCCGTCATTACCCGTTAGGTTACTTAACTAACGACAGAGCGGGGACTGGACTAGCGCGGGTGCAAAACATATACAACATCTATTAGTATATATATAAATATATAATATTCGCTCAAGGCGTGATAAAATGAAACATCACAGAAATGTAATAAGCATCACAAAACAATACAGATATCTGGGATCCCCGGGTTTCATAGAGCCGCTACTGAAACCCGACATTCCCCTGGTCGTGTGGATAGCCTGTGCAATGAAATCCTAGACCCCTACGGGCGCGGCAAGTTAACCGCCAAAACCTGAAGCGAGGCAGCCCCCTTCAGCAATGTGAATGGACCACCCAGCACTTCACGGAATCCGGTAACTTGGGCACCCCACCTGGGTCAACCTGTACCCCCTACGAGTGCGGCGAATAGCCCGCCAATTCTAGAGTGAGGCCCCCTCCGTCTCAATGCTATGAGATGCGGGCCTGTTGCCCTCTAGAACCCGGCTATTCGTGCACCCTACCTTGGGGTAATCTTAGTATAGAAAGTAAAATATACATACAACGGGTACATCGACCTCAGCCCGGTCGTGCCCCAAAAGAATAATACACAAACAGACAGTTAGACAGGATTTACCGATCAAATGACATTAACGGTCGCAGATATAATGTAAATACTATGAACTAACATGTTTAAAATTTTCGATCGACTAAATTTTCCCAAGTGGGCCTCAAGCACAACTGCAGTACTCAAAAATAATCTGGGCCCAAACAGAATATTCCAAAAACCTCAATTTCAAATATAAAGATCACTGTAGAAAAATGGCATTGCGTTGACCCTGGACTGCGGCCGCGGTCTTCCTGTAGCATCACAATACCAGATTTCTACAGAATTCTTAAAATCACCTGCTCAGATTTCTGCAACATACTGAAAAAAATTTCGAGCCAAAAAAAAATTCGGCAGAAACTGATACAATGAAAACGCGGTTTTTGGAAAATCCGTTCGATCGAACTTGTAAACATGTTAGAGCAAGCTAGACTAGGTTAATGGCCTGGCTCTGATACCAGTTTAAGTGCATGGCAGCGCCCCGACCGTCTGAACGAGGCCAAAATGCGGAAACGATACTTTACTTTAACTTTTGAACCGGCACTACCGCGCACTAAAAAACCCGGATCGGACCATTAACCTAATCCTAACTAACTAGAGAAGGGGTAGAGAGATATACCGAGCGATCCGTGTCCTTCGGTCTTCTCGTCGTCGTCCCCATCTCCCCGCGGAATCTCCGGTCTTCATCTCCTTGTCGGAAGGGCACCACATCGCCGGGTTCTTTTACGGGCTCCCACCTCTGGACCGAGGCAACTCGAGCACGAAGTTGGCGAGTCGACATGCCCAAGGATGCTGTAGGCAAAGTGTAGAATCCATTTGTCTCTATTGGGGTTGAAGTTGCCATGAGGAAGTGAAGGTGGAAATGAACAATAGAGATGAACTTGGGAATTTTGGTGTAAGCCAAAATGAGATGAACTAATTTTCCCACACACAAAAAAATTTCCTCTCCTCAAAAATTGTGGCCGGCCATCACTTTGATGGAATGAGATGAGAGAGTGAGCAAATAATGCAAGAGAGAGAAAATGTTATCATGATGATTAATGATCACAAACAAAGTCCAACACTCCATCAACCATCATATCTCCAAAAGTCAAGCAATCATGAAGAAAGAAGTCAAATGATGGCTGAACAATCATGAAGCAACAATTTACAAAGTCCACCCTCTACAATGCTAATTTGCATATTTGCAAATAAGCCCTCATCCACCAATTTTCAGCCAAAGAAAGAAACAAAGGAAAATGGCCGAAACGGAATGCAAACTGGCAACTTCAAAAAACTGATCCCGTAATAAATTACAGGAAAACCCCGCGACTGTATATACATACCCACTTTTGTATTGCGACCGAATACAAATGCAATGAGACAAAATCTACACTGTACAATACTAGGATCCGGCTTAAACCAAAACCCGCTAGTATTATCTGTCCGATCATGATCCGTGCAATACCGCACAGATAAGATCGAACCCTGCCATATCTCCATGCGGCCTCTACAACGTTTCGCCCGAAACTTGAGAAACGGTCTGTGGGGGACTCTAAAGACTCGTCAATACTTTGGTTGTGGATTTAACCACTAGCATGTCAGAGATATTAGCCATATGTAACGGGCTACCAGGTATTGACCAAAAGGGACGTCGATGAGCGAACTCATCCTGACACCCCATTGAGCCTGTCGGTGACAATATCCGTACAGTCCGGTCCGTTCGTCTATGAGCATCGCATGGCGGGCCTAGGGGGTTGGTAAAAGTCAGACCCCCAAAAACGGTACAAGTCATGTCAGAGTGTAGTCCAGAACACGCTGAGATACTACTGGAATACCTACCAGTAAATCTCCTGCCTTGGCCAAGGACTTCGTGTAATGGCTCTCCTAGACACAGCGCGACCTCACCTCCAATACCGGGATAAACGAACTCCTGCAGATCCGCTCACTGCCTCCATGTGGCTCGGGACTGTACCCAACTAAAACCTATTTGCACGACTCCTTTGAGCCGTGGTAGGGTAGTAATCAAAGTACAGTGGGAACTCAAACGAGACAAATGACGATCTCAGGTCGATGAACTAACCTGTACACATGTCACCAGGGAACTGCTATCTGACGTCTGGTATAAGACCAACTAGCATGTTCCCGGCGAGTCCTGTCCGGTGTACTCATAACCCAATGAGCACCTGTATACATATTAGGTGAACTAACTGACACCAGTGTCTTGTGAGACCGGCCACCGCCTCTCGTCGGGGTCTCGACTGTATACACTAGTCTACTCTGGAGTATCGATGCCCTGTCTCGAAACTCCCACGACTAGGGACCTTTTAAGGATGTGCTTATAGACCCCAGCTCCCACGTATATGATCGCCATCATACTGCTGGCCGTCAAGAAAGAATCCTTAGGGCTCTATCAACGCGCAATAATGACTTGTAAGGTCACCTAAAACAGTACACGATGATAAAGATAAACCGGATAGCATACTATCATCTTGAGTAAGACTATCCTACCGGTATAGGTCCTCCCTCAATCATTGCAATCACGTGCCTGTGATCCAATAATTGACTCTGAGGGCACTATCTCCTACAATTTCATATCATGCGCCCAACATGAGCGAAAATCCAAATCAAGTGCATCCATTATGCACGAAAGAAATCTAAATCAAGAGCATCCAACATGCACGAGTAAAATCTTACTCAAGTGCATCCGATGCGCACAAAAATCCGATATCAAGCGCCTGATATGCACAAAAATCCAACCAAAACGTGTCGGGTCTGTAAAAGCATATAGTGCAGTACCATGCACAAAAACAAACGGCAAGTGCCAACGCGTACGAAAATACAAATCCGGTAAAACGAATGCTCAAGGACCTAAATCTGGTGCAACCAAGGTACGGAGTATAAATCCAGTGCGACAAATGCATAAATACCCGTCCGGTGCAACAAATGCAAGAAATGCAAATCTAGTGTGACTAATGTACGAAATACGAATCTGGTGCATCCAGTGCACGAAATACGAATCTGGTGCATCCAGTGCACGGAATACGAATACAGTGCATCCGGTGCACGAAATACGAATGCAGTGCATCCGATACACGAAATACGAATACAGTGCACCCAGTGCACGGAATACGAATACAGTGCATCCAGTGCACGGAATACCAATACAGTGCATCCAGTGCACGAAATACAAATACAGTTCATCCAGTGCACGAAATACAAATACATAACTCAAATGCGTATAAAAGCAACACTGAGTGTACCAGGGTGTACAACATCGTAAACGCGTGCAACTGCATGCACAAAATACGTATTAATGCACTGCAAGCACATGTAAGCTGTACCGAGTGAAAAAATCAAATTGAGTGCGTACCACACGCACATAATCAAATCAACCGTATGAAATCCACGAAATCATAAATACGTGCAGCCAAGGCACAAACCGAATCTCAAGTGTAATAGATATGCACAAATCGCAAATCAACACTACGGTGTATAAAATATATATCAAGTGCAATAACTATGCACAAAAATGTAAATACCCAGTAGATGCAACCATGGTGCACGAAATCAACATCAAAACTTAAATCCAAGCGATATAAGCGTGATGCTCGGATCAAAAACGCAAATTGCAATAATTGACATCGAGGTACACCTCCTACAATGTCAAAAAATAAACCAGTGCACCTAAAACTGGCAGAGCAAGAACATCCGTTCGCCTCCTGCTCACGGTCTGGCATCCTCTGTCTTTGGGTCCTCATTTTCTCTGTGGATTTCCAATCTCGCAATCCATCGGCTCATCGGCCCTGTCAGGTGTGCTAACGGGAACGATTCCGTTCTGGCACTTCTCTGGTCATCTCTTGGTCAATCATCACGACCACTCGTAAAGCTGCACATCACTGGCGTCGACCTCTGGTATTCTGAATACGCGTTATACATCCGATCCTAGGTGCAAATCTCATCGCAGCAGTTCCCTGGAAGGAATCCTGCTCAAGGTCTCTTCCGATCTCGCCTATGCCGAACTGTACGGAGGCTGGTACTCTTACATAGTTTTTTCTCGTTTTCTGGAAATCTGCGTTTTCAGCACAACATTTTCTCGAGAACTGGCCGCATCCTAATGCCTCTGTATGCATATCAGATCTCTAATCTCGACGGGGAGTAACAACAGCTCGTCCGCATCTCGCATAAAATTCTGGTTCCGCTCGTCTTTATCATCATCCATCTTGACGTCACGCCATGCTATCTGCGCACTGCAACGGTTCTTGGCCATGGTCAATCCGAAGTCTCTCTCACGGACTCGAAGTCACGAACTCGGTATCTTTATCACTTTGTAGAAGATATCTGGTTGAACACGTCCTCGGAAACTCGTCCCAACCATCGGATGAATACTCAATACTCGTCCGTCCTCGATCAACTCACAACGCTCTGGGTGAGGTCCTCTATACGAAGCTGGTCAGCTTACTGGTCTCTTATCACATGATATCCGGACGACGTCAAACTTTTCGATCGAGTCATCGAGGTCCCATAATTTCCCGAAAGCTCAACACCTGAGCACAGTCTAAAAATATCTGGTACATACCACAGTACCTCTGGACCAGCCGTAGAAGGGAAAACCCAAACCTCACTGATGGCACCGCTAAACTGATGCAAACCCTAAGCTTCAAAAGCGGTTCCATGGTCATCATGTCGAGTTAGGGTTTCATTCTTTTAGAGGGTCCACAGAATCACTTTCATGTTCCTCCGAACACTTTAAACTTGGGAAAATGGGTTTCTGACACTCGCTCGAACTCTTTAACTTCGCCTAGCCAACATGCGAATACCCTACGTCCGCACCCTAAACAATGCCTCAATCCTCTAGGAAAGGCGATACATCGGCGGCCATCTCTGGATCGGTCTGCTCTAGATCTGAGTAAGACTCTCCATACTGAAAATCTTCAACTCAACTGGGCCTGCGTCGGCGCATCAATCTGACGAATCACCTTCGTCACTCAACTCGGGATAGACTAGCTATCATCTGTCGCATTCTGCCTGGATGCTCCGGCGATCACAGCTTGTAAGCTCAGGAAGCGATATTCCATCAATCTCAGCAACAACTAGGTCATCTGTCTGCACGGTAGGCGACATCAAAATCTCTGAGGTATGCTGTACATCAACAGTTCTCTCACAACTGGCAGCTCTATCAAAGGCCCGATCATCCGGTGTAAAACCAAGCACTCGCCTCCACAAGAGGTCACAACATAACACTACATCGAGACGTTCCCATGTCACCAGAAAACACAATGGTTAGCCCTCGAACCAGACGAGCTCGCCCTGACCGCAACACTAGCAGCATCTCAAACTGCGCTCAAACCATGGTGTCAGGAACCTCAATCGAGTATCGAAGAAAGCAGATCAACGGCAAGAAAGGAAATGACAGATCCAGAATGGAAACATGATCATAAGAAGGAGCAACATCAATGAGAGTATGATCATGGAAATGAATAGAATCAAGGATTTCAAATGGATGTATAATCATGGGTACGAAGAGAATCACAGACCTCAAAATATGTACATCCTAAGGTGTCTTAAGTGGAGTATCGTATCGTAAATATAACGCGGAACATACGTACGGTACGTCACTCTACTCAAGCTACCTACTCCAGAAATCAGGGTCAAACTATGAAACGAAAGTTCGGGTCTAATACCCCCCCTCCTTTCAAGTCTAAGTTCTGTAAGGTCAAGCCCAGGTTCCGAAATACATACCCGCCCTAGACTCCGCATAGTCAAACATAGACTTGAACAAAGGTTAAACCTAACTCTCCGATACCAACTTTGTCACGACCCGAAATATTAGCTCGTGACCAGCACTTGAATTACGCAACGTCCAAAGGCGTAACGAAATTCAAGTAAGCTGAAACCCAGAAATATAAACCTTTTAAGAAAAATAAAGGAGGTGATGTTTTGAGATAAATGTATAATGAAATCATGTTTTCTTAAATGCATGGAAAAGAGACATGAATAATGCAAGTGAAATTTACTAGTTTGAAAACATGTTTTGCCTTTTAAAAATTTGGGTAACACCTCCTTTGTATTTTTTTTGATCCAAAACCACAATACAAGATGATAAGAAAGGCATCCCTAAGCAGGAGCTAGCTCTTCGCCAACCGGCGGATCACAACCATGCAAGACAATATATGCAAGTATACGACGCCCAACGGCGAAGATCACCACACAAGATAAAGAATGAAGCGAGAAATCAACCCAAAAAGGTGAACATAAAACTAATCGCTCAAGTCTCGCACTAACAGTCTTGCTAAGTCTCATTACTTATACAAATACTAGTTTTGATTAGATGGAGTTGACTAGATACAATATGAAAGCGTAAATACAATAGTGGGTACGATACAAATGTCCCACCTACCAAGCAATCACCCGAAAGCAACTGTGTGCCAGCGAAGCCGCTACTGATCCATGCGGTCTACCTGCAAGAACTGTGGCACAACGGGGGTGAGTTGCCAACTCGTGAGTAGAAAAATATCAACAGATAGAAATCGAATAAATAACGACTCCTAGGTCAACTATATCATAAAGGTAATACTATGATATCTAGGGTGACCGGGTCATCATATGTGCCGACAATGCAATCAATACCTATATGTATGCGGATATAATCCATCAATATAACCAATGTCTGTATGCATGTGGATCTCGTCAAACCAGATAATAAGTGTATGTATGCATGTGGATCTCATCCAACCATAATCAATGTATGTATGCATGTGGATCTCATCCAACCAGATAATCAGTGTATGTAAGCATGTGGATCTCATCCAACCAGATAATCAGTGTCTGTATGCAAGTAAGTATGAGGATATAAATCAACAGTGTCCCTCGCGACACATCAAAATCATGGAACCTGGGTGTCCAATATCGACACCCGAAAACATCATGAAACCCGTGTCCAGTATCGACACATAAATCCTCATATCTCGGGCTCCGTCAGTCCGGATCGGCCCACGGGCTCCGTCAGTCCGGATCGGCCCATATCATCTCGCAACTCCGGTCGGTATGCTCCGGATATCCTCCAGGCCCAACCAATCACCGGTAGGTAGTAGTCCCCCTGCCAGGCTCACCGTCAGTATACACAGCATCCATTTATCGTCCCGAGGTACTATACCGGGTCCACCATGTACCCGCAATCGGCCTCATCCGCCTCCTCGAATCGGGTTTCACATGTCGCTCTCAGAACCGAGAAAACACATGGTGGACGCACTGAATATCATATCAAGAGAGACCGGGTTTTTAAAACAACACATAATCTCTTTTAAAATGTCCACGGTTCTCAAATCCAGAAATCTCATGAAAACAGCATATCTCAATGCGTAAAATCATAGAGCGTGATGTATGCGACATATAATAGAAATGTGATCATATCCGTATATCATGCAACATAGAACAGTGATATGCACATATCGAGGGAAAACCGCTCCTTTAAATGAATCCAGTTTTAAAATATATCATGCGGTTCCCAAATCTCCAAAATCGAATGCAATACCGTATAAAGGTGCATATGTGTATATACGCAAGTATGGACGTACAAATGTGTATGTCCGCAAGTATGGTCTACAATATGCATGTACGCAAGTATGGTGTACAATATGTATGTGCACAAGTATGGTGTGCAATATGCATGTACGCAAGTATGGTGTACAATATGGATGTGCGCAAGTATAGTGTACAATATGCATGTGCGCAAGTATGGTTTACAATATGGATGTGCGCAAGTATGGTGTACAATATGCATGTACGCAAGTATGGTGTACAATATGGATGTGCGCAAGTATGGTGTACAATATGCATGTACGCAAGTATGGTGTACAATATGTATGTGCGCAAGTTTGGGGTACAATATGGATGTACGCAAGTATGGTGTACAATATGGATGTACGCAAGTATGGTGTACAATATGTATATTATGCGAAGAGTCATATCATGATGCAGCAATCCTACTGGGTAGTGACATGGAAATTAACGATGATGAAGTGTGTGAACTTACAATTTGTGTACGTGTAACATACGGATCTTCGATAATGGTGCATGTGTATTATCACAGGTGTATGTGATGCAATGCGAATAACATGAATGCAGCATAAGGTAAATCATATGCAAATGCTGACGGGTATACATATCTAACATGACCGATTCGGTGAATCTATCAATCGGCATCTAGCCACACAACATCACGTACGGTATAATCCATCGTACGGCATCTTCTAGTCAATGGTATGGATAAATCATCATATCAACTCATGATGTACGGAAAAGATCATCGTATGACGACATTAAACCAATAAGGATCCTATCAAGCTATAAGACAATGAGGGTATGGCCTAATATCACATACGACGTATCATCCATGATTCAAAACATTCTGCATATATTTATATATATATATATATATATATATATATATATATGTATATATATATATATATACCTATGTCCCAGGTCATAACCATAACGATCTCATATCAGGGGACCGACAAGATATCAATCATTTCAATCGACTCACATCTGTATACCAACATATCATCAGATCATCATATTCGTCTTATATTCTTTTCATCGCATTTATATCTCACATCAAGTCAAGTTTACATAAACATTCTATCTCTACTATAAGTATAAGTATCTAATCTAACATACACGCCCGAACCATACAAAAAGTTTTTAAAACGTGCGAATCGTAGTTTTAAAAGTAGGGGTTACGTTGTTTTTAAGAAAGATATCATTTGAAAATCCGTAACGTCCCTCAAGATATCTGTTTAAAAGATGCATACGATTCTTCAGTTTAGAAATATATATGGTTCGGATGACACATCTACGTCGACTGTCAAGTCCTATAGTACCCTAAACGGCAATATCAACAAATATCATCCTCAAATCCCGTCATTACATATTAGCCGTATCATTTCACTTCTAACAATCATTTAGCTTCTAATATAGTTTCTCTAAGTATCATTTAAGTCTATCTATAGTTTTCTATTAAAGGTTTCATTAACCATAAACTATATATAAATCGGTTTCCATCAAAGACTTGCGGGGGTGCTATACGCCATCCACCCGACTTCCCCCGTGGATATAGATCCAGTCACCGTAGTCTTCGCTTGCCGAAGTGTTGACGCCATGCTCCGTCGCCTCGGAATCCACATGAAGGTACCTACAATAACAACACATATAGCAGCGCTATTAAAATCAAGTTCTGAAATCCAAAACGGTACGCGCATTGCTCATAGGTTAGAACCTATAGCTTACGCGTACAAAATCAGCCAAACAACCCTTGTTGTTGATGCACAAACATCCAACAACCAAATACAAATCCAAATATCAAGAATTATCATTTCAAAATACGGAAACCATATCCAAAATCACACTAAAATGCTCCCAGATTTTGTCTCAGGTCAAATAAAGCCAAGCAAACAAGTCTAGGGTGATGTATATTATATATTTGAGCTACTGGACCAACCCCGACACCCCACCCCACCAAGTGGCCGGCCACCTACCCATAAAATCCGGTCTCCTCGGCCCCCTGGCTCAATGGGGTTCGTTCTGTCATGGTGGTCTCCTGGTAGTGTATCTAGGTCCCTGGTATTGTTTGCTACTCTCAAAAATCCCCCGGGTTCCTCCAGAATTCCCCGCACACCCTAATTTCTCACAAAACCGACATGGATCAAATCCTAAATCCGTATTTTTTTGTTTCTATACTAAATTCCAGCTCTAAAATCAATACCTCAGGTCCTATAACACTCACTACAGATCATGGTTCCACAAAAGCACCCAAACCCTCTCTAGAATTTCCCAAGTCTACAAATCCACCCTCAAACCAATTCTAAACTAAAACTAGAATAGAATGAAGATTAAAACTAACTAAATGGAAGATGCTATACCTCATTTAGGCCATTCTAAACAGCCCTAGCACCCCAAAGTTGTCAAAATCCCACCTTGCTTGGTCCAATGTGTAGAGGGTGAGGAGGTGATAATTTTTATTAAAAAGGGTATAGGGTTTCGGTGCATGTTTGGAGATGATGTTTGGGGTTGAAGGGGGAGGAAGATGAGGAAGAAGAAGGAGAAGAAAATGGTGGAGGAACACAAATGAGGCAACACCCTCTCTCTCCCTCTCAATTATTCTCACTTCTCTCTCTCACAAAAAGTATACCTACCCTAATCATTATGTCCCCTTTTGACTTTTCTTTTTCTTTTCTTTTCTTCTCTCAAATAAAACAACAACTATGATATAAAACATGAAGAAAAGCCATGATAAAAATGTAACAAGTGTAAAAATGACATGATGCATTTCATGTGCACAAAACAAGCTTAATGTGCGATTAGCTATATTTAATCGCGATTAGCACCAAAAGTGAATATAATAAATCATAAAAATTCATAATTTGCTTAAATCACAAAAAGCACCCTATTCTAGTAATTCCCAAAATTTTCAAAATGTTTCCCAATTTATCGGTATTTAATTATACCGCCCTATTAAAATATTCATATTTTATTATTTAATTATAAAAAATTCCCAAAAATAATATATTTTATTTTTCTCAAATGTTACAACAAATGACCATCTCAGGTCGACAGACTAACCCGTACTCATATCACCTGCGAACTACTATCTGACAATAGGTATAATACCATTTAGCATGTTCCCGGCGAGTTCGTCTAGTGTAACTCATAACCCAATGAGCATCTGTATACTATATTTGGTGACTAACTGACGCAAATGGCTGTGAGACTGGCCATCGCCCTTCGTCGGGGTAAAGAAACGTATACACTAGTCTAGTTTAGAATATCGATACCCAGTCTCGATATTCCCACGACTAGGTACATTTAAGGATTTTCTTATAGACTACCCAGTTCTCACAAGTGTGATCGCCACAATAATCTTGGTAGGCAACAAAGAATCATATGGGCTCTATCAACATGTAATAGTGATATGTAATACCACATAATACATGTACATGATGATAGAGATGAACCAGATAGCAAACTATCATCTCGAGTAAAACCGTTCTACCCGTATAGGTCTTCCCTCAATCATCATAATCGCTTGCCTTCGATTACAATAATTGCTTTGAGGGCACTATAGCCAACGGGTCCATAACAAGTAAATTTTACCTTTCAAACACAAGTTCCTTTTTCTCTTGTAATTTCAGTATCCTTTCCTCAATCGTGTCCTCGATCACAAATCTTTCGATTCTAATAAACATGTGTAATATGATCAATATGAGAAATAAATGTAGAAAAGACCGATAAAGATAATACGAAGTCAATTGCATTCTGACAAAAGAACCTGATCGGCTTATATTGTCCAATACGATGAATTCGGTCTTGAGCCTGGCGCTACATAGCTGGGTTCCACCATGGGTCCATCAAGAAAATCTAAACCTGTTTTTGGTGATTGATAAGAAAATCAAGTATTACCAATGGTAATCAAAGTATTTTGTATGATTGTAAAATATTTAAAGGCAATATCTCTAAACACAAGAAATTATAAGAGTAAATGAGCATGTATGTAACTTCCATTCTTATCTTTCCAAAGCTAGCATAACTAGGAATAGCATATCTATAAATTAATGTATGAACATTATAGAATGTAGTACTGAAAGATATCTTGTGTGTATTTGGCGCATATACCAAAGAAAACATATAGCAAAAATGTACGAAATGGAGTGATATGTCGATGCGCGTTTTATGCTTTTCCACTCCATCTAGTGCTCACTCGTCGCCGTCGCCGCCACCGTCTTCCAGAAAGTTATTGAAATCGAGAATGTACTATAGTGTTATCAATAGACAAGTATCAGTACAAAATATTCTCGATAATTATATGAAAATTGTATTGAAACCAAGAATTATCAAACTTACATCCGGTACTTTCTTCCCTACGAGAAGACGCGTGCTCGAGAACCCACGGGAGTATGAGGAGACGAGCCACAAAATAAACTAGCTAGTATAACTCTTGCCACAAATAAACCAAGCAACCATCCTAGTCTCCCTCCTTTTATCCACTTATTTTTCGCATCCAAAAAATGGATAGAGAGTGAGACACAAGGCACAACACTCGCCAACGCTCGATGACATACTTTCAACTCAATTCCAATTTGGGAAGTGCCTGCTGATGTGGTGCTGGACGGAAAAAAAATAAGAACAGTTCTTGTGTAGTTACCGGCTAGCGCTATATCGGCAAGTATTTCCCAAATTAGAATTTGTTGGCTATACTGCTCTCAAGGCAATTATTGTAATCACAGGCAGGTGATTATGATGATTGAGGGAGAACTATACGGATAAAACAATCTTATTCAAAATGATAGTATGCTATCTGGTTTGCCTTTATCATCATGTACATGTATTATGTGGTATTAGAGATCACTATTACATGTTGATAGAGCCCATAGGATTCTTTCTTGACTACCAACATTATGATGGAGATCATATATGTGGGAGCTGGGTGGTCTATAAGCACAAATTTAAATGTCCCTAGTCGAGGGAGTATCGAGACTGGGCATTAATACTCCAGAGTAGATTAGTGTGTACTTATCGAGACCCCGACGAGGGGCGGTGGCCGGTCTCACAAGCAATTGGTGTCAGTTAGTCACCTAAGATAGTATACAGGTGCTCATTAGGTTATGAGTACACCGGACTCGCCGGGAACATGCTATATGGTATTATACCTATTGTTAGATAGCAGTTCCTAGGTGACATGTGTACAGGTTAGTCTGTCAACCTGAGATCGTCATTTTTCTCGTGTGAGTTCCCACTGTGCTTTGATTACTACCATACCATGGCTCAAAGGAGTCGTGTAAATAGGTTTTAGTTGGGTATAGTCCCGAGCCACATGGAGACAGTGAATTTATCGTCGGGGATTCATCTCTCCCGGTATAAGTGTTGATGTCGTGTTGTGCACGGGTGTCCATCACCAGAAATCCTTGGCCAAGGTAGTTGAGAATTACTGATTTGGATCAGTAGTTTCTTAGTTGGTGATGGGCTTCATACCGACACGAAATGTCGCGTTATTAGGGGTCTGACTTTATCCACCCCCTAGACTCGATATGCGATACTCTCAGACGAATGGACCGGACTGTATGGAGATTGTCACGGACAGGCTCAGTAGGGGTTCGGATAAGTTTACTCGTCGGCCTTCCTTTCGCTCAATACCTAGGTAGCCGTTACATACAGCTAGTGCCGCTGACGTGCTTGTGGTTAAACCCACTGCCAGCGTATTGACGAGTCTTTAGAGTCCCACACAGAGGGTTTCCCTGCTTCGGGCGAAACGATGTAGAGGCCGTATGGTCTTACGGCAGGGTTCGATCATATACGTGCACTTGTGGTCTTACGGCAGGGTTCGATCATATACGTGCACTTATGCACGTATCATGATTCGGACGGATAATACTAATGGGCTTTGGTTTAAACCGGATTCTAGTATTATATTATAGGATTATTTTCGTCTCTTTGTATTCTTATTTTTCGGAATACGGATACGAATATGTATATACGGATGAGGGGTATTCTTGTAATTTATTACAAGGTGCTTCTAGAAGAAGAAACCTCAATTAGTTTTTAACCATTTAGGATAAATGGTTAATGAGGTAAAGGATGAGGTATTGATTGGATTTAAATGATGCATGGCTCACTTGATGACTCATGGGTTACTATTGTGGCATGCTTGATATTTGGTGTTGTGAGATATATTGTGGGGCTTGATTCATTTTTCCTGAGCTTCACAACACTTAGCCATGTTTCCATGGTTCCAACACTCTCATCTCCTCCAAGATTTGCTTCTTCTACCTCCACCCTAAAAGTCTCATGTGTTGAGAAACCTAGGGTGTTTGGACACAAATTAATCCATCAATAGATTA
This sequence comes from Agapanthus africanus, assembly GCA_030015575.1. Lineage (NCBI taxonomy): Eukaryota > Viridiplantae > Streptophyta > Magnoliopsida > Asparagales > Amaryllidaceae > Agapanthus > Agapanthus africanus. The sequence goes on along the minus strand of JASDDO010000031.1, from coordinate 206,782,276 downwards.
TACATCGTCTAGGTTATCCAGTTTAGCGAACTAGGTACCCTAGTTACCTCGGCTATGAGGTTGGAGCTCAAACTACAAATCCTCAGGTGGATCATTTTCGATGGAGGGAGACCGGCGATCAAGCTTGATCATGATGACCTCTAGGAGCTCAGGAAGGTGGTAGAAGATCGAAGGACTCGGATCATTCGGTATAACCATTCTAAACTCCTCTAAGTTTGCTAGCGTTAGGTTTATGGTAGATCCGGGTTATAGGAATGTTCTAGCGCCAGTTTGAAATTTTTTTTTCCGCAAACTGTCACGGTTGATGGCCAGGCGCTAGCATAACCCAACATGGTATCAGAGACACCCCATGTCCCGACCCGGAAAAGGCACGTGACTGCCACTTAAATCATGTGATGTCTATAGGACCCCACCTAATTCAAGTAAGCCAAAAGCCCAGCAATCTAAACCTTTTTAGTGAAAAAATAGTGGAGGTGCAGTTTTGAAATAAGGTTACTGAAATCAAGTTCTTTCTACAAAACATAGCTAATAGTATACGAAAACACAATGTTTATATTTAACTTGAAAACATTTTCGTCATTGAAAATTTAGGCAGCACCTCCTTTGTAAAACTTAAACCGAAAAAGGTACAAGAAAATATAAATATAGGTATCCCCAAGCGGGAGCTAGCTCTTCGCCAATTGGCGGAAACAACCACGCAAGATAATATAAATAGACAACGCCGAAGGGAGATGATCAAAACTCAGAAGAAAGCGAAAAAACTAATCATTACAAGGAAAACCATAAACAATAATAAGATACATACGCGCGACTCTAAGGCCGAAAGAATATATACAACAGTGGTTTTCTAAGTCTACTAAAAAATACATAGTCTGGTTAATGGAGCTTAACTAGATACAAGTGAAATAAATACACAATATATATTGGTGGTCGCGAAACAAATGTATCCCACCTATCCAGCAATCACCCGAAAGAAAGTGAAGTGCCAGCAGGCCGCTATGGAACCTGTACGGCCAAACCTATAAGAAACTGTGGCACAATGGGGGTGACTTGCAAACTCGTGAGTAGAAGACATCACCGGGTAGAAACCGTATGAAAGACGATATCCTAGGTCATACAATAATATGCTCATAATATAACACTAAAGCATCTAGTAGTGGCAATGGTACTAATCTAAGCATAAGTGTAATACCAAATACTCGTGTCAGTGCCTCAAGTAGCAACATGTCGTATATATGATGTATGAATGCATCAAGAATGAATAATCATGAAATCCGGGTGTATCTGTACGAGAAAGATGAGTTCTTATCTTAGTAAAGTTTTAGTATAAAAAATGGAGTATCATCAATGAAATCGATAGAAATCTGTGTCAAACATTGACACAAAATCCTCAAATCTCGGGCTCTGTGACTCCGGATCGGCCCATATCATCAAATCTCACGACTACAGTCGGTATCCTCCGGATATCCGCCGCGCCAGACATCACCGGTATGTAGTCCTCCCCTGCTAGGCTCATCGTCATCCCCACAAAAACACTCTCGCCCCGGGGTACCGTACCGGGTCCACCATATACCCGAGACGGTTCATCCTACTCCTCGAATCGGGTCTTGAAAACTAACTCAAATCAGGAAAACTCATGGTGGACGCCACATACATCATATCACGAGAAAACCGCTACTTGCATTTTTTTAAAAATTATAATAAGTTTATAAAATTCTTGCGGTTTTTCCCCAAATCCAGAAATCTCATGGAAAATCCGAAATCTCAAAATCATGAGTCAATAGACCGTGAACATCGGCATAAAGCCCCCACAATATTGCATAACAGAATGAATATATAGATGCATGGAGTATCTAAGTAAGGAATGCAATATCTAAACTAGCACATGAGAGCAGGCATACTAATAATGTGTTGAAACTACTAGCCAGCAAGTTATATCAATGAAGTAACGTTTTCTAAAGTGTACGTGGCATGGCAATTACCGATGATGATGTGTGTGAGCCGACATGCAAGTGTACGTGGAACATACGCATCATCGGTAATGGTGCTGCTGTCCTAACAGACGAGATTCATAATAGCTAAGAAACATATGTAATAAATATGCAATGCAATGAGAATAACATAAATATAACCGAAAGGTGAATAATAAACGTAACATTATAAAATATACATATCAGCGTACGAGTCATACGGTTTAGGTGTTTTAAAATAGCACGAATTGTGGTTTTTAGAAAAGTAGGGCTACGGGGTTTTGAGAAAAGACATGTCCTTTAAAAAATCCGTAGCATCCCTCGGGGTTTCCTTGAAATACTCACGATTCGTTAATTTTGAAAATAGGTATGACTCTAACCTAGTCTAGCATCTATTAACAACTAAGAGACAAGTCGGAATGATAAGAAAATCTACATATATTCCGAGTCGATATACCTAGTAGTCGGTGATCCAGCCCATAGCGTTACGTACTGTATAATACATAGTACGACATTCTCGAGTCAAGAGTGTGGATCAATCATCATATTTATACCTCGTACGGTAAAATCCATCGTACGGCATTCCAAAAATCGAGGGTACGGGTCAAATATCATATATACATCATCATTCATTTGATATCATCATCGTACAATTCCATGATCAGGGTTCCGGTTCTAAAGTCTAGTACATTCTAATATCATCAAACACATAATATCGTATGTATGAATATACATCTCCCAACGATCCATTATAATATCATATCATATACCATATCACGTCTCAATCACATATCAAATCTCTCGGCATCATGCCCAATCATATCGACTCATCTCCACATATCACATGCTATCCTCATCATCCGTGTATATGTATGTATATATATATATATATATATATATATATATATATATATACACATACTCACATAACTATATATATATACACATATACATACAAAATCAACTGTGTGTGCGTGCGCGCGTGTGTGTGAGACTACATATAAACTGCGATTCGCCACCAAGGTAATCATCCTATGGATAGGTCTCCTTAGATCAACCTAATCTAACCTAAGGTCTTCTAAATACCATCTTTACTAAGTATCAAAATATCTCATCCAAACTTACAGATATAGTAATACCCTATTCTACTGTTGCGGGGGTGCTATACGCCATCCACCCGACTTCCCCCGTAGATATACATCTACTCATCTTGATCCTCGCTTGCCGAAGTCAAAGACGTCACGCTCTCCCTTGTCGTCCCGAAGTCCACGCGGAGGTACCTACAGTTTCAAATGTCTTATATCATAAAACAAGAATCAAATATAAGAAAAGTCGATACGGCACACGAAACACACATAGGTTAGAACCTATAGTGTACGTGTACAAGAACAATCAAACAACCCTCGTCGTTGTCGTACAAACATCAATCGACCGAGAAAAAACACAAATATCAAAACTCCAGTTACTTAAAACCACAAAACTCAAGACAGGAACTAAGGAAATCTCTCCCAGGTTTTGCCTCAGGTATTTTAGGATTAAACAAACAATACAGGGGCTAGGGTATAAGGATTAGGAGTTACTGGCAAAGACACATCATCATACTACCAAAGTGACCCGGCGAGAACTCCAAATTTCTCGATGTCGCCGGTCCCAGTGAAGAGATTTGGTCTCATTTTCTCGTGGTGGTCTCCTAGGGTTCTAATTAGGTTAATGTATATGTTTTATTATCTTATAACTAAACCAGATTACTCCAGATTCCCTGTAGTCCTCACAATTTAAAGAAACCGACATTAGAAAATCTAAATTTCAAGTTTGGGGTTTTGGTCTCAGGTTTAACTAAAAAAATACCAACACTATAAGGGTTTAGTCACTATTTAATCCTCAATTTCACTATCACACATCAAGAATCACCTAACCCTCAACTAGGAATTTTCTAACCTCACTTAATCTCACTTGTTTAACTTTGAACTAAATTAGAACACAAGGGGAAACTAAAACAACAGTAAACGACTAGGAATATACCTCATTTGACAACTCAAGAATTTTCTTGAGTTGCTCAAAGTCTTCAAAATCTCAGCTTGATATCACCATGGTCTTTGTAGTGGGGTTGTGAACAGTTTTTGTGAAGGGGTAATAAGGTTTTGGCTTGGTTTTGGGGGTGGCTTGAGGTGGTATAAGAGGTGGAGGTAGAGGAATGAGGAGGAGAGAAAATGAAGAAGAAGTGAGGAGGTGAGGAAATAATGAAGAGAATGGGGAAATGGCTAGAATTGTGTAGAAGCCTCTCCTCTCTATCTCTCTATGCCATGCCATCATGTACCCACAAAGCCATGCCACACTTTTATATATATATATATATATATATATATATATATATATATATAATAAAACCACGAATAAAACCAATTAATCAAATGAAGCATGTTTCAAAATAAGTAACAACCGTTATGCAACATATCGTATTGCGTGTCATGCACATAACCGGATTAATATATAATTAGTGAAAATTAATCGTGTTTAGCATTAGACTTAAATACTATTAACCGTATAAAATTTTATAAAATGTTAAAATCTCATAAACGCCTTCAAAATTAATAATTATATTAAATTTCCAAACTATCGGTATATAGTTCTACAATATCATTAAAACTAATCTCTATAATTTAAATTATTCATAATATTCATTATTTAATTATCTAAATTCCCAAAAATTAATATTTTATTTTCTGAAATGTTAAAATCTTCCTCCCTTAAATAAATTCGGTCCCCGAATTTAAATTTAAACCCCCCAAATACTAAAACATTTCAGCAAACTAATCAAGTCGTCGGGGCTCCGAGTATCAGGATACATAATACATATCTTTGCGCAATGTATGCGCATGAAAACGAGGGTAAAACCCTAAATCAAAACTCCGTCAAGCATCACGCAATCATCGGAGTTATGGCGAAAGTACAAACGTCAAAATTAATACGATAACCAATATGATATAATTAAGATAACAATGTATGTATAGTACGCATCTCGTGAAATCGTGAAAACATCCAAATAGAAACGCATGCGAAACCATTTTCAAATCGCCGTGCGATGCGCGTATCACGGAACAAGTAACAGACGTCCATTATAAGGAAAATAGCTACACATATATATCTTTTGTTTAACATACACGTTGCGCCTTTTGAAATAATTTAGAAGGGTTTCCTTTGTAAGGTTTCGTGTCATCATGGACACGTAAGAAAATATTGAGACTATAACTCATTTTTGGAAACCCCTTCGATAAATATCGATGCATGTAAAAATACTCAGGTACTGTCCTCAGACCAGTTGTCACGACCCGCAAGGTATGGAACGCGACCGGCACTTAAGTTACGAAGCGTCTCAAGGCGTCCGTAAAATAAGTAAGCCGAAGCCCAGAATACAAAACCCAATTAAGAATTAGAGTGAAGGAAGCCAATTTATTTTAAGCGTTTTACCCCATTAAACCACATCAAGTTTCCTTTTTAAAACAACTTTCCTTTTTTCCAAAAAAATTCCGGCAGAACCTCCTTTGTAAAAACAAGCCCCAAACGGGTACAAACAGGAAAAAGGCATCCCCAAGCGGAAGCCAGCTCTTCTCCTTAAGGCGGTCACAAATCCCACGCAATAAAAATAAGAATGAAAGCACAAATAAAATAACATGTCGACTCAAGTGAGCTCGACCCCACATAACATAAATCCATAAGTCTCACAACCTCGTCTCTAGGTCAATATACAGTAATCCAAATAAACTGGTACGGCTGAAATAGTAGTAGATGGAGTACTCTAGATACAATGAACATATATAAGGTGGTACAAAATGATAACAACCCACCTATGAGCAAAAGCCTCGAATCCAGGCAAAGAGAGCAAAAGAGGCAAAAGTGTCCGCCGCTACAGTGCTGACGGAACGGACCTGCAGAAAAGCTGTGGCACAACGGGGTGAGTTGCCAGCTCGTGAGTAATAAATAATATCTACAAAGGCTATCGCATGTATGCACACAAGTATCCTAGCATCTCTAAACTAGTAAGGCTATAGGCACTAGCAGGTATGTATGCATCATCAGTGTGCTAACACGTATGAATGTCACATGGATGTACTAACAGGTATGTATGCCACATGAATGTACTAACATGTATGTATACTATATGAGTCAACTCAAGATCTCAACATGTAACTACAAGAACTATTCTTTCTTTGTTTTTGAAACTCTTTTCAATATCAGCATAATATCCATGAAATCAACAAAATCCGTGTCTAGCAACGACACCACAAAACTATCTCAATCTCATATATCCAAGTCAAGTATCTCTGGTCTCGGCCATCCGGCTGATCCATCCCAAATATCCATATCTCAAACTAGCGGCCACGGTCGGTATCCTCTGGATATCCGCCGTGCCAAATGAAGTCAGCTGTAGGTAGTCCGTCCCCTGCCAGGCTCAACGCCATCTCCTGCGATCTTCTTGCCCCGGGGTACCTTACCGGGCCCACTATGTACCCGAGACGGTTCATCCACCTCCTCGAAACGGGTTTCGAGAACACAGCAAACTCATGGTGGACGACACTTTAAATCACTAGAAAACCGCATCTTTTATATTTTAAAAGATCATAAGTTTCAAATCTTGCGGCTTTTCCCCGAATTCCAGAAATATCATAAATCTCATGAAATCATCATGGGTGCATATGTCAATGATAATGAATGCAAATGGTATCAATGTTCAAGTTGCAATGTATGATTTATACTAGGCATGAGCAAGTGATGTAATGATATATATGCACGAGAATACCAATTCTTATGATTTCATTTTTAATATTTATAGCAATAGCACAGGTCTAAGCAATTAACATGTTCAGATTTATAGTTATCTAGTGTCGTGATATGGCAATTACCAGGGTGTGGGTGTACACATGAATTGTGCTCGTGCTGCATATAAAAACCTGGTAATGGTGCATGTGTCCTACAGAATGAGTTTGCGCATATGGGTACAACATATAGATCCTAACTGCAGCAATTATCATGCAAGTATTATCATTTCTAATGTCACAAGAAAATGTTAAAGTTTACTATTTTCAAGTTTACTAAATCTATCGGGCGACATGCGCCATCCAAACGATCGTCCCCCGTAGATGTGAAATCTACTCACCCGTGATCCCGCGCTAGGTGTCTCCGACCACCTACTTTCCTTTCTCTGCTGCGCTTGAAGTCCCTGCCGGCGAACCTAGAATTTACAAAAATCACATATATCAGGAAAATCCTGCAAAAACACGATATATCGATAAAAAGGATACGCGTGCGTGAAACTAAAACACACGTGCACATGACACGTCGCGACGCACACAAACCCACCAGAACCAATTCTGACACGCCGTGTCACGCAACGCGCCACAGAACCACACATATCACGCGCGTGTCGCACAAGTTTAAAACATCGAAAATACGTTTATAGCTCCAGATTTTGCCTCTGGGCCTAACTTAAAAAGTTACAGATGCCAACAGACCAAGCTACCCAGCAGAGCCCCACACCCAAAATTCGAACACCCCACCCCCCACTCTGGCCGCAAATTGCAGCCAGATCGAATAAACCGGCGGCCTGAAAAGTGAGGTGGGTCCCCGTGTTTTGTGTGTGTGTCCTTACTAGTCTCACCATGCTACAGTCTTCACAATTTTATTTTGAAAGGCTCGGGTCAACAACAGATCTAACAGAGGCTAAAAAGTCACTAAAACTGCTAAATTACGCCAAGTCGGATAAATCAGGTATTTTTATGAAATCTGGGGCAATTCTCTGGTTAACAGGTCTCAACAGCACCAAATTAGGTTATTCTAACCATCACAACCATTACTTTGTCAAAATTCCCCTAATTTACCCCAAAACCACCACTAAACATATAATAAACACTAAATTAAGCTAGATAACCATAACTTTAGCAATTAGGAGTTGGGTTTAAGGGTTATACCTCTAGAGACCCTAGATGAAGGAGAAGAGAAGAAGTAGGAGGGTTTGTGTTGTTGCTACAGCTCCTGGTGCTGGAAAACTTGGCTGGAAATGAGCTGAAGCAATGCTTCACTGTTGCTGAAGCTGATGCTGTTGTTTGGGGCTAAAACGTTGCTGTTGCTGTTGTAGCAGTGGCAAGGGTTAAGGTATTGTTAAGGGAAGGGTTGTGTGCTGTAGGGGAAGTGTTGTGTAAAGAGTTGGGGGCTGATGTAGCAGCTGCTGCTGCTGATGTTATGATGAAAAAGGCTGAAGCTGATTGTAACAGGCTGATAGTGTGCTGCTGATGTTTGGTCAGGGGCTGATGGTGTTGTTTTGGTGGCTATGCTGATGTTTTAAGGGCTGATGTTTGTGTGTGAGTGAGTGGGAGAGAAGAGAGTGAAATGAGAGTGTGAAAGAGAGTGTGAGAGAGACATGCAAAAAGTTTTGAAATGAAATGGGGTGTGACATAACCATAGCCACCATTCTTTCTTCCCTCATTAAATGCTTGCATGACACCCATCACAATCTCTCCTTCTCATCACAAGTCAACACTAACCCTAATCACCCTTAACCAAATCTAAAACTCAAAATTAACTCAATTATCTTAACCAAGGGCCTAACCCACCATGGTTGGCTTAACATGGTTAACCCACCATGCATACCCAAACTTGGTAACCCTAGGCTTAACCCTAGTTATCATGCACAAGTGTGAGTGGTCGAGATAAAATTCTACAAAAATAACCATAAAACCAGATAAATTACTTGAAACCCGTTTTCGTAAACTTTTTACCAAAAACCCCACACTAACACACAATTACAACTAATCCTAAACTCAGGTGTTACAGTCTTCCCCCCTTAAGAAAATTCATCCCTGAATTTTAAAATATGCAACTACGCGTACCTTCAAAAAGATGATGGAATTTCTTCCGCATCCCTCCCTCGGCCTCCCAAGTGATCTCCTCACCATTCGGGCTGCGCCAAAGAACCTTCACCGACGGCAGGACCTTTGATCGAAGTTTCTTCACCTGCCGATCTAATATCTCAACTGGCTGCACGGTGAACGAAAGGTCGGGCTCAAGTTGAACGGTCTGATGCTGAATCGTGTGGGAAGGGTCATGAAGATATCTGCTTAGCATCGACACGTGGAAGACGGGGTGAACATCTGAAAAGCTGGGTGGAAGAGCCAAACGATATGCTACAGCGCCGGTGCGCTCGAGGATCTCGAAGGGGCCTACGAATCTAGGGCTAGGCTTTCCCTTTCGCCCAAATCGCATCACGCACTTCATCGGAGAGACCCTCAGAAAAACATGATCGCCAACCGCGAACTCTAATCTGCGATGGCGCCTATCTGCATACGATTTCTGTCTGCTCTGAGCTGCTCTCATCCGGTCTCGAATCAACTGCACTTTCTCGGTCCTCTCCTGCACGATCTGCGGCCCAAATATTCTGCTCTCGCTCAGCTCAGTCCAACAGACGGGCGATCTGCATCTCCTCTCATACAAGGCCTCGAAAGGTACCATCTGGATAGTATCCTGGAAGATGTTGTTGTAGGTGAACTCCACTAAAGGTAAATGACGATCCCAGCTACCGCCAAAGTCCAAAACGCACGCTCTGAGCATGTCCTCGAGAGTCTGAATAGTCCGCTCTGACTGCCCATCGGTCTGCGGATGAAATGCTGTGCTGAAGCTCAAACGGGTGCCCAAAGCCTCCTGAAGTCTCTGCCATAGTCGGCTGGTAAACTGGGTGCCTCGGTCTGATACGATACAAGTCGGTACGCCATGCAACCGGACGATCTCGTCGATGTAGATCTGGGCATACTGAGCAAAACTGAAAGTGGTCTTCACTGGCAGAAAGTGAGCCGCTTTCGTCAATCGATCCACGACCACCCAAACGGAGTCGTACCCTCGACTGGTCCTGGGTAGACCCACAACAAAGTCCATCTAAATCTGCTCCCATTTCCACTCCGGAATGGGCAAAGGCTGCAACTCTCCTGCTGGCCTCTGGTGCTCGGCCTTGACTTGCTGACAAGCCAGGCATCTCGATACGAAATCTGTGACCTCCCTCTTCATCCCGCCCTACCAATAGACATCTCTTAAGTCGCGGTACATCTTGGTGGAACCTAGATGAACGCTGTATGTTGATCTATGCGCCTCCTCAAGAATCTCACGTTGCAGTCCCTCCGAATCTGGTACGCACAATCGAGTCCCAAATCGTAGTACTCCCTGATCGTCGATCATGAACTCGGAATCTCTGCCCTGCCTGATCTGCTCCATGATCTCTGAAAGTCGGCCATCACCGGGCTGTGCGTCTCGAATGCGGTCAAGTAACTGCGGACGTGCACGAACATGCGCAAGCTGTCCCCCTGTCGGAGTGAACTCAAACTCCACTCGGCTGTCGCATAAAATCTGCCAATCTACTGACGACTGCATCTGCACTGCGCGCAAGCAAGATAGACTACCCCGGGCCTCCTGCTCAATGCATCCGCCACTACGTTCGCTTTGCCCGAGTGGTACAAGATCTCACAGTCGTAGTCCTTCACCAGCTCCATCCAACGACGCTGTCTCAGATTCAGGTCTCGCTGCTGAAATATATACTTTAAGCTCTTGTGGTTAGTGAATATTTGGCACGACTCGCCGTATAAGTAATGCCGCCTTATCTTAAGCGCAAAGACCACAGCACCCATCTCCAAATCATGAGTGGGGTAGTTTTGTTCATGTTTCTTCAATTGCCGCGAAGTCCACACAGAGGTACCTACAGTTTCAAATGTGTTATATCATAAAACAAGAATCAAATACAAGAAAAGCCAATACGGCACACTAAACACACATAGGTTAGAACCCATGGTCTACGTGTGCAAGAACAATCAAACAACCCCCGTCGTTGACGTACAAACATCAATCGACCGAGACAAAACACAAATATCAAAACTCCAGTAACTATAAACCATAAAACTCAAGACAGGAACTCAAGAAATCTCTCCCAGATTTTTCTTAAGGTATTTTAGGATTAAACAAACAATACATGGGGCTAGGGTAAAAGGATTAGGAGCTACTGGCAAAGACCCATCATCATACTACCAAAGTGACCCGGCGAGAACTCCATATTTCCCGGTGTCGCCGGTCCCAGTGAAGAGATTTGATCTCATTTTCTCGTGGTGGTCTCCTAGGGTTCTAATTAGGTTAACGTATATGTTTGATTAACTTATAACTAAACCAGGTTGCTCCAGATTTCCTGTAGTCCTCACAATTTAAAGAAACCGACATCGGAAAATCTAAATTTCAAGTTTGGGAGTTTTGGTCTCAGGTTTAACTAAAAAAATACCAACACTATAAGGGTTTAGTCACTATTTAATCCTCAATTTCACTATCACACATCAAGAATCACCTAACCCTCAACTAGGAATTTTCTAACCTCACTTAATCTCACTTGTTTAACTTTGAACTAAATTAGAACACAAGGGGAAACTAAAACAACAGTAAAGGTCTAGGAATATACCTCATTTGACAACTCAAGAATTTTCTTGAGTTGCTCAAAGTCTTCAAAATCTCAGCTTGATATCACCATGGTCTTTGTAGTGGGGTTGTGAACAGTTTTTGTGAAGGGGGTATAAGGTTTTTGGCTTGGTTTTGGGGGTGGCTTGAGGTGATAAAAGAGGTGGAGGTAGAGGAATGAGGAGGAGAGAAAATGAAGAAGTGAGGATGTGAGGAAATAATGAAGAGAATGGAGAAATGGCTAGAATTGTGTAGAAGCCTCTCTTTCTCTTTCTCTCTCTCTATGCCATGCCATCATGTCCCCACAAAGCCATGCCACACTTTATATATATATATATATATATATATATATATATTAAAACAAAAGCACAAATAAAACCAATTAATCAAATGAAGCATGTTTCAAAATAAGTAACAAGTGTTATGCAACATATCATGTTGCATGTCAAGCACATAACCGGATTAATATATAATTAGTGAAAATTAATCGAGTTTAGCATTAGAATTAAATACCATTAACCGTATAATATTTTATAAAATGTTCAAATCTCATAAACGCCTTCAAAATTAATAATTATATTAATTTTCCAAACTATCGGTATATAGTTATACCATATCATTAAAACTAATCTCCATACATTAAAATATTCATAATATTCATTATTTAATTATCTAACTTCCCAAAATTTAATATTTTATTTTCTAAAATGTTACACACCCTAAACCTATACTAGCTAGTTTGCACAAGGTTAAAATATCGATCGACCGAATTTTCGGAATCGTAATTCCATTTCGACATGATTGTTGCCGTTTTGAAAACTTGTTCAAAATTTTTTTTCCAGAGCATCTCACAAATAGGTGCAGGCATTTTTAGGGGACCACGAGAAATTTGGACGCTTGAACCAACAAGTTGGCCGCGGAAGCGCGACTATACTACCCTATTGGCAGCGGTCCCGCGGTCGTCTTGTGGCCATAGTGGGCCAAATTTCTTCTGGCACTCTTATACATGGAAATATGACTTTTGGTATATTTGGTTTTGGCCCAGATATTTTTGAGTGCCGGATTTGCATTTAGGGCCAATTAGGGAAAGTTTAGTCGATCGAAATTTTAAGTGTGTGTTTATCAGTGCATACATTATTATCTGCGACCGTGAATTTCATTAGAGCGGTATAACTCGTCTAACTGCTATATGTTCTTTTAGACGGGTCTGCGAATATGACATTCACATTGATGTTCTGTGTTGTTTTGAGCTTGTGGTTGGATTGACTTGGTGGACAGCCAGTGGTGCAATGATAGTTGTACAGTTCAGTTTCATTTGTACATTTGATATTGCGGGGCGAGCGTCCGACATGTGGACTGCCGTCTCTTCCAGTTCAACCGGGTTGAGGTCGATATCACCTTTGTACATATATTTTAATTTTTGTACTAGGATTACCCAGCGGAGGAGTGCTCGAATAGCCGGGTTCTAGAGGGAAACGGGCCCGCATCTCATGGCGTTGAGATAGAGGGAGACTTACTCTAAAATTGGTGGGCTATTCGACGCATTCATAGGGGGTACAGGTTGACCCATGGAGGGGTGCTCAAGTTACCGGATTCCGTGAAGTGCTGGGTGGCCCATTCACTTTGTTGATTGGTGTTGCCTCACTTCTGGGATTGGCGGGTAACTTTTGTTAGTCGTATGTATGCCCTAGAGGCCAGTATTGTACAGATGATGTATATTATATTGGATGCTTGGACATATATAGAGAGGACTTTCTTGCTCGACATGATAGTATGCTATCTGGTTGCTCTTTATCTTAACATGTATACTTGTCTCTTGATACTGTCTTCTCGTTACATGTTGGTAAAGCCCTTAGGATGTGTACTTGACTACCAAGACTATGATGCAGATCATACTAGTGGGACCATGGTAGTCCATAAGTTCATCCTTTAATTTTCCTAGTCGTGGGTGTATCGAGACAGGGCATCGATATACCAGAGTAGACTAGCATATACGCTTCTCAACCCATGAGATGGGCGATGGATGATCCTATATCCATTGGTGTTTGACATCAGAGATGGTATACAGGTGCTTAGTGGAGACTGGGTACACTGGACGGACTCGCCGAGAACTCCCAGATGGTATTATACCACACGTCAGATGGCAGTTCTCTGGTGACACTTGTACATGTTAGTCTGTAGACCCGAGATCGTCATAGAGTCTTATGTGATTCCCACTGAGCTTTGACTTCCACCTTACCACGTCTAAGAGGGCATGCTAAATGGTGGTTTTTGGGTACAGTCCTAAGTCACATGGAGGAAATGAGCGATAGGAGGGGTTTTGTCTCTCCCGGTATTGGGAGTTGATGTTGCGCTGTGCTCGATTGGCCATAACAAGGAAGTCCCTGGCCAGGGCTGATTTAGAGATTTACTGGTAAGTGTTACCGGTAGTTTTACGACCCATTATGAGCCTCACATCGGCATGACTTATCGGTTATTGGGGTTTGACATTTACCACCCTAGACTTGATCTGCGACATATCAGACGAGGAGACCGGACTGTAAGGCAAGTGTTACCGTCAGGCTTTTACAGGAGTCGGAGCGAGCTTGCTTGTTGATCTTCTGATCGCTCAATACCCGGGTAGCCATTACGTCCATCTAGTACCGCTGACGTCTTGTGGGTGCTTGATGTGATCATCACCTACTGCCGGCGTATTGACGAGTCTTTAGAGTCCTACATAGAGGTTTTACTGGCTCAGGCAAAACGAAATAGGAGCACATATGTGATATGTGCGGGACCGAGAATAATGCGTGTATGTGATACCGTATTCTATTCTCGCGACTTTTTGTATCGGTCGGTTATATGTGATATAGCCGGTTTATCGAATCAAGGGTTGATTCGATAAGTCGATACATTGGATGTTAGTCGGTTATATGTGATATAACCGGATTATTAAGTCAAGTGTTGATTTGATAATTTAGTGTATAATTTTATATATGATATACAAATTTACATTAACTAACATTGGTTCACTTAAGCATTTGTTTTTCTCACATGTGCACAACTTTAATATATATGTGATATATATTAAATTGTGTTTTTCTTTTTGTATCATGGTTGTTAATACAACATACATGGGTGTATGAGACTTACACCATGCTATTTGTGATGTTGGGTTTAATATTTAATGTAATTACAAAATTAGTGGAAAATTGGAAGAATGCATGAAGCTTGTGGAAGCTTGTGGATGCATTGACTAAGCCCACTAGGTTTGTTTTTACTTTGGATATTTGTTAACCTAACCATTTCAATTAGCCATGGTTATGTCTCTACATGAGTTAGTATATGATACTCACTCACCATGTTTTACTCACTCACTTGATCATTATTCTCATCTCATTTTTGTTCATCTTCTTTCTCAAGCTCAAAAAGCTTGCTAGGGTTTGATTAAGTGAGAAAGTAAAGTGAGAAAAGAAATTCTAAAGTGAGCCCACTTCCTATTTCCTTATCCTCTACTAGATTAGCACTTTAGTATAGGGTGTTTACTTCACTAATCCTTTAGTTAGTGAAGTAGAAGCTTGAGCTAGTATTCCCTCGACGTAGATCATCTTCAGCCTCCAAGACTTCAAGCAAGGTCGCTCTTTTCGCCTCGTGAAGCCATGCAAGAGTCCGGGAGAACCACGATCGCAGCGAAGGGACTACTAAAAGGAGCTTATGAATTGAAGGACCGTTCTACAATGGTTGTATTTCCTTTTTCACTTAGATAGTAAATGGTTTACTATATTTCCGTATTGTATTCTAGCTAACGATTCTAGTTTAGAGTTCCTTTTAACGGCAAAATTTTAAAATGGCATGGATGATGCCTCCCGAAACCTTGCTGCCGTCGATAGGAACCCTACAGTGGTATCAGAGCCTAGCTAGGAAATTATACGGATAATGTTAGATTACGAACACGAAACAAACTTCGAACTTGAAACCCTAAAAATCATGTTTCTGTCGATTTTAAAACGAGCCCTAAATTTTTTTTAAACAAGTACAGAATTATATATGTATGATACAATGAACACTGAAGAAATTTGGAGGCATTTGTTAATGATTGGGCCGGCGACGCACCCCCCCCTCACCGGCCATTTCCGAGCCCCCCTCCGGATTTTTACAGTGTTCTATTACATGAGTTTTGGTGCTTCAGGTGTTGTTTATTATTGCTAAATTGTCATGTGATGTTAATTTACTATAATGACAACTCGGAGTGTTTCGTAGTCATAATTTTAACTGTTTTCGGGTAATTTTGGACGTTGTTAAAAAGTTCAATCGGATGTCAAATACCCACTTTAACCCTTGCCGGGAAAATTTTCAAGAGTTGGATTTTTCACGTAGTTAAAAAGCTTTCAAACATCATGCTAGTTATGCGATGGACCCTCTAGAAGAACAAAACCATAACTCGATTATGTGACCGTCAGAACCGCCACTGAACCCTCCGGTTTGTGGTGGTTCAGCGGTGCCACATGTGAGGCGTTGGTTTGGCCCTTCTACGGCTGGTTCATTGGTACTGTGGCGTGTGCTGAATAACTTTAAAACCACGCTCAAGTGTTGAGCTTTTTGGGTAATTTTGGGTGTTTAATGATTCGATTGGAATGTTCAACATCGTCAAGTTTTCTATGTGATGTGATAACATATTATGTTATGTGCTGTTGGATATGTTATATTTGATCACCGCGTTTTGAATAGCCGGGGGTTTTATGTGAGATAAGAGTTTTTATTTTCATTCATGTAAAATTAAATGCATGTAATATTCTTTTATTGTGGCACTTCCGGGTTGAGGTTGATGTCACCATTGATGTATATTATTTACTTTTCCGCATTAGGATAGACCCAAGGAGGAGAGAACAAGTAACCGGGTTCTAAGGTCCAGTGGGAGACCAACTCGAGGAGTCGAGTCCGGGTCTCCTAACTCTAGAATTGGTAGGGTTGCTTGCCGCTCTCGTAGGGGTATAGGGATGTGAGTTTGGCTATTCATCGCGACCGTGGAATCCGTATTTTACAGAGGCTCAAAATAAAACACGGACATCCTAGTATATCCAATATTTCATATGTTTCTTATGCTGCGATATCTGTGATGTGATCATTTGATATGTTGTGATAGATACAGTATATACTATATATGATATATTATATAGACGTTACTTATGTTTTACACCCGCGCTAGCCTTGCCCCGCTTTGCCGTTAGTTACCTAACCTAACAGGGCATGACGGGATATCGAGGAGAATGCGGATGGCATAAGTGTACGTCGTATTTATCTGTGTTGTTTAGGTGACTTAAATGATGGGACTTCATTAATTTGATTAATGAAAGAAAAGAAACCTAAAAGATGTTGTAGAATAAAATTTTCAAAAAGGGTAGCTACAGTTTTGCTTTGCATAGCGATTTATATGATATATCCTGCACCTTATTCGATAAGGAAAGAGCCGAGATCCCTTCATCGGGAGTGACCTCTTTAGAAAAACTGGCAGATGCTACAGCACTCGGTTTGTCTTTTGATTGCTTTTGGAGTTTTTGCTTTGCATAGCGATATATATGATATATCCTGCACCTTATTCCATAAGGAAAGAGCCGAGATCCCTTCACCGGGAGTGACCTCTTTAGCGAAACTAGGAAAAGCCTAAAAAACACTCCTATTCAAAATTCACTTGTTTCTACAACGATATCAAGTTCATTATGCAATAGGTTTTCTGAAAAACCTGTCGTAGCCCTCCATCATTTAAGATAAGTCCTACTTAGTATTCGTGCTATGTTTATTAGCCTGCGTCAAGGCGTAGTGTACGGTAGCTGACTAGTATTTATCTGTTTATGCATATGATGCAGATTGCATCAGGGTATTCGTACGACTTTGTTAGCCTGCGTCAAGGGTCGTGCGGGTGGGTTTAATTCAATCAAGAAATGACAGGTTGAACTTGACTAGCGGTCTATGATTTGTTGGCCTGCGTCAAGGTCATGGGACGCTAGGGGCAAAATATTATCGGGAATTTCAAGTGTTGAAATTTGCAATGAGATTGCATACCTTCTATATAATAGTTGGATCTCGATACCCACTGCGAGTCCTGGAAGAGTTTTACACAGGACAATTAGCCAATCAAGTAGGTGTCTAGAAAGGTGTCAATGGGGTTAAGCCTCTGGGAAAATGAGGTTTATTTTAATTAGGTCCGTGTGAAAGCACGGGGAACCTCCCTCAAAGTACCGACACTAGCCTGGCTGAAAGATTGGCGAAGTTGTAGGGTGTAATTAATCCCGGCTAGTCTTTCCTTTGAGGGTTTGAAGGAAGATTTGACAAATACAGTGGGAGCCATCCTGATTAGATAAAATAATAACCAATCTGATCTTGCAAGAGCATACGCTGAAGTGTTTTCTTCTCTCTCTCTCTCCAGGTAGCGACCATATCATGCCTTAATCAAGATAATAATATGGATGTATTGACCGAACCCGCATGTTATACTGTGCTGGGGAACGTTGGTTCCGTTCTTTCTTATAAAATTTATAAGAATGAACAAGATATAAGGGAATACTAGGATTCACATGCCACCCGAATGAAGAAAGTACATGTTGATGCATTTTCTTCGGGTGTGTTCGTTACCGAGAACTGTTTTTCCATTTGCTCTACGTCCTGGGTATTAGATACCGGATCAGGATCCCATATATGTAATCAGTTACATGTGCTGAGAAAAGGTAGAGAACTTGGAGAAGGTGATTAAGACATAAAGATTGGAAATGGTGCAATTGTTGCAGGTAAAACCGTCGGGGAATATCACCTTGTATTACCAACTGGTAATACATTGATTCTGAACGAATGCTATTACATGCTGAACCTGATATGCAACATTATATCAGTTTCTTTATTAAGTAAAGAGGGATATAATTTTGTATTACATGATAATGTTATGAACATTTTCCTAAACCAAAAGTTGGTTGGGTCAGGCATGTTGTGCAATGGCATTTATGTTCTAAATCAATCAACAGTTCTGAGCATAACAAACACACACAAGAGGAAGAGTTCAGAAATGAATGAATCCTTCTTGTTGCATTGTAGACTTGGTCATATTAATGCGACACGGCTAGCTAAGTTGCATAAGGATGGATATTTGAATCCTTTAGAATTTTCATCTTATGACACTTGCCAGTCATGTCTCAATGGAAAAATGACCAAAACTCCGTTTACGGGACACAGAGAAAGAGTTACGGAACTCTTAGGACTGGTACTTAGTGATGTATGCAGTCCCATGTCTACACATGCCAGGAATGGTTCTGCGTACTTCATTACATTCACTGAAGATCTCTCTAGATTCGGATATGTGTTCCTGATTAAACACAAATCAGAAGCTTTTGAGAAATTTAGAGAATATAAACAAGAAGTCGAGAACCAAACCAGGAAAAGTATTAAAATTCTTCGATCTGATCGAGGAGGAGAATACTTGAGCAATGAATTCCTGGACTTCCTAAAAGAGAATGAGATTCTCTCTCAGCTAACTCCTCCATATACACCATAGCACAATAGTGTATCTGAACGGAGGAACCGCACCCTATTAGATATGGTGCGCTCTATGATGAGCACTGCTGAGTTGCCTATTTTCTTTTGGGGATATGCACTCGAAACAACTGCAGACCTATTGAATATGGTTCCCACCAAATCTGTGCCAACTACTCCATATGAGATATGGAAAGGAAAGAGACCATATCTTAATTATGTTAAGATATGGGGTTGTCCGGCATATGTGAAAACACAAAATCCGGACAAGCTCGGGGCAACGTCCATTATGTGTAAGTTTATTGGATATCCCAAACATTCGCACGGATATATCTTCTACCACACCGAGGAACAAAAGGTGTTTGTTTCTCGACATGCCACCTTTTTAGAAAAAGGAATTTCTTGAAAAAGAGATTAGTGGCAAGGAGGTAGAACTGGAAGAGGTTCCAGCTGTACAAACCACAACAAAAGATTTGGTGGAACCAGAGGATTCGGTAGTTCCCGATGAACCCCAGCCACTCCGCCGATCTAGTAGGGTTCCTCACCTACCTGAGAGATACTACAGTTTTCTCATGGATGGTGGGAGCGAGGATTGCATCATGGAGGATGATGACCCAACTAGTTTCAAGCAGGCCATCACGAGTGGGGACTCAGTGAAATGGATGGATGCAATGCGGTCCGAGATGGAATCCATGTACACCAACAAAGTATGGACTTTGGAAGTTGCTCCTGAAGGGGTAAAACACATTGGGAGCAAGTGGATCTTCAAGAAAAAACTTAGTGTGGATGGGAAAGTGGAGACTTTCAAAGCTAGACTTGTTGCAAAGGGTTTTCGTCAATGACCAGGTGTCGATTATGACGAAACCTTTTCTCAAGTGGCTATGCTTAAATCCATCCGGATCATGCTTTCCATCGCTGCGTATCATGACTACGAAATCTGGCAAATGGATGTTAAGACCTCCTTTCTAAATGGTGATTTGGAAGAGTGCGTGTATATGACTCAGCCAGAGGGCTTCGTAGACAGTGGGAGCAGCGGAAAGCTGTGCAAGCTGCTTAAATCCATCTATGGGTTAAAGCAAGCATCGCGGAGTTGGAACATCTGCTTTGACGTCGTTATCAAAGAGTTTGATTTCGTCAAAAACGTAGATGAACCTTGTATATACAAGAAGGTGGCAGAGAGTAAGGTTGTCTTCCTCGTATTGTACGTGGATGACATACTCTTGATAGGAAATGACATTCCTATGCTGCAATCGGTCAAGCTCTTCTTATCACAAAGATTCTCAATGAAAGATCTAGGGGATGCCTCCTACATCATGGGGATTAAGATCTATAGAGATATATCTAAACGGATACTGGGATTATCCCAATCCAGGTACAATGACACCATACTAAAGCGGTTTAGTATGGAAGAATACAAGCGTGGGTTTTTACCCACGATCTCTGGGCTCACTCTCTCCAAAGAGATGTCTCCCAAGACTGATTTGGAGAGAGCTCACGTGCAAGGGATACCCTATGCCTCGGCAGTAGGCTCTATCATGTACGCGATGCTATGTACCAGACCCGATGTAGCACACTCACTAAGTGTAGTGAGTAGGTATCAAGCAGATCCTGGAGAGAGTCACTGGACAGCTGTAAAGAGCATTCTCAGGTACTTACGAAGGACTAAAGAGATGCTCTTGGTGTATGGTAACGGAGAACTCCAAGTGGAGTCATTTACCGATTCGAGCTTCTAGAGTGATAAGGACGACTCTAATTCGCACTCGGGATTTGTCTTTACCCTCTATGGAGGAGCGGTATGCTGGAAGAGTTCCAAGCAGGAAACCGTGGCAGACTCGACGATGGAGGCTGAATACATCGCTGCCAACGATGCTGCCAAAGAGGCGATCAAGAAGTTCATAACTGAACTTGGAGTGGTTCCATCCATTAAGGATCCAATACCTTTGTATTGTGATAACAATGGAGCGGTGGCTTTGTCCGAGGAACCTAGGTCCCATCAGCTATCCAGGCATATTCTGAGGTGGTATCACCTGATCCGAGAGATAGTTGATCGCTGGGAGATCGAGGTCAGGAGGGTTGACACGAAGAACAACACAGCGAATCCACTCACGAAGGCCATTCCCGAGATACAGTTTGAGAGACTCTTCGGGATGCTTGGTATATGATACTACAGCAGCTGGCCCTAGTGCAAGTGGGAGATTGTTAGTTGTATGTATGCCCTAGAGGCCAGTATTGTACATATGATGTATATTATATTGGATGCTTAGACATATATAGAGAGGACTTTCTTGCTCGACATGATAATATGCTATCTGGTTGCTTTTTATCTTAACATGTATACTTGTCTCTTGATACTGTCTTATGGTTACATGTTGGTAAAGCCCTTAGGATGTGTACTTGACTACCAGGACTATGATGCAGATCATACTAGTGGGGCCATAGTAGTCAATAAGTTCATCCTTTAATGTTCCTAGTCATGGGTGTATCGAGATACCAGAGTAGACTAGCTTATACGCTTCTCGACCCATGAGATGGGCGATGGATGATCCCATATCCATTGGTGTTTGACGTCAGAGATGGTATACGGGTGCTCAGTGGAGACTGGGTATACTGGACGGACTCGCCGAGAACTCCCAGATGGTATTATACCTCATGTCAGATGGCAGTTCTCTGGTGACACTTGTACATGTTAGTCTGTAGACCCGAGATCGTCATAGAGTCTTGAGTGATTCCCACAGTGCTTTGATTTCCACCTTACCACGTCCAAGAGGGCATGCAAAACGGTGGTTTTTGGGTACAGTCCCGAGTCACAGGGAGGCAATGAGCGATAGGAGGGGTTTCGTCTCTCCCGGTATTGGGAGTTGATGTTGTGCTGTGCTCGATTGGCCATAACAGGGAAGTCCCTGGCCAGGGCTGATTTAGAGATTTACTGGTAAGTATTACCGATAGTTTCTCGAGCCTTTATGAGCCTCACATCGGCATGACTTATCGGTTATTGGGGTCTGACGTTTACCACCCGTAGACTTGATATGCGACAAATCAGACGGAGAGACAGGACTGTACGGCAAGTGTTACCGTCAGGCTTTTGCAGGAGTTGGAGCGGGCATGCTTGCTGATCTTCTGATCGCTCAATACCCGGGTAGCCATTACGTCCAGCTAGTACCGCTGACGGCTTGTGGGTGCTTGATGTGATCATCACCTACTGTCGACGTATAGAAGAGTCTTTAGAGTCCTACATAAAGGTTTTACTGGCTCAGGCAAAACGAAATAGGAGCACATATGTGATATGTGCGGGACCGAGAATAATGCGTGTATGTGATACCGTATTCTATTCTCGTGACTTTTTGTATCGGTCGGTTATTTGTGATATAGCCGGGTTATCGAATCAAGGGTTGATTCGATAAGTCGATACATTGGATGTTAGTCGGTTATATGTGATATAACCGGATTATTAAGTCAAGTGTTGATTTGATAATTTAGTGTATAATTGAATATATGATATACTAATTTACATTAACTAACATTGGTTCACTTAAGAATTTTTTTTCTCACATGTGCACAACTTTAATTGTAACATTTCAAAAAAATAAAATATTATTTTTTTTTGGGAATTTTTATAATTTAATATTAATTCATAATGAATATTTTAATATTTTGGTATAATTAAATACCGATAAAAGAGGAAAATTTTGGAAAAATTATGGAAAATTCTAAAATAGGGTATTTTATGGAATTATGTCATTGTTAAGTTTTTATGGTTAGTTATATGCTAATTTAGTGCTAATAGCGATTAAAAATCGCTATTCGGTTTTTTAAGCATTTTTGGGCAAAACATGCACATATCATTTTTACACTTGTGTTTCATTTGTTTCTTTTCCTTCTCTTCATTTAGCATGCTTGCTTAGGGTTGACCATTGAGTGAGAAGGATATGAAAAGAAAAGAAAAGGGTAAGAATGATGAAGAGAGAGAAAGAGTAGGTATGGGGTTACTTTTGACTTGTTGTGAGCCATCCCCATCATTCTTCACACCCTTTTCTCTCTCCCCTCTCCTTGTGCTGCTGCTGCCCTCTCCCTCTTCCTCCTCCTCCCTCTTCAAGCCTAGATCCACCATGAATACAACTCCAAAACCCTATTCCCATTTCACAAATATTGTTCCCAAGCTCACTAGCTATATATTGGACTAAGAAAGAGATGGTTTTGAGGACTTTGAGCAACTCAAGAAAATTCTTGAGTTACCAAAGGAGGTAATTCTGCACCATTAGTATAGTATTTCAATTCCTTGCGCATCAATACCTGTTTCATGTCGATATTGTGTGTTTTGATGGACATTGGAAAATTCAAGTTAGGGTTTAGGATTTGATCGGAAATCAAAGATGAATTGAGGTGTAATTAGAGGCTACAACCCTTGTTGTGAAATTACATTGGACCAAACTAGAGATTAGAACCCAGAATACAGATTTATAGAATTGATATCGGGAAAAACTGTAATTCTGTGAGTGAGTTTTGAAATCTGCTTTCATCCCGAGACTCCTAAAATAATTTTGGTTGGACAGTGAGATGTGCAGGCACCCTGGAACCACCACACAAAACCCTAGCCCCTATCTCCTTCCCCAGGCCGCCAATTTAACCCTTCTGGCCGCAATTTGCGGCCAGAGCAGGTTGGAAGCCCCTCGTTTTTGTTAGTTATATGTATGCCCTAGAGGCCATTACTGTACATTGGATGTATATTGTAGTGGATGCTGGGACATATATAGGTAGGACTTTCTTGCTCGACATGATAGTACGCTATCTGGTTGTACTTTATCTTAACATGTATACTCTCTGTCTCTCTGATTACATGTTGATAAAGCCCTTAGGATGTGTACTCGACTTCCAGGACAATGATGCAGATCATACTAGTGGGCCTGGGTAGTCAATGAGTACATCCTTCATTGTTCCTAGTCGAGGGAATATCGAGACGGGGCATCGATATTCCAGTGTAGACTAGCGTATATCTTCTCGACCCATGCGATGGGCGATGGATGATCCCATATCCATTGGTGTTTGAAATCGAAGATGGTATACGGGTGCTCAGTGAAGACTGGGTACACTGAACAGACTCGCCGAGAACTCCCAGATGGTATTATACCTCACGTCAGATGGCAGTTCTTTGGTGACACGGGTACAGCTTAGTCTGTTGACCCGAGATCGTCATAGAGTCTTGTGTGTCTCCCACTGTGCTTTGATTTCCACCCTACCACGGCTCTACTGAGTTGTGCAAACAGGTGGTTTTTGGGTACAGTCCCGATTCACACGGAGGCAATGAGCGATAGGAGGGGATTCGTCTCTCCCGGTATTGGGGTTGATGTTGTGCTATGCTCGACTGGCCATAACAGGAAATCCCTGGCCAGGGTTGCAGTGATATACTGGTAAGAGTTATCAGTAGTTTCACGAATGTTATGGACCTTACGTCGGCATGACTTATCGAGCTATTGGGGTCTGACGTTTACCACCCCTAGGCGAGATATGCGACATATCAGACGAACAGACCGGACTATACGGTAAGTGTTACTGGTAGGATTCACAGGAGTGTGAGCGGGCTTGCTCATCGATCTTCTGATCGCTCAATACCCGGGTGGCCGTTACGTTTAGCAGACCGCTTGCGGCTTGTGGGTGTTTGATATGATCATCATCCGCTGCCGGCGTATTGACGAGTCTTTAGAGTCCCACACAGAGGTTTCCTGGCTCAAGCGAAACGAAATAGGAGCGCATATGAGATATGTGCGGGACCGAGAATAATTCGTGTATGTGATACCGTATTCTATTCTCGCGATGAATGTATCGAACGGTTATATGCGATATAACCTAATTATCGAATCATGGATTGATTCGATAAGCCGATACATATAATACTAGTCGGTTATATCCGATATGACCGGATCGTTAAATCAAGTGTTGATTTAATGATTTAGTGCATATTTATATATTTGATATATTACTTTGCATTAACTAGTATTGGTTCACTTTAAAAGGATTTTCTCACTTGATTTGTGCAAGTTGTATATGTGATATACTTTTGTGCACAAGATTGTATCATGTTTGATGATACTTACTCTTTTGGGTTTGTGTAAAGATTAAACCATGTTTAGTGAATGGTTAGGGTTTCTTTTCTCTTATTTATTTATCCATTTATTATTGTTTTGGAAAAGATAAAGAGAAAAAGAAATGGTGGCTTAGTTTGTTTTTTCTTTAAAGCTTCTTGAAGCTTTGAACAAGTCAACCATTCTTGTTTCTTCTTTAACCCTAACCACTCATCTAAACCTTGGTTAAATCTCTACACTAAACTATGGTTGAAGTTATGATAAGTATTCTTTTTATTTTCCTTTTTAAATATAACACTTATCATATCTTCTTCTTCTTCTTCATCTTCTTCAACAAAAGAAAAGCTTGCTAGTTCAATGGCAACATGAGAAAACAAGTGAGAAATCCAAAACTAAAGTCTACCCACTTCCTATTTCTTCATCCTCTACCTCTTGCCAAGTGGTATAGGGTGTTTCCTTCACAAGTTTTCAAAGCTTGATGAAGTTGGAGCTTGTTCTTGTGATACCTCGACGTAGATCATCTTCGGCATCGAACCGACGATCAAGCCCGCCCATTCTTCGATGATACCGATGCTAGAGTTATGGGTTCGTTTTGGACAGTGGAGGGACTTCATCACGGAGCCTAGGAGGTGGTAGACCGGATCTACAAAGGTTGTAGTCACTTTCCCTTAGCATTTAATTCGATTACTTGCTTGCTTCGCCTATTTATCTAGTTAACGATCCGTTCTAGGTTTTCTCGGCACCGTAATTTTTAGAAATTTGCATGTTTGATCACTTGTGAGACTCCACTAGAGTGCCTAGGACCCCTACAGTGGTATCAGAGCCTAGCTAGGGCCTTAGGCGAAGTCCCGACGGAATCAGAAGTCCGATCGACCCAAAACCCGACTTGGAAAATGCTCTCTGGACTTTTCTGTAAAATGTGGATTTTTCGAAATTAAAAATATCCAGAAAAATCAGCAGGGAATCCTAAGAATTACTGTGCAACACGTGTCCATAATTCGATAAGAGTGCGGCGGAACCGCGGCAGAAGCATGGCTTCTGCGGCGGTTCCGCGGCAGTATAGTCACAATGCCCAATACTGTTTGCACAGTAACTCCTAGTTTCTGGTGTTGGTTTTCCTGGGAATATTTTAATATTTATTCCAGAGTTTTATTTTCTGGCTTCTATTGGCAACTCTGTATATTCGATCGGACTGTCTAATTTTGTCGGTGTGGCTTTCCGGGTAATTTTAGAATATGTTAAAAAGTTCGACCGGGTATAAATACCCACTTTTTCCCCTGCCGGGAAATTTCCAATTGTTGGATTTTTCCGTAGTTTAACGACGTTCTAAGTAGTGCAGGTAACGCGATGGACCCTCTAGAAGACAACAAACCTTAACTCGATTATGTGACCGTCTTGAACTGCCCTTTGAACCTTCGGGTTTGGGGCAGTACGGCGTGCCACATGTGAGGCGTTGGCTTGACCCTTCTACGGCTGGACCGTTGGTACTGCGGCACGAACTGAATGTTGTTAGACTTATTTCATGTGTTGAGCTGTATCGGGAAAACTTGGGTGTTCGATTGTTCGATCGAAAAGTTTAGCATTTTCTATTTGTCCGGAATGTGATACAATAATTGGAATTCACAAAAAGTTATGAGATAACTAAATGAAGGTTATAAACATAGCAGTTTAGTCTCACTTGATCGGTTGCCACGGAATTTTGATGTGATCAAAAGTCCGTCGCAATCACGTAGCGTACGCGGATACTCGCTGGGTAAACTTAATAGACAGCCTCACTCCATAGCCCCGACCAAGTGACTGTAGGAGAACCCCGTCGCCGAAAGCATCCGTTCGGGTGCTCGCGGTGCGGTGTTCCTCCTTGGTGCGCTTGGTCGACGGCGTCGGGGGTGCGGCCGCCTACTAAAGTTTGCGAAGAGCATTCGATCAGGATGTCGGGAATCCTGTTGAATTGCCCGACTTGATGTTGAAAAGTGTTTTCGATAATGAGACTGAAATGCGGGGTTTATAATTGTTAGGCATGTGATGTCTAAGGAATTCATTTGGTCAGGCATGCGATGTCTGAGGTGGTTGCGGATTCCAACTGTTGTAGTTTTACACTTTCTTTTCTGTGACCGTAAGTGTAATATGTGATGTCGCCGGTTTCGTTGCTATATGTCAACGACAATTGGGATGGACATATTTACTTACGTTGATGACATGTGATGTTATGTGTTGCTGGATATGTTATATTGGATCGTCGTGTTTGAATAGCCGGGGTTTTTTATGTGAGATGAGTGTTTTTCCATTTTCATTCATGTAAAAAATTGTATGTAATATTCTTTTATTGGGGCACTTCCAGGTTGCGGAAGTTGTCACCGTTGATGTATATTATTTACTTTTTCTGCACTAGGATAGACCCAAGGAGGGGAGCACAAGTAACCGGGTTCTGGGGTCCAGTGGGAGACCAACTCGAGGAGTCGAGTCCGGGTCTCCTAACCCTAGAATTGGTAGGGTTGCTTACCGCTCTCGTAGGGGTCTTGGGGTGTGGGATTGGCTATTCATCACGACCGTGGAATCCGTGTTTTATACTGGCTCGTATTGAAAACACGGACGTCCTAGTATATCCAATATTTCATATGTTTCTTCTGCTGTGCTTTATCTGTGATGTGATCATGCGATGTTCTGTGCTCTGTTCAGATATTATAGTATATATGATATATTATATAGACGTTACTTATGTTTTACACCCGCGCTAGCCCTGCCCCGCTCTGCCTTTAGTTACCTAACCTAACGGTGCATGAGGGGACATCGAGGCGAATGCGGATGGCATAAGTGTACGTCATATTTATCTGTGATGTTTAGGTAATATAAATGATGGGATATTCATTAATGAGATTAATGAAAGAAAATAAACCTAAATGATGTTGTGGAATCGAATTTCAAAATAAAACAGGTAGCTACAGTTCTTGCTTTGCATCGCGGTGTTCATTATAGAACATCCTGCACCTTATTCGATAGGGAAAGGACCGAGATCCCTTCACCGGGAGTGACTCCTTTAGCAATAACTGGCAGATGCTACATCACTCGGTTTGTCTTTTGATAGCTTCTATAGTTTCTGCTTTGCACAGCGATATATATGATATATCCCGCACCTCATTCGACGAGGAAAGGGCCGACGATCCCTTTATCGGGAGTGACCCATTTAGCAAAACTAGAAAAGCTCCGAAAAACATTCCATTTAAAAACCGTTTGATTCCGCAACGAGATCAAGTTCAAAGCGTTAATGGTTTTCACAAAAACCAGCCGCAACCCTCCGTCATTTTAGGAAGTAGAGTACTTAGTATTCGTGCTGTGTTTGTTGACCATAGTCAAGGCACAGTGTACGGTAGCTAAGTGATTTCTTCCTACAGGCATATGATGCGATTAGTTAGGACAGTCATGTCTCTTTGTTGACCTTCGCCAAGGGTCATGTGGGTGGGTCTAATTAATCACGAAATGACGGGTAGAACTTGACTAGTACCTATGATTTGTTGACCTTAGCCAAGGTCATAGGTGCTAGGGGTATAAACCATTATCGGGAGTTTCAAGTGTTGGAATTTGCAATGAGATTGCATACCTTCTATGTGATAGTTGGATCCCGATACCCACTGCGAGTAATTGTTACTCCTGGGAGAGTTTTGCACTTTGCAATTAGCCGATCAAGTAGGTGTCTAGAAAGGTGTCAACGGGGTTACGCCTCTGGGAAAACGATGTTTACTGTAATTAGGTCCGTGCGAAAGCACGGGGAACCTCCCTCAAAGTACCGACACTGGCCTGGCTGAAAGATTGGCGAACTTGTAGAGTGTAATTAATCCCGGCTAGTCTTTCCTTTTAGGGTTTGAAAGAAGATTTGATAAAAACAGTGGGAGCCATCCTGATTAGATAAAAT
This sequence comes from Agapanthus africanus, assembly GCA_030015575.1. Classification (NCBI taxonomy): domain Eukaryota; kingdom Viridiplantae; phylum Streptophyta; class Magnoliopsida; order Asparagales; family Amaryllidaceae; genus Agapanthus; species Agapanthus africanus. The sequence continues at coordinate 206,753,351 of JASDDO010000031.1, read as the reverse complement.
ATATAACCAATCTGATCTTGCAAGAGCGCACGCAGAGTGTTTTCTTCTCTCTCTCTCCTGGTAGCGACCATATCATGCCTTAATCAAGATAATAAAACGGAATTTTGCCCGAACCCGCTTGTTATACTGAGCTGGGGAACATTGGTCCCACTCCAACTTATAATTATTATAAGACAGAGCAGGAAATACGGGAATACCAGATTTCCTATGCCGCCCAAATGAAGAAAGTGCATATGATGCATCTCCTTCGGGTATGTTCATTACAAAGAACTGTTTCTCAGTGTCCTCTGAATCCTGGGTATATGATATCGGATCAGGATCCCAGATATGTAAGCTGTTACATAGGGCTACAAAAGGGTAGAAAAACTGAGAACGGGTGATAAGTTTCATGAGACAGAAACCGGGGCAAGTGTTGCAGCCAAGTCTGTTGGTCACTGTCACCCTGTATTACCAATACATTGATTCTGAACAAATGCTATTAGATACCGAACCTGATATACAAAATCATATCAGTCTCTTTATTAGTAAAGAAATGATATAATTTTGTATTGTTGGATAATGTTTTGAACATTTCCTATATCAAAAGTTGATCGGTTCAGGCACGTTATCTAAAAGCATTGACATTCTAAATCAAACTACAGTTCCTTGTATACAGAACACACACAAGAGGAAGAGTTCAGAAATGAACGAATCCTTCTTGAGGCATTGTAGACTAGGTCACATCAATGCGACCCGACTGGCTGAAGTTTCATTTTAGATGCATATTTAAATTAGTTTGAATTTACATCTTGTGAAACTTGCCAGTCATGTCACAAAGATTAGATGACCATAGCTCTGTTTATTAGAAACAGAGAAAGAGTTAGTAAACTCTTGGGACTGATACATGATGATGTATGTAAAGTCTCCTGTCTACAAATGCCAGGAATGGTTCTTCATACTTCATTACGTTCTCTGATAATCTCTCAAGATTCAGTCATATGCTCCTGTTGAAACATGAGTCCGAACCTTTTGAGATATTCACAGAATATAAGTTAGAAGTAGAGAACCAAAATAAGGGGATAAGTATTATGTCCTATGATAAGATCAGGGAGGAGAATACTTGTGCATAGAATTCCTGGACTATTCTAAAGGAGAATGAGATTCTCTCTCAGTATTACTCCTTTGAATACACCACAGCACAACAGTGTATCAGGGCGGAGCAATTGCACAATATTAGATATGGTGTGCTCTATGATGAGTATTACTGAGTTACCTATTTCCTTTTAGGGATTATGCACTTAAGAAGCTGCATACCTATTGAATTAGGTTTGAATCAAATCACTGCCTACCACTCCATAAAAGATATGGTGTGGGAAGATCCTATCTCTTAAGCGAGTTAAGATTTGGGGTTGTCCAGCCTATGTTTAAAGCAAAATCCGGACAAGATCGAGGCAGGATCAGTTCTGTAGAACTGGAAAGGTTCCAGCTATACAAAACTGCAGTTGATGATTTGACAGAACCAAAGGATTCTATAGTCCCCGACGAACCTCAGCCTCTCCGTCGATCTAGTAGGGTTCCTCATCCTCCTGAGAGATACCTCGGTTTCTCGATGACAGTGGGAGCAAGGATTGCATCATGAGATGATGACCCAACAAGTTTCGAGCAAGCCATCGAGAGTAGGGACTCTGTAAGAATGGCTGGATGCTTAGCAATCTGAGATGGAATCCATATACACCAACAAAGTATGGACTTTGGTTGCTATATCTGAAGGGTTAAATCCCCATCAGGAGCAAGTATATCTTGAGAAGATTACTTGGTGTAGATGGAAAAGTTGAGACTTTCAAAGCTAGGCTTATTAAAGGTTTTAGTCATCAACCAGGCATGGATAATGATGAAACCTTTTCCAAGTGACTATGCTTAAGTCCATCCAGATCCTACTTGCCACGGCTACATACCATGACTGCGATATCTGGTGGTTGGGTGCCCTGACTACTTTTCTAAATACTGATTTAGAAGAGAACGTCTATAAGAACACAGCCAGAGGTCTTCGTAAACAGTGGGAGCAGCGGAAACGTGTGCAAGTTGCTTTACATAATGAAGCAGACATAGCGGAGTTGGAACGTCTGTTTTGATATGATAGTCAAAGTGTTTGACTTCATCAAAATGGTAGATGAACCTTGTATATACAAAAGGGTAGTAGAGAGTAAGGTGGTCATCTTCGTATTGTACGTAGACAACATACTCTTGATAGGAAAAGAGTTTCCTATACTACGATCGATCAATCTCCTTTTATCACTAGGATTCCCCAAACAGGATCAAAGTGATACCTCCTAAATCCTGAGTTTTCATCTATGAAATAGATGTAAATGGATGCTAGGATTCTCACTAGATGTAGTGAGATGGTATCAATCGATCCTGGGGAGAATCACTGGAAGATTTCCAGGGTGATAAAGACGACTGAATGTCAGTCACGGGCATTGTCTTTACCCTCAGTAGAGGGACGGTATGTTGGAAGAGTTCCAAGCTAGATACCGTGGCAAACTAGACGATAAAGGCTGGTAACATCGCTATTGAAGATACTACCAAAGAGGAAGTTTGGGTGTATATTGGTTCATAAGATGAACTAGGTTCCTGCCATTGTATGGAATTGGAAGTGGGGTTTCGGCCCTGGAACCCTGGTCCCATCAGTGACCCAGACATATTCTGAGGAAGCATCACCTGATCATGGAGATGGTTGATCTCCAGGGTGATCGAGGTAAGGAGAGAAGACTCAGAGGGCAACACGGCGAATCCACTCACGAAGGCCTTTTCCCAGAGAGAGACTCATATGGGATGGTTAAGTATTAGATACTGCGACCACTGCTACAGATGGTCCTAGTGCAAGTGGGAGATTGTTAGTTATATGTATGCCCTAGAGGCCATTACTGTACATTGGATGTATATTGTAGTGGATGCTGGGACATATATAGGTAGGACTTTATTGCTCGACATGATAGTACGCTATCTGGTTGTACTTTATCTTAACATGTATACTCTCTGTCTCTCTGATTACATGTTGATAAAGCCCTTAGGATGTGTACTCGACTTCCAGGACTATGATGCAGATCATACTAGTGGGGCCTGGGTAGTCAATGAGTACATCCTTCATTGTTCCTAGTCGAGGGAATATCGAGACGGGGCATCGATATTCCAGTGTAGACTAGCGTATATCTTCTCGACCCATGCGATGGGCGATGGATGATCCCATATCCAATGGTGTTTGACATCGAAGATGGTATACGGGTGCTCAGTGAAGACTGGGTACACTGAACGGACTCGCCGAGAACTCCCAGATGGTATTATACCTCACGTCAGATGGCAGTTCTCTGGTGACACTGGTACAGCTTAGTCTGTTGACCCGAGATCGTCATAGAGTCTTGTGTGTCTCCCACTGTGCTTTGATTTCCACCCTACCACGGCTCTACTGAGTTGTGCAAACAGGTGGTTTTTGGGTACAGTCCCGATTCACATGGAGGCAATGAGCGATAGGAAGGGATTCGTCTCTCCCGGTATTGGGGTTGATGTTGTGCTATGCTCGACTGGCCATAACAGGAAATCCCTGGCCAGGGTTGCAGTGATATACTGGTAAGAGTTATCAGTAGTTTCACGAATGTTATGGACCTTACATCGGCATGACTTATCGAGCTATTGGGGTCTGACGTTTACCACCCCTAGGCGAGATATGCGACATATCAGACGAACAGACCGGACTATACGGTAAGTGTTACTGGTTGGATTCACAGGAGTGTGAGCGGGCTTACTCGTCGATCTTCTGATCGATCAATACCCGGGTGGCCGTTACGTTTAGCAGACCGCTTGCGGCTTGTTGGTGTTTGATATGATCATCATCCGCTGCCGGCGTATTGACGAGTCTTTAGAGTCCTACACAGAGGTTTCCTGGCTCAAGCGAAACGAAATAGGAGCGCATATGAGATATGTGCGGGACCGAGAATAATTCGTGTATGTGATACCGTATTCTATTCTCGCGATGAATGTATCGAACGGTTATATGCGATATAACCTAGTTATCGAATCAAGGATTGATTCAATAAGCCGATACATATGATACTAGTCGGTTATATCCGATATGACCGGATCGTTAAATCAAGTGTTGATTTAATGATTTAGTGCATATTTATATATTTGATATATTACTTTGCATTAACTAGTATTGGTTCACTTTAAAAGGATTTTCTCACTTGATTTTTGCAAGTTGTATATGTGATATACTTTTGTGCACAAGATTGTATCATGTTTGATGATACTTGCTCTTTTGGGTTTGTGTAAAGATTAAACCATGTTTAGTGAATGGTTAGGGTTTCTTTTCTCTTATTTATTTATCCATTTATTATTGTTTTGGAAAAGATAAAGAGAAAAAGAAATGGTGGCTTAGTTTGTTTTTTCTTTAAAGCTTCTTGAAGCTTTGAACAAGTCAACCATTCTTGTTTCTTCTTTAACCCTAACCACTCATCTAAACCTTGGTTAAATCTCTACACTAAACCATGGTTGAAGTTATGATAAGTATTCTTTTTATTTTCCTTTTTAAATATAACACTTATCATATCTTCTTCTTCTTCTTCATCTTCTTCGACAAAAGAAAAGCTTGCTAGTTCAATGTCAACATGAGAAAACAAGTGAGAAATCCAAAACTAAAGTCTACCCACTTCCTATTTCTTCATCCTCTACCTCTTGCCAAGTGGTATAGGGTGTTTCCTTCACAAGTTTTCAAAGCTTGATGAAGTTGGAGCTTGTTCTTGTGATACCTCGACGTAGATCATCTTCGGCAACGAACCGACGATCAAGCCCGCCCATTCTTCGATGATACCGATGCTAGAGTCATGGGTTCGTTTTGGACAGCGGAGGGACTTCATCACGGAGCCTAGGAGGTGGTGGACCGGATCTACAAAGGTTGTAGTCACTTTCCCTTAGCATTTAATTCGATTACTTGCTTGCTTCGCCTATTTATCTAGTTAACGATCCGTTCTAGGTTTTCTCGGCACCGTAATTTTTAGAAATTTGCATGTTTGATCACTTGTGAGACTCCACTAGAGTGCCTAGGAACCCTACAGTTTTTGCTTCAGGGCCCTATCTCCAGTAAATTTTACCTTTGGTATATGCAATTTTGACTGATTCCATATAGGGTAGAATCAGGGGTAGTTTTCTTGTGTTGGCGGATGGTTTATCACTTGTTTTAGCATGGATTTTGGTATTTGGTGATTCGTTTCTGTCGGGTGGCGTTTGAACGTCAACGGCAAAGGGTTATTGGTCGTGTTTGCATGCGAGACTATAGGTTTTTACCTATGAGAGTAGCGTGTGCCGTTTTGGTTTTTCCGATATAATTTGAATGTACTTTAGCGTTTGTGATATCCTTGTAGGTACCCTACGTGACGTCGAGGCGTTGAAGATAAAGATGGCGACATCGGCATCGGCACACAAGAAGCAAGGTGAGTAGATTTATATCTACGGGGAGAAGTCGGGTGGATGGCGTATAACACCGCCGCAGTTCGTGGTGATGTATACGAATACGTATACACACATATATTTATCATATGTCGTTTGAGTTGATTGATGATAAAGATCGATTCTAGGTGTGATTGGATTGGTTTAGTGTTGCGAAACCCTAGAGTAGTGGTTGCACCACACATACACACACACACCCATACTTGCATACATTTTCCTTTCATATGTGCGTATATGGGATTATATTTTTATGTGATCACATGGGTATGGGACGATGTGTTCATATACTGGATTTGAGGATAGTAATTAGGATTTGAGGTGAGTCGATGAGATTTGATTTGAGACCGTGAGATCGGTGATATGGCAGGATTCGTATTTGAGATACGTCATTATGTTATAGCGGATCATTGCACGACGATACCATGTGAATAGTGATATAAATGAAATCGTCGACATGTGATCGTGATATGAGTTATGATATGTTAAGATAATTATAATGGGTCGCATTGGACGATGTATACTTCTTTATGATGATAGGTGCTGATGATATCGGTTTTTACGAGACTGTTGATCAGTAGTCAGATCATGATTATATTGATGATATTAGTATTGTACTAGACGTAGATCAGTACCCGGATTATGATCTTTGATAAAGAGGATACCAGATGAATAATATGATGAATGTGATATTGACCCGTACCCAGATTTGGGATGCCGTACGACGGATTTACGTACGAGCTATATATTGATGATTGATCCGCACTCTCGACTTGGGATGCCTGATTATTGATATTGTATCAGATGTGATACTATTGAGGCGGAATCACCGACTAATATATATAGATGTATATTTATCGACTCAGATTCTAGGCGGTTTCCTTATCTTCAGTTAGCCTGTTAGCTCAGCCTAATAGTTAGTGTAGTTGTTAGACTAGATTTATATTAAATGCAGATTAGCTATTGTTGTGTCTAGTATTCAGCTCCCGCCCATTATTGTTGTTCTGTCCGCATCGCATACTTATATTGTGATTCATATACTATTATTGATATCATGCTGTTAGGACACCAGCACCTTTACCGATGATGCGTATGTTCCACGTACACTTACTTGCCGGCTCACACACATCCTCATCGGTAATTTCCATGTCACGTACACTTAGAAAATACTATTGCATTGACATAGCTTGTTAGCTACTAGTTTCGACATGATATTAGTGTACTTGCCTTATATGCTAGTTTAGACATTGTGGTTATTACCTGCTACTTCATACATGTTATTATTCACTGTTATGCCGCATTCATGGATTCTCATGCCTATATTCACTGTTTACATGCTATTGATGATTTGGATTCGGATTTTCATGAGATTTCCTGGATTTGGAGGAAAAACCGCAAAAACATTTATAAACTTCTTTTCTCTCTCTTTTTAAATGAAAAGTGTGGTTTTCCCATGATGTATGAGTCGTCCACCATAAGTTTGCTGATGGATTTCGAGACCCGATTCGAGGAGTTGGATGAACCGTTTTGGGTACATGGTGGGCCCGGTGCGGTACCCCGGGGCGAGAAGGTCGCAGAGGATGGCGTTGAGCCTGGCAGGGGAGCACTACCGATCGGTGATTTTACCCGACGCGTCGGATATCCGAAGGATACCGTCGTGGTCTTGAGATTGATGGTAGGGGCCGGTCTGGACTGACGGCGCCCTAGATAGCGAGATTGAGACATTGAGATCTTGAGATATTGAGGTACTGAGATTTGATGATCCAGGTCAGTCCGGGTAGCCGGAGCCTGAGATATTGAGATATTGGGATTTCTGTTTTGTGTCGATGCTAGACACTGTTTATGCTGATTTCATTTATGATACCTCATTTTAAAAATACAGAAATCTCACTGAGTTATGAAAGCATTTTCTTCATTTACATGTATTCTATTTTCATGCATTCATACCTCATCCATATGATATATTGCTACCTGAGGCACTAACACGAGCACATGGGATTACACTTGGGTTAGATATTTACCCTTGCCACCTTTTCATGCTCCAGACCTGTCATATTTGAGGATTATATATATTGTGATCGTATGACCTAGGATTGCGTCAAACATGTGATTCCTGTTCGTAGATGTATTCTATTCACGAGTTGGCAACTCACCCCCGTTGTGCCACAGTTTCTTGCAGGTTTTGCCGTACATATTTCATTACGGCTTTGCTGGCACTACTTCCATTTCTGGAGGATTTGCTGGTAGGTGGGTTCTCTTGTATCGTAACCATCAGTATATTTTGTATATTATTATTCAGTTGTATCTAGAAGTTCCATCAACCAAACATGTATTTATTTCAGAGATAGAGACCAGTGTTGTTTATTCTTTCGACCTTAGAGTCGGGCGTTGTATTTATATGGATTTCATACTGTTTTGAGTTTCCTTTTCTGTTGAGATCCTCGCCTTTCGGCGTTGTATATTATATTGCTTTCGTGGTTGTGACCGTCGATTGACGAAGAGCTAGCTCCCGCTTGGGGATGCATTTTTCATTATATATGCTTTATCAGGTTTTGTACCCGTTTGGGGTCTGTTTTTACAAAGGAAACTCTGCTGAAATTTTTAGAAAAGACTTGTGATTTTAAAAATGCATATTTTGGCTTATGTTGCAAACTATTGGTTTAAAATGTTTTTCCTCCACTCTACTACTTTTCTTGGTTTGGATTTCTGGGTTTTCGGCTTACTTAGATTACGTACGCCTACAGACGTTTTGTAATTTAAGTGCCGGTCATGTCCGTACTTTCGGGTCATGACAAAGTTAGTATCAGAGCGTTAGGTTTTACCTTCGGAGCGTAGGATGATCCTTGGTTGATGGAGTAGGTGACTAAAGTAGAGTGACGTACCGTGGGTATGTTCCGCGGCATACTTACGATACGCTACTCCACTTAAGAAGCCTTAGGATGTACATTTCTTTGCTCAGTATTATATTCATTCACGATCTAGCCTCATCGGTACCAGTTATTGGTTTTGCTACTATGATTACGGGCAGGGAGAGCTACGGCTAAAGTTGCGGTCAGCACGAGCTCGTTACAAACGAGGACTGACCAGGGCGTAAATTCCGGCGACACACGACTGCAGAGATGTGTCTTTTACTGTGTTTTCACGCAACGAGCGTTTGATGGACCGCTGTATGAGATTACTCGAACGTGCAGATCAGCACCAGAGGATTGAGCCACTGATAGAGGCCAGCCAAATTTTGATGACCGTTGAAATATTTCTTATTCATGATGATTGAGGCACTGTTCAACGTGCATATGAGTGAGCCAGTCGTTGCTGCGAACGACGAGATATCGCCGCAGAGGTTAGAGCTATTGCAGTACGAGTTGTACTAAGAGATGATAGAAGGTCGCTAGTCACCAAGGATGAATGACTTGGACATGTAGTTCGTTCGCTACCCCGATGCGAGGTCATCAGATAGATTGATTCCAGCTAGAGACGACTACACGCAGATACGTTGAGAGTCGACAGAGACGATCGAATGTCAGAAACCTATTATTCCAAGTTTAAAGTATTCGGAAAGACATGCAGGAAATTCTATGGACCCTCTAGAAGAATGAAACCCTAACTCGACATAATGACTATGTGAAAGCCTTTGAACCTTAGGGTTTGCGGCAGTTCCGCGACGCCATTAGTGAGGCTTGGGTTTGCCCTTCTACGGCTGGACCACCGATGCTGTGGTACGTACTCGATACTATTAAACTGTACCCAAGATGTTGAGCTCTTGGGGGATTATGAGGTTTTGACGAATCGATCGGATGGTTCGACTTCATTCGGATGCTAGGTGGTGAGATGCATTTCTTGGGAGACTTCAGATACGAGGATAGCCGTTGGAGCTCAGTCCATGCAGCCACGACGAGACGAGTCTGAAGCAGTCGACATTAGAGAAAAGTGGAGTAAGAGATTCGTACAAGATCTGGATAAGATGATATTCTACCCCGCCGACATCAGAGATGCAATACGCATGCCGAGGCATTGTACTTGGATATACCTTCCAGAAGGAGTCGCGGTGAGTATGCAGCCGTTCCGGATCCAGAAACAGATATAGTAAGGGACGATGACTTCTGGACAGTTAGGCAGAGACGAGATTTGGGAGATATCTCGACAAGACCTTTCTGGAATAAATTATGAGAAGACTTGGACCCAGGAGTGGTCATGTTAAGCACACCGGCAGGCCAGGGTTCAGGATCGTCGACGAGACATGCTATGAGTGACCACGACAGTTGGCCAGAGATTCTTAGAGGATGTGCTTGACCGGGACTATTCCGCCATACTTGATTTCGGTATTTTAGGCGATCTATTCGCATGATTGATTTTGATGATTGAGTTCATGATAATTGTTTTCAGGTACCATGGTTGCACCCACTGAGTATTTACGACTTTTGCACAGTTGTTGCACTTGTTATCGTTTTCTTGCCTTGGTTTATCATGTTTATGATTTTATGGGTTTCATATAGTTGAGTTGATTTTGTGTGTATGTACGCACACGATTTGGTTTTTGCATTCGGTATAGTTCACAAATGCTTGCAGTGCAGTGATACGCATTTTGTGCACTTAGATGCACTGGACTTCGATTTCGATTGTGATGCTTGATATTGGTTTTTTGCACTTTGTGCACCTGATTGGATTTTGCGCATGTTCGGCGCTTGATATTGGATTTCATGATTTCGTGCACGATAGATGCACCTGATTTGGATTTTCGCGCATGTTGGGCGCATGTTATGAGATGCGATTTTGGTGCACATCAGATGCACTAAATCGAGATTCTTCGTGCATGCCAGATGCACCTGTTTTTGCTGTCAGACACACCTGTTGCCCTTGTTAGATGTTTTGGGCACACCCGATGTACATAGATGTTGTTTCTGTGCACATGTATGGCACATATATGGATTTTGATTTCCGAGCGCACCAGACGCGCGTAGTATTCATATGCACATTTTGGGATTGATTTCTTATGGAGCAGTACGTTTTTATGATGATTGCTATGTGTTTTGGACCGAGCAGGACTAGTCAGAGGACAGTACATGAATATATTTCGCATGCATTGATAGTTATCGAAGGGATTTCCAAAAGCGAGCTATAGTCTCAGTATTTACCTACGTGTCTAATATGATACGAAACGTTTAAAATAAAGAAACCCTTCTAACTTGTTTCCAAAACGGCGGAACGTACACATTAAACAAAAGGTATATATGTATATGGTTATTTTCTTATGATAAACGTCCGCCACTGTGCAGTGTTATGCGCATTGCACATCGACTTTAAAAGATTTGGCATGCATTCCCTTCTGATATTTACATGTATTGATTTGATATTTACATGCATAGTTCTGATTTATATCATCTTGGTTTTGCTTTGGATATGGCATTCGTGTCTTCACCATGACTCCGATGATTGCAGGACGCTTGATGGAGTTTCGATTTTGAGTTATCTGCTCATTGCTCATGCGCATGCATTGCGCTATGATGCGTTTTATGTATTGATGATTTCGGAGTCCCGACGACTTGGACATTTTATTGAAATGTTTTAGAATTTGCGGGTTTAAATTTAAATTCGGGGACCGAATTTCTTTAAGGAGGGAAGATTGTAACATTTCAAAAAAATAAAATATTATTTTTTTTGGGAATTTTTATAATTTAATATTAATTCTTAATGAATATTTTAATATTTCGGTATAATTAAATACCGATAAATGGGGAAAATTTTGGAAAAATTATGGAAAATTCTAAAATAGGGTATTTTATGGAATTATATCATTTTTAAGTTTTTATGGTTAGTTATATGCTAATTTAGTGCTAATCGCGATTAAAAATCGCTAATCGGGTTTTTAAGCATTTTTGGGCAAAACATGCACATATCATTTTTACACTTGTGTTTCATTTGTTTCTTTTCCTTCTCTTCATTTAGCATGGTTGCTTAGGTTTGACCATTGAGTGAGAAGGATATGAAAAGAAAAGAAAAGAAAAAGGTAAGAATGATGAAGAGAGAGAAAGAGTAGGTATGGGGTTACTTTTGACTTGTTGTGAGCCATCCCCATCATTCTTCACACCCTTTTCTCTCTCCCCTCTCCTTGTGCTGCTGCTGCCCTCTCCCTCTTCTTCCTCCTCCCTCTTCAAGCCTAGATCCACCATGAATACAACTGCAAAACCCTATTCCCATTTCACAAATATTGTTCTCAAGCTCACTAGCTATACATTGGACAAAGAAAGAGATGGCTTTGAGGACTTTGAGCAACTCAAGAAAATTCTTGAGTTGCCAAAGTAGGTAAATTCTGCACCACCAGTATAGTATTTCAATTCCTTGCGCATCAATACTTGTTTCATGTCGATATTGTGTGCTTTGATGGACTTTCGAAAATTCAAGTTAGGGTTTAGGGTTTGATCTGAAATCAAAGATGAATTGAGGTGTAATTAGAGGCGACAACCCCTGTTGTGAAGTTACATTGGACCAAACTAGAGATTAGAACCCAGAATACGGATTTATAGAATCGATATCAGGAAAAACTGTAATTCTGTGAGTGTGTTTTGAAATCTGCTTTCACCCCGAGACTCCTAAATAATTTTGGTTGGACAGTGAGATGTGCAGGCACCCTGGAACCACCACACAAAACCATAGAGCCTATCTCCATCCCCAGGCCGCCAATTTATCCCTTCTGGCCGCAATTTGGGGCCAGAGCAGGTTGGAACCCCCTCCTTTTTGCTTCAGGGCCCTATCTCCAGTAAATTTGACCTTTGGTATATGCAATTTTGACTGATTCCATATATGGTAGAATCTGGGGTAGTTTTCTTGTGTTGGCGCATGGTTTATGACTTGTTTTAGCATGTATTTTGGTATTTGGTGATTCGTTTCTGTCGGGTGGCATTTGAACGTCAACGGCAAAGGATTATTGGTCGTGTTTGCATGCGAGACTATAGGTTTTTACCTATGAGAGTAGCGTGTGTCGTTTTGGTTTTTCCGATATGATTTTCATGTGCTTTAGCGTTTGTGATATCCTTGTAGGTACCCCATGTGACGTCGAGGCATTGAAGATAAAGATGGCGACATCGGAATCGGCACACAAGAAGCAAGGTGAGTAGATTTATATCTACGGGGAGAAGTCGGGTGGATGGCGTATAGCACCCCCGCAGTTCGTGGTGATGTATACGAATACGTATACACACATATATTTATCATATGTCGTTTGAGTTGATTGATGATAAAGATGGATTCTAGGTGTGATTGGATTGGTTTAGTGTTGCGAAACCCTAGAGTAGTGGTTGCACCACACATACACACACCCATACTTGCATACATTCTTCTTTCATATGTGCGTATATGGGATTATATTTTTATGTGTTCACATGGGTAAGGGACTATGTGTTCATATACTGGATTTGAGGATAGTAATTGGGATTTGAGGTGAGTCGATGAGATTTGATTTGAGACCGTGAGATCGGTGATATGGCAGGATTCGTATTTGAGATACGTCATGATGTTATCGCGAATCTTTGGACGACGATACCATGTGAATAGTGATATAAATGAAATGGCCGACATGTGATCGTGATATGAGTTATGATATGTTAAGATAATTATATTGGGTCGCATTGGGCGATGTATACTTCTTTATGATGATAGGTGCTGATGATATCGGTTTGCACGAGACTGTCGATCAGTAGTCAGATCATGATTATATTGATGATATTAGTATTGTACTAGACGTAGATCAGCACCCGGATTATGATCTTTGATAAAGAGGATACCAGATGAATAATATGATGAATGTGATATTGACCCGTACCCAGATTTGGGATGCCGTACGATGGATTTACGTACGAGCTATATATTGATGATTGATCCACACTCTCGACTTGGGATGCCTGATTATAGATATTGTATCAAATGTGATACTATTGAGGCGGAATTACCGACTAATATATATATGAATATGTATCGACTCAGATGCTAGGCGGTTTCCTTACCTTCAGTTAGCCTGTTAGCTCAGCCCTATAGTTAGTGTAGTTGTTAGACTAGATTTATATTAAATGCAGATTAGCTATTGTTGTGTCTTGTATTCAGCTCCCGCCCATTATTGCTGTTCGCTCCGCATCGCATACTTATATTGTGATTCATATACCATTATTGATATCATGCTGTTAGGACACCAACACCATTACCGATGATGCGTATGTTCCACGTACACTTACTTGCCGGCTCACACACATCCTCATCGGTAATTGCCATGTCACGTACACTTAGAAAATACTATTGCATTGACATAGCTTGTTAGCTACTAGTTTCGACATGATATTAGTGTACTTGCCTTATATGCTAGTTTAGGCATTGTGGTTATTACCCGCTACTTCATGCATGTTATTATTCACTGTTATGCCGCATTCATGGATTCTCATGCCTATATTCACTGTTTACATGCTATTGATGATTTGGATTCGGATTTTCATAAGATTTCCTGGACTTGGGGGAAAACCGCAAAAACATTTATAAACTTCTTTTCTATCTCTTTTTAAATGAAAAGTGCGGTTTTCCCATGATGTATGAGTCGTCCATCATGAGTTTGCTGATGGATTTCGAGACCCGATTCGAGGAGTTGGATGAACCGTTTCGGGTACATGGTGGGCCCGGTGCGGTACGCCGAGGCGAGAAGGTCGCAGAGGATGGCGTTGAGGCTGGCAGGGGAGCACTACCGACCGGTGATTTTACCCGGCGCGTCGGATATCCGGAGGATACAGTCGTGGTCTTGAGATTGATGGTAGGGGCCGGTCTGGACTGACGGCGCCCTAGATAGTGAGATTGAGATTTTGAGATTTTGAGATATTGAGGTACTGAGATTTGATGATCCTGGTCAGTCCGGGTAGCCGGAGCCTGAGATATTGAGATATTGGGATTTCTGTTTTGTGTCGATGCTAGACACTGTTTATGCTGATTTCATTTATGATACCTTATTTTAAAAATACAGAAATCTCACTGAGTTATGAAAGCAGGTTCTTCATTTACATGTATTCTATTTTCATGCATTCATACCTCATCCATATGATATATTGCTACCTGAGGCACTAACACGAGCACATGGGATTACACTTGGGTTAGATATTTACCCTTGCCACCTTTTCATGCTCCAGACCTGTCATATTTGAGGATTATATATATTGTGATCGTATGACCTAGGATTGCGTCAAACATGTGATTCCTGTTCGTAGATGTATTCTATTCACGAGTTGGCAACTCACCCCCGTTGTGCCACAGTTTCTTGCAGGTTTTGCCGTACAGGTTTCATTACGGCTTTGCTGGCACTACTTCCATTTCTGGAGGATTTGCTGGCAGGTGGGTTCACTTTTATCGTAACCATCAGTATATTTTGTATATTATTATTCAGTTGTATCTAGAAGTTCCATCAACCAAACATGTATTTATTTCAGAGATAGAGACCAGTGTTGTTTATTCTTTCGACTTTAGAGTCGGGCATTGTATTTATATGGATTTCATAATGTTTTGAGTTTCCTTTTCTGTTGAGATCCTCGCCTTTCGGCGTTGTATATTATATTGCTTTCGTGGTTGTGACCGTCGATTGACGAAGAGCTAGCTCCCGCTTGGGGATGCATTTTTCATTATATATGCTTTATCAGGTTTTGTACCCGTTTGGGGTCTGTTTTTACAAAGGAAACTCTGCCGAAATTTTTAGAAAAGACTTGTGATTTTAAAAATGCATATTTCGGCTTATGTTACAAGCTATTGGTTTAAAATGGTTTTCCTCCACTCTATTACTTTTCTTGGTATGGATTTCTGGGTTTTCAGCTTACTTAGATTACGTACGCTTCGAAACGTTTCGTAATTTAAGTGACGGTCATGTCCGTACTTTCGGGTCGTGACATTAATATATATGTGATATATATTAAATTGTGTTTTTCTTTTTGTATCATGGTTGTTGATACAACTTACATGGGTGTATGAGACTTACACCATGCTATTTGTGATGTTGGGTTTAATATTTAAAGTAATTACAAAATTAGTGGAAAATTGGAAGAATGCATGAAGCTTGTAGATGCATTGACCAAGTCCACTAGGTTTGTTTTTACTTTGGATATTTGTTAACCTAACCATTTCAATTAGCCATGGTTATGTCTCTACATGAGTTAGTATATGACACTCACTCACCATGGTTCACTCACTCACTTGATCATTATTCTCATCTCATTTTTGTTCATCTTCTTCCTCAAGCTCAAATAGCTTGCTAGGGTTTGATTAAGTGAGAAAGTAAACCGAGAAAAGAAATTCTAAAGTGAGCCCACTTCCTATTTCCTCATCCTCTACTAGATTAGCACTTTAGTATAGGGTGTTTGCTTCACTAATCCTTTAGTTAGTGTAGTAGAAGCTTGAGCTAGTATTCCCTCGACGTGATCATCTTCGGCCTCGAAGACTTCAAGCAAGGTCTCTCTTTTCGCCTCGTGAAGCCATGCAAGAGTCCGAGAGAACCACGATCGCGGCGAAGGGACTACTACAAGGAGCTTATGAAGTGAAGGACCGATCTACAAAAGTTGTATTTTCTTTTTCACTTAGATAGTAAATGGTTTACTATATTTCCGTATTGTATTCTAGCTAACGATTCTAGTTTAGAGTTCCTTTTAACGGCAAAATTTTAAAATGGCATGGACGATGCCTCCCGAAACCTTGCTGCCATCGATAGGAACCCTACAACTTTCCACGCTCGTAGGGGTCCAGGTTTTCATTGCACTGGACACGACAGGGAACATCGGGTCTCATTTGCGGCTCAAATGAACCCCGAGGCTCCAAGATTATCCACCATTTTATGTTGCTTGTTGATATTCTGTGATGTTGCCTATATCTGTTGCGCCACGGCAGCGCCCCGGCCTTCTTACCGAGGCCAAAATGCGGATTCAAAAATTTTCCTTACATGGAAACTGGCGCTACCGCGGACAATAAAACCCGGATCGTTAACCATTAACCTATACTAGCTAACAAGAGATGGGAAGAGAAGTATACCGAGTGATCCGAGTCCTCCGGTCTTCTCGTCATCGTCCCGATCTCCCGCGGAAAGTCTTGTCTCCATATCGTCGCCTCCTCGCCGGAAGGGCACCACATCGCCTGCGTCTTTTACGGGGTCCCGCCTCAATACCGAGGCAACTCGGGCATGAAGCCGGCAAGTCGACATGCCCAAGATATGCTGTAGAATGTAGTGTAGAAACTTTGTCTCTTGGAGTTTATGTAGTTGCCATTGATGGATGGAGGAAGAGGTAAAGAAAATTAGTGCTTTCAATTTTCTAGCAAGAAGAAGATGAGATGAAGAAATCCTCACATAACCAAATGAACTCTCTCATTCTTTTTTTCTCTCAAGTGAACCTTCTTTCATCTAGTGAGAATAATATGGTGGAGGAATGAAAATACCAACCATAACAAGAACGGAGGTGAGTGTAGGAGAAAGAGAAAGGTGACCATATCCAAACCTCATCATCACAATCTCATATCAAACTCTAATCACCTTTTAGTGATTAAAAGAGAATCAAATGATGGTTGAAAAGAAAAGATGCCATCATAATCAAAACATATGCAAAAAAACCCTCCACAACATGTTATTTGCAAACTTGCAAATAACACCCTCCATCGGAAAAGTCCGGCCGGGAAAGAACAAAGGAAAACCGGCCGGAACGGAATGCAAACTGGCAACTCCAGAAAACTGGTCCCGTAATAAATTACAGGAAAACCCCGATACTGTGCATACACACCCACATCTGTATTCCGACCGGATACAAATGCAATGAGTCAAAATCTACACTGTACTAAACTAGGACCAGCTTAAACCAAAGCCGGCTAGTAAAATCCGTTCGATCCTGATCCGTGCAATACCGCACGTATCTGATCGAACCTTGCCATATAACTATACGGCCACTAGTACAAACCGTACGATCCTGATCCGTGCAATACCGCACGTATCTGATCGGACCCTGCCATATCTCCATACGGCCTCTACAGCGTTTTGCCCGAAAGCTTGAGTAACTGAAAGTGTGGTGGACTCTAAAGACTCGTCAATACTATGGCTGTGGATTTAACCACTAGCACGTCAGAGGTATTAGCCAATACGTGACGGGGCACCAGCTATTGACCAAAAGGGACGTCGATGAGCGAACTCATCCTGACACCCTACTGAGCCTGTCAGTGACAATATCCGTACAGTCCGGTCCGTTCGTCTATGAGCATCGCATGTCGGGCCTAGGGGGTTGGTAAAAGTCAGACCCCCAAAAGCGGTACAAGTCGTGTCGGAGTGTAGCCCAGAACGCCCTGAGATACTACTGGAATACCTACCAGAAAATCTCCTGCCTCGGCCGAGGGCTTTGCGTAATGGCTCTCCTAGACACAGCGCGACCTCACCCCCAATACCGGGAGAGACGAACCCCTGAAGATCCGCTCACTGCCTCCATGTGGCTCGGGACTGTACCCAACTAAAACCTGTTTGCACGACTCGTTTGAGCCGTGGTAGGGTAGTAATCAAAGTACAGTGGGAACTCACACGAGACAAATGACGATCCCCAGGTTGATGAACTAACCTGTACACATGTCACCAGGGAACTGCTATCTGACGTCAGGTATAAGACCAACTAGCATGTTCCCGGCGAGTACTGTCCGGTGTACTCATAACCCAATGAGCACCTGTATACATTTTAGGTGAACCAACTGACACCAGTGGCTTATGAGACTGGCCACCGCCCCTCGTCGGGGTCTCGACTGTATACACTAGTCTACTCTGGAGAATCGATGCCCTGTCTCGAAACTCCCAAGACTAGGGACCTTTTAAGGATGGGCTTATAGACTACCAGCTCCCACGTATATGATCGCCATCATACTGCTGGTAGTCAAGCAAGAATCCTAAGGGCTCTATCAACGTGTAATAGCGACATGTCAGGTCACCTAAAGCAGTACACGATGATAAAAGTAAACCAGATAGCATACTATCATCTCGAGTAAGACTGTCCTACCGGGATAGGTCCTCCCTCAATCATTGCAATCACGTGCCTGTGATCCAATAATTGACTCTGAGGGCAGTATCTCCAACAATCTCCCACTTGCACTCAAGGTTAATTATTGCGATGCCGCATACTCACAGCCCGTGTGATACCGAACACCCAACTCCTCTACTAGTCAGTCTCACAAAGCTCGTTTGCGAAACTATTGCGTTCGAGGAATAGCCTCAGTCAGTGGATCCGCTGTGATGTTTCTTTCTATGTCTCTCTATATCTCAAGTTCGCGGAGAAAACCATCTCTCGAAATGAGCAATACCTGTCTTAGAATGTCTGGATGTCTGATGGGACCTAGCTCATAAATGAACTCCAAATCCAGACTTCTTAGACTGTATCGTCAACTGAACTTAATCAGTATCCTGCGCCAAGCCTCCCTCAGTATTGCCTTGGACCACCTGTCCAAAATACTGCCCCTCATCAGAAGGAAAACTATAACTCTGACAACCTCCTTGTCGTCCAGGTCACCTTGGAAGCCTGGAATGATAACTGTCTCCCGAAAGAGGCTGTCGTTATCATATCCCTAGAACATCAACTTATGTTCTAAAACTGCTTCCGACTGTTTCTCCAGGATTGGATCAATATCAAATTATTGCATCTACTGCAAGAACAACATCTGGTGTGGTACTTGACATCTCATGATTGACTCAATTACCTAAGCAAGTGATCTGTCAATCATGCGTATCCCTCTCCCCTTTAGTCTGTAAGACACCTTTAGAGAGGGTGACTCCATTACCTGCAGGTACACTACCATGCCAGGAGTCGTCCATTCTAAATACTCTTAGAATGTTGTCTAAGTACCCAGATTGGGAAACTACCCAAATCTAGATCTAAAACCATAGATCTAGTAACCAGTATGTCAGATATTATGTCCAAGTCCCATGTGGAGAAAATACTGTGTGACAACCAAAGTATAACCGATCGTAGTATAGGAGTTTCCTTTCCTACTCTGTGTATGTCATCCAAAAACCAGGACATCACACCCTACTACCTTCTTAACAGATCCATCTCCTATTCTGATGACGTCTAACCTATGACTGTCACATCAGAAATAGATGATCTAACTATGCTATATCTGCTTTAGTCTATAAATAGACATAAGCCTGAG
This sequence comes from Agapanthus africanus, assembly GCA_030015575.1. NCBI lineage: Eukaryota > Viridiplantae > Streptophyta > Magnoliopsida > Asparagales > Amaryllidaceae > Agapanthus > Agapanthus africanus. Next base: position 206,733,707 of record JASDDO010000031.1, on the reverse strand, counting down.
GTCCACCAATGCTTCCGCTGCTCCCACTGACTACGACAACCCTCTGGCAGAGTCATATACATGTACAATTCTGAAGCTAGTTCAGAACGACACTATACTCATCCTCCTGCCGGGTCTCGCGGCCTGGAACAACAACAATGGCAAGTGTGGGTAAACAAGAACTTCCCTGTCACCGTCCTTGAGGCTACCGGAGTAGCTCTCGGGTGCCTGAAGTTACCCACCGTATCTGCGGAGTGGCCAATGGAATGTCAAACCAGATTGAATCTTTAGGTTCCTTATCAAATCTTCAGTAATCGTTTGCGGTTCTGGAATCACTTCCAGTTCTACCATACTCCCACTACTGTTTTTGAAAAATCCATTTTTAATAAAACTGTGGCGAGTCTAGAACAATATTTCTATTGATCTTCCAGATGGTAGAAAGTCCACCCTCGTCATAGCCTGGGTCAACCCACAAACAGCCATTACAGAAACGTGCCTTGAGTTGTCCAGTGTATGGTTTTAATCATAAGCCGGACAACTCCCCGTACCATAACAATGTCAAGATTTGAACTGTTCTATATCCAATATAGAAACAGAGGCACTGATTTAATTGAACCAGATTCAAATCATGCAGCTGTCTCCAGTGCATGTCAACTAAATGGAAGGAGGCCGATCAGCGTTACTCAACTTAGGAATGTTTCCAATTATGAGTAACCTGAAAGAGAAGCTAGTTCTCTTAATCATTAATATCAACTGAACACCACACACAAGTATCTACATCTTCGATCACTTTGAAGAATCCCGATACTTGCTACACCTGGTTCTCTACTCTATTGAAATATCTATAACTCCTCAAAACTTAGACCCTGTGTTCCTACGAAACACATGTCTAAGAACTAGAGAAGTTAAAAGTAAACAGAATATAGTATGAGGACCAACCCCTCTGTCCTAATGGACACTGGACAACATACAATACTCTGTATAAGTCCGCTGAGTCTAACAACTCTTTCACTGTGCGTCGTAGGTTGAAAACTGTACTTATGGTTAAGAAGAATTACACCGTTGTTTGATGCTCCTTACCTAACCATCCACTGATATAGGTAAATGTCATCGACATAATATCAAAAGGTATATCTCACTCTATGAAAATAGACGTACAGATATATCAATTGGAAATTGGTGCACAACAGCGGATATTCAAAGCCAAATATTTGCCGACTGGCAAACAGCCCAGATGATCTCCTCAAATATCACCGATTACAACGAATCCCGATATAATGAGGATGATCACCCTATTCCCAATGACTTACTCCCACTCATCATCTGTAAAACCATACAGATGTGAGAATCAAACCTGGTAAATACATACCCTGGAGTAAGTATCTAATCGGGAAATCAGTTCTCTTTTAACTTTACACAGTGGAACTGAAACATTGAAATGTTTCGGTGGGGTATCCTGGTATTCCTAGTAATGCCTCTACCATTTTCTAGATTCACAACTGTAACCGTATATCTCTTTGCCATCTGTCCAAATCCCTTTATATGTCTTTAGTCATTACCTTCTGCACACTCCTTTAGGCCAAATGGTTTTCTTCCTTCCCTACCGTTCGGCACCAGCCTATGGTTTGGAAGAAGACTATCCAATAAGCATAAAAGGTGTACTGTCCTAATCCTAGGAGCACTCGCAAAGCGAGAGAAGGTGAAGATAAAAGACAACCGAATAAACCTTATTCCTATTTCTCCTGAACCAGAATCCATCCCCGAACTGGAACAAGTTCCTTTCGAGTTCGTATATAACCATACGATGGAGTATCCAAATAAACTGTGGATCTTCATAATGATACGGAGTGTCCTGGAGAAATACAAAGGTGATTTAGGATTGGCGAAGAAATACTTGGTTCGGTCGTGAATAGCAGTCGCAGTTTACTTTGCCCTCTTACTAATCTCTTGCTTTGTCTTAATCTTAATACCTTCTGCACACCGTTTAGGCTAATTGGTTTTCTTCATTCCCTACCGGTCGGCACCAGCCTAAGGTTTGGAAGAAGACTATCCAATTTGCGTAATAGGTGTACTATCTCCTAAACCAAGGAGTACTCGCAATGAGAGAAGGTGAAAAGAAAACACAACTGAATAATCCTATTCGTTTTCTCCAGAACCAGAAACCATCCTCGAAGTCGTTCGAGTTCGTATATAACCATACGATGGTTTTGTCCAATGGAAGTGGACGTTCGCAGTAATGCGGGGTGTCCGAGAGAAAAGGGTAAAAGTAGGAGTGGCAATGAGGTCTGCAACTCTGACAATCCAAAAGCCTGTGTTAAGAAGGTTCGGTCAACATGGTTACTGAGTCATAGTCTTAGGGTCGGGTCAAAGGTCGCTGCCAGAGAGAGAGAAAAGAAACACTCAGCGTGCACTCTAACCTAGATCAGAATGGTTACCAATTTGTCTAATTTGGAAACCTCCCACTGTACCTCAAATTCTCCTCCAAACCTGAAAGAAGAATTAGTCGGGGTCACCCGAGGAGTAAACTAACTCATCAGTGGGAATCGGGATCCAACTATCATCGCATGATAACTTGACGGAATCCACTCAAGTCACCACACTCCAGAAGGTATGCGCATATCTGGCAAGTTTCAGTTCTTTTGAAACTCCCGATGTGATTTTTACCCCTAGGACCCAAGTGACCTTGACAATGCCAACATATCAAAGAGTCCTAGTCAAGTTCAACCCGTCATTATCTTGATTGCGTTAAACCCACCCGTACGAGTCCTTGACAATGCCAACATAACCGTACGACTGTCCTAACCAATCCACTTATCCATGCGACAGAAAAGCATTACAGAGCCACCGAACACTACGCCTCGGCAATGCACGACATACGTAGCACGAATACTAAGAAATACTAATCTGAAATGACGGAGGGCTACGGCTGGTTTTTGGCGAAAAACCTTTAACGTAATGAACTTGATATCGTTGAAGGAACGGATAGCTTTTTAGAAAATATAGTGACGAAAACCTTTACTAAAGAGGTCACTCCCGGTGAAGGGATCTCGGCTCTTTCCCCGTAGAATGAGGTGCAGGATATTCCAACTGAAAACCACGATGCAAAGCAAAAGTAATCGGCTATAGTGAAGTTAATGCCCTGACGCAAACTTCTGTCTAAGGGGTCACTCCCGGTGAAGGGATCTCGGCCCTTGCCTCGTCGACTGAGGAGCAGGATATTCAAATGAATACCACGATGCAAAACAAAAGTGAACGTCATTGCAATAACAGCTTTTTGAAAAGTGTTCCAACAACATCAGAATAGGTTTGTTTATAACTTGCGTTGATCCGAATCAACGCAGTCCCATCAATTGATCACACCAATAAAGAACGAAAATAATGATGTACGTATATGCCATCCGCATTCGCCACTGTGTCCCGTCATCACCCGTTAGGTTACTTAACTAACGACAGAGCGGGGACAGGACTAGCGCGGATGCAAAACATATACAACATCTACTAATATATATACCAATATATTATATTCGCTCAAGGCGTGATAAAATGCAAAATCACAGAAATGTACAGCATCACAGAACAATACAGATATCTGGAAGCACCGGGTTTCACAGAGCCGCTGCTGAAACCCGACGTTCCCCTGGTCGTGTGGATAGCCTGTGCAATGAAATCCTAGACCCCTACGGGTGCGGCAAGTCACCCGCCAAAACCTGAAGCGAGGCAGCCCCCTTCAGTACCGTGAATGGACAACCCAGCACTTCATGGAATCTGGTAACTTGGGCACCCGTCCTGGGTCAACCTGTACCCCCTACGAGTGCGGCGAATAGCCCGCCAATCCTAGAGTGAAGCCCCCTCCGTCTCAATGCCATGAGATGCAGGCCCGTTGCCCTCTAGAACCCGGCTATCCGTGCACCCCTCCGCGGGGTAATCCTAATACAGAAAGTAAAATATACATACAACGGGTACATCGACCGCAACCAGGTCGTGCCCCAAAAGAATAATACAAACAGGCAGTGACGGCAGTCCACATGTCGGACGCTCGCCCCACAATATCAAATGTACATATAAAACAAAACTGTACTAACATTGCATCCAGGCTATCCCCCACGACCGATCTGCAACATCACAGCATAAACACAGGACATCAACGTGAAAATCACGTTCGCAAATCCGTCTAACCGGGCTATAGCAGTTAGACAGGATTTACCGATCAAGTGATATTCAGGGTCGCAGATATAATGTAAATACTGTGAAATAATGTGTTTAAAATATCCGATCGATCAAATAATTAACAAGTGGGCCCCCAAGCAATACTGTAGCACTCACAGAAATTCTGGGCCCAATTTTAATATTCCAAAACCCCTAAAATTAGCCCAGAAACCCACTGGAAAAATATGATGCAGTGAGGACATCAATGTGCGGCGGAACCGTGGCCCAAGGGGGGGTTTGTCCGCGGTTCCGTGCTTAAGTGGTCGAGTCACTGTGTCGAACTTTTCCAGTATTCTTAGAATTTCTTGTACATCAGTTTTCTACAACCTGAAAAAAATTTTGAGCAAGAAAAAATTCAACAGAAAACTGATGTGAGGAAAAATGTAGATTTTTGAATTTTGGTCGATCGGAAATGCAAAACACATTAGAACAAGCAAGGCAAGGTTAATGGCGTGGCTCTGATACCATGTTGCGCCACGGCAGCGCCCCGGCCTTCTTACCGAGGCCAAAATGCAGAATCAAAAATTTTCCTTACTGGAAACTGGCGCTACCGCGGACAATAAAACCCGGATCGTTAACCATTAACCTATACTAGCTAACAAGAGATGGGAAGAGAAGTATACCGAGTGATCCGAGTCCTCCGGTCTTCTCGTCATCGTCCCGATCTCCCGCGGAAAGTCTTGTCTCCATATCGTCGCCTCCTCGCCGGAAGGGCACCACATCGCCTGCGTCTTTTACGGGCTCCCGCCTCAATACCGAGGCAACTCGGGCATGAAGCCGGCAAGTCGACATGCCCAAGATATGCTGTAGAATGTAGTGTAGAAACTTTGTCTCTTACAGTTTATGTAGTTGCCATTGATGGATGGAGGAAGAGGTAAAGAAAATTGGTGCTTTTAATTTTCTAGCAAGAAGAAGATGAGATGAAGAAATCCTCACATAACCAAATGAACTCCCTCATTCTTTTTTTCTCTCAAGTGAACCTTCTTTCATCTAGTGAGAATAATATAGTGTAGGAATGAAAATACCAACCATAACAAGAAGGGAGGTGAGTGTAGGAGAAAGAGAAAGGTGACCATATCCAAACCTCATCATCACAATCTCACATCAAACTCTAATCACCTTTTAGTGATTAAAAGAGAATCAAATGATGGTTGAAAAGAAAAGATGCCATCATAATCAAAACATATGCAAGAAAACCCTCCACAACATGTTATTTGCAAACTTGCAAATAACACCCTCCATCGGAAAAGTCCGGCCGGGAAAGAACAAAGGAAAACCGGCCAGAACGGAATGCAAACTGGCAACTCCAGAAAACTGGTCCCGAAAATATATTACAGGAAAACCCTGATACTGTGCATACACACCCACATCTGTATTCCGACCGGATACAAATGCAATGAAACAAAATCTACAATGTACTAAACTAGGACCCGCTTAAACCAAAGCCGGCTAGTAAAATCCGTTCGATCCTGATCCGTGCAATACCGCACGTATCTAATCGAACCATGCCATATAACTATACGGCCACTAGTACAAACCGTCCGATCCTGATCCGTGCAATACCGCACGTATCTGATCGGACCCTGCCATATCTCCATACGGCCTCTACAGCGTTTCGCCTGAAAGCTTGAGTAACTGAAAGTGTGGTGGACTCTAAAGACTCGTCAATACTATGGCTGTGGATTTAACCACTAGCACGTCAGAGGTATTAGCCAATACGTGACGGGCCACCAGCTATTGACCAAAAGGGACGTCGATGAGCGAACTCATCCTGACACCCTACTGAGCCTGTCAGTGACAATATCCGTACAGTCCGGTCCGTTCGTCTATGAGCATCGTATGTCGGGCCTAGGGGGTTGGTAAAAGTCAGAACCTCAAAAGCGGTACAAGTCGTGTCGGAGTGTAGCCCAGAACGCCCTGAGATACTACTGGAATACCTACCAGTAAATCTCCTGCCTTGGCCGAGGTCTTTGCGTAATGGCTCTCCTAGACACAGCGCGACCTCACCCCCAATACCGGGAGAGACGAACTCCTGAAGATCCGCTCACTGCCTCCATGTGGCTCGGGACTGTACCCAACTAAAACCTGTTTGCACAACTCCTTTGAGCCGTGGTAGGGTAGTAATCAAAGTACAGTGGGAACTCACACGAGACAAATGACGATCCCCAGGTCGATGAACTAACCTGTACACATGTCACCAGGGAACTGCTATCTGACGTCAGGTATAAGACCAACTAGCATGTTCCCGGCGAGTCCTGTCCGGTGTACTCATAACCCAATAAGCACCTGTATACATCTTAGGTGAACCAACTGACACTAGTGGCTTATGAGATCGGCCACCGCCCCTCGTCGGGGTCTCGACTGTATACACTAGTCTACTCTGGAGAATCGATGCCCTGTCTCGAAACTCCCACGACTAGGGACCTTTTAAGGATGTGCTTATAGACTACCAGCTTCCACGTATATGATCGTCATCATACTGCTGGTAGTCAAGCAAGAATCCTAGGGGCTCTATCAACATGTAATAGCGACATGTCAGGTCACCTAAAGCAGTACACGATGATAAAGGTAAACCAGATAGCATACTATCATCTCGAGTAAGACTGTCCTACCGGGATAGGTCCTCCCTCAATCATTGCAATCACGTGCCTGTGATCCAATAATTGACTCTGAGGGCACTATCTCCAACAATATCATGCCTGGGACGAATGTTATATATATATATATTTATATATACTAGTAGATACTGAAAGCGAGAACCCAAGAGCGAAGAAAGACGATTAGGAACTCGGCGAGCTCCCTTAGCTTGGCTCGCTTGTGTTCATTCATTTCTTCTTCAACAGGAACCAGTAGCTTTTCCACCATCTCTACTGCAGCATCGAAAGACTTCTGGCTATCTGCCTCGATGTAGACATGCAAGTCCTCATTCTCTGAGAAGTCAGGTTTTGCAGGGATATAATTTGACTACAAAACCTGTCGTTAGTTAAGTAACCTAACGGTGAATGACGGGACCCCGTGGCGATTGCGGATGGCGTATACGTACATTGTATTTTCGTTTTTTTCTGGTGTGATATGGTTTAATTGATGGGAATGCATTAATTCCGATTAATGCAAGGAAAACAAACCTATATGATGTTGTTGGAACCAAGTTTTTGAAAACTGACATTACAGACGTTCTCTTTTACTTTGCACTGTGGTATTCGGTTATGAATACCCAGCACCTCATTACACGAGGCAAGAGCCGAGATCCCTTTATCGGGAGTGACCTCTTAGGCAAAAGTTTACGTCATTGTAATAACATCACTATAGTCGATTCTTTTGCTTTGCATCGTGGTATTCAGTTTGGAATATCCTACACCACGTTCGATAAGGAAGGAGCCGAGATTCCTTCACAGGGAGTGACCTCTTTAGCAAAAGTTTGCGCCACTGTATATATGTAAAACCACTCGGTTCCTTCAACGATATCAAGTTCATTACGTTAAAGGTTTTTCGAAAAACCAGTCGTAGCCCTCCGTCATTTCAGATGGGTACCATCTAGTATTCGTGCTATGTTTGTTGGCTAGCGTCCAGACATAGTGAATGGTAGCTGAGTGATATTTATCTCTATAAGTGCACGGCGGCGCCCCGGCCGTCAATCCGACGCCGGAATGCGGAAGCGGTGATAAACTTTAATTTTTGCGGACTTAGCAAACCGGCAACACCGCGCACTAAACCCCGGATCGAACCACTAACTAGTCCTAGCTGTCTACAAGAAAGGGAAGAGAGATATACCGACTGATCCAAGTCCCCCGGTCTTCTCGTCGTCGTCCCGATCTCCTGCGGAATGTGCCGTCTCCTCCTCGTCGCCGGAAGTGCACCACATCGCCTACTTCTTTTACGGGCTCCCACCTTAATGCCGAGGCAACTCGGGCACGAAGCTGGCTAGTCGACGTGCCCAAGATATGCTGTAGAATGTGTAGTGAAGAAGTCTCACTTTGGGGTTCATGGAATTGCCTTTTGTGAAGGGATTGAACTTGGAGCCTTTTGAGATTGATCTTGTGGGATTTTGCAACATGAAATGAAGAAAAAATCCCACACCAAAATGTTTGGACAGCCCCACCAAGAGAGTGGCCGGCCATGACATGGGGGATGGAGAGAATGAGAGCGTGTCTCAAAAATAATGGGAGCCCAACTCATATCATGCAAGAGAGAGAGAGGAATGGTTATCATGAAAAGCAATGATCACAAAATCAAACCCATACTCCAAAAACCCACCAACTACAACAATGATTGCTCACAAAGTCAAGCAATCATGATAGAAGAAGTCAAGGTCAAAAGAATGGTGCACCATCATGATACAAGGAAGTATGCAAAGAACCCCTCCACTAATGCTTATTTGCAACAATGCAAATAAACCCTCCTCCACCAAACTTCGATCATTGAAAGATACAAATGAAAATGGCCAAAACGGAAAGCAAACTGGCAACTCCAGAAAACTGGTCCCGTAATAAATTACAGGAAAACCCCGATACTGTGTATACACACCCGCATCTGTATTCCGACCGAAATACAAATGCAATGAGACAAAATCTACACTGTAATATACTAGGATCCGGTTTAAACCAAAGCCGGCTAGTAATATACGTTCGATCCTGATCCGTGCAATACCGCACGTATCTGATCGAACCCTGCCATATATCCATACGGCCTATAGTACAAACTGTCCGATCCTGATCCGTGCAATACCGCACGTATCTGATCGGACCTTGCCATATCTCCATACGGCCTCTACAACTTTTCGCCCGAAAGATGAGTAACTGAATGTGGGGGACTCTAAAGACTCGTCAACGCCTTGGTTGTGGATTTAACCACTAGCACGTCAGAGGTATAAGCCAATACGTAACGGGCTACCAGGTATTGACTAAAAGGGACGTCTGTGAGCGAACTCAGCCTGACAACCCTACTGAGCTTGTCAGGGACAATATTCGTACAGTCCGGTCCGTTCGTCTGTGAGTATCGCATGGCGGGCCTAGGGGGTTGGTAAAAGTCAGACCCCCAAAAGCGGTACAAGTCGTGTCGGAGTGTAGCCCAGAACACCCTGAGATACTACTGGAATACCTACCAGTAAATCTCCTTGCCTCGGCCGAGGGCTTCATGTAATGGCTCTCCTAGACACAGCACGACCTCACCCCCAATACCGGGAGAGACGAACCCCTGAAGATGCGCTCACTGCCTCCATGTGGCTCGGGACTGTACCCAACTAAAACCTGTTTGCACGACTCCTTTGAGCCGTAGTAGGGTAGTAATCAAAGTACAGTGGGAACTCACACGAGACAAATGACGATCCCCAGGTCGATGAACTAACCTGTACACATGTCGCCAGGGAACTGCTATCTGACGTCTGGTATATGACCAACTAGCATGTTCCCGGCGAGTCCTGTCCGGTGTACTCATAACCCAATGAGCACCTGTATACATCTTAGGTGAACGAACTGACACCAGTGGCTTGTGAGACCGGCCACCGCCCCTCGTCGGGGTCTCGAATGTACACACTAGTCTACTCTGGAGTATCGATGCCCTATCTCGAAACTCCCACGACTAGGGACCATTTAAGGATGTGCTTATAGACTACCAGCTACCACGTATATGATCGCCCTCATACTGCTGGTGGTCAAGCAAGAATCCTAGGGCCTCTATCAACGTGTAATAGCGACTTGTCAGGTCACCTAAAGCAGTACACGATGATAAAGGTAAACCAGATAGCATACTATCATCTCGAGTAAGACTGTCCTATCGGGATAGGTCCTCCATCAATCATTGTAATCACGTGCCTGTGATCGAATAATTGAATCTGAGGGCACTATCTCCAACAATCTCCCACTTGCACTCAAGGCTAATTATTGCGATGTCGCATACTTACAGCACGTGTGATACCGAACACCCAACTCCTCTACTAGTCAGTCTCACAAAGCTCGCTTGCGAAACTACTGCGTTCGAGGAATAGCCTTAGTGAGTAGATCCGCCTTGAAGTCTCTTTCTATGTCTCTCTATATCTCACGTTCGCGGAGAAACCCATCTCCCGAAATGAGTAATACCTGTCTTAGAATGTGTCTGGATGTCTGATGGGACCTAGCTCATAAATGAACTCCAAATCCAAACTTCTTAGACTGTATCGTCAACTGAACTTAATCAGTATCCTGCGCCATGCCACCCTCAGTATTGCCTTGGACTACCTGTCTAAAATACTGCCCTCGTCAGATGGAAAAACTATAACTCTGACAACCTCCTTGTCGTCCAGGTCACCTTGGAAGCCTGGAACGATAACTGTCTCCCGAATGAGGCTGTCGTTATCATATCCCTAGAACATCCACTTATGTTCTAAAACTACTTCCGACTGTTTCTCCAGGATTGGATCAATATCAACTTATTTCGTCTAGTGCAAGAACAACATCTGGTGTGGTACTTGACATCTCACGATTGACTCAATTGCCTGAGCAAGTGATCTGCCAATCATGCACACCCCTCTCCACTTTAGTCTATAAGACACCTTTAGAGAGGGTGACTCCATCTTCTGCAGGTACACTACCGTGCATGGAGTCGTCCATTCTAAATACCTTTAGAATGTTGTCTAAGTACCCAGATTGGGAGACTACCCAAATCTAGATCTAAAACCATAGATCTAGTAACCAGTATGTCAGATATAATATCCAAGTCCTGTGTGGAGAAAACACTGTGTGACGACCAAAGTATAACCGATTGTAGTGTAGGAATATCACTTCCTACTCTGTGTATGTCATCCAAATACCATGACATCACACCCTACTACCTTCTCAACAGATCCATCCCCTATTCTGATGAAGTCAAACCTATGACTTTCATGTTAGAAATAGATGATCTATCTCCGCTACATGTGCTTTAGTCTATAAATAGACATAAGCTACCGGTCCACCAATGCTTCCGTTGCTCCCACTGACTATGACAACCCTCTGGCAGAGTCATATACACGTACACTTTTGAAGCCAGTTCAGAACGACGCTATACTCATCCTCCTGCCGGGTCTCGCAGCCTGGAACAACAGCAATGGCAAGTGTGGGTAAACAAGAACTTCCCTTTCTCCGTCCTTGAGGCTACCGGAGTAACTCTCGGGTGCCTGAAGTTACCCACCTTATCTGCGGAGTGGCCAATGGAATGTCAATCCAGATTGAATCTTTAGGTTCCTTATCAAATCTTCAGTAATCGTTTTTGGTTCTGGAATCACATCCAGTTCTACCATACTCCCATTATTGTTTTCTGAAAAAATCCATTTTTAATAAAACTGTGGCGAGTCTAGAACAATATTGCTATTGTTCATCCAGATGGTAGAAAGTTAACCCTCGTCATAGCCTGGGTCAACCCACAAATAGCCATTACAGAAACGTGCCTTGAGTTATCCAGAGTCTGGTTTCAATCATAAGCCGGACAACTCCCCGTACCTTAACATCGTTAAGATATGAACTGTTCTATATCCAATATAGAAACAGAGGCACTGATTTAATTGAACCAGATTCAAATCATGCAGCTATATCTAGTGCATGTCAACTAAATGGAAGAAGGACGATCAGCGTTACTCAACTTAGGAATGCTTCCAATTATGAGTAACCTGAAAGAGAAGCAAGATCTCTTTATCATTACTATCAACTGAATACCATACACAAGTATCTACATCTTTGATCGCTTTGAAGAACCCCGATACTTGCTATACCTGGTTCTCTACTCTATTCAAATACCTACAACTTCTCAAAATTCGGACCCTGTGTTTCCACGAAACACCTGTCTAAAAACTAGAGAAGTCATAACTAAACCGAATATAGTATGAGGACCAACCCCTCTGTCCTGATGGACCCTGGACAACATACAATACTCTGTATAAGTCCCTTGAGTCTGATAACTCATTCACTGTTTGTCGTAGGTTGAAAACTGTACCTTTGGTTATGAAGAATTACACCGCTGTTTAATGCTCCTTACCTAACCATCCACTGATATAGGTAAATGTCGTAGAATTTCAAAAGGGTATATCTCACTCTATGAAAATAGACGTACAGATATATCGATTTGAAATTGGTGCATAACAACGGATATTCAAAACCAAATATTTGCCGACCGGCAAACAGCCCAGGTGATTTCCTCAAATATCACCGATTACAACGATCCCGATATAATGAGGATGATCACCTAATTCCCAATAACATACTCCCACTCATCATCTGTAAAACCATACAGATGTGAGAATCATACCTGGTAAATACATACCCTGGAGCAAGTGTCTAATCGGGAAATCAGTTTTCCTTTAACAGTACACAGTGAAGCTGAAACATTGAAATGTTTCGATGAGGTATCCCGGTATTCCTAGTAATGCCTCTTCCATTATCCAGATCCACAACTGTAACCGTGTAATTCCTTGCCACCTCTCCAAATCCCTTCATATGTCTTTAGTCATTACCTTCTGCACACCCCTTTAGGCCAAATGGTTTTCTTCCTTCCCTACCGTTCGGCAGCAGCCTATGGTTTGGAAGAAGACTATCCAATAAGCATAATGGGTGTACTGTCCTAATCCTAGGAGCACTCGCAATGCGAGAGAAGGTGAGGATAAAAGACAACCGAATAAACCTTATTCCTATTTCTCCTGAACCAGAATCCATCCCCGAACTGGAACAAGTTCCTTTCGAGTTCGTATATAACCATACGATGGAGTATCCAATAAACTGTGGATCTTCGTAGTGATACGGAGTGTCCTGGAGAAATACAAAGGTGATCTAGGATTGGCGATGGAATACTTGGTTTGGTCGTGAATAGCAGTCGCAATTTACTTTGCCCCTTACTAATCCCTTGCTTTGTCTTAACTTAATACCTTCTGCACACCATCGTTAGGCTAATTGGTTTTCTTCATTCCCTACCGGTCGGCACCAGCCTAAGGTTTGGAAGAAGACTATCCAATTTGCGTAATAGGTGTAATATCTCCTAAACCAAGGAGTACTCGCAATCTTAGAGAGAAGGTAAAAGGAAAAGACAACTGAATAGTCCTATCCGTTTTCTCCCGAACCGGAAACCATCCTCGAATAAATTCCTTCGAGTTCGTATCTAACCATACGATGGTTTTGTCCAATGGAAGTGGACGTTCGTACTAATACGGGGTGTCCTGGAGAAAGGGTAAAAGTAGGAGTGGCAATGAGGTTTGCAACTCTGACAATCCAAAAGCCAGTGTTTAAGAAGGTTCGGTTAACTTGGTCACTGAGTCATAGTCTTAGGGTCGGGTCAATGGTCACTGCCAAAGAGAGAGAGAAAAGAAACACTCAGCGTGTACTCTAACTTAGATCAGAATGGTTACCAATTTATCTAATCAGGAAACCTCCCACTGTACCTCAAATTCTCCTCCAAACCTGAAAGAAGAATTAGTCGGGGTCACCCGAGGAGTAAACCAACTCATCAGTGGGAATCAGGATCCAACTATCATCGCATGATAACGTGACGGAATCCGCTCACAGTGTCACACTCCAGAAGGTATGCGCATATCTGGCAAGTTTCAGTTCTTTTGAAACTCCCGATGTGATTTCTGCCCCATGCTCTTATGACCTTGGCGTGAGGTCAAAATATCATAAGTCACATGTCAAGTTCTGCCCGTCATTATCCAGGTTAATTTGAATCCACCCGTACATACCCTTGACGTAGGCCAAAATAGTAGTACGACTGTCCCAAACCAACGCATCTATCTATGCAACAGATAAATACCTGGCAGCTACCAATCACTATGCCTTGGCGTGAGGTCAAAATACATAGCTTGAATACTACCGAATATTTAACTGAAATGACGGAGGGCTACGAATGGTTTCTGGCGAAAACCTTTAACGTAAAGAACTTGATATCGTTGAAGGAACGGATAGCTTTTTAAAAATATAGTGACGAAAACCGTTGCTAAAGAGGTCACTCCCGGTGAAGGGATCTCGGCTCTTTCCCCGTAGAATGAGGTGCAGGATATTCCAACTGAATACCACGGTGCAAAGCAAAAGTAATCGGCTATAGTGAAGTTAATGCCCTGACGCAAACTTTTTGTCCAAGGGGTCACTCCCGGTGAAGGGATCTCGGCCCTTGCCTCGTTGAGTGAGGAGCAGGATATTCCAACTGAATACCACAATGCAAAACAAAAGAGAACGTCCTTGCAATAACAGCTTTTTGAAAAGTGTTCCAACAACATCAGATTAGGTTTATTTTTAACTTGCTTTGATCCGAATCAACGCAGTCCGATCAAATGATCACACCACAAAGAACGAAAATAATATGACGTAGGTATATGCCATCCGCATTCGCCACTGGGTCCCGTCATTACCCGTTAGGTTAGCTAACTAACGACAGAGCGGGGACTGGGCTAGCGCGGATGCAAAACATATACAACATCTACTAATATATATACCAATATATTATATTTCGCTCAAGGCGTGATAAAATGCAACATCACAGAAATGTACAGCATCACAGAAACAATACAGATATCTGGGATCCCCGGGTTTCACAGAGCCACTACTGAAACCCGACGTTCCCCTGGTCGTGTGGATAGCCTGTGCAATGAAATCCTAGACCCCTACGGGCGCGGCAAGTTACCCGCCAAAACCTGAAGCGAGGCAGCCCCCTTCAGCACCGTGAATGGACCACCCAGCACTTCACGGAATCCGGTAACTTGGGCACCCCTCCTGGGTCAACCTGTACCCCCTACTAGTGTGGCGAATAGCCCGCCAATCCTAGAGTGAAGCCCCCTCCGTCTCAATGCCATGAGATGCGGGCTTGTTGCCCTCTAGAACCCGGCTATCCGTACACCCCTCCTGGGGTAATCCTAGTACAGAAAGTAAAATATACATACAACGGGTACATCGACCGCAACCTGGTCGTGCCCCAAAATAATAATACAATCAGGCAGTGACGGCAGTCCACATGTCTGACGCTCGCCCCGCAATATCAAATGTACATAATACAACCACAACTGTACTACCATTGCATCCAGGCTATCCCCCACGACCGATCCGCAACATCACAGCAAAAACCGAACATCAACGTGAAAGTCACGTTCGCAAATCCGTCTAACCGGGCTATAGCAGTTAGACTGGATTTACCGATCAAGTGACATTCACGGTCCCAGATATAATGTAAATACTGTGAAATAATGTGTTTAAAATATTCCGATCGATCAAATTTTAACAAGTGGGCCCCTAAGTACTACTGTAGCACATCAAGAAATTCTGGGCCAAAAATTAATATTCCAAAACCCCTATTTTCAGCCCACAAAGACACTGTAGAAATTTGGTGCAGGGATCTCCACAGTGCGCGGCGGAACCGCGGCCCAAAGGGGGTTTTGGCCGCGGTTCCGCGCCTCCACTGTCGATTCACCCTGTCGAATTTCTACAGTAGCCTAGTGGTCTCCAATACATCAATTTTATACAACCTGAAAAATTTTTGGAGACCAAAAAATTTCAACAGAAAACTGTCGATTGGAAAAACACGGTTTTGGAACTTTTTGATCGATCGGAAATGCAAACACATTAAACCAAGCTACACTAAGTTAATGGCGAGGCTCTGATACCACTGTAAGTGCACGGCGGCGCCCCGGCCGTCAATCCGACGCCGGAAAGCGGAAGCGGTGATAAACTTTAATTTTTGCGGACTTAGCAAACCGGCACCACCGCGCACTAAACCCCGGATCGAACCACTAACTAGTCCTAGCTGTCTACAAGAAAAGGAAGAGAGATATACCGACTGATCCAAGTCCTCCGGTCTTCTCGTCGTCGTCCCGATCTCCTGCGGAATGTGCCGTCTCCTCCTCGTCGCCGGAAGTGCACCACATCGCCTACTTCTTTTACGGGCTCCCACCTCAATATCGAGGCAACTCGGGCATGAAGCTGGCTACTCGACGTGCCCAAGATATGCTGTAGAATGTGTAGTGAAGAAGTCTCACTTTGGGGTTCATGGAATTGCCTATTGTGAAGGGATTGAACTTGGAGCCTTTTGAGATTGATCTTGTGTGATTTTGCAACATGAAATGAAGCAAAAATCCCACACCAAAATGTTTGGACAGCCCCACCAAGAGAGTGGCCGTCCATGACATGGGGGATGGAGAGAATGAGAGTGTGTCTCAAAAATAATGGGAGCCCAACTCATATCATGCAAGAGAGAGAGAGGAATGGTTATCATGAAAAGCAATGATCACAAAATCAAACCCATACTCCAAAAACCCACCAACTACAACCATGATTGCTCACAAAGTCAAGCAATCATGATAGAAGAAGTCAAGGTCAAAAGAATGGTGCACCATCATGATACAAGGAAGTATGCAAAGAACCCCTCCACTAATGCTTATTTGCAACAATGCAAATAAACCCTCCTCCAGCAAACTTCGGTCATTGAAAGATACAAATGAAAATGGCCGAAACGGAAATCAAACTGGCAACTCCAGAAAACTGGTCCCGTAATAAATTACATGAAAACCCCGATACTGTGTATACACACCCGCATCTGTATTCCGACCGAAATACAAATGCAATGAGACAAAATCTACACTGTACAATACTAGGATCCGGTTTAAACCAAAGCCGGCTGGTAATATCCGTTCGATCCTGATCCGTACAATACCGCACGTATCTGATCGAACCCTGCCATATATCCATACGGCCTATAGTACAAACTGTCCGATCCTGATCCGTGCAATACCGCACGTATCTGATCGGACCTTGCCATATCTCCATACGGCCTCTACAACTTTTCGCCCGAAAGCTGAGTAACTGAATGTGGGGGACTCTAAAGACTCGTCAACGCCTTGGTTGTGGATTTAACCACTAGCACGTCAGAGGTATAAGCCAATACGTAACGGGCTACCAGGTATTGACTAAAAGGGACGTCTGTGAGCGAACTCAGCCTGACAACCCTACTGAGCCTGTCAGTGACAATATTCGTACAGTCCGGTCCGTTCGTCTATGAGTATCGCATGGCGGGCCTAGGGGGTTGGTAAAAGTCAGACCCCCAAAACCGGTACAAGTCGTGTCGGAGTGTAGCCCAGAACACCCTGAGATACTACTGGAATACCTACCAGTAAATCTCTTTTCCTCGGCCGAGGGCTTCGTGTAATGGCTCTCCTAGACACAGCACGACCTCACCCCCAATACCGGGAGAGACGAACCCCTGAAGATGCGCTCACTGCCTCCATGTGGCTCGGGACTGTACCCAACTAAAACCTGTTTGCACGACTCCTTTGAGCCGTAGTAGGGTAGTAATCAAAGTACAGTGGGAACTCACACGAGACAAATGACGATCCCCAGGTCGATGAACTAACCTGTACACATGTCGCCAGGGAACTGCTATCTGACGTCTGGTATATGACCAACTAGCATGTTCCCGGCGAGTCCTGTCCGGTGTACTCATAACCCAATGAGCACCTGTATACATCTTAGGTGAACGAACTGACACCAGTGGCTTGTGAGACCGGCCACCGCCCCTCGTCGGGGTCTCGAATGTATACACTAGTCTATTCTGGAGTATCGATGCCCTATCTCGAAACTCCCACGACTAGGGACCATTTAAGGATGTGCTTATAGACTACCAGCTCCCACGTATATGATCGCCCTCATACTGCTGGTGGTCAAGCAAGAATCCTAGGGGCTCTATCAACGTGTAATAGCGACTTGTCAGGTCACCTAAAGCAGTACACGATGATAAAGGTAAACCAAATAGCATACTATCATCTCGAGTAAGATTGTCCTATCGGGATAGGTCCTCCATCAATCATTGTAATCACGTGCCTGTGATCGAATAATTGAATTTGAGGGCACTATCTCCAACAATCTATTGCATGGATATACGATTGATCGAGACAGTCATACAGCTTTGTTGGAAAGCGTCAAGAGTTTGTGCAGGTGGGTTCAGGTTAATCCAGGACAATGACGGGTTGAACTTGACTAGTGGCCTATAACTTGTTGGCAAGCGTCAAGATTATAGGTCGTTAGGGGTAAAAACCACATCGGGAGTTTCAAACATACAAGAAACTTGCCAGGAATGCGTATAACTTCTGGAGTGTGGTGACTTGAGTGGCTTCCATCAAGTTATCATGTGATGATAGTTGGATCCCGACTTGAGTGGCTTCCATCAAGTTATCATGTGATGATAGTTGGATCCCGATTCCCACTGATGAATAGGTGTTACACCTCGGGTGACTTTAGAAGATCCCGACAAATTCTCCTTTTAGAGTTTGAAGGAGAATTCGAGGAAACAGTGGGAGCCATCCTGATTAGATAAAGTGATTAACCAATCTGATCTAGGTTAGAGTGCATGCTGAGCGTTTCTTTTCTCTCTCTCTCTTTGGCAACAACCATGACCTGACCCTAAACTAAAACTCATGAACCAAGTTAACCGAACCTTCCTAAAACACTTTGGCTTTTGGATTGTCACAGAGTCGCATATATTATTCCAATCCTACATCCCCTTTGCATTTCTCCAGAACACCCGTATCACTACAAAGACCCACATTTATTGCATAATCCATCGTATAGTTACATAAGAATTCGAAGGAACTTGTTCCAGTTCGAGGATGGATTCTGGTTCTGGAGAAATTGAATAAGATTATTAGGTTGTCTTTTCCCCTTACCTTCTCTCAGGTTGCGAGAGCTCCTAGTGTTAGGAGAGTACACCTATTGCGCTTATTGGATAGTCTTCTTCCAAACCATAGGCAGGTGCCAAAAGGTGGGGAAGGAATAAAACCAATTAGCCTAAGTGTGGTGTACAGAAGGTAATAAGTAAAGACATATAAAGGGATTAGGTTAAGGGCAAAGGAAATTTCGACTGCTATCATTCACGACGAAACAGCGTATACCACTGTCACTCCTATATCACCTTTGCATATCTCCATGACACTCCGTGTCACTACGAAGATCCACATTTCTTGGATATTCCATCATATAGTTACATACGAACTCGGAGGAACTTGTTCCAGTTCGAGGATGGTTTCCGGTTCGGGGAAAATAGAATAGGATTATTCAGTTGTCTTTTATATTTACCTTCTCTCAGGTTGTGAGGGCTCCTGGTATTAGGAGAGTACACCTATTGCACTTATTAGATAATCTTCTTCCAAACCTTAGGCTGGTGCCGAAGGGAAGGGAAGGAAGAAAACCAATTAGCCTAAGTGTGGTGTACAGAAGGTAATAAGTAAAGACATATAAAGGGATTGGACTGAGGGCAAGAAAGTATACGGTTACTGTCATGAATCTGGATAGTGGAAGAGGCATTACTAGGAATACCCAGCTACCCCTTCGAAACATTTTCATGTTTCAGTTTTACTGTGCGGTGTTAATTGAAAACTGTTTTCCAGTTAGATTCTAACTCCAGGGTATGTATTTACCAGATTTGATTCTCACATCTGTATGGCGTTACAGATGGTGAGTGGGAGTAAGATATTGGGAATTGGGTGATTAGATCCTCTATATATCAGAATTCTTTGTAATTGGTGATATTTGAGGAAATCTCCTGGTTTTGCCTGACGGCAAATATTTAGTTTTAAATATCCGTCGTTATGCACCATTTTCAAACTAACATATCTGTACGTTTATTTTATAATGTGAGATATAACTTTTTTAAATTATGTCTATGACGTTTACATATATCAGATGACAGTTAGGTAAGGTGCATTCAACAACGGTGTAATTCTTCTTAACCTTAGTACAGTTTTCAACCTACGATGCACAGGGTTTTGAGTTGTTAAATTCAGAGGTCTGATACAAAGTATTGTATGTTGTCTGATATCCGTTAGGACAAAGGGGTTGTTACTCGTATTATATTCTGTTTACTCATGACTTCTCTAGTTTTAGACAATTATTTCGTTGAAATACAAGATCCAAATTTTGATAAGTTCTAGGTATAAGAATAAGGTAGAGAACCATATGTTGCAAGTATCAGGATTCTTCAAGGTGATCGAAAATGCAGATACTTGTGTTTGGTATTCCGTTAAAAGTAATAGTTTTGAGAACTTGCTTCTCTTTCAGGTTACTCATACGTGGATGCATTCCTTGATGAGTAATGTTGCTTGGCCTTCTTCCATTTGGTTGATATGCACTGAAAATAGCTGCATGATTTTTGAATCCGGTTCCAATTAAATTAGTGCATTTGTTTCTATATTGGATATATATAATGGATTCATATCTTAACGATGTTAAGGTATATGGAGTTGTCCGGCTGATACTTAAAACCAGAATTTGGACAAACTCAAGGCACGTTTCACTAATAGCAATTTGTGGGTTATCCCGGGCTTCGACGAGGGTTAACATTCTACCATCTGGAAGATCAATAGTTATATTGTTCTTGACTCGCCACCAGATTTAGTAAAATGGATTCTTTTCAGAAAACATTAGTGGGAGTATGGTAGAACTGGAAGTGATTCCAGAACCACAAACGATTACTGAAAATTTAGTAGAACCTAAAGATTCAATTGGATTCGACATTCCATTAGCCACTCCGCAGATTTGGTGGGTAACCTCAGGCACCCAAGAGGTACTTCGGTCTCCTCAAAGACGGTGACATGGAGGTTTTTGATTACCCAAACTTGCCATTATTGCTGTTCTAGACTATGAGATCAGGAAGGAGGATGAGTATAACATCGTTCTAAACTAGCTATAGAAGTGCACGTGTATATGACTCTGCCAGAGGGTGTTTTTCCAACAAAAGAAAAATGGGATTGATCGGCTCTCACATGAGCGGTTTAGTATTTTAGTCAGTAGGAGCAGGTGAAGCATATTGGGCAAGTTTCTTATGTATATTTATAGACTAAAGCAGGTATAACGGAGATAGATCATCTATGTTTGATGCGACAGTCATAGAGTTTGATTTCATCAGAATAAGAGATGGATCTGGTAAGAAGGTAGTAGGGAGTGATGTCCTGGTATTTGGATGACATGCACTTAATAGGAAGAGATCTTCCTATACTACGATCGGTTATACTGTAGTTGTCACAAGGTGGTTTCTCCAAATAGGATCTGGTTAAAATATCAGGGATTCTGGTGACTAGATCTATGGTTTTAGATCTAGATTTGGGAAGTCTCCTAATTCGTGCACTTGACACTATTCTAAAGTTTTTTAGAATGGACGACTCCTGGCATGGTAGTGTACTCGCAGGTGATGGAGCCACCCTCTCTAAAGAGATGTCTTCTAGACTAATGAGCAGAGGGATTTGCATGATTGGCATATCACTTGCTTAGGCAATTGAGCCAATCGTGAGATGTCAAGTACAACACCAGATATTGCTTTTGCACTGGCTGCAATAAGCGTTATATTAATCCAATCCTGGAGAAATATTGGGAAGCAGTTATGAAGATAAGTGGATGTTCATGGTATATGGTAACGGAAGCCTCCTTTGGGAGGCGGTTATCATTTCAGGCTTCCAAGGTGACCTGGATGACAGAGTGGCTGTCAGAGTTATAGTTTTCCCTCTTTTGAGTGGCAGTATGTTGGACAGGTGGTCCAAGCGGATACTGAGGAAGGAATGGTGCCGGATACTGATTAAATTCAGTAGATGATAAAGTCTAAGAAGTTTGTTGGATTTGGAGTTCATTTGTGAACTGAGTCCCATCAGATATCTAGACAAATTCTAAGACAGGTATTGCTCATTTCGGGAGATAGTCTTTCTCCGCGAAGTTGAGATATAGAGAGAGATAAAGATAGAAACATTGGAGCGGATCCACTCACTGAGGCTATTTCTCGAACGCAATAGTTTCTCAAACGAGCTTTGCGACTGATTAGTAGAGAAGTTGGGTGTTCGGTATCACATGGGCTGTGAGTATACGACACCGCAATTATTAGCCTTAAGTGCAAGTGGGAGATTGTTGGCTATAGTGCCCTCAAAGCAATTATTGTAATCACATGCAGGTGATTATGATGATTAAGGGAGGACCTATACGGATAGAACAGTATTACTCAAAATGATAGTATGCTATCTGGTTTGCCTTTATCATCATGTACATGCATTATGTGGTATTACTGATCACTATTACATGTTTATAGATCCCATAGGATTCTTGCTAGACTACCAGCATTATGATGGCGATCATATATGTGGGAGCTGGGTGGTCTATAAGCACATCTTTAAATATCCCTAGTCGAGGGAGTATCAAGACTGGGCATTGATACTCCAGAGTAAACTAGTGTGTACTTATCGAGACCCCGACGAGGCGCGGTGGGCGGCCTCACAAGCCATTGGTGTCAGTTAGTCACCTAAGATAGTATACAGGTGCTCATTAGGTTATGAGTACACTGGACGGACTCGCCGAGAACATGCTAGATGGTATTATACCAATTGTCAGATAGCAGTTCCCATGTGACATGTGTACAGGTTAGTCTGTCGACTTGAGATCGTCATTTGTCTCGTGTGAGTTCCCACTATTCTTTGATTACTACCCTACCACGGACAAAATGAGTCGTGCAAATAGGTTTTAGTTGGGTATAGTCCCGAGCCATATGGAGACAGTGAGCGGATCGTCGGGGATTCGTCTCTCCCGGTATTGGGGGTTGATGTCGCGTAGTGTACGGGTGGCCATCACCAGAAATACTTGGCCAAGGTAGTCGAGAATTACTGATTTGGATCTGTAGTTTCTTAGTTGGTGATGGGCTTCATACCGACACGAAATGTCGCGTTATTAGGGGTCTGACTTTATCCACCCCCTAGACTCGATATGCGATACTCTTAGACGAACAGACCGGACTGTACGGAGATTGTCACGGACAGGCTCAGTAGGGGTTCGGATTAGTTTGCTCGCCGGCCTTCCTTACGCTCAATACTTGGGTAGCATTACGAACAGCTAGTGCTGCTGACGTGCTTGTGGTTAAACCCACTGCCAGCGTATTGACGAGACTTTAGAGTCCCACACAGAAGGTTTCTCTGCTTCGGACGAAACGATGTAGATTCCGTATGGTCTTATGGCAGGGTTCGATTATATACGTGCACTTGTGCACGTATCATGATTCGGACGAATAATACTAGTAGGCTTTGGTTTAAGCCGGATTCTAGTATTATATTATTTGATTATTTTCGACTCTTTATATTCGTATTTTTCGGAATACGAATACAGGTATGTATATACGGATGAGGTTATTCTTGTAATTTTTTACAAGGTGCTTCTAGAAGAAGACACCTCATTTAGTTTTTAACCATTTAGGATAAATGGTTAATGAGGTGGAGGATGAGGTATTGATTGGCTTTAAATGAAGCATGGCTCACTTGGTGACTCATGGGGTGACTCATGAGTCACTATTGTGGCATGCTTGATATTTGGTGTTGTGATATATTTTGTGGGGCTTGATTCATTTTTCTTAAGCTTCACAACACTTAGCGATTTTTCCATGGCTGCTACACTCTCATCTCCTCCAACCTTTTCTTCTTCTACCTCCACCCTAAAAGTCTCATGTGTTGAGAAATCTAGGTTGTTTGGAGACAAATTAATCCCTCATTAGATTCTACATCCTTTAGGCTATCTAGTTTAGCGAACTAGGTACCCTAGTTACCTCGGCAATGAGGTTGGAGCTCAAACTACAAATCCTCAGGTGGATTATCTTCGAAGGAGGGAGACCGGTGATCAAGCTTGATCATGGTGGCCTCTAGGAGCTTAGGAAGGTGGTAGAAGACAGAAAGACTCAGATCATTCGGTATAACCATTCTAAACTCATCTTAGTTTGCTAGCTTTAGGTTTATGGTAGATCCGGGTTATAGTGTTGTTCTAGCGCCAGTTTTGAAAATTTTTGTTCCGCAAACGGTCACGGTAGATGACCAGGGCGCTAGTATGACCCAACAGAATTGGGGTGAAAGTATGTCATCGAGCGTCGGCGAGTGCTGTAGCTTGTGTCCCACTCTTTATCCATCTTTTGGATATGAAAAATGGGTGGATAGTGGTGTTAGTTATATGTATGCCCTAGAGGCCATTACTGTACATAGGATGTATATTGTAGTGGATGCTGGGACATATATAGGGATGACTTTCTTTCTCGACATGATAGTATGCTATCTGGTTACTCTTTACCTTAACATGTATACTGATTGTCTCTCTGTTACATGTTGGTAAAGCCTTTAGGATGTGTACTTGACTACCTGGACTATGATGCGGATCATACTAGTGGGGACATGGTAGTCCATAAGTACATCCTTCAAGGTCCCTAGTCGTGGGTGTATCGAGACGGGGCATCGATATACCAGAGTAGACTAGCGTATACCTTCTCGACCCATACAGATGGGCGATGGATGATCCCATATCCATTGGTGTTTGACATCAGAGATGATATATGGGTGCTCAGTGGAGACTGGGTACACTGGACGGACTCGCCGAGAACTCCCAGATGGTATTATACCTTACGTCAGATGGCAGTTCTCTGGTGACACTGGTACAGGTTAGTCTGTTGACCCGAGATCGTCATAGAGTGTTGTGTGATTCCCACTGTGCTTTGATTTCCACCTTACCACGTCCAAGAGGGCGTGCAAAACGTTGGCTTTTGGGTACAGTCCCGAATCACATGGAGGCAATGAGCGATAGGAGGGGATTCGTCTCTCCCGGTATAGGGAGTTGATGTTGCGCTGTGTTCGATTGGCTATAACCAGAAATCCCTGGCCAGGATTGCTGAGATTTACTGGTAAGTGTTATCAGTAGTATCTCGAACTGTTATAGACCTCATATCGACACGACTTATCAAGCTATTGGGGTCTGACATTTACCACCCCTAGGCGAGATATGCGACATATCAGACGAACAGACCGGACTGTACGGTAAGTGTTACTGGTTGGATTCACAGGAGTATGAGCGGGCTTGCTCGTCGATCTTCTGATTTCTCAATACCCGGGTGGACGTTACGTTTAGCAGACCGCTTGCGGCTTGTGGGTGTTTGATATGATCATCACCTGCTGCCGGCGTATTGACGAGTCTTTAGAGTCCTACACAGAGGTTTCCTGGCTCAAGCGAAACGAAATAGGAGCGCATATGAGATATGTGAGGGACCGAGAATAATGCGTGTGTGTGATACCGTATTCTATTCTCGCGATGAATGTATCGATTGGTTGTATACGATATAACCTAGTTATCGAATCAAGGATTGATTCGATAAGTCGATACATCGGATATTAGTCGGTCATATGTGATATGACCGGATCATTAAATCAAGTGTTGATTTAATGATTTAATGCATTTTTATATATTTGATATATTATTTTGCATTAAGTAGTATTGGTTCACTTTAAATGGATTTTCTCACTTGATATGCACATTGTATATGTGATATACTTTTGTGCACTTGTTTGTATCATGTTTGATGATACATGCTAACTTGAGTTTGTGTGTATGATTAAACCATGGTTATATGAATGGTTAGGGTTTTGTTTACTTATTTATTTATTTTGTTTATTTATTTTGGAAAAGATAAATAGAAATGATGGCTTTCTTTGTTTCTTTCATGAAGCTTCATGATGTGTTGAAAGCTTTGACCATTTTGTTTTATTCCTTTAACATAACCATTCACCTAACCCTAGTTTAGTCTCTACACTTAACCATGGTTGGTATATGATAAGTATTCATTTTTATTTTCTATTTGAAAATACTTATTATATTATCTTCTTCATCTTCTTCTTCTTCTTCAAGAAGAAAAAGCTTGCTACCAACAATGGCAACTTGAGAAAAACAGTGAGAAATCCAATTCCAAAGTGAACCCACTTTCTATTTCTTCATCCTCTACCTCTTGCCAAGTAGTAAAGGGTGTTTTCTTCACAAGTTTCATGACTTGGTGAAGTGGGAGCTTGATCTTGTGTTGCCACGACGTAGATCATCTTCGGCATCGAAGTCGACGACCTAGCCCGCCCATTTCTCCGATGAAGCCGACGCTTGAGCCCGGGATCCGATGATCGCAGCGAGGGGACTTCATCACGGAGCTATGGAGGTGGAGGACCGGATCTACAAAGGTTGTATCCCCTTCCCTTTAGCTATAAATTCATTTATTTGCATTCCATCGCCTATACATCTAGTTAACGATCCGTATTAGGGTTTCTCGGCACTTGTAAAATTTTAATTGGCCATGTTTGATCACTTGTGAGACCTCATTAGTGTGCCTAGGAACCCTACAGTGGTATCAGAGCCTAGCTAGAGCCTTAGGCGATGCGTAGACGGAGTTAGAAGTCCGATCGAACCGAAACCCTAATCTCAAATTGCTCTCTGGACATTTTTGAAAAACTGGGTTTTTTTCCAGATTAAAAATTCTTAAAAAATTCAGCAGGAAATTCTAAGAATTACGGTGCAAACACGATCAAATGATACGCCCATAGCGCGGCGGAACCGCGGCAGAAGCATGCCTTCTGCGGCGGTTCCGCGGCCAAATAGTCTCTTCAGTCAACGTTATTTGCACAGTAACTTCTTTTTTGTTATGCTGAGTTTTCTGGGAATTTTTAATATTTACTCAAGACTTGAGTTTTCTGGGTTGTATTGGGAGTTCGTAGATTCGATCGGATTATCAAACTTTGCCTATGTGTTTTCCGGATAATTTGTTGAATATGTTAAAAAGTTCGACCGGATATAAATACCCAATTTTTCCCCTGTCGGGAAATTTCCAAGTGTTGGATCTTTCCGTGGTTTAACAACGTTCTAAGTAGTGCAAGTAACGCGATGGACCCTCTAGAAGACAACAAACCTTAACTCGATTATGTGACCGTCTTGAACTGCCCTTTGAACCTTCGGGTTTGGGGCAGTACGGCGTGCCACATGTGAGGCGTTGGATTGACCCTTCTACGGCTGGACCGTTGGTACTGAGGCATGAACTGGATTTTTTTTAAACCTATTTCATGTGTTGATTTGTTTCGGGAAAACTTGGGTGTTTGAATGTTCGATCGGAAAGTTTAACATTTTCTATTTATCTGGAATGGGATACAATATTTGGAATCCACAAGCAGTTATGCGATAACTGATTTGAATAATATAAACATAGCACTTTAGTCTCACTTGATCGGTTGCCACGGAATTTTGATGCGATCAAAAGTCCGTCGCAATCAAGTAGCGTACGTGGATACTCGCCGGATAAACTTAATAGACAGCCACACCCCATATCCCCGACCAAGTGACTGTAGGAGAACCCCGTCGCCGAAAGCATCCGTTCGGGTGCTCGCGGCAGCGGTGTTCTGCCTTGGTGCACTTCGTCGACGGTATTGGGGGTGCTGCCGTCTACTGAAGTTTGCGACGAGCATTCGATCAGAATGTCGGGAATCCTGTTGAATTGCCCGACATGATATTGAAAAGTGTTTTCGATAATGAGACTAAAATGCGGGGTTTATAATCGTTAGGCATGTGATGTCTAAAGAATTCATTGGTTTAGGCATGCGATGTCTAAGGAGGTTGCGGATTCCAACTGTTGTAGTTTTACACTTTCTTTTCTGTGACCGTAAGTGTAATATGTGATATCGCCGGTTTCGTTGCTATATGTCAACGACAATTGAGATGCGCATATTTACTTACATTGATGACATGTGATGTTATGTGTTGCTGGATATGTTATATTGGATCGTCGTGTTTGAATAGCCGGGGGGTTGTTATGTGAGATGAGTGTTTTTCATTTTCATTCATGTAAAAACTTGTATGTAATATTCTTTTATTGGGGCACTTCCAGGTTGCGGAAGTTGTCATCGTTGATGTATATTATTTACTTTTCCGCACAAGGATAGACCCAAGGAGGAGGGCACAAGTAACCGGATTCTGGAGTCCAGTGGGAGACCGACTCGAGGAGTCGAGTTCGGGTCTCCTAACTCTAGAATTGGTGGGGTTGCTTGCCGCTCTCGTAGGGGTCTAGGGGTGTGGGTTTGGCTATTCATCGCGACTGTGGAATCCGTGTTTTATACTGGCTCGTATTGAAAACACGGACGTCCTAGTATATCCAATATTTCATATGTTTCTTCTGCTGCGATTTCTGTGATGTGATCATGTGATGCTCTGTGATAGATACAGTATATAGTATATGATATATTATATAGGCGTTACTTATGTTTTACACCCGCGCTAGCCCTGCCCTGCTCTGCCGTTAGTTACCTAACCTAACGGTCCACGAAGGGACATCGAGGCGAATGCGGATGGCATAAGTGTACGTCGTATTTATCTGTGATGGTTAGGTGACTTAAATGATGGGACTTCATTAATGTGATTAATGAAAGAAAAGAAAAGAAACCTAAGATGTTGTGGAATCGAATTTCAAAATAAAAAAGGGTAGCTATAGTTCTTGCTTTGCACAGCGGTATATATGATATATCCTGCACCTTATTCGATGAGGAAAGGACCGAGATCCCTTCACCGGGAGTGACTCCTTTAGCAATAACTGGCAGATGCTACAACTCTCGGTTTGTCTTTTGATTTCTTCTATAGTTTCTGCTTTGCACAGTGATATATATGATATATCCCGCACCTCATTCGACGAGGAAAGGGCCGACGATCTCTTCACCGGGAGTGACCCCTTTAGCAAAACTAGAAAAGCCTCAAAAACACTCCATTTCAAAATTCATTCGATCCTACGACGATATCAAGTTCATTACGCAATAGGTTTTCAGAAAAACCTGTCGTAGCCCTTCGTCATTTCAGATAAGTAGTAGTTAGTATTCATGCTACGTTTGTTGGCCTGCGTCAAGGCGTAGTGTGCGGTAGCTAACTAGTATTTATCTGCTTATGCATATGATGCAGATTGGATTAGGGTAGTCGTGCGACTTTGTTGGCCTGCGTCAAGGGTCGTGCGGGTGGGTTTAATTCAATCAGGAAATGACGGGTTGGACTTGATTAGCGCACTATGGTTTGTTGGCCTGCGTCAAGGTCATAGGACGCTAGATGCAAAATTATCGGGAATTTCAAGTGTTGAAATTTTCAATGAGATTGCATACCTTCTATGAGATAGTTGGATCCCGATACCCACTGCGAGTAATTGTTACTCCTGGGAGAGTTTTACACATTACAATTAGCCGATCAAGTAGGTGTCTAGAAAGGTGTCAACGGGGTTACGCCTCTGGGAAAACGAGATTTACATTAATTAGGTTAGTGCGAAAGCACGGGGGACCTCCCTCAAAGTACCGACACTGGCCTGGCTGAAAGATTGGCGAACTTGTAGTGTGTAATTAATCCCGGCTAGTATTTCCTTTTAGGGTTTGAAGGAAGATTTGATAAAAACAGTGGGAGCCATCCTGATTAGAAAAAATAATAACCAATCTGATCTTGCAAGAGCATACGCTGAGTGTTTTCTTCTCTCTCTCTCCTGGTAGCGACCATATCACGCCTTAATCATGATAATAATACAGATATATTGACCGAACCCACTTGTTATACTGAGCTGGGGAACATTGGTCCCGCTCCAACTTATAATTGTTATAAGACAGAGCAGAAAATAGGGGAATACCAGAATTCCTATGCCGCCCAAACGAAGAAAGTGCATATGATGCATCCCCTTCGGGTATGTTCATTACAAAGAACTGTTTCTCAGTATCCTCCGCATCCTGGGTATTTGATACCGGATCAGGATCCCAGATATGTAATCTGTTACATAGGGCTACAAAAAGGTAGAAAAACTGAGAACGGGTGATAAGTTTCATGAGACAGAAAACGGGGCAAGTGTTGCAGCCAAGTCTGTTGGTTACTGTCACCCTGTATTACCAGTACATTGATTCTGAACAAATGCTATTAGATACCGAACCTGATATACAAAATCATATCAGTCTCTTTATTAGTAAAGAAGGATATAATTTTGTATTGTTGGATATTGTTTTGAACATTTCCTATATCAAAAGTTGATCGGTTCAGGCACGTTATCTAAAAGCATTGACGTTCTAAATCAAACTACAGTTCTTAGTATACAGAACACACACAAGAGGAAGAGTTCAGAAATGAACGGATCCTTCTTGAGGTATTGTAGACTAGGTCATATCAATGCGACCCGACTAGCTAAGTTGCACAAAGATGCATATTTAAATCTGTTTGAATTTACATCTTGTGAAAACTTGCCGGTCATGTCCCAAAGATAAGATGACCATAGCTCTGTTTATTGGAAACAGAGAAAGAGTTAGAAAACTCTTGGGATGATGCATGTTGATGTATGAAGGTCCCCTGTCTACACATGCTAAGACCGGTTCTTTGTACTTCATTAAATTCTCTGATGATCTTTCGAGATTCAGACCTATGTTCCTGTTGAAACACAAGTCCGAACCTTTTGAGATATTCACAGAATATAAGTTAGAAGTAGAGAACCAAAATACGGGTATAAGTATTATGTCCTTACATATGATCAAGGAAGAGAATACTTGAGCACGGAAATTCTGGACTATTCTAAAGGAGAATGAGATTCTCTCTCAGCATTACTCCTCCGTATACACCATAGCACGATGGTATATCGGGGCAGAGCAATCACACCCTATATGATAAGGTGTGCTCTATGATGAGTACTACTGAGTTACCTATTTCCTTTAGGGAGTTATGCACTTGAGAAGTTGCATACCTATTGAATAGGGTTCCAATCAAATCAGCTGCCTACCGCTTCATATGTGATATGGAAAGGGAAGAGCCCATATCTTAAGTTAGTTAAGATTTGGGGTTGTCCGGCCTATGTCTAAAATAAAAATCCAGACAAGCTCGAGGCAAGGTCTGTTATGTAGAACTGGAAATGTTCCATCTATACAAACTGCTGCTGATGATTTGGCAGAACCAAAGGATTCAATAGCATCCAACGAACCTCAGCCTCTCCGCCGATCTAGTAAGGTTCCTTACCCACCTGAGAGTTACTTCGGTTTCTCTATGACAGTGGCAGCGAGGAATGCATCATGAGATGATGACCCAACTCGTTTCGAGCTGGCCATCAAGAGTGGGACTCTGTAAGAATGGCTGGATGCTTAGAGATCTGAGATGGAATCCTTATACACCAACAAAGTATGGACTTTAGTTGCTATATCTGAAGGGTTAAATCCCCATCAGGAGCAAGTATATCTTGAGAAGATTACTTGGTGTACATGGAAAAGTTGAGACTTTCAAAGCTAGACTTGTTAAAAGTTTGCATCATTGACCAGGTATGGATTATGTTGAAACCTTTTCTAAGGATCTACGCTTAAGTCCATCCAAATCCTACTTGCCACGGCTACATACCATGACTACGATATCTGGTGGTTGGGTGTCATGACAGCTCTTCTAAAATGATGTTTTGGAAGAGAGCGTCTATAAGTACACAGCCAGAGGGCTTCGTAGACAGTGGGAGCAGCGGAAACGTGTGCAAGATGTTTTATGTGATGAAGCAGGCATCGCGGAGTTGGAACATCTGTTTTGATGTTGTAGTCAAAGAGTTTGACTTCATCAAAATGGTAGATGAACCTTGTATATACAAAAAGGTAGTAGGGAGTATGGTGGTGATCCTCGTAGAGTACGTGGATGACATACTCTTGATAAGAAAGGAGTTTCCTATGCTACGCTCGGTCAATCTCCGCTTATCACAATGATTCTCCATAAAGGATCAAAGTGATACCTACTAAATCCTGGATTTTGGATCTATAAGATAGATCTAATTGGATATTAGGATATTCACTAGTTATAGTGAGATGGTATGAATTGGTCCTGGGGAGAATCACTGGAAGGTTCCAGGGTGATAAAGACGACTGAATGTCAGTCACAGGCATTGTCTTTACCCTCAGTAAAGGGACGGTATGTTGGAAGAGTTCCAAGCTAGATACCGTGGCATACTAGACGATAAAGGCTAGATACATCGCTACTTAAGACTCTACCAAAGAGGAAGTCTGGGTGTATATTTGTTCATGAGATGAACTTCGTTCCTCCCATTATGTGACAATGGAGTTGTGGTTTATGCTAAGACCCATCAGTGATCCAGACATATTCTAAGGCAGTATCACCTGATCATGGAGATGGTTGATCTCCAGTGTGATCGAGGTTAGGAGAGCAGACTCAGAGGACAACACGGCGGATCCACTCACGAAGGCCTATTCCCATAAAGAGACTTTTATGGGATGGTTGAGTATGAGATACTACAACCACTGCTACAGATGGCCCTAGTGCAAGTGGGAGATTGTTAGTTATATGTATGCCCTAGAGGCCATTACTGTATATAGGATGTATATTGTAGTGGATGCTGGGACATATATAGGGAGGACTTTCTTGCTCGACATGATAGTATGCTATCTGGTTACTCTTTACCTTAACGTGTATACTGATTGTCTCTCTGTTACATGTTGGTAAAGACCTTAGGATGTGTACTTGACTACCTGGACTATGATGCGGATCATACTAGTAGGGACATGGTAGTCCATAAGTACATCCTTCAAGGTCCCTAGTCATGGGTGTATCGAGACGGGGCATCGATATACCAGAGTAGACTAGCGTATACCTTCTCGACCCATACAGATGGGCGATGGATGATCCCATATCCATTGGTGTTTGACATCAGAGATGATATACGGGTGCTCAGTGGAGACTGGGTACACTGGACGGACTCGCCGAGAACTCCCAGATGGTATTATACCTTACGTCAGATGGCAGTTCTCTGGTGACACTGGTACAGGTTAGTCTGTTGACCCGAGATCGTCATAGAGTCTTGTGTGATTCCCACTGTGCTTTGATTTCCACCTTACCACGTCCAAGGGGGCGTGCAAAATGGTGGCTTTTGGATACAGTCCCGAATCACATGGAGGCAATGAGCGATAGGAGGGGATTCGTCTCTCCCGGTATAGGGAGTTGATGTTGCGCTGTGTTCGACTGGCTATAACCGGAAATCCCTGGCCAGGGTTGCTGAGATTTACTAGTAAGTGTTATCAGTAGTATCTCGAACTGTTATAGACCTCATATCGACACGACTTATCAAGCTATTGGGGTCTGACGTTTACCACCCCTAGGCGAGATATGCGACATATCAGACGAACAGACCGGACTGTACGGTAAGTGTTTCTGGTTGGATTCACAGGAGTATGAGCGGGCTTGCTCGTCGATCTTCTGATCGCTCAATACCCGGGTGGCCGTTATGTTTAGCAGACCGCTTGCGGCTTGTGGGTGTTTGATATGATCATCACCTGCTGCCGGCGTATTGACGAGTCTTTAGAGTCCTACACAGAGGTTTCCTGGCTCAAGCGAAACGAAATAGGAGCGCATATGAGATATGTGGGGGACCGAGAATAATGCATGTATGTGATACCGTATTCTATTCTCGCGATGAATGTATCGATTGGTTGTATGCGATATAACCTAGTTATCGAATCAAGGATTGATTCGATAAGTCCATACATCGGATATTAGTCGGTCATATGCGATATGACCGGATCGTTAAATCAAGTGTTGATTTAATGATTTAATGCATGATTATATATTTGATATATTACTTTGCATTAACTAGTATTGGTTCACTTTAAATGGATTTTCTCACTTGATATGCACATTGTATATGTGATATACTTTTGTGTACTTGTTTGTATCATGTTTGATGATACATGCTAACTTGAGTTTGTGTGTATGATTAAACCATGGTTATATGAATGGTTAGTGTTTTGTTTACTTATTTATTTATTTTGTTTATTTATTTTGGAAAAGATAAATAGAAATGGTGGCTTTCTTTGTTTCTTTCATGAAGCTTCATGAAGTGTTGAAAGCTTTGACCATTTTGTATTATTCCTTTAACCTAACCATTCACCTAACCCTAGTTTAGTCTCTACACTTAACCATGGTTGGTATATGATAAGTATTCATTTTTATTTTCTATTTGAAAATACTTATCATATTATCTTCTTCATCTTCTTCTTCTTCTTCAAGAAGAAAAAGCTTGCTACCAACAATGGCAACTTAAGAAAAAGAGTGAGAAATCCAATTCCAAAGTGAACCCACTTCCTATTTCTTCATCCTCTACCTCTTGCCAAGTAGTAAAGGGTGTTTTCTTCACAAGTTTCATGACTTGGTGAAGTGGGAGATTGATCTTGTGTTGCCTCGACGTAGATCATCTTCGGCAACGAAGTCGACGACCTAGCCCGCCCATTTCTCCGATAAAGCTGACGCTTGAGCCCGGGATCCGATGATCGCAGCGAGGGGACTTCATCACGGAGCTATGGATGTGGAGGACCGGATCTACAAAGGTTGTAGCCCCTTCCCTTTAGCTATAAATTCGTTTATTTGCATTGCATCGCCTATACATCTAGTTAACGATCCGTATTAGGGTTTCTCGGCACTTGTAAAATTTTAATTGGCCATGTTTGATCACTTGTGAGACCTCATTAGTGTGCCAAGGAACCCTACAAGTGGGAGAGAGACTTAGATGGTTGCCTGGTTTATTTGTGACAAGAAATCTACTACCTAGTTTTTTTCCTTATTTTTTTCCTGCATATTTTTAATTGTATGTTAATATATGATATTTTCTCTTAGGGTTTGTTATGTTGTGATGATGAATATCGTTTGCTCTCCATGTTCGCATGAGTATAATGGAAATGACTTGGGCTTGGAGTTTTGACAACAATCACGTAGTTTTATATCATGATGGAAACCATTACGTATATAACTAATAGACAGGGTCTAAGGTGTGTTTTGTTTTTTGAATGTGAGATTCTCGATGATAACATATAAATTTATGGAATCAGTGCTTGAATCGAAGCCTGTGTGGGTCCTCTTACACACCGTGTCCGTTTCTTGGAAGGATGTCCCTCATCACCGGTATCCTGATTGATCCTATCATCATTGCGTATCATGCACTTAATTAGATTAGTTTTGATGGTTATCATTACAATATCATCAGTTATTGAAGTATCTAGTTTAGGGTTTTGGAATTTTCATTTTGAATGGTAAATTGGTCAAACAATTGATATTAATAATGATGCATCTAGATTCATTGAAATAAACATGCATCGATACACCGAACATTACAAAAAGGTATATCTCACAAAGCATCTAGATTAACAACGAAGCATCTAGATTAGGATTAATTTTCTAATTGGTTAATTGATTATTAATTATGTAGATTATGTTGGGTTACGGCAGCGCCCCAGCCATCAATCCGTGACCAAATGCAGAATAAAAACTTACAAAACTTGGCGCTACCACAACGAATTACCCGGATCTACCCATAAGCCCTAGATAAAAAAACATGCAAAGGAGTTAGAATGGTTATACCGAATAGATCCATGTCCTCGGTCTTCAACCATCATCCCAAGCTCCTATGGGCTTCCTTGATCAAGCTTGATCTCCGGTCTCCCTCCATCGAAGATGATCCACCCGAGAGTCTATGCAACGAGCTCCAACCTCTTATCCGAGGCAACTAGGGAACCTAGATCGCTATTCTAGATACCGTAGATGAAGTAGAGAGTGAGGAAGGATTAATTTGTCTCAAGGCACCCAATGATTCTCAACTCATGAGAGGGTTTGGGTGGAGCTAGAGGAAGAAGAAGATGTCATGAGAATGAGGTGTTGAGAGCAACTCAAGAGAGAGAGAAAAAGAAATGAATAATGGCTTGTTATTTTTTGTTTGTTGTGTGAGTGTGATAAGAAATAATGGAGCCATCACATAAATGTCGATGTCTCCAAAATATCTTAGTGAACAAAAAATATCTCAAGTCAACATAATCTCACAACAAACAAAAACCCTAAGCATGCTAGAATAGTAACAATGGGTCACTAATTAGCCATGCCACAAAAATGCAATAAACACCTCATCCTACACCTCAATAGCCTTTTAATCAAAAAAGGTCTAAACCATGATGAGGTGTAATCTTCTAAATGTATTCTTGTAATAAATTACAAGAATACTCCCCAACTGTATATACATACCCACATCTGTATTCCGAAGAATACGAATACAATGAGACGAAAATAATCCAACAATATAATACTAGGATCCGTCTTAAACCAAAGCCCACTAGTATTATCCGTCTGAACATTATCTGTGCATAAGTACAAGTATGTGATCGAACCCTGCCGTAAACCCTCAGCAGCTACTTTTTACGCAAGCCCCCTCATGAGGACTACAACCCGCCGGAACACCTTCCGATCTCGGGACACCCTGGGGTTAAGAGCCTATGCTTCGTCACACTGTCACACAGTGAGAAACCCTCATAGGTCGACATCCAATACCTAGTAGCTCTGATACCATGTTGGAGTTTCTTAGCACATCTACTAGGGTTTCATTGTGTATCAAGTATACAATTTTAAAAATTAGCGTGCTAATGAGCTCAAATTTAGAATCGAACTAGAGAATTAGGGTATTACATCAAGTAAGCAAGTATAAACCTAAGTGATTATGGAATACAACCTTTGTAGACCGGTCCATCACTTCAAATGCTCCGTGTAGAAGTCCCTTCGCTCAAAGTAGTGGTGTTCCGGACTCTCGGTAGGCTCCACTAGTCGAAATGAACGAGCTTGCTTAATGATCGTCGAAGCCGAAGATGATCTACTTTGAGGAGACTCAGCTCAAGCTACCTCTTCACTAATGTATGAATAAGTGAAGTAAACAACCTATACAAAATGGCTAATAGGGTATAGATTGATGAAGTAGGAATTTAGCTCACTTTAGAATATTTTTACTCTCATTCTTTTTCACCTCAAGAAAATCAAGTAAAGAAAAAGAGAGAAGAAGATGAAGCATCTAATTAACCAAGGCTAGGATAAGGTTAGGTTAAATAATATCTAGAGTAAAACAAAAACAAGTGGAGTTTAGTCAAGGTTTCTACAAGCTTCTCCAAGCTTTACAACCATGCTAATTTCCACCTCATTTTGGTTTTATCTAAATAATTAAAACCATACATTATCTTAACTTAAGTGTTAGTCTCATACACCCAAGTTCCATGTATCATCAAGCATGATACAATATTTTAAATACATTTAAATATATATATATCATATATATACATATGTGTTAAATGTAAATGTAGAATAGAAAATTCTTAAGAGAGCAAATTTATATTAGTTAATATATATATTAATATATATAATATATATATATATTAAATTATTAAATCAACACTTGATTTAACAACCCGGCTATATCATAAATACCCGACTAATATCAAATCATCGAATCAACTTTTCATTCAACAATCCGGTTAAATCACATATAACCTATATCGCGAAAACAGAATACAGTATCATTTACTTGTATCTATCTCGGTCCCGCACATATCACATATGTGCCCTACTTCGTTTCCCTTGGGCCAGGAAACCTCTGTTTAGGACTCTAAAGACTCGTCAATACGCCAACAGTAGGTGATGATCATATCAGTCACCCACAAGTCGTCAGCGGACTGCCAAACGTAACGGCCACCCGGGTATTGAGCGATCAGAAGATCAACAAGCATGCCTGCTCATACTCCTATGAATCCAACAAGTAACACTACCGTACAGTCCGGTCTCTTCGTCTGATATGTCACATATCAAGTCTAGGGGTGGTAAACGTCAGACCCCAGTAACTTGATAAGTCATGCCGATTTAAGGTCCATAACGGTTCGAGAAACTACTGGAAACACTTACCAGTAAATTTCAGCAACTCTGGCCAGGGATTTCCTGTTATGGACAATCGAGCACAGGGCAACATCAACCCCCAATACCGGGATAGATGAAACCCCTCCTATCGCTCATTGCCTCCATATGATTCGGGACTGTACCCAAAAGCTGCCGTTTTGCACGTTCTCTTGAATGTGGTATGATGGAAATCAAAGCACGGTGGGAATCACACAAGACTCTATGACGATCTCGGGTCTAAGGACTAACCTGTACCAGTGTCACCAGAGAACTGCTATCTGACGTTAGGTATAATACCAAATAGGAGTTCTCGGCGAGTCCTGTTCGGTGTACCCATTCTCTAATGAGCACCTGTGCACATTCTCTGATGTCAAACACTAATGGTTGTGGGATCAACCATCGCCCCATACAGGGTCAAGAATCGTACACACTAGTCTACTCTGGAATATCGATGCCCCGTCTCGATACTCCCACGACCAGGAAAAATTAAAGAATGTACTTGTGGATTACCCTGGCCCCACTAGTATGATCTACATCATAGTCCTGGTAGTCAAGTCCACATCCTAAGGTCTTTATCAACATGTAACATAGAGACAGTATAAAGATACATAAGCGTACATGTTAAGATAAAGTGCAACCAGATAGCATACTATCATGTCAAGTAAGAAAGTCCTCTCTATATATGTCCAAGCATCCACTATAATATACAACCATGTATAATAATGGCCTCTAGGGCATACATATAACTAGCAGAAACTACCGATCCTAGATCGGTAATTCTCGTCTACCCCGGCCGAGGATTTCTTGTGATGGCCACCCGTGCACTCCGCGACATCAACCCCCAATACCGGGAGAGACGAATCCCGTGACGATCCGCTCACTGCCTCTATGTGGTTCGGGATTGTACCCAACTAAAACCTGTTTGCACGACTCCTTTGAGCCGTGGTAGAGTAGTAAACAAAGCACAGTGGGAACTCACACGAGACAAATGACGATCTCAGGTCGATAGACTAACCTGTACACATGTCACCTGGGAACTGCTATCTGACAATAGGTATAATACCAACTAGCATGTTCCCGGCTAGTCCGTCCGGTGTACTCATAACCCAATGAGCACCTGTATACATCTTAGGTGAGCCAACTGACACCAATGGCTTGTGAGACCGGCCACTGCCCCTCGTCGGGGTCTCGATCATTATACACTAGTCTACTCTTGGAGTATTGATGCCCAGTCTCGAAACTCCCACGACTAGGGACATTTTAAGGATGTGCTTATAGATCACCCAACTCTCACGTATATGATCGCCATCATACTGCTGGTAGTCAAGCAAGAATCATGTGGGCTCTATCAACATGTAATAGTGATCTATAATGTCACCTGAAGCATGTACATGATGAACAAGACAAACCAGATAGCATACTATCATCTCGAGTAAGACTGTTCTACCGGTATAGGTCCCCCCTCAATCATTGCAATCACGTGCCTGCGATCCAATAATTGACTTGAGGGCATTGTAGCCAACAATCTCCTACTTGCACTTAAGGCTAATTATTGCGGTGTTGCATACTCAGAGCCCGTATAATACCGAACAACCAACTTCTCTACTAATCAGTTTCATAAAGCTCGTTTGTAAAACTATTGCATTCGAGAAATAGCCTCAGTGAGTGGATCCGCTCCAATGCTTCTTTCTATGTCTCTCTTTATCTCAAGTTCGCGGAGAAAGCCATATCCCGAAATGAGCAATACGTGTCTTAGAATATGTCCAGATATCTTTTGGGACCTAGTTCACAAATGAACTCCATATCCAGCAAACTTCTTAGACTGTATCGTCCACTGAATTTAATCAGTATCATGTGCCATGCCTCCCTCAGTATTCGTTTGGACCACCTGTCTAAACTACTGCTCCTCGTAAGAGAGAAAACTATAACTCTGACAGTCACTGTGTCATCCAGGTCACCTTGGAAGCCTGGAATGATAATCGTCCCCCGAAGGAGGCTGTCGTTATCAAATCCCTAGAACATCCACTTATGTTCATAAACTGCTTCCGAACGTTTCTCCAGTATTTGGATTAATATAAACTTATTGCATCTAGTGCAAAAACAACATCTGGTGTGGTACTTGACATCTCATGATTGACTCAATTGCCGAAGCAAGTGATATTCCAATCATGCACATCCCTCTCCCCTTTAGTCTTTAAGACACCTTTAGAGAGGGTGACTCCATCACCTGCAGGCACACTACCATGCCATGGGTCATAAATTCTAAAACACTTTTAGAATAGTGTCAAAGTACCCAGATTGGGAAACTAACCAAATCTAGATCTAAAACCATAGATCTAGTAACCAGAATGCATGATCTTATATCCATATCTTTTGTGGAGAAACTACTGTGTGACAACCATAGTATAACCGATCGTAGTATAGGAATATCACTTCCTACAAAATGTATGTCATACAAATACCAGGACATCACACCCTACTATCTTCGTAACAGTTCCATCTCCTATTTTGATGAACTCAAATCCTATGACTGTCACATGAAAAATAGATGATATATCTCCGCTATACTTGCTTTAGTCTATTAATAGACATAAGCTACTTGTCCACTAAGCTTCCGCTGCTCCCACTGACTACAACAACCCTCTAGCAGAGTCATATACACGTGCACTTCTAAAGTTAGTTTAGAACAATGATATACTCATTCTCCTGCCGGGTCTCATAGTCTACAATAGCAGTAATGGCAAGTCTGGGTAAACAAGAACCTCCCTGTCACCGTCTTTGAGGATAACGAAGTACCTCTCGGGTGCCTGAGATTACCCACCATATCTGCGGAGTGGCTAATGGAATGTCAAACCCGATTGAATCTTTAGATTCTATTAAATTTTCAGTAATCGTTTGTGATTCTGGAATCACATCCAGTTCTACCATACTCCCACTACTGTTTTCTGAAAAAGTCCATTAGACTAAAACTATGGCGAGTCAAGAACAATATCACTATTGATCTTCCAGATAGTAGAAAGTTAACCCTCATCATAGCCCGGGAAAACCCACAAACTGCCATTACAGAAACGTGCCTTGAGTTTATCCAGAGTCTGGTTTTAAGCATAAGACGGACAACTCCATATCCTTAACATCGTTAAGATATGAACTATTCTATGTATAATATAGAAACAGAGGCACTGATTTAATTGGAACCAGATTCAAATCATGTAGCTGTCTCCAGTGCATGTCTACTAAATGGAAGGAGGGCCGATCTGCATTACTCAACTAGGAGTGCATCCAGATATGAGTAACCTGAAAGAGAAGCATGTTCTCAAAACCATTACTATCAACTGAATACCATACACAAGTATCTACATCTTCGATCACCTTGAAGAATCCTGATACTTGCAACAGATGGTTCTCTACTTTATTCTTGTACTTATTACTTCTCTAAACTTGGACCTTGTATTTCTACGAAATACTTGTCTAAAACTGGAGAAGTCACAAGTAAACAGAATATAGTACGAGCACCAACCCCTTTATCCTAATGGACACTGGACAATATACATTACTTTGTATAAGTCCCCTAAGTTGAATAACTCAAACCTTGTGCGTCATAGGTTGAAAACTGTACTATGGTTAAGAAGAATTACACCGCTGTTTAATGCTCCTTACCGAATCATCAACAGATATAGGTAAATGTCATGGACATAAATTCAAAAAGTTATATCTCACTTTATAAAATAAACGTACAGATATATCAGTTTGAAATTGGTGCATAACAACGGATATTCAAAACTAAATATTTGCCGTCAGGCAAAACCCAGGTGATTTCCTCAAATATCACCAATTATAACGAATTCCGATATAATGAGGTTATAATCACTTAATTCCTAATAACTTACTCCCACTCATCATCTGTAAAACCATACAAATTTGAGAATCAAACCTGGTAAATATATACCCTGGAGTAAGAATCTAATTGGGAAATCATTTTTCAATTAACAACTCACAGTGAAACTGAAACATGAAAATGTTTTGAAGGGGTATCCGGGTATTCCTAGTAATCCCTCTTCCACTATCCAGATTCTTGACTGTAACCGTATATTTCCTTGCCATCTCTCCAATCCCTTTATTTGTCTTTACTTATTATTTTCTGTACACCGTACTTAGGCTAAATGGTTTTCTTCCTTCCTTACCTTTTGGCACCAACCTAAGGTTTGGAAGAAGACTATCCAATAAACGTAATAGGTGTACCCTCCTAATCCTAGGAGCCCTCACAACCTGAGAGAAGGTAAAAGGAAAAAGACAACTGAATAATTCTTATTCTATTTCTCCTGAACCAGAAACCATCCTCGAACCGGAACAAGTTCCTTCGAGTTCGTATGTAACTATACGATGGATTATCCAATAAATGTAGATCTTCATAGTGATACGGAATATTCCGGAGAAATGCAAAAGTGAAATAGGAGTGGTGATGATATACGCGGTTTCGCCGTGAATGATAGCAGTCGTATTTTACTTTGCCCTCTTTCTAATCCCTTTATTTGTCTTTACTTATTACCTTCTTTACACCACACTTAGGCTAATTGGTTTTCTTCCTTCCCTACCTTTCGGCACCAGCCTATGGTTTGGAAGAAGATTATCCAATAAGTGTAATAGGTGTACCCTCTCCTAATCCTAGGAGCCCTCACAACCTGAGAGAAGGTGAAAGGAAAAGACAACTGAATAGTCCTATTCAATTTCTCCAGAAGCGGAAACCATTCTTGAATCTGAAACAAGTTTCTTCGAGTTCGTATGTAACTATACGATGGTCAT
Source organism: Agapanthus africanus (assembly GCA_030015575.1). Classification (NCBI taxonomy): domain Eukaryota; kingdom Viridiplantae; phylum Streptophyta; class Magnoliopsida; order Asparagales; family Amaryllidaceae; genus Agapanthus; species Agapanthus africanus. The sequence continues at coordinate 206,691,231 of JASDDO010000031.1, read as the reverse complement.
ATCCAACAACTGTGGATCTTCGTAGTGATACGAAATGTTTCGGAGAAAGGCAAAGGGTAAAAGTAGGAGTGGCAATGAAGTATGCAACTCTGACAATTCAAAAGCCAGTGTGTTTTAAGAAGGTTCAGTTAACTTGGTTCATGAGTTCTAGTCCAGGGTCGGGCCATGGTCGCTGCCAAAGAGAGGGAGAAAAGAAACACTCAGCGTGCACTCTTACCTAGATCAGAATGGTTAATCACTTTATCTAATCAGGATGTCTCCCACTGTATCCTCAAATTCTCCTCCAAACCTGAAAAAAGAATTAGTCGGGATCATCTAAAATCACCCGATGAGTAAACCAACTCATCAGTGGGTATCGGAATCCAACTATCATCGCATGATAACCTGATGGAATCCACTCAAGTTATCACACTCCAGAAGGTATGCGCATGCCTGGAAAGTTTCCTGTATGTTTGAAACTCCCGATGTGATTTTTACCCCATGCTCTTATGACATTGACTAAGGGCAACAAATCATAAGTCACATGTCAAGTTCTACCCGTCATTGTCCAGGTTAATTTGAACCCACCCGTACTCGCCCTTGACTAAGGCCAACAAGGTTGTACGGCTGTCCCAAACCAACGCATCTATCTATGCAACAGAAAAGTAAAAAATAACTACCATACACTATGCCTTCAATAAGGCCAACAAACATAGCATGAATACTAAGTGCTACCCGTCTGAAATGACGGAGGGTTACGAATGGTTTTTGGCGAAAATCCTTTAACGTAATGAACATGATATCGTTGAAGGAACAGGATAGCTTTACAAATATACAGTGGCGAAAACGTTTGCTAAAGAGGTCACTCCTGGTGAAGGGATCTCGGCTCTTTCCTCGTCGAATCAGGTGCAGGATATTCCTAACTGAATATCACGATGCAAAGAAAAAAGTAATCGACTATAGTGAAGTTATTATCCTGACGCAAAATTCTTCCCAAGAGGTCACTCCCGGTGAAGGGATCTTGGCTCTTGCCTCGTCAAATGAGGTGCTGGATATTCATAACCGAATACCGCTGTGCAAAACAAAAGAAAACGTCCTTATAATAACATATTTTGAAAATTGTTCCAACAACATCGAATAGGTCTGTTTTCCTTGCATTGATCAAAATCAACGCAGTCCCATTAATTAATCACACCAAAATGAACGAGAATATGATGTACGTATATGCCATCCGCATTCGCCACTGGGCCCCGTCATCACCCGTTAGGTTACTTAACTAACGACAGAGCGGGGGATGGACTAGCGCGGGTGTAAAACATATACAAAATCTACTAGTAGATATATAAAAATATATAATAATCGCTCCAGGCATGGTAAATGCAACATCAGAGATAAGCGATAAGCATCACAGAACAATACAGATAATCTGGGTGCCCCGGGTTTCCTTTGAGCCGCAAGTGAAACTCGACATTCCCCTGGTCGTGTGGATAGCCTGTGCAATGAAAACCTAGACCCCAACGAGCGCGGCAAGTTACCCGCCAAAACCAGAAGTGAGGCAACCCCCTTCATCAAAGTGAATGGGCTACCCGGCACTTCACGGGATCCGGGAACTTGAGCACCCCTCCTTGGGTCAACCTGTACCCCCTACGAGTGCGGTGAATAGCACGCCAATTCTAGAGTGAGGCCCCCTCCGTCTCAACGCCATAAGATGCGGACCCGTTGCCCTCTAGAACCCGGCTATCCGTGCACTCCATCGCGGTGTAATCCTAGTACAGAAAAGAAAATATGTACAATGGTGACATCGACCTCAACCCGGTCGTGACCCAAATAAATAATATACAAACAGGCAGTGACGTCAGCCCACATGTCGGACGCTCGTCCCGCGATATCAAATATACAAATGAAACTAAACCGTACTAACATTGCATCCAAGCTATCCACCACGACGATTCTGCCACAACACAGCACAACACATAACATCAACGTGAATGTCACGTTCGCAAACCCGCCTAAAAGTACTATAGCAATTAGACAAGTTGTACCGCTCTAATGACATTCACGGTCGCAGATAGTAATGTATGTACTGAAAACTACGACATTAGAATTCCGCACGCAATTGTAACATTTCAGAAAAAATAAAATATTATTTTGGGAATTTATATAATTAAATAATAAATATTATGAATATCTTGATAATGCAGTATAATTAATTACCGATAAATTGGGAAATATTTGGAAAATTATAGGAATTACTGAAATGTGGGTGTTTATATGATTTATGCAAATAATAAATTCTTTATGATTAATTATATTCCATTTTAATGCTACTCGCGATTAAATATAACTAATCGTGCATTAACCTTGTTTTGTGCATATGACATGTACCATGTCACATTTCACATTTGTTACATTTTTATATCATGACTTTCATTTTTTATTGTAGCATGGTTTGGTTTTAAAAGAAAAGAAAAGAAAAGAAAAGAAAAGAAAAAGAAATGGAAATGAATATAGTAAAGGGTATGGGCAAGAGAGAGAAGAGAGAGAGAGAGAGGTGAGGAGTTCCTTTGACCCTTGGCTCATTCTTTCATTCTTCATCCTCTTCATTGTTTTCTTCCCTCCCTCATCCATGGCTGCCCTCTCCGTTCACCACCTCCTACACCTCACTTCACTCTCAAATATACATCAAAACCATGCACCCTCTTCACAAAAAATGTGCACAAGCTCACTACAAGCATGGGGAACCAAGAAAGTGAGGAATTTGAGCTCTAGGGGATTCTTGAGTTGCTAATGAGGTATATATCGACAACTCTAGTCAAGTTGTTAGCGTGTAATGTAGTCTAGTATGGTTTTGAGTTAAGATATTTCGGTTTAGTGTCGTTTGAAAATTCCAAGATGAGGGTTAGGGCTTTTCATGAGTTGTGATGATGCATTTGGGTGTATTTGGTTACTATAAACCCCCCACATAGTGTTAAAAGCCTAGAACAAGTAGAGCCTTGACCTGGAAACCCAAATCTGAAACTTTCAATGTCGGTTTTGTGTATGACTTGATGCCTACAGGGAATCTGGAGTGACTCGGGACTTTTACTAGAAAAGCAAACAACTACATTAACCTAATTAAGACACTAGGAGGCCACCCTGCAAAAACTAACCAGATCTGGGCAACCCGAACCGAGCTGGTCGGAATTTTGGCCATAGTGGCCGGCCAATGTGTGGGGAATGGGGTTAAGTTTTGTAGTGTAGCTCACTTACATCATATACTAACCCTCTGTATTGTTTGTTTATGCCCATTTTATCTGAACCAAAATCTGAAGCCAGTTTTCTAAGTTGCTGCTTAATGTTTTGTGATTTTAGTGACTTGAATTTTGGATATTTGGGTTTTATCTTGATCACTTGACGTTTATACGTCGATATCGGAAGTTGTTTGATTATTCTTGCATGCGTAAACTATAGGTTTTAACCTATGTGTGATTCGTGCGACGTTTTGGTTTTCATGCGTGATTTCTATTTTCGATGCTATATGTGTATATATGTAGGTACCCTCAAGTGGACTTCAGACGATGAAGAAGAGGATGGCGGCATCGACTTCGGCAAGCGATGATCAGGTGAGTAGATATATGTCTACGGGGGATGTCGGGTGGATGGCGTATAGCACCCCCGCAGTTCGTAGTGTAGCCTATGATATTTTATATTTATATATGAATATGTGTTATGTGAAACATGGATGGATAACAAATAAGATTTTAGGAGATCATGGGTTAAATTTTAGTGTAATTGGATGATAGTGTCGTTAGCTAGTTTTAGTTGCGAAACCCTAGAATAAGATACGCGCACACACACACGCATGCATTTTACTTACTTGAGCGCATATAGGGATATATATATATATACATATATATATATATATACATACATGTATGTGAGTATGTATATATATATATATGTATACATATACATGAATGATGAGGATAATACATGATACTTGGAGATGAGTCGATGTGATTGGGCATGATACCACGAGATCGGTGATGAGACTTGGTTCGTATTATGAGATACGACATGATATTTTAGCGGGTCTTTTGGCGATGTGTTTTCATACACACGCATATATATGTGTGTGTGTGTGTGTGTGTGTGTGTCTGTGTGTGTGTGTGTTGATGGTATCAGAATGTACTAGACTTTATATCAGTACCCCTAATTCTGGATATGATGATAAGGATACCAGATGAATAATAAGATAAATGTGATATTCGACCCGTACCCAGATTTGGGGTGCCGTACGATGGATTTACCGTACAAGATATAATTATAATGATTGATCCTCACTTTTGACTCGAAGATGTCATATTATAATATTGTATCGTATGTGATACTATTGAGGCAGGATCACCGACTACTAGATATATATATCGACTCAGAGTTAGGTGGTTTTCTTTACCCTTTCGATTAGTCTGTTAGTTTAGTCCTGTAGTTTACTTGTAGATGTTATACTGGACTCGAGTAATACTTATTTCAAAACTAACGAATCGTGAGTATTTTAAAGACATGCCATGGGATTCTACGGATATTTCAAAGGACGCACCTTTTCTTAAAAACACCGTAGCCTTATTTTCTAAACACCACGATTCGCGTTATTTAAAAATCCAAAACTGTATGACTCATATATATATGTATATTCTTATATGTCGCGTTATTATTCATGTTCCGCATATTCTTGCTGTTCGCATCGTGTTGCATGCTTATTTGTGTTTTCATTAGTTATTATTAAAATCATGCTGTCAGGACACCAGCACCATTACCGATGATGCCTACCCCACGTACACCTGCTTGCCGGCTCACACACATCATCAACGGTAATTGCCATGTCACGGACACATTAGAAAACACTATTTCATTGTATAAATTGCTAGCTGATAACTTTCGATATAAAACTAGTACGCTTGGTTTTATATAATAGCTTAGACATTGCATTTACTACTGTGATATCTCATGCATGTGTATTTTCATTTTTCATGCAATATTATGGAACTTATTACCGGTATTTCATTGTTTATTTACCCTTGAGATTGGGATTTCGGATTTCCATGAAATTTCTGGATTTGGAGAAACCGTAAAGATTTTACAAACTTATTATCATTTTAAAGATAGAAAATTGCGGTTTTATCATGATATGATTTGAGAGGAGTCCACCATGAGTTTTCTCGACTCTTGAGCGATATTATACACCCTATTCGAAGAGGAGGAGGAACCGTCTGTGGGTGCATGGTGGACCCGGTGCGGTACCCTGAGGAAAGATGGTCGCAGATGATGGCGTTGAGCCTGGCAGGGGAGCATTACCGACCGGTGATTGTATTGTGACTCGACGGATATCCGGAGGATACCGATCGGAGTATAGGCCAGTCTGGATTGCCGGAGCCTGAGGTATTGAGATTTGGTGTTACGGGCCAATCCGGATTGCCGGAGCCTGAGATATTGAGATAGCGATATATATATTCTATGTCGATTCTAGACACTGATTTCTGTTTATTTCATTGATGATACCTCGATTTATATATATATACAGAAATCTCACTAAATTAAGAAAACAGTTTTCTCATTCATTAGTATTCTGTTTTCATTATATTGCATCCATACATCATATATGATATGCTGCTACCTGAGGCACTGACATGAGCACTTGGTATTACACTTATGTATAGATTTTTTCCCTGGCCATTATTAGATGTTTTAGGTTATATATTATATGGATATTATGGTATGACCTAGGATAGAGTCATACATGCGATTTCTGCTCTATGATTTTTTCTACTCACGAGTTGGAAACTCACCTCCGTTGTGCCACAGTTTCTTGCAGGTTTTGCCATACAGGTTTCCCTGGCGCCTTTGTTGGCACACTGCTTCTTTCCGGGTGATTGCTTTGGTAGGTGGGTTCACTCGCATCGTGACCACCCTTGTATTTTATTTACATTCTATTGTATCTAGTAAACTCCATCAACCAGACTTATATTAATTTATAGACTTAGAAGACCAGTGTATATTATTTTGACCTTAGAGTTGTGCTTGTATTATTATGGTTTCTGGTGGTTATTGGTTTCCTTTTTAGTTTTGATTCTCGTCCTTCGGCGTTGTATATTATATTGCTTGGGTGGTTGTTACCGCCAATTGGCGAAGAGCTAGCTCCCGCTTGGGGATGCTTTTATTCATATTATGCATGTTTGTATTCGTTTGGGGACAGTATTTACAAAGTAAACTATGCCGAAATTTTCAGAAAAGAGTTGAGATTTTAAAAATGTATACTTCGGCTTATGTTATTAAAACTACTTGTTTTAAAACAAGTTTTCTTCACTTCTTCCTTAAAATGGTTTAGATTTCTGGGATTTTTGTCTTACTTGAATTTGATGGGGTCCTACAGACTTCATATGATTCAAGTGCCAGTCACGTTCCATTTCGGGTCGTGACAGCAATTAGCAAACTAAACCAATTTCCAAAACCATTAGAAAAAAGTGAGCTAAAGTTCCAAAAACCGATCGTTTAAAGAAAATTCGGAAGTCCGAATCAAAACGAAACGCGCCCGAACCTTCACAGACAGTTAGAGCACGGAATTAACTTTGAGTCGGGGGGCCTAGAGGGGGTACCCCACTCCCGAGGCCACCATGAGGTGGCCAGGGGGTGAGGCAGACCCGAAATTGCCCAAGGTGGGGCAATTTCGGGTCCCCACCGCCAAGACCACCTTGTGGTGGTCTTGGGGAGTGGGCCCAGTTGGTCGGTCCCCTCCGTGGGTTCCCCGGGGTGCCCATGCACTACCCCGCGGCTTCTCAGTTCAAACCGTGAGCCCGCGGGGTTTGCAAACATCTCAAACTTTCAGTTTTTGGAACTGTTTTTGTCGGCAATTTTTGCATGACAAAAACGACGGATTTCCAATGTCGCAATGAGTTAACTAAGGCTTATGGAGTGTCTATGATACCATGTTGGGTTACGGCAGCGTCCCGGCCATCAATCCATGACCAAATGCGGAACAAAAACTTATAAAACTTGGCACTACCACAACCAATTATCCGGATCTACCCATAAGCCCTAGATAACAAAACATGAAAAGGAGTTAGAATGGTTATACCGAATAGATCCGTGTCCATCGGTCTTCAACCATCATTCCAAGCTCCTAGGGTTTCCTTGATCAAGCTTGATCTCCGGTCTCCCTCCATCGAAGATGATCCACCCGAGAGTCTATGCAACGAGCTCCAACCTCATATCCGAGGTAATTAGGGCAGCTAGTTTTCTACTCTAGATACCGTAGATGAAGTAGAGAGTGAGAAAGGATTAATTTGTCTTAAGACACCCAATGATTCTCAACTCATGAGAGGGTTTGGGTGGAGCAAGAGGAAGAAGAAGATGCCGTGAGAATGAGGTGTTGAGAGCAACTCAAGAGTGAGAGAAAGAAATGAATAATGGATTGTTATTTTTTGTTTATTGTGTGAGTTTGTGTAACATTTCAGAAAATATAAAATATTATTTTTGGAATTTAATAATAAAATAATATATTTCGCGAAAACTACCCGATTTGCGAAATTGGGGTTTTCGTAAAATGGTATAAATATATACCAATAATTGTGAAATAATTGAAGATTTAAATGATTTATTCATTTAAAATATATATTTATTGGATTTGGTATTTTTAAAATCAATTATATGTAGTTTAAATAAAACCCCGATTACTACACTGCTAATCGGGATTAAGCCAAATCCGTGTTTCTACAGTTTTCCATGGCTAGTGCACCATGTTATGTTGCATTTTGGTTACATGTTGTGTTCTTGTGTTGTTTTTGGAGTATTATGTGATTTGGGTTTTAAAAAGAAAAGAAAAAGAGAAAAGGGTTTTATTGAGAGGGTGAGAATAAGAGAGAGTGAGGGTAAGGAAAATAGTTAGAATAAGAAGAGAGAGAGAGAGAAAGAGAGAGAGAGAGAGGGCAGCCACCTTTAGTTCCTCCCCATTATTTTCTTCATCTCCCTCCTCCTCATCTCCCTCCACCTCCACCCTAAATTATCACCTCAAAATATTCATCAAAACCCTAAACCCTTTCATTAAAAATGATCCCCACCTCACCCTCATCACTTTGGACCCATCAAAGTTGGATTTTTGAGACTTTGGACTTCTAGGGTTTTGCTTGGTTGGATCCATGAGGTATAATTCCCTTCATTTAGTTTAGTTTAAGTTTCCTAGCATTCTAGTTAGTTTAGAATTGGTTTAAGGTGTGGATTTATGAACTTGGAAATCCCAAGAGAAGGTTTGGGTAATTTTGTGGAATTGGTGATGTGTAGGGGCTGTTACAAGACCTTAGAGTTAGAATTCCGGTTAAACTAGAGACTTGAAACCCAACACTTGAACTTATAAGTTTTCCGATATTGGGTTTTGACTGTTTGCGAGGTTTATATGATATCTGCTATGACCCGAGAGCACCACTATGTAAGTTCCCTTCACAGTAAGACGTGCATGCCACATAGAAGCAACCCTAGAAACCTGAGCCCCTAATGAGCATTTCTGGCCGCAGATGTAATGGGTTTGGCCGCAAATTGCGGCCAAGTTGAGGTGGTTTCATGTGATTTTTGGACCATAGCTTCCTTATCTAATATCTAGGGCAACCCAATATGCAAAATGTTTTAGTTTGTGTCACGACCCAAAATTTGGCCCGTAACCAGCACTTAAACTACGTAACGTCTGCAGGCGTACGCAACTCAAGTAAGCCGAAACCCAGAAATCTAAACCACCCATATCTGGATCAACGGAGAAAAACATAGTTTAAACATTTGGAAAATCTCTAACTCTAGTTTTCTTTCTTGAAAATTTCGGCAGCACCTCCTTTGTAAAAACTAGCCCCGAAAACGGTTACAACATAGATAAAATATAAACCATCCCAAATAGGAGCAAACTCACGCACAACGGCGGAGGCAAACACCACAACAAGTATACGACGCCGAAGCGAAGAATATAAAGGAAAACTGCATAAAGAGGTAAAACTTTCCAACATAACCGGCTCCCACGAGCACGGCATCCAAAGTCACCAAAATATACAACACAGAATCCTCACAAGTCGTTTATGAGTCATATACAAACAGTGGTAGATGGAGAATACTAGATCCAACAAAAAGATATACAATATACAGACAGATAACCGCAAACCCACCTAAAAGCAACGGCCTCACAGCCAAACATAGCGGTATCCGCAAAAATAGAGATGATAAAACGCCCTGCAGCAAATGCTCTGAGGGTAAGTCCAGCAAAACACTGTGGCACAACGGGGGTGAGTTTCCAACTCGTGAATAGTAATCAACATCATACTGAAATCGCAAGTATGCACGAATAGCGATTTATCTATTACATGTAAATCGATAGAATAAGTATGATAAGTGAATATGCAACAATCATGTAAAGGTACATCATCAGGGTACTACAACTACATGAAGCAATGCATAACAACAATAATCCTGAGTGTATGGGATGATATAATAAAATCTCATGCAAAATCATCAGCATGGGAAAAACACCAGTGTCCCTCACGGACACATCAAATCCCAAATCCTCAGGCACCGCATCCTCAGATCGTCCCTCACATCCTGTAAGTCTCATGGAACCTGAGTGTCTAACATCGACACTCGAAACATCATGAAAACATATACCTGTATGTATGTATGTATGTATATATATATATATATATAAGTATGAAGGTATCCATCCCGTATGTCCACCGACAATACGTAAAAATCATGGAAAATCCTGAGTGTCCGACACCGACACTCAAACATCATGAAACCCATGTCTAGAATCGACACGTAAATCCTCATAACTCAGGCGTCGTCACCACGACTAGCCCTGACGATGTGTCATACCTCACTCCGATCGGTATCCCCACGATAACCGCCGAGTCTAAATACTATCAACGGTAGGTAGTGGTCCCACTGCCAGGCTTATCGTCTACACCACGAAATCACCACTCGTCCCGGGGTACCAAACCGGGTCCACCATGTACCCGCAGATGGTGCCTCCCGCTCCTCGAATCGGGTATCACACAAGCCAAATCTAAGAACCGAGAAATCATATGGTGGACGCACTGAAATATCATATCAAGAGAAACTGGGTTTTCAAACAATACATAGTTTTCTTGAAATACCCCCGCGGTCCTCAAATCCATAAATAATATGAAATCCATATCTCAATGCGTAAATCCATGAAAAACTGATATATGCAACATGAAGCAACAATATGAGCATATCAAGGGAAATCCGCTCTTTTAAATGAATTCAACTTTAAAATATATTTTGCGGTTCCCAAAATCCTCCGAAAAATAAGTGCAGCATCATATATGGTATACATGTAAGTGTAGCAAGATTTAAGTATCTACATGTAAACATGCATGTATGATGTATTTCATAAGCGCGATGATCAACAACTCAATATCACATATCAAAACAATACCACTTAGGGTACATACAACTATAGCGAAAATATGCGGGTGTACATGTCAATATGTGTGCATGATATACATGTAGCTGTAATAGACTATGTGGGTGTACATGTCAATATGTATGCAAGATGTACAAGTAGCTATAGTAAGGTATACGTGAAATGGATTAAGAGTTACTATCCTAACTATCCATGTCAAACACAATAACATGTATGTAGATGTCAACAATATCTCCTATGCACAAAGGAATAAGAGTTACTACCTCCACTATCCCTATCCACTACCATATCATGTATGTAGGTGGTTTGTGCGTATTATGGCAATTACTGACAATGTGGGTGTAGCATACAATTTAGTGCTCGTGCAACATGAACCGTCAGTAATGTGTTATATCTAAAGGTACAACAGATATTACTATGCAATGACATTCATATGAAATTAACCAATATGCAATAACATGCAGCTATCCTATCATATCAGCCCCGACGCATAACGCCATACGGGCGATTTCCCCGTAGATGTTAAATCTACTCACCAATGGTCTCCAGCTATGAAAATGTAAGTCGATGTACTATACCCCAATACTTGTGGGGAGGCGGAATTTTCAAAAACGAACTTGTTTAGTGAACGAACATCGACTAACCGCTTGAATCGAAGCTAAACTATAAATAACCAAACACAAAGTGTTTCTAAACTACTGTGTTTAGGGATTATACCTAATGAACCAACTCCTTCGTCTTTACGAACTCCTTGTTCTCCCCGGCCTTCTCGAAGTAGTAGACGATCCACCCGAGAGCAAAACACCAAGCTTAGCCTCTAAACTTGAGGCAAGTAACCTTCTTGGATTGCTAATCAAAGAAGATAGATTGAGATAGAGTGATGGTTATGGATTGTTTAGTCTTACTAACCCTTATACTCAACTCATGAGAGGGGAGGATTAGTCTTTTGAAGAGAGAGAGCTTGAGGAGAGAGAATGTGCAGATAATAATGAGATGAGATTATTGAGTATCATAATAAATATGAAGCATTCTCTTTTATGAAGAAAAGAATAATACATGATGAATAAGCATGCTTCACAAATATCTGATGGTGATTCATTATCATGAGTCATTAAGCATTTATTGTGCTTTAATGACATGAATGAATCAACCTCATGACTCACTAATCTCATTTATTGCATATGACACCTAAACCTCCTTAGTCACCACTTCTAGAAGCTTCTCGTACAATTACGAGAACGCCCCTCCAATCCGCAAAAATACGGAAAAACTTTAGACTGTAAAAATCCAATAACCGGATACCAGTAACTGGCTTAAACCAAAGCCGACTGGTAAAAACTGTCCGAAAGTCGTACGCGCGTAAACGCACGTATGCGTCCGAACCCTTGTCGTAAAACCATACGACCTCTATATCGTTTCTCCTGGAATAGGAAACTCTCTGTGTGGGACTCTAGAGACTCGACTACTACGCTGGCAGTGGGTTTAACCACAGACCGCAAGCGGCACTAGCTGTACATAACGGTCCCCAGGTAGTTGTCGATAAGAAGGCCGATGAGGAAACCCATCCGAACTCCTATTGAGTCTGATGTGACAATCTCCATACAGTCCGGTCCGTTCGTCTTAGACTATCGCATATCCGGCCTAGGGGGCGGCAAGCGTCAGTCCCCTAATAGCGGTATAAGTCGTGTCGGAGGGAAGCCCATTACACCCTGAGAAACTACTGGAACCTACCAGCAAATCTCACTTGCCCTGGCCAGGGACTTTGCGTAATGGCTCTCTGACACAGCGCGATATCAACTCCCAATACCGGGAGAGACGAATCCTGTCTAACCGCCACTGCCTCCAAGTGCTCAAGACTGCACCCAACTGCTACCTGTTTGCACGACTCCTTTGAGTCGTGGTAGGGTAGCAATCTAAGAACAGTGGGACACACTCGAGGCGAAGTAGCAGTGTCAAGTCTGCGGACTAAGCTGTACTCATGTCACCTGGGAACTGTTCACTGACGACTGGTATAAAACCAACCAACAGTTCCCTGTGAGTCATGTCCGGTGTACCCATAACCCAACGAGCACCTGTATACTATCTCCAGTACGACGTACTGACGGCTGTGGGACAGACCATCTCCCCAACTGGGATGAGAAGCGTACACACTAGTCTACTCCGGATTATCGATGCTCTGTCTCGATAATCCAACGACTAGAGACCTGAATAAGGATGTGCTTGTAGACTACCCAGCCCCCACTAGTGTGGCTGCCATCACAACGCTGGTAGTCAAGCAAGATCCTAAGAGCTCTATCAATACGTACACTCACATATTAAGATAGAAAAACCAAGTAGCATACTACCATGTTTAGCAAGACTGTTATATACATGTGAATGTCCCAAGCTTCCATTAAGTAATATACAAACTAGTATGATACAATAATGGCCTTCTAGGGCATAAACACTAACAATCTCTCCGACCACCTGCTTCCCCTTGTTCGCAGCGTCCGAAGTCCCCGCTTGCGACGCTATAAATTCACAAATACACAAATAGCGCAAACATCTCAGAATCGACTAATATAACGTAAAACTACACTTTAACGACGCACCAACACTAAACTAACTCACAAGTCTCCGTCTAGTGGCTAACGTGCGTTGCGACACTACTAAACCAAACTGAGTACAGCAGCTGCATCAGATCACGATTCGTGTCGGAATACGTAACACGCGGATTCAAAACACTAGATTATAGGTAAACGATTCCAGATTTTTCATACTGCAATTACTAAAAAAGTAAACAGTACCAAACACTGTTAGTGTATATGCCCTAGAGGCCACTATTGTATCATACTAGATTGTATATTACTTAATGGAAGCTTGGGATATTCACAGTTATATATACAGTCTTGCTAAAAATGGTAGTATGCTACTTAGTTTGAGTCTACTTTAATATGTGCATATGTTTCTTGTAACGTATCACTTATACATATTAGTAGAGCCCATAGGATCTTTGCTTGATTACCAGCGTCGTGATGGCAATCACACTAGTGGGGGCTGGGTAGTCTGTAAGCAACATCCTATACAGGTCCCTGGTCGTTGGATTATCGAGATAGGGCATCGATATTCCGGAGTAGACTAAGTGTATACGCTTCTCATCCCAGTTGGGGAGATGGTCTGTCCCATAGCCATCAGTACGTCGTACTAGAGATAGTATACAGATGCTCGTTAGGTTACGGGTACACCGGACAGGACTCGCCGAGGAACTGATTGGTTGGTATTATACCCATCGTCAGTTATTAGTTCCCAGGTGACATGAGTACAGCATAGTCCGCAGACTTGACACTGCTGCTTCGCCTCGAGTGTGTCCCACTGTTCTTAGATTGCTACCCTACCACGGCTCAAAGGAGTCGTGCAAACAAGAAGCAGTTGGGTGCAGTCCCGAGCACTTGGAGGCAGTGGCGGTTAGATAGGATTCGTCTCTCCCGGTATTAGGAGTTGATATCGCACTGTGTCAGAGAGCCATTACGCAAAGTCCCTGGCCAGGGCAAGCGAGATATACTGGTAGGTTCCAGTAGCTTCTCAGGGCGTAATGGGCTTCGCTCCAACACGACTTATACAGCTATTAGGGGACTGATGCTTGCCGCCCCCTAGGCTTGATATGCGATAGTCTTAGACAAACAGACCGGACTGTACGGAGATTGTCACATCAGGCTCAGTAGGGGTTCGAGATGTTTTTTCCTCATCGGCCTTCTTATTGACATCTACTTGTGGACCGTTACGTACAGCTAGTGCCGCTTGCGGTCTGTGGTTAAACCCACTGCCAGCGTAGTGTCGAGTCTTTAGAGTCCCACACAGAGAGTTTCCCTGCTCCAGGCGAAACGATATAGAGGTCGTATGGTTTTACGACAAGGGTTCAGATGCGTACGTGTGTTTTCGCACGTACGAATTTTCGGACAGTTTATACTAGCCGGCTCTGGTTTAAGCGAGATTCTAGTATAAGGTTATTGGATTTATACAGTCTAAAGTTTTTCCGTGTTTTCACGGATTGGAGAGACGTTCTCGTAATTTGTCGAGAAGGTTCTAGAAGAGTGGTGACATGAGGGGTTGAGGTGGCTTTTTCATGATTACTTTGTGTGACTCATTTATATGATTCATCATATCATTAATGCTTCATTAATGATCTAATGACTCACATGATGAATCACTCTCCTTGATTAAATGAAACATGGTGAATAATCAATTAATTGATATTATTTGATAATTCATTATGTATCATATATTCAAGTGAGAAGGTTTTTTTATTATGATCATTCTCATCTTCTCCTTCTCTCTCCTCAAGCTCACTCTCTCTTGAAACCCTAACCCTAAGCTCTCATGTGTTGAGATCAAGGGTTAGCTAGACTAAAACATCCATAACCTCACTCTATATCCCCTAGGTAGCTTAGATTAGCACTTTAAGCAACCTAGTTATCTCAAGTTTGAGATTTAGCTTGGCGTAGGAGCTTTCGGGTGGATCGTCTTTGATTCGAGGAGGCCGTGAAGTTGTCGATGTTCCAAGGAGCCTGCGAGGAGTGGAGGACAGCGATGAAGACCCGAAGGACATGTAACGTGAGGTATAACTCCGGTACCGAGTAGTTAAACCTCTAGTATAATGTTAGCAATGGTTTAGATTACGATTCATGCGCTCAAGTCCGCGTTACGAAGCTTTGACAATCGTTTTTCATATATTCCGCCTCCCCGCAAGTTAGTGGGGTGCGTGACATGGACTTACAGTGGTATCAGAGCCAACTAAACCATTACTAGCTTGTTAGAAATTGATTAGAAGTTCGATCGACGAAAAACACGGAAAACAAAACCCTATTCCATAACAGTTTCTGTAAATTTTAAATGTGTCGCAAAATTTTTTTGACATACCTTAAAATTCACAGCAGGGAATTATAAGAAATCTGGGAAAATTCGAGGAGGCAACTCGACTAAACGGCCGCGTTTCCGCGGCAATAGAGAGCTTTTGCCGCGGAACCGCCGCCGAGTCAACGCCGAGTTGACTCGGAGTTTCACAGTAATTCATTATTTTGGGTTTTTTGTTTTCCTGTATATACTGTTTCTGTCCAGGTTGCCTCTGTGATGATTTGCTTTTGAGGGTAGACACGGATATAGGTAATCGATCGATGTTCTAAACTATTTGCTAATTGGATCTTTATCTGTAATGTTTAATGTGTTCGTAAACCTCCCCTAACTGCTAGTATGTCGGTTAGCAGGGGGTTGCACATTTTTGTAATGGATTTTATCTGTTTGTGTATATAAACTGTATTGGACTGTTGTGGTGGATAGCCGGGTTTTGTGATGGGTTATTGTATTAATTCATTCGATGTAATTATAATAAGTTGTAATATTATTTTGCGGGGCACATCCAGGTTGCGGTTGTAGCCACCGTTGTATTATTTCTTTTTACTGTTTTTGCTCCTAGGATAGACCCAAGGTGGGGTGCACAAACTACCGGGTATTTTGAAGTGTTGAGGCAGACCGCTTCACTTCTGGTACTTGGCGGGTAGTTTGCCGTACCCGTAGGGGTCTGGGGTGGGGTAATGGCTATTCATCACAACTGTGTAATCCGTCTTTCCTTGCAGGCTCAAAAGAAACGCGGATTACTTGCATATCCAATAAAGTTTATCTGTGATCTGGAATGCTTATTATTGCGTCTGACGAATGTACAATATCTATATATAAATATCTATTAGACGTCACTTATGTTTTACACCCGCGCTAGCCCAGCCCCCGCTCTGTCGTTAGTTAAGTAACCTTACGGGTGATGACGGGACCCGTGGCGAATGCGGATGGCATAAGAGGACGTTGTATTTTCGTTGTTTTCTGCAATGATAGGTTAATGATGGGATGCATTATTATAATGCAAAGAAAATAAACCATAGTTTAATCGTTGGAACAAATTTAAAAGAGACCACTCGGTTATTTTAAAAAAGATCGGATTTTTTAAATTATGGAGCTTTAACCACTCCTTTTAAAAAAAGTATCAGGTTCCTTCGATTATATCAAGTTCACTACGTTCACGGTTTTTGCCAAAACCATTCGTAGCCCTCCGTCATTTCATATAGATAGTCAATAGTATTCAAGCTGTGTTTGTTGACTAAAGTCAAGGCACAGTGTTTGGTAACTGTTGAATATTTATATGCAGCATAGATAGATGCGTTGGTTTGGGACAGTCGTATTACCTTGTTGACTAAAGTCAAGGGTATGTACGGGTGGGTTCAAATTAACCTGGACAATGACGGGTAGAACTTGACATGTGACTTATGATTTGTTGACTAAAGTCAAGGTCATAAGAGCATGGGGCAAAAATCCACATCGGGAATTTGTAAAGAAACTGAAATTTGCAGAGAGATGCATACCATTTTGGTGTTTGATGAATGTTGGTAGGATTCCTTCAACATTATCATACGATGATATTTTGGATCCCGATCCTACTGTGAGTACATGCTACTTATCAGGAGATTCACAACTTAACTATCAATGCTATAAACCAAGTATGTGCCAAGAAAAGTGTCAGCGGGGTTACGCCCCCATAGAAAAGAGGTTATTTAATTAAGGAACTTCGCGAAAGCGTTGGAAAACCTCCCTCGAAGTATCGACACTGGCCTGGCTGAACGGTTAAGCAAGTATTGTACGGTGAGAATTGTCCTGACTAATTCTTCTTTTATGGTTTGAGGAGGGATTCGAGAAACAGTGGGAGCCATCCTGTTTAGATAAATTAAACCACTCTAAACTTGCAAGAGCATCATGCTAATAGTATCTTCTTCTCTCTCTTAAATTGCAGCGACCCTGTGACCACACATAGGTTACATCTAGATAATAATTTGACTGAATCTGACTTATATGACTGGCAAAAGTCTGTCCAGATGTCCATTGCCTATGACAAGCTGGACCACCCTATTGAGGGACATTCCTATTGCTATGGGATTGGACATTGGCAGAGTGATTGCAGGGCTTTAGAAGCCAGTAGCCAGGATACGAAGCATGTTGTGGCTTCGACTTCGGATGTGTTTCTGATAGAGAACTGTATGTCAGTTAACCCTACTTCCTGGGTATTGGATACCGGATCAGGAACTCACATTTGTAATTCATTACAGGCTCTGAGAAATCGTAGGGTTATCGGGATAGGAGATATGACCCTCACAGTTGCTAACGGAATGAGCATGAACGCTGAATCCGTAGGGGAATATCATCTTGGAATGACAACTGGGCAGATATTGATTCTGCGTAACTGTTTTTATGTACCAGGTACGACTTGTAATATCATATCCGTACCCTTACTTTCTAAGGAAGGATATGATTTCGCTTTTACAAGAGATGTGGTTCACATCCACCTAAATCAAGATCTGATTGGGTCAGGTACATTAGAGAACGATATATACGTATTAAATCAAGCTCAGGTTTTCAATGTCCAGAATGCACTTAAAAGAAAGTCTCCAGACATGAATCAGGCTTTCTTATGGCATTGTAGACTAGGTCACATCAATGAAACACGATTAACTAAGTTACATAGAGAAGGATATTTAAATTCGTTCGAATATCAATCTTATGCTACTTGTGAATCTTGTCTCATGGGAAAGATGACAAAGACTCCGTTTACTGGACACGGAGTAAGAGCGAGCGAGCTCTTGGGACTCATACACAGTGACGTGTGTGGTCCAATGTCTACACATGCGCGAGGTGGTTATTCCTATTTCATTACTTTTACAGATGATTTCTCTAGGTATGGATATATCTTCTTGATGAAGCATAAATCCGAGGCCTTTGAGAAATTCCAAGAATACAAGAATGAAGTAGAAAAACAAACCGGCAAAAGTATCAAGACACTGAGATCTGATCGAGGTGGTGAATACTTAAGTGCCGAGTTCCTAGGTTACTTAAAAGAGAATGGAATTCTCTCTCAGCTTACTCCTCCATACACACCACAACATAACGGTGAATCGGAGAGACGGAACCGAACCCTATTGGATATGGTACGTTCCATGATGAGTAACGCTGAGTTGCCACGATCATTCTGGGGATATGCACTAGAATCAGCTGCATATCTTTTAAACCGAGTTCCAACCAAGACTGTGCCTACCACACCATATCAGATGTGGAGTGGGAAAAAACCCTGTCTTAAGTATCTTAAGACATGGGGATGTCCAGCTTTTGTAAAGAAGCAGCATGCGGATAAGCTCGAGGCACGCTCAGTACAGTGTAAGTTTGTGGGATATCCAAAGAACTCCATGGGATATTGTTTCTATTACGCAGAGGAACAAAAGCTCTTTGTTTCTTACATGCCCGCTTCTTGGAAACTGAGTTTTTAGAAAATCAGAAGAGTGGGAGCGCAATAGAACTGGAAGAAATTCCAGAACCACAAGCTATTACTGAAACCTTGGTAGAACGAGAAGGTTCCGGAGAACAGGACATCCCGACGCCACTCCGCAGGAGTAGTAGGCAATCTCATCCGCCCGAGAGATACTACGGTTTTCTCATAGACGGGGATAGATAGACAGGTTGAAACCTATAAAGCTAGACTTGTTGCAAAGGGTTTCCGTCAAAGACCTGGTTTGGACTATGACGAAACCTTTTCTCCAGTGGCTATGCTTAAATCTATTCGGGTCCTTCTTGCTATTGCTACCTTTCAAGATTATGAAATCTGGCAGATGGACGTAAAGACAGCTTTTCTAAATGGTAATTTGGAAGAAAGCGTCTATATGGATCAGCCAGAAGGATTCATTCAGAGTGGGAGCAGCAGTAAAATATGCAAGCTGCTTAAATCTATTTATGGACTAAAGCAGGCATCGCGGGGTTGGAACATCTGTTTTGATGATGCTGTCAAAGAATTTGACTTTATCAAAAATCCAAATGAACCATGCATATACAGTAAGATTGTAGGGAGAGCTGTAGTATTCCTCGTCTTGTACGTGGATGACATTCTCCTAATAGGAAATGATATTCCTATGTTAGAGTCAGTCAAAAGATTCTTATCACATAAATTCTCCATGAAAGACCTGGGTGATGCCACCTACATTCTGGGGATCCGGATCTATCGTGATAGATCAAAAAGGATATTGGGACTTTCACAGTCCAGGTACATAGACACCATAGTGAAGAGATTCAGTATGGAAGATTCTAAGCGCGGTAACCTACCGGCTTGTCACGGAATCACCCTCTCCAAAGATATGTCTCCAAAGACTGATTTGGAAAGGGATCGCATGTCGATTATACCCTACGCTTCTGCGGTAGGCTCTATAATGTATGCGATGTTATGTACCAGACCAGATGTAGCATACGCATTGAGCGTAGTAAGCCGGTATCAAGCAAACCCAGGGGAGAATCACTGGATAGCAGTAAAGAACATTCTCAAGTACCTGAGGAGGACTATGGAGATGTTCTTGGTATATGGCGGAAAAGACCTTCAGATGGAGGCCTTTGCCGACTCCGGCATCCAGAGTAACAAAGATGACTCCAAATCCATGTCAGGTTTTGTCTTCACCCTCAATGGAGGGGCGGTCTGTTGGAAGAGTTCCAAACAGGAGACCGTTGCAAACTCAACGATGGAAGCAGAGTACATAGCTGCTTGCGATGCCGCAAAAGAAGCAGTCTGGATGAAGAAGTTCCTCACAGAACTTCAGGTGGTTCCTACCATTGTTGAACCAATACCTCTGTATTGTGACAACAACGGCGCTATAGCTTTAGCGAAGGAACCCAGGTCCCATCAGAAGTCCAGACACATCTTAAGGCGGTATCACCTGATCAGGGAGATCATAGATTGCCGGGAGATCGAGGTGAAGAGAGTAAAGACGGAGGATAACATTGCTGATCCATTCACAAAGGCCATTCCTCAGACGCAGTTCGAGAGGCTATTCGAGATGATAGGTCTATGATATGCCAGCTCATGGCCCTAGTGCAAGTGGGAGATTGTTAGTGTATATGCCCTAGAGGCCACTATTGTATCATACTAGATTGTATATTACTTAATGGAAGCTTGGGATATTCACAGTTATATATACAGTCTTGCTAAAAATGGTAGTATGCTACTTGGTTTGAGTCTACTTTAATATGTGCATATGTTTCTTGTAACGTATCACTTATACATATTAGTAGAGCCCATAGGATCTTTGCTTGATTACCAGCGTCGTGATGGCAATCACACTAGTGGGGGCTGGGTAGTCTGTAAGCAACATCCTATACAGGTCCCTGGTCGTTGGATTATCGAGATAGGGCATCGATATTCCGGAGTAGACTAAGTGTATACGCTTCTCATCCCAGTTGGGGAGATGGTCTGTCCCACAGCCATCAGTACGTCATACTAGAGATAGTATACTGTCACGCCCCGAAAGAGCACGTGACTGGCACTTGAACCATATGAAGCCTATAGGACTCCATCTAATCCAAGTAAGCCAAAAGCCCAGAAATCTAAAACCATTTTGAAGAATAAATAAAGAAAACTGGTTTAAAGAAGTGAAGAAATACAGGTTTGAAATCAAGGTTTTTAAATAACTAAGCCGAATGTGCATTTTTAAAACGGTACAGTCTTTTCTAGAAATTTCGGCAGAGTTTCCTTTGGAAAACTGGCCCCGAATGGGGTAAAACGATAATAACAAGATATAACATGATAAAGGCATCCCCAAGCGGGAGCTAGCTCTTCGTCAAACGACGGTCACAACCACGCAAGATATGATAATATACAACGCCAAGTGGCGAGGATCAAAATCAAAAGAAAGCTCAAAAGTAGCAAGTAAACCGCAATACTACTAAGCGCGACTCTAAGGTCGAATAATACAACACTGTCTCTGAGTCTGAAAGAATATACAAGTTTTGGTTGATGGACAATTTCTAGATACAATGGAGTAAATAAATACAAAGGTGATTCCTGATACGAAAGAATCCACCTACCAAAGCAAATCACCCGCAAGAAGGAAATGTGCCAGAAATGCCGCAATAGAACCTGTACGGCAAAACCTGCAAGAACTGTGGCACAACGGGGGTGAGTTGCCAACTCGTGAATAGAAACATCTACAAGGATAAATCGAATGCAAGACATAATCCTAAGTCAACGATCAGTAAAATATCCACAAGAGTACATCTAAGTGCAATAAGGTGGCAAGGTAACATCTAATCACGTATATAGTGCCAGGTACTCAGGTGATAACATGTCATCAGTGTAAGGTATGTCTGCATGAAGTATCAATGAAGAAATATCAATAATATCAATACACATATATTAGCGTCCCATACCACTAATATTGGTGTAAGATAAGTGTAAATCCAGTCTGTATATGAACCGAGTCTGTATGTATGTGGAACCCGTCCACTCGTCACCCACTGACGATAAGCATCATGTATGCAAGTATGAGAATATAAACAATATCATGGAAAAACATCATGAAAACCCGTGCCTAGCATCGACACGTAAATCCTCATACGTATGGGGCTCCGTCAATCCGGGTCAGCCCTCTCTCAAAGTATATACCGGGAATCCGTCAGTCCGGGTCATCCCGCTCTCAATCCATCGGGCATCCGTCAGTCCAGGTCAGCCCTATATCAATCCATCGGGCATCCGTCAGTCCGGGTCAGCCCTATATCAATCCATCGGGCTTCCGTCAGTCCGGGTCAGCCCTATATCAATCCATCGGGCATCCGTCAGTCCGGGTCAGCCCTATATCAATCCATCGGGCTTCCGTCAGTCCGGGTCAGCCCTATATCAATCCATCGGGCATCCGTCAGTCCGGGTCAGCCCTATATCAATCCATCGGGCATCCGTCAGTCCGGGTCAGCCCTATATCAATCCATCGGGCTTCCGTCAGTCCGGGTCAGCCCTATATCAATCCATCGGGCATCCGTCAGTCCGGGTCAGCCCTATATCAATCCATCGGGCTTCCGTCAGTCCGGGTCAGCCCTCTCTCAGTACATCCTCTAGCACCGAGAAAACACGGGGCGACGCCCCAAATATCATATCAAGGGAACCGGGTTTTTAAATGATTACTATTGAAAAGGACACGGTTCCCAAATCCAGAAATCCCATGAAAATCCAACATCCAGCAGTAAATCCAATGCGATGTACTATGTAATCAATCCATGATATATGCGACATGTAAAGAGAGTAATCATATCGGAAATCATGCAACATGGAATAGGAATGCGCATATGTCAAAGGAAGCATCATAGCACGAATGTAATAGTACTACTGTGTAGTGACATGGCAATTATCGATGATGAAGTGTGTGAGCCGGCAAATAGTGTACGTGAAACATACGCATCATCGATAATGGTGCTGGTGTCCTAACAGCATGATAATAACATGGTAATGAACATATGCCAGCAATGCGAATAGTATGAATATGCGGAAATCTAGTAATCAACAGCACAGTGAAGTATCTACTATGCAACTACATCTAAGTATCCTGTCAATCAGGAGGGGTAGGTGTAGAAACCACCTAAAACTGAGTCAAAGTATATATGTAGATATATAGTCGGTGATCCCGCCTCAATGTCATATCGTAAGATATCCTCTAGCTATGAGTGCGGATCTATCATCAATATCAGCTCGTACGGTAAATCATCGTACGGCATTCTCAAAAGATGGGTAGGGATCAACATCTCACTGTCTCATCACATAACAAATATCACCATCATCAGATCATATAGTCTGGATGTACTACTCAATATCTAGTACAAACGGTAACATCGGTAAAGTATGCATGCGGGGGTAATCACACATCCCAAGCCCGCAAGAATCACAAGTCATATCCCACAAATGAATCATATCAAAATACCGATCTCAGGGCACCAAGCCCACAATATCGACTCATCTCCAAAGTCGTCACATATCATCAGTCACAGTGTAAGTACATGTGAAAAGCAAGGGTATATGTATAGGTGTAATTCTATCCTAGGGTTCGCGACTATGAACTACGCTAGTCACTTCTAACCCTACATAACCAAAATACACCTAATATCACAATACTATATAATAAGCTATCTACGGACTGCGGGGGTGCTATACGCCATCCACCCGACTTTCCCCCGTAGATATAATCTACTCACCTTGCATCATCATTTGCGGACATCACCATGCATTTGCTTGTCATCCGAAGTCTTCATGGGTACCTACACATCAAAATATCGTATATGCGCATTAAAACCAAATCCAATCTAAATCGGCGCATAAACTCCAAAACGATACGATAAGGGGGCCTATAGGTGATAACCTATGGCACGCCTTCAAAACCATCCATAATCCTCTATATCGTCGTATAAACGACAATAGTCGAGGCAAAACACATTCCACCATTTCAGAATCCAAAAATACGGAATACGGAAACACGAATCCAAAACGACAACTTAGAATATATGTCCCAGATTTTACCCTAGAGGGAATCTATCAAAACTAGAAGTACCCAGGGCCAAGAATTGATGAAATGGGGCTGTGCACAGAAAACGAGGAGATTCCTCACTGGTCTGGCCGCAATTTGCGGCCAGAATGGAGTTTTTAGCGGCCAGAAGGTGGAGTGGGGAGCTAGGGTTTTGGGTGTTGCCTCTATGTTGCCTGCACATCTCAATTTCCACTCAATATTATTTTTGGGTTCTCGGGGTGTTAGCAGATTCCAATAACAGTGGCAGATTCCAGGTTTTTCCCCCGATATAGTTTCTAAAATCCGTATTCTGGTTCTAGCATCAGGTTTGGGGTTCCAATTCAAACACTAGGGTGTTGGTAAGATCAATACTGAGCTTAATTTCATAATGCAACACCAATTCACTCAAACCCTAACTAGGTTTTCATCAAATCCACAATATCTCGCAATATCGATATAATCTTAACATGGGGTTATAGGAAAAGCTATAATTAAGCAATTGGTTCAGAAATTACCTTCATTAGCAACTCAAGAAAATTCTTGAGTTGCCCTCTAGTGGCCAAATCCATGCTTCTTTAGCTCCATGTGTAGATCTAGGGATTTTGCACATTTTTAATGAAGTGAGTGTGATGTTTTGGGGTGTTTTTAGAGATGATATGAGGAGTTGAAGAGGGGGAGAAAGGGCTAGGCAGCAGCAGCAGCAACTATGGGAGAGAGGGGAAGAAATGAGAGTGAAGGAATGATGGAAGCATGGTGCAAAAAGGTAGGGTTGACCTTGTCCCTCTCTCTCTCATCATTACCTACTCTTTTCTTTTCTTTTCCCTTTTCTTTTAATCCCTAAACCTTCTCACAAGAATAGTGATCCCAAATGAAAAACCATGGCAAGAAAAGTGTACAAGTGTAGAAAATGTGATATGTGCAAGTTTTGCACAAAATTACCAAAAAACCCGATTAGCGATTTTAATCGCGATTAGCACTAAATTAGTGTCAAAATGATCACAACTTAAAAATGTCATAATTTCAATAATTAACCCATTTTAGAATTTTCCATAATTTTTCATAATTTTTCTAACATTTTTCCTATTTATTTGTATTTAAAATTAAAATAATCAATAAAATAATATTAAATTATAAAAATTCCCAAAATTAATATTTTATATTTTTGAAGATGTTACAATCTACCCCCCTTAAAGAAATTCGGTCCCCGAATTTAAATTTAAACCCCCAAATACCAAAAACATCTCAGTAATAAACCAAAGTCGTCGGGGCTCCGAAATCATCAACACAAAGAACGTCACAGCGCAATGCATGCGCAATGGTACTGAGCAGATAACTCAAAAAACAAAACTCCGTCAAGCATCCCGCAATCATCGGAGTCGATGTAAAAACACAGTGTCAAATCCAATACAAAACCGATATGATATGGATCGAAACTACACATGTAGACATCCAATCTATACACGTAAAAAGCTGATGTAAAACATGCAAAAGTATATCCAGGTATCGTCTACTGACTAGTCCTGCTCAGCATGAAAGCAAAAACCCAACATCATAAAAGGTACTGCTCCAAAGGGAATAAATCTCAAAAATGTACATAACACAATCCTATGCGTCTGGTGCGCACGGAAACCAAAAATCCGATATGTGCTAAACAGGTGCACAAAATAACATCTAGGTGCAACGGGTGTGCACGAAACCTCTGTCATGGGCAACGTACGTGCCTGACAGCCAAGGTCCGGTGCATCTAACATGCACGAAAAAAATCTCGATTTAGTGCATCGGGTGCGCACCAAAATCGTATCTAAAAACATGCGCCCAACATGCGCGAAAATCCAAATCGGTGCATCCATCGTGCACGAATGAAAGCATAACACTAAATGCATGAAAACTCTGCGCAAAATATATAAATATCCAGTGGGTGCATGAAACCAATATCATGAAACTCAGTCACCAAAACTAAATCATGTAAACAGAACGCCCAAACTACCGAAATCCAAAATGACGGATACGTGATAATCGAATCACAAAATCACAAATCATAAATACCGTCTCCGGTAGTTTCTCCTTCGAGGTCGAGAAGGAGTCGGTGCAATCCACCGCTAGCAGCGCAGGATATCTACCTGCCTCTTGCTCACGATCTGGCGTCCTCTGACTCTCTGGGTCTTTATCCTCTCTGGGGCTTACCAATCTCACAGTCAACCGGCTCATCGGCCCTGTCAGGTGTGCTAACGGGGACGATTCCATTCTGGCACTTCTCTGTCAAACCTCACGACCACTCGTAAGGCAGCATATCACTGGCGTCGGCCTCTGGCTCACGGTCTATCTGAAGTCTCTCACACGGACTTGAAATCTCGTACTCTGTAGCTTCATCACTCTGTAGCCGACGTCAGGCCGAACTGGTCCTCGGGAACACGTCTCAACCATCGGAGGAATACTCATCACTCGTCCGTCCTTGATCAATTCGCAACGCATCTGGTTAAGTTCCTCTATCCGAACTTGGTCAACTACCTCGTCGACAATGCTGAACTCTACCCTGCTGGGTGTGCACAAAATGACCACTCTGGGTCTAAGTCTTCTCGTATCGTACTCCAGAAAGGTCCTGCCGAGATTCCTTTCTTAAATCTCAATCCTGCCGAAGTGCCCGGAAGTCATCATCCAATGCTGAAGCTCACGCTTATTCCGGAACGGATGCATACTTATCACGCTTCTTTCTGGAAGATATATCCATATACCACGCCTCTGGGTGCGTATCACATCTCTAATATCAGTGGAGTGGAACATCATCTCGTCGAAACCTCGTACGAACTCTTTTCTTCACTCTGCTCAAATGTCGACTGATTCGGACTCGTCTCATCATGGCTACACAAACTGCGCTCCGACGGCTATCCTCGCATCTGGAGTCTCCCAAGCAGTGTCCCATCACAATGTCCGAAAGATGTCGAACCATCCGATCGACTCGTCAGATCCTCAAAATCCCCCAAGAGCTCACATCTCGGGTACAGTTTAATAGTATCGAGTACATGCCACAGCGTCGGTGGTCCAGCCGTAGAAGGGCAAACCCAAGCCTCACTAATGGCGCCGCGGAACCGCCGTAAACCCTAAGGTTCAAAGGCTGTCACACGGTCATTAAGTCGAGTTAGGGTTTCATTCTTCTAGAGGGTCCATAGAATCACCTGCATGTCTTTCCGTATACTTTAAACTTGGAAAGTAGGCTCCTGACATTCGATCGTCTCTATCGACTCTCACGAACCTGCGTGAAGTCGTCTCTAGCTGGAAACAATCGATCTGATATCCACGCATCGGGGTAAGCGAACTCACCACACGTCCTAGTCATTCATCCTCGGTGACTAGCGACTCGCTATCATCTCTCTAAGTACATGCTCATGCTGCAGTAGCTCCAATCATCTGGGCGATATCTCATCATTTGCAGCAACAACTGGCTCATACACCTGTACGTCGAACAATGCCTCAATCCTCCAGGAAAGGCAATACATAAGCGATCATCTCTGAATCAGCCTGCTCTAGGTCTGAGTAAGACTCTCCACACTGGAAATCTTCAACTCAACTGGGCCCGCTCTGGCGCAAAACCGGACGAATCACCTTCGTCTCTCAAATCGGGTAGACTAGCTATCATCTGTCGCATATCTGCCTGAAAGCTCCGGCAAATCTCAGCTCGCAAGCTCCGAAAGCAACATCCTGTCAATCTCAGCAACAGCTGGTCCATCTGTCTGCACGATAGGCGACATCACAATCCCTGAGGTATGCTGTACATCAACAGTCCTCTCTCAACTGTCAGCTCTAACAATGGCCCGATCATCCGGTGCAAGACCAAGCACTCGCCTCCACTAGAGGCCACAAACACCAACACTAACTCGAGACGTTCCCATGTCACCAGAAAACACAAAGGTCGGCCCTCGTACCAAACGAGCTCACACCGGCCGTAATCCTAGCAGCAGCCCAAACTGCGCTCAAACATGGTGACAGGGATCTCAATCGAGTATCAAAAGAGAGCACATCAAAGGCAAGAAAGGAAACAACAGATCCAAAGGGGATACATGATCATAGGAAGGAACAGCATCAATGAAGGTATGATCATGAAACTAATAGAATCGGGAATCTCAAATGGATGTATAATCCTGGATAGGAAGAGAATCACTGATCTCTAAACAAACGTCCATCCTAAGGTTCCTTAAGCGGAGTGGCGTGTCGTAAGTATGCCGCGGAACATACCAACGGTACGTCACTCTACTTTAGTCACCTAATCCATCAACCAAGGGTCATCCTAAAACGACGAAAGTTCGGGTTTACACCCCCTCGACCAAGTCTAAGTTCCGTAAGGCCAAGCCTAAGTTCCGTATAAAAATAACTCCCTAGGCTCCACATAGTCAAACTTAGACTCGAACCAAGGTCAACCTAGCGCTCTGATACCAACTTTGTCACGCCCCGAAAGAGCACGTGACTGGCACTTGAACCATATGAAGCCTATAGGACTCCATCTAATCCAAGTAAGCCAAAAGCCCAGAAATCTAAAACCATTTTGAAGAATAAATAAAGAAAACTGGTTTAAAGAAGTGAAGAAATACAGGTTTGAAATCAAGGTTTTTAAATAACTAAGCCGAATGTGCATTTTTAAAACGGTACAGTCTTTTCTAGAAATTTCGGCAGAGTTTCCTTTGTAAAACTGGCCCCGAATGGGGTAAAACGATAATAACAAGATATAACATGATAAAGGCATCCCCAAGCGGGAGCTAGCTCTTCGTCAAACGACGGTCACAACCACGCAAGATATGATAATATACAACGCCAAGTGGCGAGGATCAAAATCAAAAGAAAGCTCAAAAGTAGCAAGTAAACCGCAATACTACTAAGCGCGACTCTAAGGTCGAATAATACAACACTGTCTCTGAGTCTGAAAGAATATACAAGTTTTGGTTGATGGACAATTTCTAGATACAATGGAGTAAATAAATACAAAGGTGATTCCTGATACGAAAGAATCCACCTACCAAAGCAAATCACCCGCAAGAAGGAAATGTGCCAGAAATGCCGCAATAGAACCTGTACGGCAAAACCTGCAAGAACTGTGGCACAACGGGGGTGAGTTGCCAACTCGTGAATAGAAACATCTACAAGGATAAATCGAATGCAAGACATAATCCTAAGTCAACGATCAGTAAAATATCCACAAGAGTACATCTGAGTGCAATAAGGTGGCAAGGTAACATCTAATCACGTATATAGTGCCAGGTACTCAGGTGATAACATGTCATCAGTGTAAGGTATGTCTGCATGAAGTATCAATGAAGAAATATCAATAATATCAATACACATATATTAGCGTCCCATACCACTAATATTGGTGTAAGATAAGTGTAAATCCAGTCTGTATATGAACCGAGTCTGTATGTATGTGGAACCCGTCCACTCGTCACCCACTGACGATAAGCATCATGTATGCAAGTATGAGAATATAAACAATATCATGGAAAAACATCATGAAAACCCGTGCCTAGCATCGACACGTAAATCCTCATACGTATGGGGCTCCGTCAATCCGGGTCAGCCCTCTCTCAAAGTATATACCGGGAATCCGTCAGTCCGGGTCATCCCGCTCTCAATCCATCGGGCATCCGTCAGTCCGGGTCAGCCCTATATCAATCCATCGGGCATCCGTCAGTCCGGGTCAGCCCTATATCAATCCATCGGGCTTCCGTCAGTCCGGGTCAGCCCTATATCAATCCATCGGGCATCCGTCAGTCCGGGTCAGCCCTATATCAATCCATCGGGCTTCCGTCAGTCCGGGTCAGCCCTATATCAATCCATCGGGCATCCGTCAGTCCGGGTCAGCCCTATATCAATCCATCGGGCATCCGTCAGTCCGGGTCAGCCCTATATCAATCCATCGGGCTTCCGTCAGTCCGGGTCAGCCCTATATCAATCCATCGGGCATCCGTCAGTCCGGGTCAGCCCTATATCAATCCATCGGGCTTCCGTCAGTCCGGGTCAGCCCTCTCTCAGTACATCCTCTAGCACCGAGAAAACACGGGGCGACGCCCCAAATATCATATCAAGGGAACCGGGTTTTTAAATGATTACTATTGAAAAGGACACGGTTCCCAAATCCAGAAATCCCATGAAAATCCAACATCCAGCAGTAAATCCAATGCGATGTACTATGTAATCAATCCATGATATATGCGACATGTAAAGAGAGTAATCATATCGGAAATCATGCAACATGGAATAGGAATGCGCATATGTCAAAGGAAGCATCATAGCACGAATGTAATAGTACTACTGTGTAGTGACATGGCAATTATCGATGATGAAGTGTGTGAGCCGGCAAATAGTGTACGTGAAACATACGCATCATCGATAATGGTGCTGGTGTCCTAACAGCATGATAATAACATGGTAATGAACATATGCCAGCAATGCGAATAGTATGAATATGCGGAAATCTAGTAATCAACAGCACAGTGAAGTATCTACTATGCAACTACATCTAAGTATCCTGTCAATCAGGAGGGGTAGGTGTAGAAACCACCTAAAACTGAGTCAAAGTATATATGTAGATATATAGTCGGTGATCCCGCCTCAATGTCATATCGTAAGATATCCTCTAGCTATGAGTGCGGATCTATCATCAATATCAGCTCGTACGGTAAATCATCGTACGGCATTCCCAAAAGCTGGGTAGGGATCAACATCTCACTGTCTCATCACATAACAAATATCACCATCATCAGATCATATAGTCTGGATGTACTACTCTATATCTAGTACAAACGGTAACATCGGTAAAGTATGCATGCGGGGGTAATCACACATCCCAAGCCCGCAAGAATCACAAGTCATATCACACAAATGAATCGTATCAAAATACCGATCTCAGGGCACCAAGCCCACAATATCGACTCATCTCCAAAGTCGTCACATATCATCAGTCACAGTGTAAGTACATGTGAAAAGCAAGGGTATATGTATAGGTGTAATTCTATCCTAGGGTTCGCGACTATGAACTACGCTAGTCACTTCTAACCTTACATAACCAAAATACACCTAATATCACAATACTATATAATAAGCTATCTACGGACTGCGGGGGTGCTATACGCCATCCACCCGACTTTCCCCCGTAGATATAATCTACTCACCTTGCATCATCATTTGCGGACATCACCATGCATTTGCTTGTCGTCCGAAGTCTTCATGGGTACCTACACATCAAAATATCGTATATGCGCATTAAAACCAAATCCAATCTAAATCGGCGCATAAACTCCAAAACGATACGATAAGGGGGCCTATAGGTGAGAACCTATGGCACGCCTTCAAAACCATCCATAATCCTCTATATCGTCGTATAAACGACAATAGTCGAGGCAAAACACATTCCACCATTTCAGAATCCAAAAATACGGAATACGGAAACACGAATCCAAAACGACAACTTAGAATATATGTCCCAGATTTTACCCTAGAGGGAATCTATCAAAACTAGAAGTACCCAGGGCCAAGAATTGATGAAATGGGGCTGTGCACAGAAAACGAGGAGATTCCTCACTGGTCTGGCCGCAATTTGCGGCCAGAATGGAGTTTTTGGCGGCCAGAAGGTGGAGTGGGGAGCTAGGGTTTTGGGTGTTGCCTCTATGTTGCCTGCACATCTCAATTTCCACTCAATATTATTTTTGGGTTCTCGGGGTGTTAGCAGATTCCAATAACAGTGGCAGATTCCAGGTTTTTCCCCCGATATAGTTTCTAAAATCCGTATTCTGGTTCTAGCATCAGGTTTGGGGTTCCAATTCAAACACTAGGGTGTTGGTAAGATCAATACTGAGCTTAATTTCATAATGCAACACCAATTCACTCAAACCCTAACTAGGTTTTCATCAAATCCACAATATCTCGCAATATCGATATAATCTTAACATGGGGTTATAGGAAAAGCTATAATTAAGCAATTGGTTCAGAAATTACCTTCATTAGCAACTCAAGAAAATTCTTGAGTTGCCCTCTAGTGGCCAAATCCATGCTTCTTTAGCTCCATGTGTAGATCTAGGGATTTTGCACATTTTTAATGAAGTGAGTGTGATGTTTTGGGGTGTTTTTAGAGATGATATGAGGAGTTGAAGAGGGGGAGAAAGGGCTAGGCAGCAGCAGCAGCAACTATGGGAGAGAGGGGAAGAAATGAGAGTGAAGGAATGATGGAAGCATGGTGCAAAAAGGTAGGGTTGACCTTGTCCCTCTCTCTCTCATCATTACCTACTCTTTTCTTTTCTTTTCCCTTTTCTTTTAATCCCTAAACCTTCTCACAAGAATAGTGATCCCAAATGAAAAACCATGGCAAGAAAAGTGTACAAGTGTAGAAAATGTGATATGTGCAAGTTTTGCACAAAATTACCAAAAAACCCGATTAGCGATTTTAATCGCGATTAGCACTAAATTAGTGTCAAAATGATCACAACTTAAAAATGTCATAATTTCAATAATTAACCCATTTTAGAATTTTCCATAATTTTTCATAATTTTTCTAACATTTTTCCTATTTATTTGCATTTAAAATTAAAATAATCAATAAAATAATATTAAATTATAAAAATTCCCAAAATTAATATTTTATATTTTTGAAGATGTTACATATACAGGTGCTCGTTAGGTTACGGGTACACCGGACAGGACTCGCCGAGGAACTGATTGGTTGGTATTATACCCATCGTCAGTTATTAGTTTCCAGGTGACATGAGTACAGCATAGTCCGCAGACTTGACACTGCTGCTTCGCCTCGAGTGTGTCCCACTGTTCTTAGGTTGCTACCCTACCACGGCTCAAAGGAGTCGTGCAAACAAGTAGCAGTTGGGTGCAGCCCCGAGCACTTGGAGGCAGTGGCGGTTAGATAGGATTCGTCTCTCCCGGTATTGGGAGTTGATATCGCACTGTGTCAGAGAGCCATTACGCAAAGTCCCTGGCCAGGGCAAGCGAGATATACTGGTAGGTTCCAGTAGCTTCTCAGGGCGTAATGGGCTTCTCTCCAACACGACTTATACAGCTATTAGGGGACTGACGCTTGCCGCCCCCTAGGCTTGATATGCGATAGTCTTAGACAAACAGACCGGACTGTACGGAGATTGTCACATCAGGCTCAGTAGGGGTTCGAGATGTTTTTTCCTCATCGGCCTTCTTATTGACATCTACCTGGGGACCGTTACGTACAGCTAGTGTCGCTTGCGGTCTGTGGTTAAACCCACTGCCACCGTAGTGTCGAGTCTTTAGAGTCCCACACAGAGAGTTTCCCTGCTCCAGGCGAAACGATATAGAGGTCGTATGGTTTTACGACAAGGGTTCGGATGCGTACGTGTGTTTTCGCACGTACGACTTTTCGGACAGTTTATACTAGCCGGCTCTGGTTTAAGCCAGATTCTAGTATAAGGTTATTGGATTTATACAGTCTAAAGTTTTTCCGTGTTTTCACGGATTGGAGGGGCGTTCTCGTAATTTGTCGAGAAGGTTCTAGAAGAGTGGTGACATGAGGGGTTGAGGTGGCTTTTTCATGATTACTTTGTGTGACTCATTTATATGATTCATCATATCATTAATGCTTCATTAATGATCTAATGACTCACATGATGAATCACTCTCCTTGATTAAATGAAACATGGTGAATAATCAATTAATTGATATTATTTGATAATTCATTATGTATCATATATTCAAGTGAGAAGGTTTTTTATTATGATCATTCTCATCTTCTCCTTCTCTCTCCTCAAGCTCACTCTCTCTTGAAACCCTAACCCTAACCTCTCATGTGTTGAGATCAAGGGTTAGCTAGACTAAAACATCCATAACCTCACTCTATATCCCCTAGGTAGCTTAGATTAGCACTTTAAGCAACCTAGTTATCTCAAGTTTGAGATTTAGCTTGGCGTAGGAGCTTTCGGGTGGATCGTCTTTGATTCGAGGAGGCCGTGAAGTTGCCGATGTTCCAAGGAGCCTACGAGGAGTGGAGGACAGCGATGAAGACCCGAAGGAAATGTAACGTGAGGTATAACTCCGGTACCGTGTAGTTAAACCTCTAGTATAATGTTAGCAATGGTTGAGATTACGATTCATGCACTCAAGTCCGTGTTACGAAGCTTTGATAATCGTTTTTCATATATTCCGCCTCCCCCCAAGTTAGTGGGGTGCGTGACATGGACTTACAGACACCCCTAACCAACAGCAAACAACTACCCACAAAAGCCAAACCCCAACACTTCCCTACTAAGCCGGCGTCGTCAGAATTCGCCAAAGGGTCGCCTGCCTCGGTCGGTGGGGTGGTCCTCGTGTCTCAGGTGGTGCTCCAGGGTCACTAGTACCTCACTACAATTTTGTTTGGTCACTCACTAAAATTTCCAGATCACAGCAGATACAGAGGCTCTAAAACGACACTAAAAACACGATATTGCGCTAATCGATATTTAAAGAGTTCTAAATCATATTCAACGAGCTATACAACATAAAAACTCCTATTTATCAGTGTAGGGATTATACCTATCAACTTTAGCTCACAAGATCCAAGCTTTCCTAGTTTCCAAGTGATCCAAGATGCAAAAACTCAAGACTTGATGTATATTTTGTGATATAATTGGGAATTTTGGAGTTTTATTATGCTAGGATTGTTGAAAATGGAGAAGGAATGATCAAGGGCAGAAATAAGGAAGTGGATTCGGCCAAGGGATGAGGTAGGGAGTTGTGTGGAGTGTTCGTAGCAATTTCTAGTGATTAAAGCTCATTAATGCATTCACATGCACATGCATACACCTCTTGCATTTCTTTTCTTTAACTATTAATTCAAAAGCACAACAAATATCTAGATATTGTGGGAAGGGTTTTATTAACTCAACTTAATTGAAGAAAAGCTCACTTTAGAGAAATTTTCCAAAAAGTGAATACCGCATTAAAATAATATTAAAATTGGGAAAAATTATAATTGAACCAAAATGTCCCATATACCCCCAATGCTTGCGCACTTGCTTTATTTTAGCTATATTAGGTGCTGGCAAGTCTATAAGGTCGTTTGATCAAAGTCGGGTTAAAACGGAAAATACCGACAATTTTACCTTAAAACGGAAATATTCGCTTAACGATTTCTAAAACGTTACAATCTCCCCCTTATAGAAATTCGGTCACCGAATTAAAATTTCATACTAAGCGTACCTTCAAAGGAATGAGGGAATTTCTTCCGCATCTCGCTCTCGGCGTCCCAAGTGATCTCCTCACTAGTAGGGCAACGCCAAAGAACCATCACAGACGGCAAGACCTTTGACCGAAGTTTCTTCACCTACCGATCCAAAATAACTACCGGCTGCTCGGTGAACGAAAGATCGCGCTCAAGCTGAATGGTCTCGTGCTGAATCGTGTGAGAAGGATCATGAAGGTATCTACGAAGCATCGACACATGGAAAACAGAGTGAACATCCGGAAAACTGAGCGGGAGCGCCAAACGATAAGCAACAGAACCCACTCGCTCAAGGATCTCGAAAGGACCAACAAATCTGGGACTGAGCTTCCCCCTCTTCCCAAATCGCATAACGCGCTTTATCGGAGAAATCCTCAGGAATGCATGATCCCCCACTGCGAGCTCAAGCCTGCGACGACGACGGTCGGCATAAGACTTCTGCCTGCACTGGGCTGAGCATCCTGTCCTGAATCAGCTGGATCTTCTCCGTAGTCTCCTGAACAAGCTGGGGTCCCAAAACCAGACTCTCACTAAGCTCGGTCCAACAGACTGGCGATCGACACTTCCTACCATATAAAGCCTCAAAAAGTGCTATCTGAATAGTCTCCTGAAAGCTGTTGTTGTAGGAGAACTCAATCAACGACAAGTGACGATCCCAACTGCCTCCAAAATCAAGCACACATGCACGGAGCATATCCTCCAGAGTCTGAATATTCCTCTCCGACTGACCATCGGTCTGTGGATAAAAAGCGGTGCTAAAAATCAACCGGGTACCCAAAGATTCCTGAAGCTTCTACCAAAGACGGCTAGTAAACTGGGAGCCTCTGTCGGATACTATGTATGTGGGAACACCGTGCAAATGCACAATCTCATCTATGTACAACTGAGCATACTGAGCATAACCGAAAGTGGTCTTCACTGGAAGGAAGTGAGCCGCTTTCGTCAACCGGTCAACAATAACCCAAATGGAGTCATACCCTCGACTGGTCCTGGGTAGAACCACAATGAAGTCCATGGAAATCTGCTCCCATTTCCACTCCGGAACGGGTAAAGGCTGCAACTCTCCAGCTGGTCTCTGATGCTCAGCCTTGACTTGCTGACAAGTCAGGCACCTCGAAACTAAGTCCGAAATATCGTGTTTCATCCCTTCCTACCAGTAAAAGTCTCTCAAGTCACGGTACATCTTGGTGGAACCTGGATGAATGATAAAGGCGGACTGATGTTCCTGCTCTAGGATCTCGCGTCTCAACCCATCAGCATCTGGTATACACAAGCGAGTCCCGCATCGTAGCACACCCTGATCATCAATCATGAACTCCGAAACTGTACGCTGTCGAACAAGCTCAAGAATCTCGGACAAACGGGCATCACTGGGTTGCGCCTCACGGATACGATCAAGTAGTAGTGGACGGGCGCGGACATGAGCAAACTGTCCCCAGCGGAGGTGAACTCGAACTGCACTCTACCATCACACAAGAGCTGCCAATCTGCAGACGACTGACACTGAACTGCGCTCAACTGGGACAAGCTACCCCCGGGCCTACGACTCAAAGCATCAGCTACCACATTCATCTTGCCCGGGTGATAAAGGATCTCACAATCATAATCCTTCACTAGCTCCATCCAACGGCGTTGTCTCAGATTCAGATCCCGCTGCTGGAAGATATACTTCAAGCTCTTATGATCCGTGAAGATCTGACACGACTCTCCGTACAAGTAGTGTCTCCAAATCTTCAACGCAAAGACCACCGTGGCCATCTCAAGATCATGAGTGGAGTAATTATGCTCGTGCTTCTTCAGCTGCCTAGAAGCGTAAGCAATCACTCTGTCATGCTGCATCAGAACACAGCCGATCCCCACTCGAGAAGCAACATAAAAACAACATAGCCGCCCGATCCAGAAGGTACACAAAGAACTGGTGCTGTCGTCAACCGAGTCTTCAACCGCTGAAAACTCTGCTCGCATGCATCAGTCCAAAGAAAAGGAACTCCCTTCTGGGTCAGTCCAGTCAGCGGTGCAGCGATACTCGAGAAATCCTGCACAAAACGGCGATAATAACCAGCTAAGCCAAAAAATCTGCGGACCTCAGTCACCGATACAGGTCTGGGCCAAAGCTGTACAGCATCGATCTTCCTTGGGTCTACCAGAATACCATCACCAGTCACCACATGACCAAGGAAGTCAACCCTATCAAGCCAAAATACGCACTTTGAGAATTTAGCATACAACTGGTGCTCTCTCAAAATCAGCAAAGTAATCCTCAAGTGCTGCTCATGCTCCTCACGACTCCTAGAGTAGACCAGTATGTCATCAATAAACACTATAATAAACTGGTCGAGGAACGGCCTGAAAATCCGGTTCATCAGATCCATGAACACTGCTGGCGCATTGGTGAGTCCGAACGACATCACCAAAAACTCATAGTGCCCATAGCGCGTACGAAAAACAGTCTTCGGAATGTTATCATTCCGAACCCGCAACTGATGATAACCCGAACGTAAATCAATCTTAGAAAAATGTTTCGCACCCTGGAGCTGATCAAATAAATCGTCAATGCGAGGTAAAGGATACCTGTTCCGCACCGTAACTCGGTTCAACTAAAGATAATCCACACATAGCCTCAAACTGCCGTCCTTCTTCTTGACGAACAGAACAGGAGCTCCCCATGGCGAAACACTCGGACGCACAAGTCCTAAATCAAGCAACTCTTGCAATTGATCTTTAATCTCTCTAAGCTCTGCCGAATCCATCCGATAAGGCGGTATAGAAATAGGCTCCGTGCCAGGAATCAGATCAATGCAGAACTCTATATCGCACTCTGGCGGCAACCCAGGTAACTCATCGGGAAACTCTCGCACGGTGGAAACCTGGTCCAACGACTCCACTGTGGCTTTAGTATCATGAATGAAAGCCAAGAATCCCCGACATCCCCTCCTCAAAAGCCGACTAGCGCATAGTACAGAAATCAAACTATGAGGGGCGGCACCACGGTTACTTGCACACCACGGTTACTTGCACAACAAACACTGACTCTCCGGGAAAACAAAATCTAACTGTCTTCTCACGGCAGTCCACAGATGCATAGCAAGTAGCTAGCCAGTCCATGCCCAACAGAACGTCGAAGTACAACATCTCGAGAAGGATCAAGTCGACGGACAGATCTCTGTCTCCTAAACGGACAGCACATGACCGGAACACGTGTCATGCAACAAACGACTCTCTCATAGGAGTAGTCACAACAAGCGGTCGATCTAGAAAACACGACTCTCGGTCTAACCACGGCACGAAGTGCGTAGAAACATACAAATGCGTAGATCCCGGATCAAAAAGAACATATGCATCAAAAGAACATACAGAAAGGGTACCTGAAACCACAGCATTGGACGACTGAGTGTCCTGGTGAGTTAAGGCAAAAACCCGTGCCTGCCCTCTACCGACTACTGGCTGTCCTTTGCTCCCGCCACCTCGACCTCTCGGCACAAAACCCCCGCGACCACGTCCTCTCTGAACAGGAGTCTGACGCGGCGCGACAACAGGAATAAGAGGCAACGCTCTCTGAGGCGGAGAAGGTGGTAAGGTAACCTGGGGTACTGCTGGCCCTCTCTGACGCACCACGGTACAATCCCGAACAAGGTGATGAAGACTGCCACACCCAAAGCACCCATAAGACGGTTGCTGGCCCTCCTGGGAATAAGAGCTGAATAACTGGCCCCGTCCCATGTCTCTACTACTCCCCGAGTCTGAAGGAACTCTGCCTCGGCGTGCAAACCTCTGTCTCCACGCTGGTACATCAGTACGAGTCCTTTTCGATTCCGGAACAACCAATGACTCAGCTAAACGCTCCTCCACCAATAGGGCTGCATCGAAAGCTGCCGCATATGGGTCGCAATGCTGAATACTGATGGCTAGGAACAACTAGGTAAGCAGGCCTCGAACAAACCTTTTCACCCTCATCTCCTCAGTCGCCACCAGGTACGGAGCATACACAGACAGCTCGGTAAACAGTACATCATACTCAGACACCGTCATCCCCGGAGTCTGACGTAACGCCTCAAATTTGCACGCTCGCGCATCCCTGATGCTCGGTGGAAGAAAACAGGAGAGAAACGACGTCACAAACTCAGCTAAGGTCATAGGAGCAAAACCCATGGCTTTGCCCCTCTCCAACGACTCACACCACTTCTGGGCCATACCCTCCAGCCGGAAACTCGCAAACTCCACCCATCTCTCATCGGAGCATAGGAGCGATCGACAAATCCTGGCCATCCGTTCGATAAACGACTGTGGATCCTCAGTAATATCTATGCCAGTGAACACCGGAGGCCTCAGCCTCATGAACTCCATAAGTGACACGGTAATAACCTCCGGAGCTGTAACTGCAACTGCCGGAACTGTAGGCACCATTGTGGTCCCTGCAATGGGTGGAACAACTGCCTGCCCCTGCGCTCGAATGGCCTCTACTAAAGTCCCCATCATCTGGCACAGGTCCTGCATACCCACTCCAATCATAGCAATGTGCTCCGATACAACAGGCGTACCGCCCTGGTCAGTCCTCGCATCCGACGAGTCAACTCTGACCTCGGCCCGCGCGGCCGCTCTCTGTGCCCTCGTAGTCTTCGGCGGCATATAGGCTGGAAAATGAAACAAGATTCGATAAGGAAACAGGAATCGAATCACAAGGATGTATATCATCACGGAGGAAATCAATCAATAAATCCTAAGGTCACTTAGGCGGAGTACCGTGTCGTAAGTATGTCGCGGAACATACACACGCTACGTCACTCTGCTTAAGCTACCTACTCCATCATACCAAGGTCATCCTACACTCCGAAAGGTAAAAACCTTGCGCTCTAATACCAACTTTGTCACGACCCAAAATTTGGCCCGTAACCGGCACTTAAACTACGTAACATATACAGGCGTACGCAACTCAAGTAAGCCGAAACCCAGAAATCTAAACCACCCAAATCTGGATCAACGGAGAAAAACAAAGTTTAAACATTTTGAAAATCACAAGTAAAATCTCTAACTCTAGTTTTCTTTCTTGAAAATTTCGGCAGCACCTCCTTTGTAAAAACTAGCCCCGAAAACGGTTACAACATAGATAAAATATAAAGCATCCGAAATGGGAGAAAACTCACGCCCAACGGCGGAGGCAAACACCACAACAAATATACGACGCCAAAGCGAAGAATATAAAGGAAAACTGCATAAAGAGGTAAAACTTTCCAACATAACCGGCTCCCATGAGCACGGCACCCAAAGTCACCAAAATATACAACACAGAATCCTCACAAGTCGTCTCTAAGTCATATACAAACAGTGGTAGATGGAGAATACTAGATCTAACAAAAAAATATACAATATACAGACAGATAACCGCATACCCACCTAAAAGCAACGGCCTCACAGCCAAACGTAGCGGTATCCATAAAAATAGAGATGATAAAACGCCCTGCCGCGACTACTCTGAGGGTAAGTCATAACGCGGGTGAGTTCCCAACTCGTGAATAGTAATCAACATCATACTGTAATCGCAAGTATGCACGAATAGCGATTTATCTATCACATGTAAATCGATAGCATAAGTATGATAAGTGAATATGCAACAATCATGTAAAGGTACATCATCAGGGTACTATAACTACATGAAGCAATGCATAACAACAATAATCCTAAGTGTATGGGATGATATAATAAAATCTCATGCAAAATCATCAGCATGGGAAAAATACCAGTGTCCTCACTGATACATCAAATCCCAAATCCTCAGGCACCGCATCCTCAGATCGGCCCTCACATCCTGTAAGTCTCAAGGAACCTGAGTGTCTAACATCGACACCCGAAACATCATGAAAACATATACCTGTATGTATGTATATATATATATATATATATATATATATATATATGTATGAAGGTATCCATCCCGTATGTCCACCGACGATACGTAAAAATCATGGAAAATCCTGAGTGTCCAACACCGGCACTCAAACATCATGAAACCCATATCTAGCATCGACACGTACATCCTCATAACTCAGGCGCCGTCACCACGACTGGCCCTGACGATATGTCATACCTCACTCCGGTCGGTATCCCCACGATAATCGCCGAGTCCAAATACTATCACCGGTTGGTAGAGGTCCCACCGCCAGGCTTATCGTCTACACCATGAAATCACCACTCGCCCCGGGGTACCATACCGGGTCCACCATGTACCCGCAGACGGTGCCTCCCACTACTCGAATCGGGTATCACACAAGCCAAATCTCAGAACCGAGAAATCACATAGTGGACGCACTGAAATATCGTATCAAGAGAAACCGGGTTTTCAAACAATACATAGTTTTCTTGAAATACCCCCACGGTCCTCAAATCCATAAATAATATGAAATCCATATCTCAATGCGTAAATCCATGAAAAACGGATATATGCAACATAAAGCAACAATATGAGCATATCAAGGGAAATCCGCTCTTTTAAATGAATCCATCTTTAAAATATATCTTGCGGTTCCTAAAATCCTCCGAAAAACAAGCGCAACATCATATGTGTTGTACATGTAAGTGTAGCAAGGTTTAAGTATCTACATGTAAGCAAGTATGTATGATGCATTTCATAAGCTCAATGATCAACAACTCAATATCATATATCAAAACAATACCACTTAGGATACATACAACTATATCGAAAATATGCGGGTGTACATGTCAATATGTGTGCATGATATACATGTAGCTGTAATAGACTATGTGGGCGTACATGTCAATATGTATGAAAGATGTACAAGTAGCTATAGTAAGGTATACGTGAAATGGATTAAGAGTTACTATCCTAACTATCCATGTCAAACACAATAACACATATGTAGATGTCAACAATATCTCCTATGCACAAAAGAATAAGAGTTACTACCTCCACTATCCCTATCCACTACCATATCACGTATGTAGGTGGTTTGTGCATGTCATGGCAATTACTAACGATGTGGGTCTAGCATACAATTTAGTGCTCGTGCAACATGAACCGTCAGTAATGTGTTATATCTAAAGGTACAACAGATACTACTATGCAATGACATTCATATGAAATTAACCAATATGCATTAACATGCAGCTATCCTATCATTTCAGCCCCGACGCATAACGCCATACGGGCGATTTCCCAGTAGATGTTAAATCTACTCACCAATGGTCTCCAGCTATGAAAATCCGACCACCTGCTTCCCCTTGTTCGAAGCGTCCGAAGTCCCCGCTTGCGACGCTATAAATTCAAAAACACATAAATAGCGCAAACATCTCAGAATCGACTAATATAACGTAAAAATACACTTTAACGACGCACCAACACTAAACTAACTCACAAGTCTCCATATAGTGGCCAACGTGCGTTGCGACACTACTAAACCAAACTGAGTACAGCAGCTGCATCAGATCACGATTCGTGGGAATACGTAACACGCAGATTCAAAACACTAGATTATAGGTATACGATTCCAGATTTTTCATACTGCAATTACTAAAAAAGTAAACAGTACCAAACACCCCTAACCAACAGCAGACAACTACCCACAAAAGCCAAACCCCAACACTTCCCTACTAAGCCGGCGTCGCCAGAATTCGCCAAAAGGGTCGCCGGCCCCGGTCGGTGGGGTGGTCCTCGTGTCTCAGGTGGTGCTCCAGGGTCACAAGTACATCACTACAATTTTGTTTGGTCACTCACTAAAATTTCCAGATCACAGCAGATACAGAGGCTCTAAAACGACACTAAAAACACGATATTGCGCTAATCGATATCTAAAGAGTTCTAAACCATATTCAACGAGCTATACAACATAAAAACTCCTATTTATCAGTGTAGGGATTATACCTATCAACTTTAGCTGACAAGATCCAAGCTTTCCTACTTTCCAAGTGATCCAAGATGCAAAA
Source organism: Agapanthus africanus (assembly GCA_030015575.1). Lineage (NCBI taxonomy): Eukaryota > Viridiplantae > Streptophyta > Magnoliopsida > Asparagales > Amaryllidaceae > Agapanthus > Agapanthus africanus. The sequence goes on along the minus strand of JASDDO010000031.1, from coordinate 206,648,276 downwards.
ACTCAAGACTTGATGTATATTTTGTGATATAATTGGGAATTTTGGAGTTTAATTGTGCTAGGATTGTTGAAAATGGAGAAGGAATGATCAAGGGCAGAAATAAGGAAGAGGATTCGGCCAAGGGAGAAGGTAGGGAGTTGTGTGGAGTGTTCCTAGCAATTTCTAGTGATTAAAGCTCATTAATGCATTCACATGCACATGCATGCACCTCTTGCATTTCTTTTCTTTAACTATTAATTCAAAAGCACAACAAATATCTAGATATTGTGGGAAGGGTTTTATTAACTCAACATAATTGAAGAAAAGATCACTTTAGAGAAATTTCCCAAAAAATGAATACCGCATTAAAATAATATTAAAATTTGGAAAAATTCTAATTGAACCAAAACGTCCAATATACCCCCAAAGCTTGCGCACCAGCTTTATTTTAGCTATATTAGGTGCTGGCAAGTCTATATGGTCGTTTGATCAAAGTCGGGTTTAAACTGAAAATACCGACAATTTTACCCTAAAACAGAAAAATTCGCATAACGGTTTCTAAAACGTTACAGTTTAGCCTAGGGTGAAATCTGGGAGTAGTTTTCCTAGGCTGCTGTTTTCGTGTTTTGGCGATTCTGAATTCTTGGGTTTTAGTATTTGATATTGTGTTTGGTCGTTGGATGTTTGTACGTTAAAGAAGAGGGTTGTTTGGTTGTTTTTGCATGCGTAGGCTATAGGTTCTAACCTATGCGCACACCGTGTGCCATATTGGTTTTCTGGACTTGATGTTAATAGCGATTGCGATTGTGTGTTATTGTATGTGCCTTCGCGTGGATTCCGAGGCGACGGAGTATGGAGTCATCTACTTCGGCAAGTAAGGATCAAGGTGAGTAGATCTATATCTACGGGGGAAGTCGGGTGGATAGCGTATAGCACCCCCGCAAGTTTTTGATGGAAACCGATATATGGAATATGGTTAAGGAAACTATGAATAGGGTTAAAAGATAGTTAGAGATGATGGAAATGATTGAATATATATGTTGAGATATAAGATGAAAACTTAAAGGATATGAAAAGTGATCGCGAACCACGATACATGGATAGGTAGTGCATGAGAATAAGTAGGAGTTTTAGAGTAGCATGAAACAAGATTATTAAGGTAGAATGTGTATATAAAATTGACTTGATGTAAGATGACTTAATATGATGAAAAGAATATTAGATGTGATATGATGACTGGATTGATATGTCGGTATACGGATACGAGTCGATATGAGAGGATTGATACCTTTGCCGGTCCCCTGATATGAGATTGTTATGGATGCGACCAGGGATATAGGTATATATATATATATATATATTTATATATATATAATGTTGTGAATCTTGAGTGATATTCCGTACGAGACGTTAGGTCCGTACCCTCATTGTCATATAGGTTGATTGGATCCATAATGGTTTAATACCGCCGTACGAAGATTTACCGTACGTGATGAATTTTATGATGATTGATCCATACCCTTGACTAGAGGATGCAGTACGATGTATTGTACCGTACGTGATGTTGTGAGGCTAGATGCCGATTGTTAGATTCACCGACTCGGATATATTGTAGATACGTATACCTGGCAGCATTTCACATACGATTTACATTATGCTACGTTCATGTCACTCTCATTACATTACATATACATGTGCTAGTACACCTACACCATTATCGATGATGCGTATGTCACACTTACATAGATTGGCCGGCTCACACACTTCATCATCGATAATTGCCATGTCACTACACAGTAGAATTGTTTCATCATGATATGACTCCTTGCATAATTTACTTGCTACAGTTACATATACACCTCTATACGGTGTTGCATTTGACGTTGGAGAAATTAGGAACCACAGGACATATTTTAAAACTGGATTCATTTAAAAGAGCGGTTTCCCTTGATATGCGCATATTACTGTTCCATGTTGCATGATATACAGATATGCTTACATTCTGTTATATGTCGCATACATCATGCTTTACGATTATACGCATTGAGATATGCTGTTTTCATGAGATTTCTGGATTTAAGAACCATGGTTATTTCAAAGGAAAGTATGTATTGTTTTAAAAATATGGTTTCTCTTGATATGATATTTCAGTGCGTCCACCATGTGTTTTCTCGGTTCTGAGATTGGCATGTGAAACCCGATTCGAGGAGCGGTAGGCACCATCTGTTAGATATATGTATGCCCTAGAGGCCATTGTATGTATAGTGGATGCTTGGACATGTATATATGGATTTAGATGACTTTCTCGCTCAACATGATAGTATGCTATCCGGTTTACTTTATCTTGACATGTTGATTTGATCATGCTTTTATTCATTTGTACATGTTGATAAAGCCCTCAGGATATTTGCTTGAGTACTGTGACTATGATGCGGATCATACAAGTGGGGCATGTGTAGTTTATAAGCATATCCTTGAACTGTTCCTAGTCGTGTGTGTATCGAGACAGGGCATCGATATTCCAGAGTAGACTAGCGTATACTATTCTTGTCCCATATGATGGGCGATGGATGATCCCATATCCATCTGGTGAGGTGACACCAAAGATTGTATGCGGGTGCTCAGTGGAGACTGGGTACACTGAACGGACTCACAGAAAACTCCTATGTGGTATTATATCTATCGTCGGATAGCAGTTCTCAGGTGACACTGGTACAAGTTAGTCTGTAGACCCAAGATCGTCATGGAGTCTTGTGTGTCCTCCCACTGTACTTTGATATCCACCCTACCACGGCTCTACTGAGTCGTGCAAACAGGTGGACTTTGGGTACAGTCCCGAGGCACATGGAGGCGATGAGCGATAGGAGGGGTTTCGTCTCTCCCGGTATTGGGAGTTGATGTTGTGCTATGTTCGATTGGCTATAACAGGAAGTCCCTGGCTAGGGCTACTGAGATTTACTGATAAGCGTTATCAGTAGTTTCTCGATCTGTTATGAGCCATACACCAGCATGACTTATTGAGTTATTGGGGTCGAAGATTCCATCCCTAGACTCGATATGCAACATATCTGACGAGGAGAACGGACTGTACGGTAAGTGTTGCCAGTTGACTCGACGGGAGTTTTGACAGCTTCGCTGGTTTTCTTCTGATCGCTAAATACCCGGGTAGCCGTTACGTTTAGCTGACCGCTTGCGGCTTATAGGTATTTGATATGATCATCACCTACTGCCGGCGTATTGACGAGTCTTAGAGTCCCACAATGAAGTTTCCTGGCTCAGGCGAAAAGATGTGGTGTGCATATGAGATATGCACGGGGACCCGATTAAATACGGATATGTGATACCGTATATTAATCGGGCATTTTCTATTGGTCGGGTCGTATGTGATATGATCGGTTTGTAAAATCAAGTGTTGATTTAACTAATTACTTTTGGATTAATTCTTTAATTAAACACTTTTTCTATTTTTGTATGCATGCATGTATGCACATGATGATGTGGATGGACACATACATACATACATACATTGTATCATGGTTGTTGATACATATTTGGTGGCAATGCAAGACTCATACTGTAGTAATTATATATATATATATATATATATATATATATATATCATTTTGAGTTAATTGAAAAGATAATTCACTCATGGTGAATGTTTATCATCTTTGACTAAACCTTACCCAACTTTTAACCATGAGTTAATTCTCTTTTGGAAGTTAACTAAATAAGTAAATATCTAAATAATTACTAACCATGGTTGAAGTGAGAAGGATTAATATTGATTATTCTTTCTCATCTCAATTATTCATTCATATCATTATCTTTTGAGCTCAAGCTTAGCCACCATCTTCTTCTTCCTCTCTTGAAATTTTCTTTGAGTGAAGTTGATGAAAAGAAAGGCTTTTGATTATAGAATACAAACCGCATCATCATACTACACACATCTAGCCCATTTGTGTAGGGTGTTTGCTCTACTTCATTCACATATCAAGTAAAGCAAGGAGCTTTGGGCAAAGGGACTTCGGATGGATCTTCGTGGACAAGGAAGGCTTCCATCGATCCGTTCCAAACTCTCAAAGTGCCAAGGAGTCACCAAGGGAGGTCTACAAAGGTTGTAATCTCTACCCTTAGTGATAATTTTTCTTTTGCATGTGATGCTTAGTCAAATGGAACCCTAAATTTCTAGTTATGATTCTTGTCAAGTTCACTTAGCACCTTCAAAATTTGATTTTGGCATATGTGATGCTTCTAAACCCTTGATAAGGTGCTAGGTAGACCCAACAATGGTATCAGAGCCAAGCTAGAGCTTTAGGCGATGCGTAGGCGAAGTTAAAACTCCGATCGAACCATGAAACATGATATTAGACCCTTCTCTGGAAATTTTCTAAAAAATTGATTTTTTCTGCATTAAAAATACTCAAAAAAAAAATCAGCAGGCAATTCTAAGAATAACCATGAAACATAAGCCCCCAAGGCTCACAAAGAGCCGCGGAACCGCGACAAGAACATGCTTGCCGCGGAGGTTCCGCGGCCAAAAGAGTGCTTTGGGGACACGTGTTGGTACAGTAATATTCCTAGCTATTCCTGCATATTTCTGGGTATTTTTAATCTGACTCATGTGTTGAGTGTTCTGGGAATTATTTTGAATTCGTTGATTCGATCGGAAAATTTAATTTCGTTCTGTTTTCCGGATAATTTAGAAAGTGTTAAAAAGTTCGAACGGATATCATTAACTCATTTTTTCCCGGCACGAAAAACTTTCAAGTGTTGAATTTTTCTTGAGTTTAAATCTTTCGGAAAAACGTGTAACAAACATGGTGGACCCTCTAGAAGAACACAAATCTTTACTCGATTATGTGACTGTCTGAACCACCTCTAAACCTTAGGGTTTGGGGCAGTACGGCGTGCCACATGTGAGGCGTTGGCTTGACACTTCTACGGCTAGACCACTGCTACTGTGACATGTTTTGGGATTTTTGAACTCCGCTCAAGTGTTGAGCTATTTAGGAAATCTTGGGTATTTGATTATTCAATCAGAAATTTAATACTGTCTATTTATTTGGAATGTGATACAATATGTGGAATTCATATAGTTAGGCATGAAATGCGAAGTATGTAATATTTCGGATTTACGATGTCTAAAGAGATTGTGGATTCCAAATTTTGTAGTTTTACACTTTCTTTTCTGTAACCGTAAGCGTAGTATGTGGGGTATCGCCGGCTTCGTTGCTATACATCAACGACAATCGGGATACGCATACTTGCTTGCGTTGATGATATGAGATATTATGTGTTGCTGAGATATGATGTGCAGGATTGTCGCGATTGAATAGCCTGGGTTTTTTATGTGAGATGAGAGTTTTATTTTCATTCATGTATAAATCAATTGTATGTAATATTCTTTTATTTGGGGCACTTCCGGGATGAGGAAGATGTTTCCATCATTGTATATTATTTACTTTTCCGCATTAGGATAGACCCAAGGAGGGGAGCACAAGTGACCGGGTTGTAGGGTTCAGTGGGAGGCCATCTCGAGGAGTCGAGACCGGGTCTCCTAAACTCTAGAATTGGCAGGATCACTTGCCGCTCTCATAGGGGTCTAGGGGTGTGGGCTTGGCTATTCATCGCGACCGTGGAATCCGTATTTTCTATTGTTGGCTAAATAAAAAATACGGACGTCCTAGATATCCTTTTATTTTCATATGTGCTTCTGCTGTTGATATTTTGTAATGTGATTACTTAGTATCTGAGACGAATGGATTATTATTATATATATGATATATAATAAACATTGCTTGTGTTTTACACCCGCACTAGTCCCGCCCCGCTATGCCGTTAGTTAAGTAACCTAACGGTGCATAACGGGACACTGTGGCGAATGCGGATGGCATAAGTGTACGTTCTATTTTCGTTTCTTTTCTGTGATGGCTTAGGAACATAAATGATGGGATTACATTAATGAGATTAATGTAAAGTAAAAGAAACCTAAAAGATGTTGTAGAATCAAATTTGAAACCCACTCGGCCTTTTTATGAAAAATGCAAGTTTCAAAAGATGCGGAGCTTAAGCCACTCCTTTTCTAAACTGTTTTGGTTCTACAACGAGATCAAGTTCAAAGCGTTAAAGGTTTTCATAAAAACCATCCGCAACCCTCCGTCATTTTAGGAAGCAGAGTACATAGTATTCGTGCTGCGTATTTTGATCATAGTCAAGGCGTAGTGTACGGTAACTAAGTGATGTCTTCCTACAAAGCATATGATGCGATCAGTTAGGACATTCATGTGATTATGTTGATCATAGTCAAGGTTCATATGGGTGGGTCTAGTTGATCTCGAAATGACGGGTAGAACTTGACTAGTACTTATGATATTTTGACCATAGCCAAGGTCATAAGTAACTAGGGGTAAAAACAATATCGGGAGTTTCAAGAGTTGAAATTTGCAATGAGATTGCATACCATCTATATGATAGTTGGATCCCGATCCCACTGTGAGTAAGTGTTACTTCCAGGAGAATTTTACACTTTACAATTAGCTGATCCAGTAGTTGTCTAGAAAGGTGTTAACGGGGTTTGACCTCTGGGAAAACGAGGTTTACTTTAATTAGGTCCGTGCGAAAGCACGGGGAACCTCCCTCAAAGTACCGACACTGGCCTGGCTGACCGGTTAGCGAAACTGTAGAATGTAATTAATCCTGGCTAGTTTTCTTTTCAGGTTTTGAAAGAAAATTTGATTAAAGCAGTGGGAGACATCGATTAGATAAGATAATAACCAATCTAATTCTTTATAAGAGCATTTCGCTGAGTGTATTCTTTTCTCTCTCCTAATGGCAGATACCAATGACGGGACTTAAGCTTGTACTAAAGAAAAATAAACTGACTGGACCGAACTATAAAGAATGGTTGAGGAACTTGAATATTGCACTTACGTATGATAAACTATCATATGTCCTCACAACCCAAGACCCACCCATCCCAGGACCTGAATCATCTGTCTCGGATAGGGAGATCCGAAAAACTTGGGATACTGATTGTAACACGGCCAAGTTCCTCGCGCTTTCTTCTATGGACAATATCCATCAGAAGCAACACGAGAATATGGATGTACAGTCCATCTTTCTTCACACAAAGGACTTGTATGAAGAGCAATCTCGTAATTTGAGATACGAGGCATCTCGAAAGCTGTTTCAGATGCCAATGGCTCTTGGTACATCAGTAGGAGACCATGTTTTGAAAATGATTGGTCTTATAAAAGAACTTGAGGAACTGGGATGGACCATAGATAATGAGCAATATACGGATATTTTTCTACAGTCTCTCCCCCCTGCCTTTGCTCCGTTCATAGTGAATTTCAATATGAACGATTTGGAGAAATCATTGCCTGAACTTCTCAATATGTTGAGAAGTGAAGCTAGCACGTTGAAAACAACAAGGACTCCCGCTCTGCTTGCTGGGCCATCTTCCTCTTCAGTCCCAAAAGCCAAGGCCAAGGGAAAGAAAAAGAAGAAGTCCATCAAACAGAAAGGTGGAGTTAAAAAGGCAAAGGGGAAAGACAAATCCGGGGCTGCGGGAAGCGAGAAAGGATAATGTTTTTACCGCCAGAAGTCGGGACATTGGAAACGGAACTGTGCTGTGTATCTTGCTGATCTGAAGAAGAAGAAACATGCTGATGCTTCCACTTCAGGTGTGTTTGTAACTGAAAACTGTTTTTCTTTAAACTCTACATCTTGGGTATTAAATACCGGTTCTGGTTCTCACATCTGCAATTGTATGCAGGGATTGAGAAATAGTAGAGTTTTGAAGACAGGTGACCATACTCTGCGGGTTGGAAATGGTTCCAATGTACATGCTGTATCCGTAGGAGAGTATCATCTTGGGTTGCCTTCGGGTTGTATTTTGGTTTTGAACCCGTGTTATTTTGTACCTAGTATGCTCTGTAATATGATATCCGTTTCTTTGTTGGACAATGAAGGATATAATTTTGTATTTCAAAATAATGTTATGAACATTAACTTGAATCAAGATTTGATTGGGTATGGTACACTAATTAACGGTATTTACGTCCTGAACCAACACACAGTTTTCAATATACAACATACTAATAAAAGAAAGTTTTCAGATATAAATGAAGCTTTTCTTTGGCATTGTAGACTTGGTCATATTAATGAAACATGACTAAACAAACTACATAAAGATGGATACTTAAATCCTTTTGAATATAAATCTTATGCAACTTGCCAGTCTTGCATCAAAAGTAAAATGACCAAAACTCCGTTTACTGGACACGGAGAAAGAGATGTGGAACTCTTAAGCCTCATACATAGTGATGTATGAGGACCAATGTCTACATATGCTAGAGGTGGTTTTTCATGCTTCATTACTTTTACTGATGATTTCTCAAGATTCGGACACGTGTTTTTGATAAAGCACAAATTCGAAGCTTTCGAGAAATTCAAGGAGTACAAACTTGAAGTAGAAAAACAAACAGGCATGAGCATCAAGAAACTTCGATCAGATCGAGGTGGAGAATATTTAAGTACAGAGTTTTTAGACTTCTTAAAAGAGAATGGGATTCTCTCTCAGCTAACTCCTCCTTACACACCACAGCACAATGGTGTGTCAGAACGCCGGAATCGTACCCTATTAGATATGGTACGATCCATAATGTGTGATGCTGACTTACCGCTTTCCTTTTGGGGGCATGCATTAGAGACAGCGATGTATCTGTTAAACAGGGTTCCAACCAAGACCGTGTCTACCACTCCATATGAGATATGGAGTGGAAAGAGACCATCTCTTAAAAGAGTTAGGATTTGGGGTTGTCCGGCTTTTGTTAAAAAGCAGAATCCAGTCAAACTCGAGACACGATCGGTCATGTGTAAATTTGTGGGGTATCCAAAACATTCGTATAGATATCTATTCTACCACAAGGAGGAGCAAAAGGTGTTTGTTGCTCAGCATGCCACATTTTTGGAAAATGAAATCTTTACAGACAGTACTGATGGAAATGCGGTAGAATTAGAAGAGGTTCTAGAGACACAAATTACTCAGGACGAATTGGTTGAAACTGATGTTGCAATAGAACTTCAAGAACCTCAGTCGCTCCGGAGATCTAGTAGAACTTCTCGCCCACCTGAGAGATACTATGGGTTTCTCATTGATGGTGATAGAGAAGATTGCATCATGGATGATGATGACCCTACTAGTTTTCAGCAACCTATCATTGTTGGAGATAGTGCCCTCAAAGTCAATTATTGGATCGCAGGTACGTGATTGCAATGATTGAGGCAGGACCTATACCGATATTGTTAGTGTATATGCCCTAGAGGCCATTACTGTATCATACTAGCTTGTATATTACTTGATGGAAGCTTGGGATATTCACAGTTGTATAGACAATCTTGCTCAAAATAGTAGTATGCTACTTGGTTTGTCTCTACTTCAATATGTGCATGTGTTTCTTTTAGCATATCGCTTATAAACATATTAATAGAGCCCTTAGGATCTTTGCTTGATTACCAGCGTTGTGATGGCGCTCAAACTCGTGGGGGCTGGGTAATCCATAAGCACATCCTTTTACAGGTCCCTAGTCGTTGGACTATCGAGACAGGGCATCGATACTCCGGAGTAGACTAGCGTATGCGCTTCTCATCCCAGCGGGGGAGATGGTCTGTCCCACAGCCGTCAGTACGTCGTACTTGAGATAGTATGTGGGTGCTCGTTAGGTTACGAGTACACTGGACAGGACTCGTCGGGAACTGTTGGTTGGTATTATACCTATTGTCAGTTATCAGTTCCCAGGTGACATGAGAACAGCTTAGTCTGCTGACTTGACACTGTCACTTCGCCTCGAGTGTGTTCCCACTGTACTTAGATTACTACCCTACCACGGCTCAAAGGAGTCGTGCAAACAGGTAGTAGTTGGGTGCAGTCCCGAAGCACTTGGAGGCAGTGACGGTTAGACAGGATTCGTCTCTCCTGGTATTGGGGGTTAACATCGCGCTGTGTCTAGGAAAGCCATTACACAAGTAGTCCCTGGCCAGGGCAAGCGAGATATACTGGTAGGTTTCCAGTGTTATCTCAGGGTGTTCTGGGCTACACTCCGACACGACTTGTACCGCTATTAGGGGACTGACGTTCACCGCCCCCCTAGGCCTGCCATGCGATGTATCAGACGAACAGACCGGACTGTACGAAGATTGTCACATACTGGCTCAGTAGGAGTTCGGATGGGTTTACCTCATCGGCCTTCTTATCGACATCTACCTGGGGACCGTTACGTACAGATAGTGCCGCTTGCAGTCTGTGGTTAAACCCACTGCCAGCGTAGTGTCGAGTCTTTAGAGTCCCACACAGAGAGTTTCCCTGCATTGACCGAAACGTGTAGAGGCCGTATGGTTTTACGGCAGGGCTACGATCACTTACGTGCACTTGTGTGCATATGCTGTTCGGGCAGGCAATACTAGTGGCTTTGGTTTAAACCGGATCCTAGTATTGCACGGATGGATTTGATTTGTCTTCTGTGCATTCGCATTCTACGGAATGCGGATGCGGGTGTGTATACACAGTTTTGAGGAGCGATGAAGGAGGAGGTGCCCCATTAGGGTTTTGGCAGTTGGTTCGGCCAAAACCTTAATGTGGCACATTCATTAGGGTTTTGATAGTTCGTTTGGTCAAAACCGTTATGAGCCGGAGACATTGTTTACTAATCCTTTTAGTGATAGATTTGTGATGGCTAATTGCATTGACCATTTGACCACTTAGACCTCTCTTGACTTTGTTGATCCGTTGACCGTGTTGACTATTGACCTTCAAGAGAGATCTACACTCTTCTTTCATTTTCTTTTTAATTCTTGTGTTATGATAATGGTCAATTCAATATGCCATCAACTCTATCATGATAGGATTAGTAATGATGATTTTGTGTCATATTGCAACCATGGTTCATTTCATTTGGCTTAATCCTTTTCATTATTCCATTCTCATTCTCTCTCTTGAAATGAGAAGAAAAGAAAAGCTCCATGGTTGCTAAACTTTCTCCTTCTTCTTCCTCCTCTTGATCTCATCTTTTTGTCACGACCCGAAAGAGCACGTGACTGGCCCTTGAACCATATGAAGCCTATAGGACTCCATCTGATCCAAGTAAGCCAAAAGCCCAGAAATCTAAAACCATTTTAAATAAAAAGGTAGGGAAAACTGGTTTAAAGAAGTGAAGAAAACAAGTTGAAATCAAGGTTTCAAAATAACTAAGCCGAATGTGCATTTTAAAAACGGTACAGTCTTTTCTAGAAATTTCGGCAGAGTTTCTTTTGTAAAACTGGCCCCGAATGGGGTAAAACGATAATAACAAGATATAACATGATAAAGGCATCCCCAAGCGGGAGCTAGCTCTTCGTCAATCGACGGTCACAACCACGCAATGATATAATAATATACAACGCCAAGTGGCGAGGATCAAAATCAAAGAAAGCTCAAAAGCAACAGAAAACCGCAATACTACTAAGCGCGACTCTAAGGTCGAATAATACAACACTGTCTCTGAGTCTGAAAGAATAAACAGTTTTGGTTGATGGACAATTTCTAGATACAATGAAGTAAAATAAATACAATGGTGGCTCCTGATGCGAAAGAACCCACCTACCAAAAGCAAGTCACCCGCAAGAAGTAGTGTGCCAGAAATACCGCAAAGGAACCTGCACGGCAGAACCTGCAAGAACTGTGGCACAACGGGGGTGAGTTGCCAACTCGTGAATAGAAACATCTACAAGCAGAAACCGAATGCAAGACATAATCCTAAGTCAACGATCGGTATAAAAATCCTCAATATAAAGCATGCAGCCTATAGCAAGGCTAGGGTAAATATCTAACCCGAGTGCAATCTCAATGTGTCTGTGTCAGTGCCTCAGATAACAATATAGCAAATGAATGAGATATGAATGCGAGAAAACAGAATACATCTACATGAAGCAACAGTTTTCATACTTTAGTGAGATTTCCCTGTATTTTAAAAGATGAGGTACCATAATGAAATCAGCATAAAACTGTGCCTAGCATCGGCACAAACGAAATCCCAATATCCTGATATCTCAAAGTCTCAACCATAATATCTAGGGCGCCGTCAGTCCAGACCGGCCCCTACCATAAATCTCAGACCACGACGGTATCCTCCGGATATCCGACGCGTCGGGTAAAGTCACCGGTAGGCAATCTCCCCCTGCCAGGCTCATCGTCATCACCACGTCTTCTTGCCCCGGGGTACCTTACCGGGTCCACCATGTACCCGCAATCGGCCTCATCCGCCTCCTCGATTCGGGTTTCACATGTCGCTCTCAGCACCGAGAAAACACATGGTGGACGCACCAAATATCATATCAAGGGTAACCGGGCTTTTAAAGCAATAATGTATTCTCTTTTAAAGACATCCTCGGTTCCCAAATCCAGAAATCACATGAACATCCAACATCAAGAAATAAATCCAATGCGATGTGTTATGCAATCAATCCATGATGTATGCTACATGTAAAGAAGGTATGTACATCATCATGTCATGTAAGAATCATATAATGAATGTAATGGTACTACAGTGTAGTGACATGGCAATTATCGATGATGAGTGTGTGAGCCGGCAACAAGTGTACGTGGAACAGATGCATCATCGATAATGGTGCTGGTGTCCTAGCAGCAGGATATTAATACTGGAGCATGCAACATAGTATGAAAATGCGATGCAAAGCGAACCACAGAAAGGGAGTGGGAGCTCAAACTAGACGTAACCAACACTAATCTGCATTGATCTAACATAAGTCCTACAATTGGTGCCTTTTGAAATAACTCGAATCATGGGGTTTTGAAGATAGGGGCTACGGTGTTTTTATGAAAAGATACGTCGTTTTTGAAATATCCGTAGATTCCCTTGAGCTGTCTTTAAAAATACCCACGATTCGTTAGTTTTTGAAATAGGTAAGAAGTCTCATCTACTCTAACAACTATACTAACTATACGGCTGAACTACAGGTAAGGGAACCGCCTAACCTCTGAGTCGATATATATATATATATATATAGTCGGTGATCCCGCCTCAATGTCATATCGTAAGGTATCCTCGAGTTATGAGTGCGGATCTATCATCAATATCGGCTCGTACGGTAAATCATCGTACGGCATCCCCAATAGCTGGGTAGGGTCAACATCTCACTATCTCGTCACATAATAGGTATCACTATCATCAGATCAAACAGTCTGGGGTACTACTCTATGCCTAGTACAATCGATACCATCAATGAAGTAAGCATGCGGGGTAACACATATCCCAAGCCCGCAAGAAACACAAATCATATCCCATATATGAATCAATATCAACTCGCCGATCTCGCGGCGCAAAGTCCACATCATCGACTCATCTCCAAAGTCATCCCAAATCATCAAACACTGCAAGTATGAGTAGTATGCAAGGGTGTGAATGTAGGTATGTAAGTATGTGTGTAAGTATGTGCAATCGCTACCTAGGGTTCGTACTATACCCAAACCATATATCTCATCATCAATAAAACCATTATTCATGTCAATGATCCTAACAACACATAATAAATATACGTGGGTATACGTATTCGTATACCACACCACGGACTGCGGGGGTGCTATACGCCATCCACCCGACTTCCCCCTGTAGATATAATCTACTCACCTGTGTCCTGCGTGTCGGTGTCGACGTCACTGTCATCCTCCGCATCGTCTCGGATCGTCGCGGTGTACCTACACATAACACACGTATCGCATCGCATCAAAACCAAATCAAAGCTAAAACGGCATACGAAGTCCAAAACGACACGATAAGGGGCCTATAGGTGAAAACCTATGGCACGCCTTCAAAACCATCAATAAATCCTCTATATCGTCGTATAAACGCCAAATAGTCGAGGTAAAACGAAACAAACCAATGCAGAAATGAAAATACGGAATACGGAAACAAAAATCCAAAACAGCAACTCTTGAAATATGTCCCAGATTTCACCCTAGGTCACTTTATACAAAACTATATATACCAGGGGCCTAAACTAACAATGTAGAAGCTACAGAACCAATACGAGACAGAATGGTGGGACCCAGGCCGCAATTGGCGGCCAAAAGGGAAGAATTGGCGGCCGGGAATGGGAGTTGGGGGCTAGGGTTTGGGGTGTTGCCTCTATTGTGCCTGCACATCTCAATTCCCACTCAATATCATTTTAGGGTTCTCGGGGTAATAGCAGATTCAAGTTAACATGCACAGATTTCACATTTTCCCCGACATCGGTTTCTAAAATCCGTATTTCTAGTTCTAGCTTCAGGTTTTGGGTTCCAATTCATGCACTAGGGTGTTTATATAACCTCAATTGAACTCAATTTCACATTACAACTCAAGTTTCCCTCAAACCCTAACTAGGTTTTCACCAAGTCCATAATATCACATAATATCGATTAACAACTTGCATAGGGGTATAGGAAATGCTAAAACTAAGACAATGGTTCAGAAATTACCTCATTTGGCAACTCAAGAATTTTCTTGAGTTGCCCCTAGTGACCAAAATCCATGCTTTCTTAGTCCATCTTGTAGATCTCAAGCTTGTGCACACTTTTTGTGAAACCGATATAGGGTTTTGGGGTTGTTTTTGAGATGCTTTTGGGCTTGAAGAGGGGAGGAAAGGGGAAAGGAAGCAGCAGCAGCAGTAGGAGGAAGAGAGGGAGGGAAAAAAAATGAAGAGAGAAATGGCTAAGTGTGGAGGTCAAAGAAGCCCATACCTTCTTCTCACCAAACCCCATTCTTTAATCCTTTTCTTTTCTATTTCTTTTCTTTTAATCCCTAATTCAAACCTTCTCACCTCAATAGTAATCCCAAATGATAAATCATGGCAAGAAAAGTGCACAAGTGTGGAAAAAGTAGTGTGTGCATGTTTTGCTCAAAATTTGCTAAAAAACCCGATTAGCGATTTTAATCGCGATTAGCACTAAATTAGTGTCAAAATGATCACAACAACTTAAAAATGTCATAATTCACTAATTTACCCTATTTTAGAATTTTTCTTAATTTTCCACAATTTTTCTCATATTTTTCCTATTTATTTGTATTTAAAAATACCTAAATATTAAAATATTCAATAAAATAATATTAAATTATAAACATTCCCCAAAATTAATATTTTATTATTTCGAAATGTTACAATCTACCCCCCTTAAAGAAATTCGGTCCCCGAATTTAAATTTAATCCCCCCCCAATTTCCAAAACATTTCAGAAAACTCCAATTTTGTCGGGGCTCCGAAAATATCAATACAAAGAGAATATCATAAAATGTACTGCCATACTAGAAATCCATCCTCAAAATGCATATATAGGAATATCCTATGCGTCTGATGCGCAAGGAATCAAAATCCAAATATGTGTCAAACAGGTGTATAGAACAACAACTATGTGCAACGGGTGTGCACGAAACATCTGCCGTAGGCAACGTGCATGCCTGACAGCAACCAAATCAGGTGCATATAACATGCACGAAGAATCCCGATTCAGTGCATCTGGTGTGCACTAGAATCGTATGTCAAAACACTAAAGGTGCATGAAAGCTACGCTGGAAGTGCAAATCAAATCACTGAATACGATAGGCATGAAATCTCAATCAATATCTCAATGTAATAACTATGCGTGAAATATATAAATATCCAGTGGGTGCATGAAACAATTATCAGGAAACTCAATCATCAAAACTAAATCATGCAAACAGAACGCCCAAAATACCGAAATCCAATAATGACGGATACGTGATAATCGAATCACAAAATCACAAATCATAAGTACCGTCGTCGGTAAATTCATCCTTCAAGGTCGAGAAGGAGTCGGTGCATCCACTGCTAGCAGCGCAGGATATCTACTTGCCTCTTGCTCACGGTCTGGCGTCCTCTGACTCTGGGTCCTTATCTTCTTTGCGGATTTCCTATCTCGCGGTCAATCGGCTCATCGGCCCTGTCAGGTGTGCTAACGGGGACGATTCCGTTCTGGTACTTCTCTGGTCACCTCTCGGTCAAACCTCACGACCACTCGTAAGGCAGCATATCACTGGCGTCGGCCTCTGACTCTCTGAATGCACGTCACACATCTGATCCTGGGTGTAAACATCATTGCAGCAATGTCCTGGAAGGAATCCAGCTTAAGGTCTCTTCCAATCATGCCTATGCCGATCTGTACAGATGCTGGCTCTCTTGTACTACCTCTTCTCGCTCAAAGGGCATCTGTGTCCTCAGCACAACATTTCTCGGAAACCGGTCAATCCGAAGTCTCTCGCACGGACTCGAAATCGCGTACTCTGTAGCTTCATCATCCTGTAGAAGCTGTCTGGTCGAACAGATCCTCGGGAACACGTCTCAACCATCGGAGGAATACTCATCTCTCGACTGTCCTTGCTCAATTCGCAACGCATCTGGGTAAGTTCCTTTATCCGATCCTGGTCAACTACCTTGTCGACAATGCCGAACTCTGGCCTGCTAGGTGTGCGCAATCATGACCACTCCTGGGTCTAGGTCTTCTCGTGTCGTATTCCGGAAAAGTCCTGTCGAGGTTCCTTTCTTAAATCTCAATCCTGCCGAATTGCCGGGAAGTCGTCATCCATTACTGAAGCTAAAGCTTATTCCGGAACGGCTGCATACTTGTCGCGCTTCTTTCCGAAAGATATATCCATATACCACGCCTCGGGGTGCATATCACATCTCTGATGTCAGCGGAGTGGAATGTCATCCCATCGAAATCTCGTGCGAACTCTTTTCTTCACTCTGCTAAAAATGTCGACTGATCCGGACTCGTCTCATCGTGGCTACACGAACTGCGCTCCGACGGCTATCCTCGTCTCTGGAGTCTCCCAAGCAGTATCCCATCACGATATCCGAAAGATGTCGAATCATCCGATCGACTCGTCAGAACCTCATAATCCCCCAAGAGCTCACATCTCGGGTACAGTTTAATAGTATCGAGTACATGCCACAGCGTCGGTGGTCCAGCCGTAGAAGGGCAAACCCAAGCCTCACTAATGGCGCCGCGGAACCGCCGTAAACCCTAAGGTTCAAAGGCTGTCACACGGTCATTAAGTCGAGTTAGGGTTTCATTCTTCTAGAGGGTCCATAGAATCACCTGCATGTCTTTCCGTATACTTTAAACTTGGAAAATGGGTTCCTGACATTCGATCGTCGCTATCGACTCTCAACGAACCTGCGTGAAGTCGTCTCTAGCTGGAAACAATCTATCTAGTGCCCTCGCATCGGGGTACGCAAACTCACCACACGTCCTAGTCATTCATCCTCGGTGACTAGCGACTCGCTTCCATCTCTCTAAGAACATGCTCATGCTGCAGTAGCTCCAATCACCTGGGCGATATCTCATCATTTGCAGCAACAACTGGTTCATACGCCAGTACGCCGAACAGCGTCTTAATCCTCCAGGAAGGGCAATACATAGGCGGTCATCTCTGAATCGGTCTGCTCTCGATCTGAGTAAGATTCTCCATACTGGAAATCTTCAACTCAACGGGGCCCGCTCTGGCGCAAAATCGGACGGATCACCTTCGTCTCTCAAACCGGTAGACTAGCTATCATCTGTCTCATCTGCCTAACAGCTCCGGCAATCTCAGCTCGTAAGCTCCGAAAGCAACATCCTGTCAATCTCAGCAACAGCTGGTCCATCTGTCTGCACGGTAGGCGACATCACAACCTCTGAGGTACGCTGTACATCAACAGTCCTCTCTCAACTGGCAGCTCTAACAATGGCCCGATCATCCGGTGCAAAACCAAGCACTCGCCTCCACTAGAGGTCACAATCACCAACACTAACTCGAGACATTCCCATGTCACCAGAAAACACAACGGTCGGCCCCCGTACCAAACGAGCTCACACCGGCCGTAACCCTAGCAGCAGCCCAACTGCGCTCAACCATGGTGACAGGAATCTCAATCGAGTATCAAAAAGAGCACATCAGTGGCAAGAAAGGAAACAACAGATCCAGAGTGGATACATGATCATAGGGAGGAACAGCATCAATGAAGGTATGATCATGAAACTAATAGAATCGGGGATCTCAAATGGATGTATAATCCTGGATATGAAAAGAATCACTGATCTCAAGAAATATGCACATCCTAAGGTTCCTTAAGCGGAGTGGCGTGTCGTAAGTATGCCGCGGAACATACCAACGGTACGTCACTCTACTTTAGTCACCTAATCCATCAACCAAGGGTCATCCTAAAACGACGAAAGTTCGGGTTTAGTACCCCCTCGACCAAGTCTAAGTTCCGTAAGGTCAAGCCTAAGTTCCGTATATAAACAACGCCCTAGGCTCCACATAGTCAAACTTAGACTCGAACCAAGGTCAACCTAGCGCTCTGATACCAACTTTGTCACGACCCGAAAGAGCACGTGACTGGCCCTTGAACCATATGAAGCCTATAGGACTCCATCTGATCCAAGTAAGCCAAAAGCCCAGAAATCTAAAACCATTTTAAATAAAAAGGTAGGGAAAACTGGTTTAAAGAAGTGAAGAAAACAAGTTGAAATCAAGGTTTCAAAATAACTAAGCCGAATGTGCATTTTAAAAACGGTACAGTCTTTTCTAGAAATTTCGGCAGAGTTTCTTTTGTAAAACTGGCCCCGAATGGGGTAAAACGATAATAACAAGATATAACATGATAAAGGCATCCCCAAGCGGGAGCTAGCTCTTCGTCAATCGACGGTCACAACCACGCAATGATATAATAATATACAACGCCAAGTGGCGAGGATCAAAATCAAAGAAAGCTCAAAAGCAACAGAAAACCGCAATACTACTAAGCGCGACTCTAAGGTCGAATAATACAACACTGTCTCTGAGTCTGAAAGAATAAACAGTTTTGGTTGATGGACAATTTCTAGATACAATGAAGTAAAATAAATACAATGGTGGCTCCTGATGCGAAAGAACCCACCTACCAAAAGCAAGTCACCCGCAAGAAGTAGTGTGCCAGAAATACCGCAAAGGAACCTGCACGGCAGAACCTGCAAGAACTGTGGCACAACGGGGGTGAGTTGCCAACTCGTGAATAGAAACATCTACAAGCAGAAACCGAATGCAAGACATAATCCTAAGTCAACGATCGGTATAAAAATCCTCAATATAAAGCATGCAGCCTATAGCAAGGCTAGGGTAAATATCTAACCCGAGTGCAATCTCAATGTGTCTGTGTCAGTGCCTCAGATAACAATATAGCAAATGAATGAGATATGAATGCGAGAAAACAGAATACATCTACATGAAGCAACAGTTTTCATACTTTAGTGAGATTTCCCTGTATTTTAAAAGATGAGGTACCATAATGAAATCAGCATAAAACTGTGCCTAGCATCGGCACAAACGAAATCCCAATATCCTGATATCTCAAAGTCTCAACCATAATATCTAGGGCGCCGTCAGTCCAGACCGGCCCCTACCATAAATCTCAGACCACGACGGTATCCTCCGGATATCCGACGCGTCGGGTAAAGTCACCGGTAGGCAATCTCCCCCTGCCAGGCTCATCGTCATCACCACGTCTTCTTGCCCCGGGGTACCTTACCGGGTCCACCATGTACCCGCAATCGGCCTCATCCGCCTCCTCGATTCGGGTTTCACATGTCGCTCTCAGCACCGAGAAAACACATGGTGGACGCACCAAATATCATATCAAGGGTAACCGGGCTTTTAAAGCAATAATGTATTCTCTTTTAAAGACATCCTCGGTTCCCAAATCCAGAAATCACATGAACATCCAACATCAAGAAATAAATCTAATGCGATGTGTTATGCAATCAATCCATGATGTATGCTACATGTAAAGAAGGTATGTACATCATCATGTCATGTAAGAATCATATAATGAATGTAATGGTACTACAGTGTAGTGACATGGCAATTATCGATGATGAGTGTGTGAGCCGGCAACAAGTGTACGTGGAACAGATGCATCATCGATAATGGTGCTGGTGTCCTAGCAGCAGGATATTAATACTGGAGCATGCAACATAGTATGAAAATGCGATGCAAAGCGAACCACAGAAAGGGAGTGGGAGCTCAAACTAGACGTAACCAACACTAATCTGCATTGATCTAACATAAGTCCTACAATTGGTGCCTTTTGAAATAACTCGAATCATGGGGTTTTGAAGATAGGGGCTACGGTGTTTTTATGAAAAGATACGTCGTTTTTGAAATATCCGTAGATTCCCTTGAGCTGTCTTTAAAAATACCCACGATTCGTTAGTTTTTGAAATAGGTAAGAAGTCTCATCTACTCTAACAACTATACTAACTATACGGCTGAACTACAGGTAAGGGAACCGCCTAACCTCTGAGTCGATATATATATATATATATATAGTCGGTGATCCCGCCTCAATGTCATATCGTAAGGTATCCTCGAGTTATGAGTGCGGATCTATCATCAATATCGGCTCGTACGGTAAATCATCGTACGGCATCCCCAATAGCTGGGTAGGGTCAACATCTCACTATCTCGTCACATAATAGGTATCACTATCATCAGATCAAACAGTCTGGGGTACTACTCTATGCCTAGTACAATCGATACCATCAATGAAGTAAGCATGCGGGGTAACACATATCCCAAGCCCGCAAGAAACACAAATCATATCCCATATATGAATCAATATCAACTCGCCGATCTCGCGGCGCAAAGTCCACATCATCGACTCATCTCCAAAGTCATCCCAAATCATCAAACACTGCAAGTATGAGTAGTATGCAAGGGTGTGAATGTAGGTATGTAAGTATGTGTGTAAGTATGTGCAATCGCTACCTAGGGTTCGTACTATACCCAAACCATATATCTCATCATCAATAAAACCATTATTCATGTCAATGATCCTAACAACACATAATAAATATACGTGGGTATACGTATTCGTATACCACACCACGGACTGCGGGGGTGCTATACGCCATCCACCCGACTTCCCCCTGTAGATATAATCTACTCACCTGTGTCCTGCGTGTCGGTGTCGACGTCACTGTCATCCTCCGCATCGTCTCGGATCGTCGCGGTGTACCTACACATAACACACGTATCGCATCGCATCAAAACCAAATCAAAGCTAAAACGGCATACGAAGTCCAAAACGACACGATAAGGGGCCTATAGGTGAAAACCTATGGCACGCCTTCAAAACCATCAATAAATCCTCTATATCGTCGTATAAACGCCAAATAGTCGAGGTAAAACGAAACAAACCAATGCAGAAATGAAAATACGGAATACGGAAACAAAAATCCAAAACAGCAACTCTTGAAATATGTCCCAGATTTCACCCTAGGTCACTTTATACAAAACTATATATACCAGGGGCCTAAACTAACAATGTAGAAGCTACAGAACCAATACGAGACAGAATGGTGGGACCCAGGCCGCAATTGGCGGCCAAAAGGGAAGAATTGGCGGCCGGGAATGGGAGTTGGGGGCTAGGGTTTGGGGTGTTGCCTCTATTGTGCCTGCACATCTCAATTCCCACTCAATATCATTTTAGGGTTCTCGGGGTAATAGCAGATTCAAGTTAACATGCACAGATTTCACATTTTCCCCGACATCGGTTTCTAAAATCCGTATTTCTAGTTCTAGCTTCAGGTTTTGGGTTCCAATTCATGCACTAGGGTGTTTATATAACCTCAATTGAACTCAATTTCACATTACAACTCAAGTTTCCCTCAAACCCTAACTAGGTTTTCACCAAGTCCATAATATCACATAATATCGATTAACAACTTGCATAGGGGTATAGGAAATGCTAAAACTAAGACAATGGTTCAGAAATTACCTCATTTGGCAACTCAAGAATTTTCTTGAGTTGCCCCTAGTGACCAAAATCCATGCTTTCTTAGTCCATCTTGTAGATCTCAAGCTTGTGCACACTTTTTGTGAAACCGATATAGGGTTTTGGGGTTGTTTTTGAGATGCTTTTGGGCTTGAAGAGGGGAGGAAAGGGGAAAGGAAGCAGCAGCAGCAGTAGGAGGAAGAGAGGGAGGGAAAAAAAATGAAGAGAGAAATGGCTAAGTGTGGAGGTCAAAGAAGCCCATACCTTCTTCTCACCAAACCCCATTCTTTAATCCTTTTCTTTTCTATTTCTTTTCTTTTAATCCCTAATTCAAACCTTCTCACCTCAATAGTAATCCCAAATGATAAATCATGGCAAGAAAAGTGCACAAGTGTGGAAAAAGTAGTGTGTGCATGTTTTGCTCAAAATTTGCTAAAAAACCCGATTAGCGATTTTAATCGCGATTAGCACTAAATTAGTGTCAAAATGATCACAACAACTTAAAAATGTCATAATTCACTAATTTACCCTATTTTAGAATTTTTCTTAATTTTCCACAATTTTTCTCATATTTTTCCTATTTATTTGTATTTAAAAATACCTAAATATTAAAATATTCAATAAAATAATATTAAATTATAAACATTCCCCAAAATTAATATTTTATTATTTCGAAATGTTACACTTTTGATCTCATGTGTTGAGAGAAAAAGATTCCACAAAGACAAATACATCCATACATCTCCTCTACACCACCTAAGGAATTTAGATTAGCTATCTCTTTGCCCTAGTTGCCTTGGCTTGAGGTGGAGCTTAGTGTACAACTCTCGGGTGGATCGTCTTCGACTCAAGAAGGCCGCGGAGGTGCCCAAGGTCCGGATCGACGCTTGGAGCTTGGATGGACGAGTGGGACAGCGGAACGAAGATCCGAAGGACCGGTTCCGTGAGGTATACTTTCTACAGCATAGTAGCTAAAACCTCTTAGTGTTTACTAGTTTCTAGTTTAGCCAAGATCCTTTCTTTTGAGTCCATGTTGCCTTGCGCCAAATCATTGTTTTTTTCCGTTTCCGCCTCCCCGTAAGAACCGGGGTGAGCAACGTAGACTTACAGTGGTATCAGAGCCTAGCTAAACATAAACTAGTAAGTTAGTAAAGTGTTTAGAATATCGATCGGAAAAAGGTCTCAAAACACGTCCGCAAAAACTCAACTTTCTGTCGAATTTTTATACTGTTCAAAAATTATTTTAACATACATGAAAATTCGTCTTAGGGTTTTCTAAAACTACTGCAGAAAAACGGTCCCATGAACTGATCAAACCGCCGCGGTTCCGCGACCGATTTGACTCGGTCGTGGACCGGGTTTTTTGCAGTGTTTTAGTTTAGCTGTTTTGGGATTTTTAAGACATGTTTTCTCCACCCAGAATTTCCAGAGAGCAAATTGACTTTTGGGGTGGTTAAAAATCCGTATTTTGATCGATATTCCGTACTCTTTGGCTAATGAATATTATCTGTGATGTGATATATGTATTGAACGTCCGCTAATCGCTATACGTCGATCAGTGGGGGTTATACATATCTGTGATCTGTAATGTTGATGGTTTGTGTATATGAACTCGGTGGATTGTCGCGGATGAATAGCCGGGAATGGGTGTGAGATGAGAGTTTCTTTTTCTTTCATTCATTGTAAAATTTGTAAATTGATGTAATATTATTTGTTTGGCCGCACAACCGGGTCGGGGTTGTAGCCGTCATTGTATAATTTCTTTTTACTGTTTTTGCTCCTAGGATAGACCCAAGGTGGGGTGCACAAACTACCGGGTATCTCGAAGTGCCGAGTGGCCTTCTCACGGTGTTGAGGGAGGTTGCTTCGCTTCGGATACTTGGCGGGTAGTTTGCCGCACCCGTAGGGGTTTAGGGTGGGGTTTGGCTATTCATCGCGACCGTGTAATCCGTTTTTCGTTGCAGGCTCGAACGAATCGCGGATTCCTAGTATATCCAAAGTGTTCATCTGTGATCTGTAATGGCTATCATTGCTATATATCTATATATGATATCTATTTAAGCGTTGCTTATGTTTTTCAGCCGCGCTAGCCCAGCCCCTGCTCTGTCGTTAGTTTAGTAACCTAACGGGTGATGACGAGGCCCCGTGGCGAATGCGAATGGCATAAGCGTACGTCATATTTTGGTTGTTTTCTGCAATGGTAGGATTAAATGATGGGACGCATTAAAAGAACTAATGCAAGAAAAATAAACCAAGTAAAAGTCGTTGGAACACTTTGAAAACCACTCGGTTCTTTTCAGAAACTAGCATTTTAAACGCGGAGCTTGAACCACTCCTTTTAAAAGCTATCTCGTTCCATCGACTATATCAAGTTCACTACGTTCACGGTTTCGCCAAAACCATCCGTAGCCCTCCGTCGTTTCATATGAATATTCAACAGTATTCAAGCTGTGTTTGTTGGCCTTAGTCAAGGCACAGTGTTTGGTAGCTGGTGGGTATTCATGTGTTGCATAGATAGAATGCGTTGGTTTGGGACAGTCGTATTGCTTTGTTGGCCATAGTCAAGGGTATATACGGGTGGGTTCAAATTAACCTGGACAACGACGGGTAGAACTTGACATGTGACTTATGATTTGTTGGCCTTAGTCAAGGTCATAAGAGCATGGGGCAAAAATTCACATCGGGAGTTTCATAAGTACTGAAACTTGCTAGCGCTGCATACCATTTGGTGTGTGATGATTCTGGTAGGATTCCTTCGGTTTTATCACACGATGATATTTGGATCCCGATCCTACTGTGAGTATATGCTACTCCTCGGGAAATCTCTCACTTAACGATCAATACTATAAACCAAGTAGGTGTCTAGAAAGGTGTTAGC
This sequence comes from Agapanthus africanus, assembly GCA_030015575.1. Taxonomy (NCBI): domain Eukaryota; kingdom Viridiplantae; phylum Streptophyta; class Magnoliopsida; order Asparagales; family Amaryllidaceae; genus Agapanthus; species Agapanthus africanus. The sequence continues at coordinate 206,623,568 of JASDDO010000031.1, read as the reverse complement.
GGGGCTACACCCACAGGGAAAAGAGGTTACTTAATTAAGGAACTTCGCGAAAGCGTTGGAAAACCTCCCTCGAAGTACCGACACTTGCCTGGTTGAACGGTTAAGCAAGTATTGTACGGTGAGATTGATCCTGACTAATTCTTCCTTTATGGTTTGAGGAGGGATTCGAGAGACACTGGGAGCCATCCTGTTTAGATAAATTAAAAACCAATCTAAACTTGCAAGAGCATCATGCTGAGTGTTTTCTTCTCTCTCTCTTAATTGCAGCGACCCAGTGACCGCACCTAGGTTACATCTAGATAATAAAACGACTGAATCTGACTGTTATGACTGGCAAAGGTCTGTCCAGATGTCCATTGCCCATAACGAGCTTGGACACCTCTTGACTGATCCAACCCCTGCCGTCTCTGGTCCAGTTTCCCCTGCCACGGATATTGATATCCGTAGGACATCGGAAGAAGACTGTGCGAAAGCCAAGTGCCTCGTGTTAGCCTCAGTTGATGGTATATACCAGAGGCAGCACGAGAAGATGGACTCAGCTTCTATCTTCCTCCATAACAAAGTTTTATATGGAGAGCAATCTCGTATCGCAAGATATGAGACCTCGAACGAATTGCTTCCAGCGAGGTTGGCTATCGGGTCATCTGTAGGGGGCAACGTCCTTACAGAGACCAGCTCTTTTGAGCTCTCGGACCTGAAGACCACATTGAAGAACGGGTCAGATGCTGACTTAGTTCAACAGTCTCTACCTACTGCCCTGAAGGAAACCAGGGAAGTAGAAAGAAAGGGAAGGGCAGAAGTTTCGGGACTGGATGTAGTAAAAGTGTGATGTTCCTATTGTAACGGGAATGAACATGGGCAGAATGATTACAGGGCTTGTAAAGCCAGTAGCCAGAATTCGAAGCATGTTGTGGCTTCGGCTTCGAGTGTGTTTATAATAGAGAACTGTATGTCAGTTAACCCTAATTCCTGGGTATTGGATACCAGATCAGGAACTCATATCTGTAATTCGTTACAGGCTCTGAGAAACCGTAGGGTTATCAGGAAAGGTGATATGACTCTCAGGGTTGCTAACGGAATGAGCATGTATGCTGAATTCGTAGGGGAATATCATCTAGGACTGACAACTGGGAAGATATTGATTCTGCGTGACTGTTTTTATGTACCAGGTGCGACTTGTAACATCATATCTCTATCCTTACTTTCTAAGGAAGGATATGATTTTACTTTTGTAAGCGATGTAGTAAACATCCACCTAAATCAAGTACTGATTGGGTCAGGTACATTGAAATACGGTATATACGTTTGAATCAAGCTCAGGTCTTCAGTGTCCAGAACACACTTAAAAGAAAGTCTCCGGTATTAAATCAGGATTTCTTATGGCATTGTAGACTGGCTCACATTAATGAGACACGGTTGACAAAGTTACATAAAGAAGGATACTTGGATTCGTTCGAGTACCAGTCTTATGCCACTTGTGAATCTTGTCTCATGGGAAAGATGACAAAGACTCCGTTCACTGGACACGGAGAAAGAGCGAGCGAGCTCTTGGGACTCATACACAGTGATGTGTGTGGTCCAATGTCTACACATGCGCGAAGTGGTTATTCATACTTCATTACTTTCACAGATGATTTCTTAGGAATGGGCATGTCTTCTTAATGAAGAACAAATCCGAGGCCTTTGAGAAATTTCAGGAATACAATAATGAAGTTGAAAAACAAACAGGCAAAAGTATCAAGACACTGATATCTGATCGAGGTGGTGAATACTTGAGTGCCGAGTTTCTGGGCTTCTTAAAAGAGAATGGAATTCTCTCTCAGCTTACTCCTCCATACACACCACAACACAACGGTGTATCGGAAAGGAGGAATCGAACCCTATTGGATATGGTTCGTTCCATGATGAGTAAGACTGAGTTGCCGCGATCCTTCTGGAGTTATGCACTAGAAACAGCTGCATATCTTTGGAACCAAGTTCCTACTAAGTCAGTGCCTACCACACCATATCAGATGCGGAGTGGGAAGAAACCCAGTCTTAAACACTTTAAGACGTGGGGATGTCCAGATTTTGTAAAAAAGCAGCATGCGGACAAGCTCGAGGCACGATCAGTACAGTGTAAGTTTGTGGGATACCCAAAGAACTCCAAGGGGTATCTTTTCTATTACGCAGAGGAACAAAAGGTTTTTGTTTCTCGTTATGCCCGCTTCTTGGAAACTGAGTTTTTAGAAAATCAGATAAGTGGGAGCGCAATAGAACTGGAAGAAATTCCAGAACCACGAGCTATTACTGAAAGCTTAGTAGAACCAGAGAGTTCGAAAGAACAGGACATTCCTACGCCACTCCGCAAGAGTAGTAGGCAGTCTCATCTGCCCGAGAGATACTACGGTTTTCTCATAGACGGGGATAGAGAGGATTGCACTATGGATTATGGTGAGCCTACTAGCTTCCAGCAAGCTATTCAGAGCGGTGACTCGGTAAAATGGCTAGATGCAATGCGGACCGAGATGGAGTCCATGTACACCAACAAAGTTTGGACTTTGGACTTTGCTCCAGAAGGGGTAAAACCCGTAGGCTGCAAATGGATCTTCAGAAAGAAGATTGGTGTAGATGGGCAGGTTGAGACCTATAAAGCTAGACTTGTTGCAAAGGGTTTTCGTCAAAGACCTGGTTTGGACTATGACGAGACCTTTTCTCCAGTGGCTATGCTGAAATCCATTCGGATCCTTCTTGCCATTGCTGCCTTCCACGATTATGAAATCTGGCAGATGGACGTAAAGACGGCTTTCCTAAATGGAAATTTGGAAGAGTGCGTCTATATGGATCAGCCGGAGGGATTCATTCAGAGTGGGAGCAGCGGTAGAGTGTGCAAGTTGCTCAAGTCCATTTATGGACTTAAGCAGGCATCACGGAGTTGGAACATCTGCTTTGATGATACTGTCAAAGAATTCGACTTTATCAAAAACCCAGATGAACCATGCATTTACAGTAAGATTGTAGGGAGAACTGTGGTATTCCTCTTCTTGTACGTGGATGACATTCTCCTAATAGGAAATGATATTCCTATGCTACAGTCAGTCAAAGAATTCTTGTCGGAGAGGTTCTCCATGAAGGACCTGGGCGATGCCAACTACATTCTGGGGATCCAGATCTATCTTGATAGATCTAAGAGGATGTTGGGACTTTCACAGTCAAGGTACATCGACACCATACTGAAAAGATTCAGTATGGAAGATTCCAAGCGCGGTAATTTACCGGCTTGTCACGGGATCACCCTCTCCAAAGAGATGTCTCCCAAGACTGATTTGGAAAGGGATCGCATGTCTATTATACCCTACGCTTCTGCGGTAGGCTTTATAATGTATGCGATGTTGTGTACCAGACCAGATGTAGCATACGCATTGAGCGTTGTAAGCCGGTATCAGTTGAACCTTGGGGAGAAACACTGGATAGCGGTAAAGAACATTCTCAAGTACCTGAGAAGGACTAAGGAGATGTTCTTGGTGTATGGCGGAAAAGACCTCCAGCTTGAGGCCTTTGCAGACTCCAGCTTCAAGAGTGACAAGGATGACTCCAAGTCTATGTTGGGTTATGTCTTTACCCTCAATGGAGGGGCGGTTTGCTGGAAGAGTTCCAAGCAGGAGACCGTTGTAGACTCAACTATGGAAGTGGAGTACATAGCTGCTTGCTATGCCGCAAAGGAAGCTGTCTGGATGAAGAAGTTCCTCACGGAGCTTCAGGTGGTTCCTACCATTGTTGATCCAATACAGCTGTATTGCGACAACAACGGCGCTATAGCTTTAGCGAAGGAACCCAGGTCCCATCAGAAGTCCAGGCACATTTTCAGGCGGTACCACCTGATCAGGAAGATCGTAGATCGCCGGGAGATCGAGGTGAAGAGAGTAAATACGGAGAACAACACTGCAGATCCACTCACGAAGGCCCTACCCCAGACTCAGTTCGAGCGACTGATCGAGATGATAGGTCTTCGATACGCCAGTACATGGCCTTAGTGCAAGTGGGAGATTGTTAATGTATATGCCCTAGAGGCCATTACTGTATCATACTAGCTTGTATATTACTTGATGGAAGCTTGGGATATTCACAGTTGTATAGACAATCTTGCTCAAAATGGTAGTATGCTACTTGGTTTGTCTCTACTTCAATATGTGCATGTGTTTCTTTTAGCATATCGCTTATATACTTATTAGTAGAGCCCTTAGGATCTTTTCTTGATTACCAGCGTTGTGATGGCGCTCACACTCGTGGGGGCTGGGTAATCCATAAGCACATCCTTATACAGGTCCCTAGTCGTTGGACTATCGAGACAGGGCATCGATACTCCGGAGTAGACTAGCGTATGCACTTCTCATCCCAGCGGGGGAGACGGTATGTCCCACAGCCGTCAGTACGTCGTACTTGATATAGTATGCAGGTGCTCGTTAGGTTACGAGTACACTAGACAGGACTCGTCGGGAACTGTTGGTTGGTATTATACCTATCGTCAGTTATCAGTTCCCAGGTGACATGAGTACAGCTTAGTCCGCTGACTTGACACTGTCACTTCGCCTCGAGTGTGTTCCCACTGTACTTAGATTACTACCCTACCACGGCTCAAAGGAGTCGTGCAAACAGGTAGTAGTTGGGTGCAGTCCCGAAGCACTTGGAGGCAGTGGCGGTTAGACAGGATTCGTCTCTCCCGGTATTGGGGGTTGACATCGCGCTGTGTCTAGGAGAGCCATTACACAAGTAGTCCCTGGCCAGGGCAAGCGAGATATACTGGTAGGTTTCCAGTGTTATCTCAGGGTGTTCTGGATACACTCCGACACGACTTGTGCCGCTATTAGGGGATTGACGTTCACCGCCCCCCTAGGCCCGCCATGCGATGTATCAGACGAACAGACCGAACTGTACGGAGATTGTCACATACTGGCTCAGTAGGAGTTCGGATGGGTTTACCTCATCGGCCCTTCTTATCGACATCTACCTGGGGACCGTTACGTACAGCTAGTGCCGCTTGCAGTCTGTGGTTAAACCCACTGCCAGCGTAGTGTCGAGACTTTAGAGACCCACACAGAGAGTTTCCCTGCATTGAGCGAAATGTGTAGAGGCCGTATGGTTTTACGGCAGGGCTACGATCACTTACGTGCACTTGTGTGTGTATGCTGTTCGGGCAGGCAATACTAGTGGGCTTTGGTTTAAGCCAGATCCTAGTATTGCACAGATGGATTTTATTTGTCTTCTGTGCATTCGCATTCTACGGAATGCGGATGCTGGTGTGTATGCACAGTTTTGAGGTGCGATGAAGGAGGAGGTGCCCCATTAGGGTTTTGGCAGTTGGTTCGGCCCAAAACCGTAATGTGGCACACTCATTAGGGTTTCGACAGTTCGTTTGGTCAAAACCGTATGAGCCGGAGACATTGTTTACTAATCCTTTTAGTGATAGATTTGTGATGGCTAATTGCATTGACCATTTGACCACTTAGACCTCTCTTGACTTTGTTGACACCGTTGACCGTGTTGACTATTGACCTTCAAGAGAGATCTACACTCTTCTTTCATTTTCATTTTAATTCTTATGTTATGATAATGGTCAATTCAATGTGCCATCAACTCTATCATGATAGGATTAGTATGATGATTTTGTGTATTATTGCAACCATGGTTCATTTCATTTGGCTTAATCCTTTTCATTATTCCATTCTCATTCTCTCTCCTGAAATGAGAAGAAAAGAAAAGCTCCATGGTTTCTAAACTTTCTCCTTCTTCTTCCTCCTCTTGATCTCATCTTTTGATCTCATGTGTTGAGAGAAAAAGATTCCACAAAGACAAATACATCCATACATCTCCTCTACACCACATAAGGCATTTAGATTAGCAATCTCTTTGCCCTAGTTGCCTTGGCTTGAGACGGAGCTTAGTGTACCACTCTCGGGTGGATCGTCTTGGACTCAAGAAGTCCGCGGAGGTGCCCAAGGTCCGGATCGACGCTTGGGAGCTTGGATGGACGAGTGGGACAGCGGAACGAAGACCCGAAGGACCCGTTCCGTGAGGCATACTTTCTACAGCATAGTAGCTAAAACCTCTTAGTGTTTACTAGTTTCTAGTTTAGCCAAGATCCTTGCTTTTGAGTCCATGTTGCCTTGCGCCAAATCATTGTTTTTTGTCGTTTCCGCCTCCCCGTAAGAACCGGGGTGAGCAACGTGGACTTACAGATATGACAGTCTTGCTCGAGATGATAGTATGCTATCTGGTTTGTCTTTATCATCGTATACATGCTTTAGTTTTCTATTGCATATTGATAGAGCCCATAGAATTCTTGCTTGACTACCAGCAGTATGATGGTGATCATATACGTGGGAGCTGGGTCTGTAAGCACATCCTTAAAGTGTCCCTAGTCGTGGGAGTTTCGAGACAGGGCATCGATACTCCAGAGTAGACTAGTGTATACAGTCGAGACCCCCCACGAGGGGCGATGGCCGGTCTTACAAGGCATTGGTGTCAGTTTGATCACCTAAGATGTATACAGGTGCTCATTGGGTTATGAGTACACCGGACAGGACTCGCCGGGAACATGCTAGTTGGTATTATACATAACGTCAGATAGCAGTTCCCTGGTGACATGTGTACATGTTAGTTCATCGACCTGAGGTCGTCATTTGTCTTGTGTGAGTTCCCACTGTGCTTTGATTTCTACCCTACCACGGCTCAAAGGAGTCGTGCAAACAGGTCTTTTTTGGGTACAGTCCCGAGCCACATGGAGGAAAGTGAGCGGATCGGCAGGGGATTCGTCTCTCCCGGTATTGGGGGTGAGATCGCGCTGTGTCTAGGAGAGCCATTACACATAGCCCTCGGCCGAGGCAGGAGATTTACTGGTAGGTACTCCAGTAGTATCTCAAGGTGTTCTGGGCCACTCTCTGACACGACTTATACCGCTATTGGGGGTCTGACGTTACCAGCCCCTGGGAGAATATGCGATACTCATAGACGAACGGACCGGAATGTGTGTATATTGTCACTGTCAGGCTCAGTAGGGTTTCTGGATGAGTTCGCTTGTCAGCTTCCCTTCCAATCAATACATAGGCAACCGTTACGTACATCTAGTACCTCTGACGTGCTAGTGGTTATACCCAGTGCCAGTGTGTTGATGAGTCATTAAAGTCCCCCACAGACACTTTTCCCAAGTTCGGGCGAAACGTTGTAGAGGCCGTATGGTTTTATGGCAGGGTTCGGAAAATGCACGTGCGTTTTCGCACGTGTCGTTTTTTGGGCAGATAATACTGGTAGGATTTGGTTTAAGCCGGATCCCAGTATTATACTGTGTAGATATAATATCATTGTCTCAGTTGCATTTGTATTCGGTCGTAATACAAATGCAGGTATATTTATACTGTTACGGGGTTATCCTGAAATTCGTTTCAGGATCACTTTTGGAAATTGCCAGTTTCCAGTTTTCTATCAGCCGTATTTAACATTCGGTTAAATGCGGATTTATCTTTTCTCGAGATGAGTGTGGAAGCTTCTAGATGGTGACTAGGATGGTGACTAGGCTAGTGAGTCATTAGTGCTTTAAATGTTCATTTAATGTTTTATATGACAAGGTTAGTGATTCATTGTTTCATTAAATGTGTTCATACAAGGTGTTAAGTGACTCATCCTCTTCATTGATCTTATGGTCACTCTCCCCCCTCCTACACTCACCTTTCCCCTCTTCAAATAGGACGGCCCCTCCCCTCTTGTGAGTTATGGTTGTTCATTTGAGGAAAAAGATTATGTTAGTGTTTTGGTGTATGGAAATTAGATAGCTACAATTCTCATTTCACCCGATTCAAATGGCAACTTCATTAACCGTTCGTCCATAGCTTTGAACGTGACGAGACAAAGTGTTCTACTCATTCTCTACATCACCTTGGTCGTCTCTTTTAGCAAACTTGACGACCGAGTTGCCTCGGTTCCGAGGCGGGAGCCCGTTCAAAGATCCGTCGACGTGGTGCCACCTGGACAAGAAGACTGGAGATTTAGGAGATCGGAGCAGCCGCAACAAAGCGTGGGATGATGGTTGAAGACCGAAGAACTCGGATCGTTCGGTATAACATTTCTACCCACTTTGTATTTTGTTAGTTTAGCTTTAATGGCAGATCCGGGTTATAGTACGCGATAGCGCCAGTTGTAAAAGTTTTTGTTCGGCATTTGGCGTCTGTTAGACGGCCGAGGCGCTACCGTGGACTTACAGTGGTATCAGAGCCTCACCATTAAGCTTTACTAACTTGCGCTAACGCGTTTAAAACATCGATCGAACGGATTTTCGAAAACCGCTATCATTCCTTCTCTTTTCTTCTCTAATTCCTTCTCTCCTCAATAGTAACCCAAAAACAAAAGTCATGCATCCAAAACATGTAGAAAAATGCAACAAGTGTAAATAAAAAGATATGGTGCATGTTTGCACAAAATACGCATAAAGCGTGATTAGCGATTTTTAATCGCGATTAGCACTAAATTAGCATATAATTAATCATAAAAACTTAAAATTTGCATAATTAACATAAAACACCCTCTTTTAAGTAATTTCTATAATTTTCAAAAAAAATCCCTAATTTATCGGTATTTAATTATACCGCCCTATTAAAATATTCAATATTTTATTATTAAATTATAAAAATTCCCAAAAATAATATTTTATTTTTTTGAAATGTTACACTTGCTAGTTGATAGTTGCAATAGGTTATAGCTTACATATGCTAGTTTAACTATTGCATTTATTGCATGATATCAGATACATTCAAATATTCATTGGTCATGCAGTATTATGGAGATTTATGCCGGTATTCACTGTTTATTGATATCATGATTTTTATGATTTCAGATCGTTCTTGAGATTTCTGGATTTGGAAACCGCATGTGAAAGTTTTATAAACTGATGATTTGTTTTAAAGAGATAGATGCGGTTTTCCTTGATATGATGAGTATTGTCCACCATGATGTTTTCTCAGTTCTGAGATAGTTTTCGAGACCCGATTCGAGGAGTTGGATGAACTGTCTGCGGGTACATGGTGGACCCGGTATGGTACCCCGGGGCAAGAAGCTCGAGTTGTAGACGATGATCCCGGCAGGGGAATACTGCCTACCGGTGATTGTTTGGCGTGGCGGATATCCAGAGGATACCGTTCGTGGTCGTGTGATTGATGATATGGGCCGATCTGGACTGACGGAGCCCGAGGTATTGGGATTTTGAGATATTGAGATTTGAGACACTGAGATATTTAGATTTGATGATACAGGCCAGTCCGGATAGCCGGAGCCTGAGATATTGAGATATTGAGATTCGTGTTTTGTGTCGATACTTGACACTGATTTCCATGTTGATTTAATTGATGATATTCGATTTATATACGTACAGGAATCTCATTAAATAAATAAAACAGTTGTATTACTCATGATGTATTCTATTTCCATTCGTAATGCATTCATACATCATATATCTGATATTTTGCTATCTGAGGCACTGACACGAGCACGTAGTATTGCACTTATATGTATATGGATCAGGATATTATTTGAGGATATTACTTGATATGACATAGGATGCGTTATACATGCGACTTCTGCTCTGTGATGTTTCCTACTCACGAGTTGGCAACTCACCCCTGTTGTGCCACAATTCGTTGCAGGTTTTGCCGTACAGGTTTCGTTGCGGCTTTTCTGGCACACTGCTCCCATTCCGAGTGATTGCTTTGGTAGGTGGGTTCACTCGCATCGTGACCAACCTTTTATTTTATTTTCATTATTGTATCTAGAAACTCAATCAACCAGACATGTATTTATTTTGACCTTAGAGTCGCGCGTTGTATTATTATGGTTTTCATGTTGATTTGAGTTTCTTTTGAGTTTTGATCCTCGCCTATCGGCGTTGTATATTATCTTGCTTGCGTGGTTGTGACCGTCGATTGACGAAGAGCTAGCTCCCGCTTGGGGATTCCTTTTACCATTTCGTATACTATTCATGTTGTGCCCCATTTGGGGCCAGTATTTACAAAGGAAACTCTGCCGAAATTTTTAGAAAAGACTTGATGTTTTAAAAGACGCATAATTTGGCTTATGCTATTAAAACCACTTGCTTCAAAACAAGTTTTCCTTCACTTATTATTTAAAATGGTTTAGATTTCTGGGATTTTGGTTTACTTGAATTAGATGGGGTTCTATAGACTTCATATGATTCAAGTGCCAGTCACGTGCCATTTCGGGTCGTGACATGTACATACGATGTATATTGTAGTGGATGCTTGGACATATACATGGAGGACTTTCTTGCTCGACATGATAGTATGCTATCTGGTTGCTCTTTATCTTAACATGTACAATGATTGTCTCTATGTTACATGTTGATAAAGCCCTTAGGATTAGTACTTGACTACCAGGATTATGATGCAGATCATACTAGTGGGGACATGGTAGTCGCTAAGTACATCCTTCAAATGTTCCTAGTCGTGGTTATATTAAGACAGGGATCGATATACCAGAGTAGACTAGCGTGTAGCTTCTCGACCCATGTAGATGGGCGATGGATGATCCCATATCCATTTGTGTTTGACATCAGAGATAGTATACGGGTGCTTTGTGGAGACTGGGTACACAGAACGGACTCGCCGAGAACTCCTACATGGTATTATACCTATCGTCAGATAGCAGTTGTCTGGTGACACTGGTACTGGTTAGTCTGTAGACCCGAGATCGTCATAGAGTCTTGTGTGGTTCCCACTGTGCTTTGATTTCTACCTTACCACGTTCAAGAGAACGTTCAAAACGGTGCCTTTTGGGTACAGTCCCGAATCACATGGAGGCAATGAGCGATAGGAGAGGTTTCGTCTCTCCCGGTATTGGGGGTTGATGTTGCGATGTGCTCGATTGGCTATAACAGGAAGTCCCTGGCCAGGGCTGCTTCAGAGATATATTGGTAAGTGTTATCAGTAGTTTCTCGACCCGTTATGAGCCTCACATTGGCACAACTTATCGAGTTACTGGGGTCTGACGTTTACCACCCCTAGACGAGATATGCGGCATATCAGACGAAGAAACCGGACTGTACGGTAGTATCACTGATTGGATTCGCAGGAGTATGTGTTAGTTATATGTATGCCCTAGAGGCCATTACTGTACATAGGATGTATATTGTAGTGGATGCTGGGACATATATAGGTAGGACTTTCTTGCTCGACATGATAGTACGCTATCTGGTTGCTCTTTATCTTAACATGTATACTTTCTGTCTCTCTGATTACATGATGATAAAGCCCTTAGGATGTGTACTCGACTTCCAGGACTGTGATGAAGATCATACTAGTAGGGACTGGGTAGTCAATGAGTGCATCCTTCATTGTTCCTAGTCGTGGGAATATCGAGACAGGGCATCGATATTCCAGAGTAGACTAGCGTATATCTTCTCGACCCATGTGATGGGCGATGGATGATCCCATATCCATTGGTGTTTGACATCGGAGATGGTATGCGGGTGCTCAGTGGAGACTGGGTATACTGAACGGACTCGCCGAGAACTCCCAGATGGTATTATACCTCACGTCAGATGGCAGTTCTCTGGTGACACTGGTACAGCTTAGTCTGTTGACCCGAGATCGTCATAGAGTCTTGTGTGTCTCCCACTGTGCTTTGATTTCCACCCTACCACGGCTCTACTGAGTCGTGCAAACAGGTGGTTTTTGGGTACAGTCCCGATTCACATGGAGGCAATGAGCGATAGGAGGGGATTCGTCTCTCCCGGTATTGGGGGTGGATGTTGCGCTATGCTCGACTGGCCATAACAGGAAATCCCTGGCCAGGGTTGCAGTGATATACTGGTAAGAGTTATCAGTAGTTTCACGAATGTTATGGACCTTACGTCGGCATGACTTATCAAGCTACTGGGGTCTGACGTTTACCACCCCTAGGCGAGATATGCGACATATCAGACGAACAGACCGGACTATACGGTAAGTGTTACTGGTTGGATTCACAGGAGTGTGAGCGGGCTTGCTCGTCGATCTTCTGATCGCTCAATACCCGGGTGGCCGTTACGTTTAGCAGACCGCTTGCGGCTTGTGGGTGTTTGATATGATCATCATCTGCTGCCGGCGTATTGATGAGTCTTTAGAGTCCTACACAGAGGTTTCCTAGCTCAAGCGAAACGAAATAGGAGCGCATATGAGATATGTGCGGGACCGAGAATAATGCGTGTATGTGATACTGTATTCTATTTTTGCGATGAATGTATCGAATGGTTGTATGCGATATAACCTAGTTATCGAATCGTTGATTCGATAAGCCGATACATTGGATACTAGTCGGTTATATGAGATATGACCGGATCTTTAAATCAAGTATTGATTTAATGATTTAATGCAAAATTATATATTTGGTATATTACTTTGCATTAACTAGTATTGGTTCACTTAAATTGGATTTTCTCACTTGATGTACACAAGTTGTATATGTGATATACTTTTGTGCACAAGATTGTATCATGTTTGATGATACATGAATGTTAGTGTGTATGTTTAGATTAAACCATGGTTATGTGATGGTTAGGGTTTTCTTTTTCTTATTTATTTATTTATTTATTTTGGCAAAAGATTAAAGAGAAAATGATGGCTTTCTTTGTTTGTTATTGAAGCTTCTTGAAGCTTTGACCAAGTGACCATTTTGTCTTCATGCTTACCCCTAACCCTTCCAAGTAACCATGGTCTATTCTCTACACCTAATCATGGTTGCCATATGATAAGTGTTGATTTTATTTTCTATTTGATGATAACTTATCATATTCTTTTTTCATCATCTTCTTCTTCTTCAAGAAGAAAAAGCTTGATAGCTTCAATGGCAACTTGAGCAAATGAGTGAGAAATCCAATTCCAAAGTGAACCCACTTCCTATTTCTTCATCCTCTACCTCTTGAAAAGTAGTATAGGATGTTTTCTTCACAAGTTTCATGACTTGGTGAAGTTGTAGCTTGATCTTGCGATGCCTCGACGTAGATCATCTTCGGCATCGAAGTCGACGACCTAGCCCGCCCATTTCTCCGATGAAACCGACACTAGAGTCCAAGATCCGATTTGTTCAGCGGAGGGACGTCTACGTGGAGCTAAGGAAGTGGAGAACCGGATCTACAAAGGTTGTAGCCCCTTCCCTTTAGCTATAAAGTTGTTTACTTGCATCGTTTCTCCTATATATCTAGTTAACGATCCGTATAGGGTTTGTAGGCACTTGTATTTTTTGTAATTGGACATGTTTGATCACTTGTGAGACTTCATTAGTGCGCCTAGGAACCCTACAGTGGTATCAAAGCCTATCTAGAGCCTTAGGCGATGCGCAGACGGAGTTTGAAGTCCGATCGAACCCGAAACCCCAATTTTAACATGCTCTCTGTACATTTTTGAAATTTGTGGATTTTTGAGAATTAAAAATATGCAGAAAAATCAGCAGGAATATCTAAGAGTTACTGTAAAATTCGATTCCCTAACTCCATCAAACTGCCGCGGTTCCGCGGCACGAGCATGGCTCATGCGGCGGTTCCGCGACCGTACGGCCTACTTATTCAAAAAATTTTACACAGTAACTCCTAATTGACAGTGCTGGTTTTCCTGGGAATTTTTAATCTGAACTCAAGAGTTGAGTTTTCTGGGTTGTATTGGGGACTCGGTGTTTTCGATCGGATTGTCTAATTTTGTTTGTGTGTTTTCCGGATATTTTTGAATATGTTAAAAAGTTCGACCGGATATAAATACCCACTTTTTCCACTGCCGGGAAATTCCAATTGTTGGACTTTTCCGTAGTTTAACGACGTTCTAAGTAGTGCAAGTAACGCGATGGTCCCTCTAGAAGACAACAAACCTTAACTCGATTATGTGACCGTCTTGAACTGCTCTTTGAACCTTCGGGTTTGGGGCAGTACGGCGTGCCACATGTGAGGCATTGGCTTGACCCTTCTACGGCTGGACCGTTGGTACTTAGGCACGAACTGAATGTTCTTAGACTTATTTCATGTGTTGAGCAGTATCGGGAAAGCTTAGGTGTTCGATTGTTCGATCGGAAAGTTTAACATTTTCTATTTATCCGGAATATGATACAATATTTGGAATTCACAAGTAGTTATGAGATAACTGAATGAATGTTATAAATCTAGCGGTTTAGTCTCCCTTGATCGGTTGCCACGGAATTTTGATGCGATCAAAAGTCCGTCGCAATCACGTAGTGTATGCGGATACTCGCTGGGTAAACTTAATAGACAGCCTCACTCCATAGCCCCGACCAAGTGACTGTAGGAGAACCCCGTCGCCGAAAGCATCCGTTCGGGTGTTCGCGGTGGCGGTGTTCCGCCTTAGTGCACTTCGTCGACGGTATCGGGGGTGCGGACGCCTACTAAAGTTTGCGACGAGCATTCGATCAGTTTGTCGGGAATCTTGTTGAATTTCCCGACTTGATATTGAAAAGAGTTTTCGATAATGAGACTAAAATGCGGGGTTTATAATTGTTAGGTATGCGATGTATAAGGAATTCATTTGGCTAGGCATGCGATGTCTAAAGAGGTTGCGGATTCCAACTGTTGTAGTTTTACACTTTCTTTTCTGTGACCGTAAGTGTAATATGTGATATCGCCGGTTTCGTTGCTATATGTCAACGACAATTGGGATGCGCATATTTACTTACGTTGATGACATGTGATGTTATGTGTTGCTGGATATGTTATATTGGATCGTCGTGTTTGAATAGCCGGGGTTTTTTTATGTGAGATGAGTATTTTTCCATTTTCATTCATGTAAAAAAACTTGTATGTAATATTCTTTTATTGGGACACTTCCAGGTTGCGGATGTTGTCACCATTTGTATATTATTTACTTTTCCGCATTAGGATAGACCCAAGGAGAGGAGCATAAGTAACCGGGTTCTGGGGTCCAGTGGGAGAATAACTCGAGGAGTCTTGGTCTCCTAACCCTAGAATTGGTAGGGTTGCTTGCCGCTCTCGTAGGGGTCTAGGGGTGTGGGATTGGCTATTCATCACGACCGTGGAATCCGTATTTTATACTGGCTCGTATTAAAAAAACGGACGTCTTAGTATATCCAATGTTTCATATGATATTTTCTGCTGCGTTATCTGTGATGTGATCATGTGATGTTCTGTGATAGATATAGTATATAGTATATATGATATATTATATAGACGTTGCTTATGTTTTACACCCGCGCTAGCCCTGCCCCGCTCTGCCGTTAGTTACTTAACCTAACGGTGCACGAGGGGACATCGAGGCGAATGCGGATGGCATAAGTGTACGTCATATTTATCTGTGATGTTTAGGTAACTTAAATGATGGGATATTCATTAATGAGATTAATGAAAGAAAATAAACCTAAAAGATGTTGTGGAATCGAATTTCAAAATAAACATGTAGCTACAGTTCTTGCTTTGCATCGCGGTGTTCCTTGTAGAACATCCTGCACCTTATTCGATGAGGAAAGGACAGAGATCCCTTCACCGGGAGTGACTCCTTTAGCAATAACTGGCAGATGCTACACACCCGGTTTGTCTTTTGATTGCTTCTATAGTTTCTGCTTTGCACAGTGATATATATGATATATCCCGCACCTCATTCGACGAGGAAAGGGCCGACGATCCCTTCACCAGGAGTGACCCCTTTAGCAAAACTAGAAAAGCCTAAAAAACATTCCATTTAAAAACCATTTGATTCCGCAACGAGATTAAGTTCAAAGCGTTAAAGGTTTTCATAAAAACCAGCCGCAACCCTCCGTCATTTTAGGAAGTAGAGTACTTAGTATTCGTGCTGTGTTTGTTGACCATAGTCAAGGCACAGTGTACGGTAGCTAAGTGATGTCTTCCTACACCGCATATGATGCGATTAGTTAGGACAGTCGCGTGACTTTGTTGAACTTAGTTAAGGGTCATTTGGGTGGGTCTAATTAATCACGAAATGACGGGTAGAACTTGACTAGTGCTTATGATTTGTTGACCATAGTTAAGGTCATAGGTGCTAGGGGTAAAAACCTTTATCGGGAGTTTCAAGCGTTGAAATTTGCAATAAGATTGCATACCTTCTATGTGATAGTTGGATCCCGATACCCACTGCGAGTAATTGTTACTCCTGGGAGAGTTTTGCACTTTGCAATTAGCCGATCAAGTAGGTGTCTAGAAAGGTGTCAACGGGGTTACGCCTCTGGGAAAACGAGGTTTACAGTAATTAGGTCCGTGCGAAAGCACGGGGAACCTCCCTCAAAGTACCGACACTGGCTAGGCTGAAAGATTGGCGAACTTGTAGAGTGTAATTAATCCCGGCTAGTTTTTCCTTTTAGGGTTTGAAGGAAGATTTGATAAAAACAGTGGGAGCCATCCTGATTAGATAAAATAAATAACCAATCTGATCTTGCAAGAGCGCATGCAGAGTGTTTTCTTTTCTCTCTCTCCAGGTAGCGACCATATCACGCCTTAATCAAGATAATGATAAGATGTATTGACCGAACCCGCTTGTTATACTGAGCTGGGGCACGTTGGTCCCGCTCCAACTTATAATTGTTATAAGACAGAGCAGGAAATAGGGGAATACCAGAATTCCTATGCCGCCCAAACGAAGAAAGTGCATATGATGCATCTCCTTCGGGTATGTTCATTATAAAGAACTGTTTCTCAGTATTCTCTGCATCCTGAGTATTTGATACCGGATCAGGATCCCAGATATATAATCTGTTACATAAGGCTACCGAAAAGTAGAAAACTGAGAACGGGTGATAAGTTTCATGAGACAGAAGACGGGCAAGTGTTGCAGCCAAGTCAGTTGGTCACTGTCACCCTGTATTACCAATACATTGATTCTGAATAAATGCTATTAGATACCGAACCTGATATACAAAATCATATCAATCTCATTATTTATTAAAGAAATGATAAAATTTTGTATTGTTGGATAATGTTTTGAACATTTCCTATATCAAGAGTTGATCGGTTCAGGCACGTTATCTAAAAGCATTGATGTTCTAAATCAAACTACATTTCCTTGTATACAGAACACACACATGAGGAAGAGTTCAGAAATGAACGAATCCTTCTTGAGGCATTGTAGACTAGGTCATATCAATGCGACCCGACTGGCTGAAGTTACATTTTAGATGCATATTTAAATCAGTTTGAATTTACATCTTGTGAAACTTGCCAGTCATGTCACAAAGATTAGATGACCATAGCTCCGTTTACTGAAAACAGAGAAAGAGTTAATGAACTCTTGGGACTGATACATGATGATGTATGTAAGGTCTCCTGTCTACACATGCCAGGACTGGTTCTTTATACTTCATTATATTCTCTGATAATCTCTCAAGATTAAGTCATATGTTCCTGTTGAAAAATAAGTCCGAAGCTTTTGAGGTATTCACAGAATATAAGTTGGAAGTAGAGAACCAAAATACGGGTATAAGTATTATGTCCTATGATAAGATCAGGGAGGAGAATACTTGTGCATAGAATTCCTGGACTATTCTAAAGGAGAATGAGATTCTCTCTCAGTGTTACTCCTCTGAATACACCACAGCACAACGGTGTATCGGGGTTGAGAAATCGCACAATATTATATATGGTGTGCTCTATGATGAGTACTACTGAGTTTCCTATTTCCTTTTGGGAGTTATTCGCTTGAGAAGCTGCATACCTATTGAATTAGGTTCGAATCAGATCACTGCCTACCATTCCATATGAGATATGGTATGGGAAGAGCCTATCTCTTAAGTAAGTTAAGATTTGGGATTGTCCGGCCTATGTCTAAAGCAAAATCCGGACAAAATCGAGGCAAGGTCAGTTCTGTAGAACTGGAAAGGTTCCAGCTATACAAAACTGCAGCTGATTTGACAGAACCAAAGGGTTCAATAGTCCCCGACGGACCTCTGCCTCTCCGCCGATCTGGTAGGGTTCCTCACCTGCCAGAGAGATACCTCGGTTTCTCGAGGACAGTGGGAGCGAGGAATTCATCATGAGATGATGACCCAACTAGTTTCGAGCAGGCCATCCAGAGTAGGGACTCTGTAAGAATGGCTGGATGCTTAGCGATCTGAGATGAAATCCATATACACCAACAAAGTATGGACTTTGATTGCTATATCTGAAGGGTTAAATCCCCATCAGGAGCAAGTATATCTTGAGAAGATTACTTGGTGTAGATGGAAAAGTTGAGACTTTCAAAGCTAGACTTGTTAAAGGTTTTAGTCATCAACCAGGTGTGGATAATGATGAAACCTTTTCTAGGGACTATGCTTAAGTCCATCCAGATCCTACTTGCCATTGCTACATACCATAACTGCGATATCTGGTGGTTGGGTGCCATGACTACTTTTCTAAATAATGATTTAGAAGAGAACGTCAATAAGAACACAGCCAGAGGGCTTCGTAAACAGTGGGAGCAGCGGAAACGTGTGCAAGTTGCTTTAAAGGATAAAGTAGGCATCGCGGAGTTGGAACATCTGTTTTGATGTGGTAGTCAAAGAGTTTGACTTCATCAAAATGGTAGATGAACCTTGTATGTACAAAAGGGTAGTATGGAGTATGATAATGATCCTCGTAGAGTACGTGGATGACATACTCTTGATAGGAAAGGAGTTTCCTATGCTACGATCGGTCGATCTCCTCTTATCACATAGATTCTCCATATAGGATCAAAGTGATACCTCCTAAATCATGAGATTTGGGTCTATGAGATAGATCTAAATGGATGTTAGGATTCTTACTAATAGTAGTGAGATGGTATCAGTTGATCCTGGGGAGAATCACTGGGTGATAAGGACGACTGAATGTCAGTCGCGGGCATTGTCTTTACCCTCAGTGGAGGGAAGGTATGTTGGAATAGTTCTAAGCTAGATACCGTGGCAAACTAGACGATAAATGCTGGTAACATCGCTATTATAGATACTACCAAAGAGGCAGTTTGGGTGTATATTGGTTCATAAGATGAACTAGGTTCCCACCATTGTGTGACAATGGAAGTGTGGCTTTGTCCAAGGAACCATAATCCAATCAGTGACCCAGACATATTCTGAGGCAGCATCACCTGATCATGGAGATAGTTGATCTCCAGGGTGATCGAGGTAAGGAGAGTAGAATCAGAGGACAACACAGCGGATCCACTCACGAAGGCCTTTTCCCAAAGAGAGACTTTTATGGGATGGTTGAGTATGTGATACTGCAACCACTGCTACAGATGGCCCTAGTGCAAGTGGGAGATTGTTAGTTATATGTATGCCCTAGAGGCCATTACTGTACATAGGATGTATATTGTAGTGGATGCTGGGACATATATAGGTAGGACTTTCTTGCTCGACATGATAGTACGCTATCTGGTTGCTCTTTATCTTAACATGTATACTTTCTGTCTCTCTGATTACATGTTGATAAAGCCCTCAGGATTTGTACTCGACTTCCAGGACTGTGATGAAGATCATACTAGTGGGGCCTGGGTAGTCAATGAGTACATCCTTCATTGTTCCTAGTCGTGGGAATATCGAGACAGGGCATCGATATTCCAGAGTAGACTAGCGTATATCTTCTCGACCCATGTGATGGGCGATGGATGATCCCATATCCATTGGTGTTTGACATCGGAGATGGTATGCGGGTGCTCAGTGGAGACTGGGTATACTGAACGGACTCGCCGAGAACTCCCAGATGGTATTATACCTCACGTCAGATGGCAGTTCTCTGGTGACACTGGTACAGCTTAGTCTGTTGACCCGAGATCGTCATAGAGTCTTGTGTGTCTCCCACTGTGCTTTGATTTCCACCCTACCACGGCTCTACTGAGTCGTGCAAACAGGTGGTTTTTGGGTACAGTCCCGATTCACATGGAGGCAATGAGCGATAGGAGGGGATTCGTCTCTCCCGGTATTGGAGGTGGATGTTCCGCTATGCTCGACAGGCCATAACAGGAAATCCCTGGCCAGGGTTGCAGTGATATACTGGTAAGAGTTATCAGTAGTTTCACGAATGTTATGGACCTTACGTCGGCATGACTTATCAAGCTACTGGGGTCTGACGTTTACCACCCCTAGGCGAGATATGCGATATATCAGACGAACAAACCGGACTATACGGTAAGTGTTACTGGTTGGATTCACAGGAGTGTGAGCGGGCTTGCTCGTCGATCTTCTGATCGCTCAATACCCGGGTGGCCGTTACGTTTAGCAGACCGCTTGGGGCTTGTGGGTGTTTGATATGATCATCATCTGCTGCCGGCGTATTGACGAGTCTTTAGAGTCCTACACAGAGGTTTCCTGGCTCAAGCGAAACGAAATAGGAGCGCATATGAGATATGTGCGGGACCGAGAATAATGCGTGTATGTGATACCGTATTCTACTCTCGCGATGAATGTATCGAATGGTTGTATGCGATATAACCTAGTTATCGAATCGTTGATTCGATAAGCCGATACATTGGATACTAGTCGGTTATATGAGATATGACCGGATCGTTAAATCAAGTATTGATTTAATGATTTAATGCATAATTATATATTTGATATATTACTTTGCATTAACTAGTATTGGTTCACTTAAATTGGATTTTCTCACTTGATGTACACAAGTTGTATATGTGATTTTGTGCACAAGATTGTATCATGTTTGATGATACATGAATGTTAGTGTGTATGTTTAGATTAAACCATGGTTATGTGATGGTTAGGGTTTTCTTTTTCTTATCTATTTATTTATTTATTTTGGCAAAAGATTAAAGAGAAAATGGTGGCTTTCTTTGTTTGTTATTGAAGCTTCTTGAAGCTTTGACCAAGTGACCATTTTGTCTTCATGCTTAACCCTAACCCTTCCAAGTAACCATGGTCTATTCTCTACACCTAATCATGGTTGCCATATGATAAGTGTTGATTTTATTCTCTATTTGATGATAACTTATCATATTCTTTTTTCATCATCTTATTCTTCTTCAAGAAGAAAAAGCTTGATAGCTTCAATGGCAACTTGAGCAAATGAGTGAGAAATCCAATTCTAAAGTGAACCCACTTCCTATTTCTTCATCCTCTACCTCTTGCCAAGTAGTATAGGGTGTTTTCTTCACAAGTTTCATGACTTGGTGAAGTTGGAGCTTGATCTTGCGATGCCTCGACGTAGATCATCTTCGGCATCGAAGTCGACGACCTAGCCCGCCCATTTCTCCGATGAAACCGACACTAGAGTCCAAGATCCGATTTGTTCAGCGAAGGGACGTCTACGTGGAGCTAAGGAAGGGGAGAACCGGATCTACAAAGGTTGTAGCCCCTTCCCTTTAGCTATAAAGTTGTTTACTTGCATCATTTCGCCTATATATCTAGTTAACGATCCGTATAGGGTTTGTAGGCACTTGTAATTTTTGTAATTGGACATGTTTGATCACTTGTGAGACTTCATTAGTGTGCCTAGGAACCCTACAGTATGAGAAGGCTTTCCAGTTGATCTTCTGATCGCTTAATACCCGAGTGGCCGTTACGTTTAGCAGACTTCTTGCGGCTTGTGGGTGTTTGATATGATCATCACTTACTGCCGGCGTATTGACGAGTCTTAAGAATCCTACACAGAGGTTTCCTGGCTCAAGCGAAACGGAGTAGGAGCACATATGTGATATGTGTGGGACTGAGATTGATACGAGTATGTGATACCGTATTTTGTTCTCGCGATTTGTAACATCGGTCGGTTATATGAGATATAGCCGGGATATCGGATCAAGAGTTGATTCGATAAGTTGTTACATTTGATATTAGTCGGTTATATATGATATAGCCGGATTATTAAATCAAGTGTTGATTTAATAATTTAATGTATAATTATATATTTGATATATTAAGTGACATTAACTAATACTTGCTCACTTATGATTTCTTTTCTCACTTGATGTGCACATTGTATATATGTGATATGTATATTTGTGTACATGTTTGTGTCATGCTAGGTTACAAATGCAACATATTAGTATGAGACTTATAACATGCTAGGGTTTATGTTTGTGTTTTATTTATCATTAAGTAATTCACAAAACATTTGGAATTAGTCATGGATAAGCTTGTAGAAGCTTATAGATACATTGACTTATTCAACTCTTTTGTCATTACTTAGGATATTTGTTAACCCAACCCTTAACCTTAGCCATTGGTTTATTCTCTACATGAGTTAGGCATAAGAGGATAACTCACCATGGTTGCATTTCTAACCTCATGAATTATTCATTCATAACTCTCATTCATCTCTCATCTTCTTCTTCTTCATGAGCTCAAGAAAATTTTTTTCTAGGGTTTTGAGAGGTGATGAAATATTATGAGAAAAATAAATCTAAAGTGAGCCCGCTTCCTACATCATCCTCTACTGCTTTCCATTTAGTATAGGATGTTTGCTTCACTAATTTCACAATTAGTCAAGAGATAGCTTTGGTTAGTGTCTCCTCGACGTAGATCATCTTCGGCCTCGAAGACTTCGATGCAAGCATGTTTATTTCTTCATAGGAGCCTCTCTAGAGTCCGGGACATCATGATCGCAGTGAAGGGACTACTACACGGAGCTAATGAAGTGAAGGACCGATCTACAAAGGTTGTATTCTTTGTTCACTTTACTTGCAAAGTAGTTTGCATTTCATTCCGTCGATATTTCTAGTAGACGATTCTATAGTTAGGGTTAGCTAGAACGGCAAAATTTGAAATTGGCATGTAAGATGCTTCCCGAAACCTTGCTGTCGTCCTAGGCAACCCTGCAAGATTTTCACATACCACCTGAGCTTAAAGTACATCTTCCAGCAGCTGGATCTGAATTTGAGACAGCGCCGTTAGATGGAGCTTATGAAGGATTATGATTGTGTGATCCTTTATCACCCAGGCGAGGCGAATGTGGTAGCTAATACTTTGAGTTGTAGGCCCGGGGGTAGATTGTCCCAATTGAGCGCAGTTCAGAGACAGTCTTCTGCAGATTGGAAGATCTTGTGCGACAGTAGAGTACAGTTTGAGTTCACTTCCACTTGGGGACAACTTGCTCATATCCGTGCCCGTCCACTTTTACTTGATCGTATTCATAAGGCACATCCCGACGATGCCCGTTTTTCTGAGATTCTCGAGCAAGTTCGGCAGGGTAGAGATCCAGAGTTCTTGATTGATGACCAGGGTGTGCTACGTTTCGGGACTCGTTCATGTGTACCTGATACTGATGGGTTGAGACGCGAGATCCTAGAGCAGGCACATCAGTCAGCTTATAGTGTTCACCTAGGTTCCACCAAGATGTATCATGATTTGAGAGATATCTATTGGTGGGCAGGGATGAAGAGTGATGTTTCGGATTTCGTTTCGAGGTGCCAGACTTGTCAGCAAGTCAAGGCTGAGCATCAGAGACCGGCAGGAGATTTGCAGACTTTACCCATTCAAGAGTGGAAATGGGAACAGATCTCCATAGATTTCGTCGTGGGTCTACCCAGGTCCAGTCGAGGGTATGACTCCATTTGGTTGATTGTTGACCGGTTGACGAAAGCAGATCACTTCCTTCCAGTGAAGACCACTTTCGGTTATGCTCAGTATGTGTTGGGATTCCCTTGCACCTAGTTAAGTTTTGATAGCATCACTCATGCCATTTTAAAATTTAGTGAGGTGCAAAGCAAGCAAACAAAGAATCATGCAAGAATTTCTAAGGTAACAAGTTTGTATCACATACAAATAAGTAAAAGAGATAGGGATTACAACCTTTGTAGTCCGTTACTTCGCTTCATAAGCTCCGTGTTGAGGTCCCTTCGCGGCGATCATCAAGAACTCCGACTCTCGTGAGGCTCCAAGAGGTGAATGGTGCATCTTGCTTGAAGTCTTCATGATCTAAGATGATCTACAATGAAGAATCTCTAACCCAAGCTTACACTTCACTAAACAACTTATTAGAGAAGTGAACACCCTAATCTAAGTGGCTAGAATAGGTGAGGATGATGAAGTAGGAATTTTTCTCTCTTTTGTTTTCAATTTCACACTCAATATCTGATAGTTATATGTATTCCCTAGAGGCCATTACTGTACAGAGGATGTATATTGCAGTGGATGCTGGGACATATATAGGGAGGACTTCCTTGCTCGACATGATAGTATGCTATCTGGTTACACTTTACCTTAACGTGTATACTGATTGCCTCTCTATTACATGTTGGTAAAGCCCTTAGGATGTGTACTTGACTACCTGGACTATGATGCGGATCATACTAGTGGGGACAAGGTAGTCCATAAGTACATCCTTCAAAGTCCCTAGTCGTGGGTGTATCGAGACGGGACATCGATATACCAGAGTAGACTAGCGTATACCTTCTCGACCCATACAGATGGGCGATGGATGATCCCATATCCATTGGTGTTTGACATCAGGGATGATATACGGGTGCTCAGTACAGACTGGGTACACTGGACGGACTCGCCGAGAACTCCTAGATGGTATTATACCACACGTTAGATGGCAGTTCTCTGGTGACACTGGTACAGAGTAGTCTGTAGACCCGAGATCGTCATAGAGTCTTGTGTGGTTGCCACTGTGCTTTGATTTCCATCTTACCACGTCCAAGAGGGCGTGGAAAATGGTGGTTTTTGGGTACAGTCCCGAGTCACATGGAGGCAATGAGCGATAGGAGGGGATTCGTCTCTTTCGGTATAGGGAGTTGATGTTGCGCTGTGTTCGATTGGCTATAACAGGAAATCCCTGGCCAGGGTTGCTGAGATATACTGGTAAGTGTTACCAGTAGTTTCTCGAATTGTTATAGACCTCATATAGACACGACTTATCGAGCTATTGGGGTCTGACGTTTACCACCCCTAGGCGAGATATGCGACATATCAGACGATCAGACCGGACTGTACGGTAGTGTTACTGGTTGGATTCACTTGAGTGTAAGCGGGCTTGCTCGTCGATCTTCTGATCGCTCAATACCCGGGTGGCCGTTACGTTTAGCAGACCGCTTGCGGCTTGTGGGTGTTTGATATGATCATCATCTGCTGCCGGCGTATTGACGAGTCTTTAGAGTCCTACACAGAGGTTTCCTGGCTCAAGCGAAACGAAATAGGAGCGCATATGAGATATGTGCGGGACCGAGAATAATACCAGTATGTGATACTGTATTCGATTCTCGTGATGTGACATTGATCGGTTATATGCGATATAGCCGGGTTATCGGATCAACTGTTGACTCGATAAGTTGTTACTAATGATACTAGTCGGTTATATGCGATATGACCGGATCGTTAAATCAAGTGTTGATTTAATGATTTAATGTATAATTATATATTTGATATATTACTTTGCATTAACTAGTATTGGTTCACTTTAAATGGATTTTCTCGCTCGGATGTGCGCATTATATATGTGATATGATTTTGTGCACTTGCTTGTATCATGTTTGATGATACATGCTTTTTGGTTAAGTGTAAAGTATTAAACCTTGGTTAATGAAATGGTTAGGGTTTATTATTTATTCATTTATCTTATTTAGTTATCCATTTATTTTTGATAAATTAATAAAAGAAAATGAAATGAATTGGTGGCTTTCATTTGTTGTTTTCATGAAGCTTCATGAACACTTTGACTAAGTGACCATTTTGTCTCTAGCTTGACCATAACCATTCCTTTAACCTTGATTGATTCTCTACACATTACCATAGTTAGCATTATGATAAGAAATGATTATTATTCTAATTGAATTATTCTTATCATAAGACTTTCTTCTTCTTCTTCATCTTCTTCCTTGAAGAAAACCTTACTTCATGAATGGTGGATTGATGAAACAAGTGAGAAATCCAATTCTAAAGTCTACCCACTTCCTATTTCTTCATCCTCTACCTCTTGCCAAGTAGTAGAGTGTGTTTTCTTCGCAAGTTTCTTGACTTGGTGAAGTCGGAGCTTGATTTAGCGATGCCTCGACGTAGATCATCTTCGGCATGGACATCGACGACCTAGCTCGCTATTTCTCCGACGAAGCTGACGCTAGAGCCCGGGAATTCACTTGGACAGCGGAGATGACTTCATTGCGGAGCCGTGGAGGTGGAGCACCGGATCTACAAAGGTTGTATTTCCCTATTCTATTAGTTAAGTGTTAACTAGTTAGCATTTTCGCCTAGAAATCTAGCCCACGATCCGTAGTCGGGTTTCTCGGCACCGATAATTTTTGAAATTGGCATGGTTGATGCCTTGTGAGACCTCACTAGAGTGCCTAGGAACCCTACAGTGGTATCAGAGCCTAGCTAGAGCCTTAGGCGAAATCTAGACGGAGTTTGAAGTCCGAACAAACCCGAAACCCGATCACAAACTTGCTCTCTGTCCTTTTTCTAAAATCTGTGATTTTTCAACATTAAAAATATGCAGAAAATTCAGCAGGGAATTCTAAGAATTACGGCGAAATTTGTTTTTCATGAACAGTGATATCGGCGGCGGAACCGCAGCATAAGCCTAGCTTATGCGGCGGTTCCGCGGCAGGTGTATGACGTCAGCCCTAAAAATTTACACAGAATTCATTGTTTCAGGTGCTGAGTTCTCTGGGTATTTTTTAAATTTTATTCAAGAGTTGAATTTTCTGGAGTTGTTTTGGGGATTTGGTGTTTGGATCGGGGTTTCAAATTTTGTCTATGTGGCTTTCCGGATAAATTTTAGAATATGTTAAAAAGTTCGACCGGATATAAATACCCAATTTTTCCCCTGTCGGGAAATTTCCAAGTGTTGGATTTTTCCGTAGTTTAAAGACGTTCTAAGTAGTGCAAGTAACTCGATGGACCCTCTAGAAGACAACAAACCTTAACTCGATTATGTGACCGTCTTGAACTGCCCTTTGAACCTTCGGGTTTGGGGCAGTACGGCGTGCCACATGTGAGGCGTTGGCTTGACCCTTCTACGGCTGGACCGTTGGTACTGAGGCACGAACAGAATGTCTTTAGACTTGTTTCATGTGTTGAGCGGTATCGGGAAAACTTGGGTATTCGACTGATCGATCGGAAAGTTTAACAATTTCTGTTTATCTGGAATGCGATACAATAATTGGAATTCACAGACAGTTATGTGATAACTGAATGAATGTTATAAACATAGCAGTTTAGTCTCACTTGATCGGTTGCCACGGAATTTTGATGTGATAAAAAGTCCGCCGCAATCACGTATTGTACGCGGATACTCGCCGGGTAAACTTAATAGACAGCCTCACTCCATAGCCCCAACCAAGTGACTGTAGGAGAACCCCGTCGCCGAAAGCATCCGTTCGGGTGCTCGCGGCAGCGGTGTTCCGCCTTGGTGCACTTCGTCGACGGTATTGGGGGTGCGGCCGCCTACTGAAGTTTGCGACGAGCATTCGATCAGGGTGTCGGGAATCTTGTTGAATTGCCTGACTAGATATTGAAAAGTGTTTTCGATTTTTAGACTAAAATGCGGGGTTTATAATTGTTAGGCATGCGATGTCTAAGTAATTCATTTGATTAGGCATGCGATGTCTATGCAGGTTGCGGATTCCAACTGTTGTAGTTTTACACTTTCTTTTCTGTGACCGTAAGTGTAATATGTGATATCGCCGGTTTCGTTGCTATATGTCAACGACAATTGGGATGGACATATTTACTTACGTTGATGACATGTGATGTTATGTGTTGCTGGATATGTTATATTGGATTGTCGTGTTTGAATAGCCGGGTTTTTTTTATGTGAGATGAGTGTTTTTCATTTTCATTCATGTAAAAACTTGTATGTAATATTCTTTTATTGGGGCACTTCCAGGTTGCGGAAGTTTTCACCCGTTGTATATTATTTACTTTTCCGCACTAGGATAGACCCAAGGAGGGGAGCACAGGTAACCGGGTTCTAGAGTCCAGTGGGAGACCAACTCGAGGAGTTGAGTCCGGGTCTCCTAACTCTAGAATTGGTAGGGTTGCTTGCCGCTCTCGTAGGGGTCTAGGGGTGTAGGTTTGGCTATTAATCACGACCGTGGAATCCGTGTTTTAAACTGGCTCGTATTGAAAACACGGACGTCCTAGTATATCCAATATTTCATATGATTCTTCTGCTGCGATATCTGTAATGTGATCATGTGATGTTCTGTGATAGATACAGTATATAGTATATATGATATATTATATAGACGTTACTTATGTTTTACACCCGCGCTAGCCCTGCCCCGCTCTGCCGTTAGTTACCTAACCTAACGGTGCACGAGGGGACATCGAGGCGAATGCGGATGACATAAGTGTACGTCGTATTTATCTGTGATGTTTAGGTACTTAAATGATGGGACTTCATTAATATGATTAATGAAATAAAAGAAACCTAAGATGTTGTAGAATCGAATTTCAAAATAAAACAGGTAGCTACAGTTCTTGCTTTGCACAGCGGTATATATGATATATCCTGCACCTTTTTCGATAGGGAAAGGACCGAGATCCCTTCACCGGGAGTGACTCCTTTAGCAATAACTGGCAGATGATACACATTCGGTTTGTCTTTTGATTGCTTTTAAGAGTTTTTGCTTTGCACAGTGATATATATGATATATCCCGCACCTCATTCGATGAGGAAAGGACCGACGATCCCCTCACCGGGAGTGACTCCTTTAGCAAAACTAGAAAAGCCTCAAAAGCACTCCATTTAAAAATTATTTGATTCTACAACGATATCAAGTTCATTACGCAATAAGTTTTCAGAAAAACCTGTCGTAGCCCTCCGTCATTTCAGATAAGTCCTGTTTAGTATTCGTGCTGCGTTTGTTGACCTTGTCAAGGCGCAGTGTGCGGTAGCTAACCAGTATTTATCTGCTTATGCATATGATGCAGATTGGGTTAGGGTAGTCGTGCGGCCTTGTTGACCTTGTCAAGGGTCGTGTGGGTGGGTTTGATTCAATCAAGAAATGACGGGTTGAACTTGACTTGCGGTCTATGGTTTGTTGACCTTGTCAAGGTCATAGATCGTTCGGGGCAAAATATTATCGGGAATTTCAAGTGTTGAAATTTGCAATGAGATTGCATACCTTCTATAAGATAGTTGGATCCCGATACCCGCTGCGAGTAAGAGTTACTCCTGGGAGAGTTTTACACATTACAATTAGCCGATCAAGTAGGTGTCTAGAAAGGTGTCAACGGGGTTACGCCTCTGGGAAAACGAGGTTTACATTAATTAGGTTCGTGCGAAAGCACGGGGGACCTCCCTCAAAGTACCGACACTGGCCTGGCTGAAAGATTGGCGAACTTGTAGTGTGTAATTAATCCCGGCTAGTCTTTCCTTTTAGGGTTTGAAGGAAGATTTGATAAAAAGCAGTGGGAGCCATCCTGATTAGATAAAATAAAACCAATCTATTCTTGCAAGAGCGCACGCTGAGTGTTTTCTTCTCTCTCTCTCCAGGTAGCGACCATATCACGCCTTAATCAAGATAATAATACGGAATATTGACTGAACCAGCTTGTTATACTGAGCTGGGGAACGTTGGTCCCGCTCCAACTTATAATTGTTATAAGACAGAGCAGGAAATTGGGGGATACCAGAATTCCCGTGCCGCCCAAACGAAGAGAGTGCATGCTGATGCATCATCTTCGGGTTTGTTCATTATACAGAACTGTTTCTCAGTATCCTCCGCATCCTTGGTATATGATACCGGATCAGGATCCCAGATATGTAATCTGTTACATAGGGCTACAAAAAGGTAGAAAAACTGAGAACGGGTGATAAGTTTCATGAGGCAGAAAACGGGGCAAGTGTTGCAGCCAAGTCTGTTGGTCACTGTCATCCTGTATTGTAATACATTGATTCTGAACGTATGTTATTAGATACCGAACCTGATATACAAAATCATATCTGTCTCTTTATTAGTAAAGAAACGATAATATTTTGTATTGTTGGATAATGTTTTGAACATTTCCTATATCAAAAGTTGATCGGTTCAGGCACGTTATCTAAAAGCATTGATGTTCTAAATCAAACTACGGTTCTTAGTATATAAAACACACACAAGAGGAAGAGTTCAGAAATGAACGGATCCTTCTTTTGGTATTGTTGACTAGGTCATATCAATGCAACCCGACTAGCTGGAGTTACATTTAGATGCATATTTAAATCAGTTTGAATTTACATCTTGTGAAACTCGCCAGTCATGTCACAAAGATAAAATGACCATAGCTCTGTTTATTGGAAACAGAGAAAGAGTTAATGAACTCTTGGGATGATACATGTTGATGTATGTAGGTCCCCTGTCTACACATGCCAGGATTGGTTCTTTATACTTCATTACGTTCTTTGATGATCTCTTTAGATTCAGACATATGTTCCTGTTGAAACACAAGTCCGAACCTTTTGAGATATTCACAGAATATAAGTTAGAAGTAGAGAACCAAAATACGGGTATAAGTATTATGTCCTATGATGAGATCAGGGAGGAGAATACTTGTGCATGGAATTCCTAGACTATTCTAAAGGAGAATGAGATTCTCTCTCAGCATTACTCCTCCGTATACACCATTGCACGATGGTATGTCGGGGCGGAGCAGATACACCCTATTTGATATGGTGTGCTCTATGATGAATACTACTGAGTTACCTTTTTCCTTAAGGGGGTTATGCACTTGAGAAGTTGCATACCTATTGAACAGGGTTTCAATCAAATCAAAGCCTACCATTTCATATGTGATATGGAAAGGGAAGAGCCCATATCTTAAGTTAGTTAAGATTTGGGGTTGTCCGGCCTATGTCTAAAAGCAAAATCCGGACAAGCTCGAGGCAACATCTGTTATGTACAACTGGAAACATTCCAGCTATACAAACTGGAGTCGATGATTTGGTAGAACCGAAGGATTCAGTAGATTCCAACGAACCTCAGCCTCTCCGCCGATCTAGTAGGGTTCCTCACCCACCTGAGAGATACTTCGGTTTCTCTATGACAGTGGGAGCGAGGAATGCATCATGAGATGATGACCTAACTAGTTTCAAGCTGGCCATCAGGAGTATGACTCTGTAAGAATGGCTGGATGCTTAGCGATCTGAGATGGAATCCTTATACACCAACAAAGTATGGACGTTAGTTGCTATATCTGAAGGGTTAAATCCCCATCAGGAGCAAGTATATCTTGAGAAGATTACTTGGTGTACATGGAAAAGTTGAGACTTTCAAAGCTAGATTTGTTAAAGGTTTTCGTCATTGACCAGGCGTGGATAATGATGAAACCTTTTCCAGTACCTATG
Source organism: Agapanthus africanus (assembly GCA_030015575.1). Taxonomy (NCBI): domain Eukaryota; kingdom Viridiplantae; phylum Streptophyta; class Magnoliopsida; order Asparagales; family Amaryllidaceae; genus Agapanthus; species Agapanthus africanus. The sequence continues at coordinate 206,592,355 of JASDDO010000031.1, read as the reverse complement.
CTTAAGTCCATCCAGATCCTACTTGCCACGGCTACATACCATGACTACGATATCTGGTGGTTGGGTGTCATGACTGCTTTTCTAAATGATGTTTTAGAAGAGTGCGTCTATAAGTACAGAGCCAGAGGGCCTCGTAGACAGTGGGAGCAGCGGAAACGTGTGCAAGATGCTTTATAGGATAAAGCAGGCATCGCGGAGTTGGAACATCTGTTTTGATGGATTAGTCAAAGAAGTTGACATCATCAAAATGGTAGATGAACCTTGTATATACAAAAAAGGTAGTAGGGAGTATGGTGGTGATCCTCGTAGAGTACGTGGATGACATACTCTTGATAGGGAAGGAGTTTCCTATGCTACGCTCGATCAATCTCCGTTTATCACAATGATTCTCCATATAGGATCAAAGTGATACCTACTAAATCCTGGATTTTGGATCTATGAGATAGATCTAAGTGGATGTTAGGATTCTCACTAGCTGTAGTGAGATGGTATCAATCGATCCTGGGGAGAATCACTGGAAGTGTTCCAAGGTGATAAAGACGACTGAATGTCAGTCGCAGGCATTGTCTTTACCCTCACTAAAGGGACGGTATGTTGGAAGAGTTCCAAGCTAGATACCGTGACATACTAGACGATAAAAGCTGGATACATCGCTACTTAAGATGCTACCAAAGAGGATGTTTGGGTGTATATTAGTTCATGAGATGAACTACGTTCCTACCATTGTGAGACAATGGAGTTGTGGCTTATGCCGAGGAACGCCGGTCCCATCAGTGATCCAGACTTATTCTAAGGCAGTATCACTTGATCATGGAGATGGTTGATCTCCAGGGTGATCGAGGTAAGGAGAGCAGACTTAGAGGATAACGCAGCGGATCCACTCACGAAGGCCTATTCCCAGAGAGAGACTTTTATGGGATGGTTGAGTATGAGATACTTCGACCACTGCTACAGATGGCCCTAGTGCAAGTGGGAGATTGTTAGTTATATGTATTCCCTAGAGGCCATTACTGTACATAGGATGTATATTGTTGTGGATGCTGGGACATATATAGGGAGGACATTCTTGCTCGACATGATAGTATGCTATCTGGTTACACTTTACCTTAACGTGTATACTGATTGCCTCTCTATTACATGTTGGTAAAGCCCTTAGGATGTGTACTTGACTACCTAGACTATGATGCGGATCATACTAGTGGGGACATGGTAGTCCATAAGTACATCCTTCAAAGTCCTTAGTCGTGGGTGTATCGAGACGGGGCATCGATATACCAGAGTAGACTAGCGTATACCTTCTTGACCCATACAGATGGGCGATGGATGATCCCATATCCATTGGTGTTTGACATCAGGGATGATATACGGGTGCTCAGTAGAGACTGGGTACACTGGACGGACTCGCCGAGAACTCCCAGATGGTATTATACCTCACGTCAGATGGCAGTTCTCTGGTGACACTGGTACAGAGTAGTCTGTAGTCCCGAGATTGTCATAGAGTCTTGTGTGGTTCCCACTGTGCTTTGATTTCCATCTTACCACGTCCAAGAGGGCGTGCAAAATGGTGGTTTTTGGGTACAGCCCCGAGTCACATGGAGGCAATGAGCGATAGGAGGGGATTCGTCTCTCCCGGTATAGGGAGTTGATGTTGCGCTGTGTTCGATTGGCTATAACAGGAAATCCCTGGCCAGGGTTGCTGAGATATACTGGTAAGTGTTACCAGTAGTTTCTTGAATTGTTATAGACCTCATATCGACACGACTTATCGAGCTATTGGGGTCTGACGTTTACCACCCCTAGGCGAGATATGCGACATATCAGACGATCAGACCGGACTGTACGGTAGTGTTACTGGTTGGATTCACTGGAGTGTAAGCGGGCTTGCTCGTCGATCTTCTGATCGCTCAATACCCGGGTGGCCGTTACATTTAGCAGACCGCTTGCGGCTTGTAGGTGTTTGATATGATCATCATCTGCTGCCGGCGTATTGACGAGTCTTTAGAGTCCTACACAGAGGTTTCCTGGCTCAAGCGATACGAAATAGGAGCGCATATGAGATATGTGCGGGACCGAGAATAATACCAGTATGTGATACTGTATTCGATTCTCGCGATGTGACATTGATCGGTTATATGCGATATAGCCGGGTTATCGGATCAACTGTTGATTCGATAAGTTGTTACTAATGATACTAGTCGGATATATGCGATATGACCGGATCGTTAAATCAAGTGTTGATTTAATGATGTAATGTATAATTATATATTTGATATATTACTTTGCATTAACTAGTATTGGTTCCCTTTAAATGGATTTTCTCGCTCGGATGTGCGCATTATATATGTGATATGATTTTGTGCACTTGCTTGTATCATGTTTGATGATACATGCTTTTTGGTTAAGTGTAAAGTATTAAACCTTGGTTAATGAAATGGTTAGGGTTTATTATTTATTCATTTATCTTATTTAGTTATCCATTTATTTTTGATAAATGAATAAAAGAAAATGAAATGAAATGGTGGCTTTCATTTGTTGTTTTCATGAAGCTTCATGAACACTTTGACTAAGTGACCATTTTGTCTCTAGCTTGACCCTAACCATTCCTTTAACCATGATTGATTCTCTACACATTACCATAGTTAGCATTATGATAAGAAATGATTATTATTCTAATTAAATTATTCTTATCATAAGACTTTCTTCTTCTTCTTCATCTTCTTCCTTGAAGAAAACCTTACTTCATCAATGGTGGATTGATGAAACAAGTGAGAAATCCAATTCTAAAGTCTACCCACTTCCTATTTCTTCATCCTCTACCTCTTGCCAAGTAGTAGAGTGTGTTTTCTTCACAAGTTTCTTGACTTGGTGAAGTCGGAGCTTGATTTAGCGATGCCTCGACGTAGATCATCTTCGGCATGGACATCGACGACCTAGCTCGCCATTTCCCCGACGAAGCCGACGCTAGAGCCCGGGAATTCACTTGGACAGCGGAGATGACTTCATTGCGGAGCCGTGGAGGTGGAGCACCGGATCTACAAAGGTTGTATTTCCGTATTCTATTAGTTAAGTGTTAACTAGTTAGCATTTTCGCCTAGAAATCTAGCCAACGATCCGTAGTCGGGTTTCTCGGCACCGATAATTTTTGAAATTGGCATGGTTGATGCCTTGTGAGACCTCACTAGAGTGCCTAGGAACCCTATAATATCATCACAAATCAAAAAGCAAGTGAAGGTTTTTCGAGAGCTCAAGGAAGAAGAAGAAGAATAAGATGGTAATCCTTTTGTGATGAATAATGAATTATTGTTGTGGTTACTTATTCAAACATGAGTTAAGCATGAAGAGTTTTAACTCATGTAGAGAATAAACTAGAGTTAATGGTTTGGATTGGGTTAACAAATATCTACACAAAAAACAAAGCAAAAGACCAAGTCAATGCTTCATGAAGCTTCATGGAAGCTTCATGCAAAAGCTAACCCTAATCCAAACCCTAACTAAGTTTAAAACCTAAATCATGGTTGCATTTGTAACCTTAACTTGTTATAATAATATACATCACATATATATTATGTTTTGTAACAAAAGAAAATAATACAATTAGCATATATCACATATATATCAATGTATTATCCCGTGAGAAAATGAATCAATAATACGAGCTTATATTAGTTAACGTAATGTAATATATCACATATATAATTATACATTAAATTATCGAATCAACACTTGATGCGATAATCCGGCTATAATACATATAACCGACTAATATAACATGCACCAATTCATCGAGTCAACACTTGATCCGATGACCCGGCTATATCACATATACCCGGACGATATCTCATATCGCGAGAATAGAATACGACATCTCATATCGTATTCTTCACGGTGCCGTACATATCACATATGTGCTCCTACTCCATTTTTCCTGAGCCAGGAAACCTCTGTGTAGGACTCTAAAGAATCGTCAATATCCCGGCAGTAGGTGATGATCATATCAGACACCCACAAACTGCAAGCGGTCAGCTACACGTAACAGCCACTCAGGTACTGAGCGATCAGAAGATCAAAAAGCAAGCATGTACATTCTCCTGTGAATCCAATCAGTAACACTACCGTACAGTCCGGTCTCTTCGTCTGATATGTCGCATATCAAGTCTAGGGGCGGTAAACGTCAGACCCCAGTAACCGATAAGTCATGTCGATGTGAGGCTCATAATAGGTCGAGAAACTACTGATAACTGTAAGTCCACGTTGCCCACCCCGGTGCTTGCGGGGAGGCGGAAAACGAAATAAAAATAAGATTTTTATCGAACTAGGCAACATGGACAAACTAAAGGAGGATCTTTGCTAAACAAAAACTAACTAAAAGCTAACTAGATTTAGCTACATGGAAGAAAGGTTATACCTTGGGCTTTATGTCCTTCTCTCCTTTCTCCTTGGAGTGGAAGAAAGAGATCACCTTGTCGCCTTCTCTAGTCGAAGAAGGATCCACCCGAGAGCCTCAACCTTTGGCTTCAACTACAAGCTAGAAGTAACTAAGGTGCTAGAAGTGCTAATCCTAGAACCTTAGATGAGAGTAGAGATTACTTTGGAGAGGTTTATCTCAAGCTCGAGTGTTTCTCAACACATGAGAGGGGAGAGCTTGAGAGAGAGGAAGAGGAGGAGAGAGAATCAATATGATAGAATGAGGAGAAATATGAACCATTCTCTCTAAATATGGGTGAATTATGAAAATAGATAATTCGTTAGATAATTTTCATGGTTAATCAAGACTTGACCATTATCATTTCATATTTAATGCAAATTGCAAGGATCAAAGAGCATCTTTTATATGGAATGATGATAGTGAAAGTGTCAACCTAAGTCAACAAGTCAAGTATGGTCAAAAGGTCAACAACCCTAACCATGCACAATTATATATAACTAATATCAATTATTCATAATACACACATAAGCATTAGGGTTAAGAAAATGACAATGGTTATTAACCCTAATCAAAGTCCTCTGCCTCTATCTCAGTCAACTGTGCATACGCACCCGTATCCGTGATCCGAGGAACACGAATACAATGAGATGAAACCAATCCCAAATCATATACTAGGATCTGGCTTAAACCAAAGCCCGCTAGTATAAGCTGTCCGGACATCAAACGTGCACAAGTGCGCGGATGTGAACGAACCCTGTCGCAAAACCATGCGAGCTCTACTCATTTTGCCTAAAGGAGAATAACTCTCTGTGTGGGACTCTAAAGACTCGACACTACACTGGCAGTGGGTTTAACCACAGACCGCAAGCGGCACTAGCTGTACATAACGGTCCCCAGGTAGATGCCGATAAGAAGACTGACGAGGTGACCCTATCTGAACTCCTACTGAGCCTGTATGTGACAGTCTCCGTACAGTCCGGTCTGTTCGTCTGATACATCGCATGGCGGGCCTAGGGGGTGGTGAACGTCAGTCCCCTAATAGCGGTACAAGTCGTGTCAGAGTGAAGCCCAGAACACCCTGAGATAACACTGGAAACCTACCAGTATATCTCGCTTGCCCTGGCCAGGGACTACTTGTGTAATGGCTCTCCTAGACACAGCGCGATGTCAACCCCCAATACCGGGAGAGACGAATCCTGTCTAACCGTCACTGCCTCCAAGTGCTTCGGGACTGCACCCAACTACTACATGTTTCCACGACTCCTTTGAGCCGTGGTAGGGTAGTAATCAAAGTACAGTGGGAACACACTCGAGGCGAAGTGACACTGTCAAGTCAGCGGACTAAGCTGTACTCATGTCACCTGGGAACTGATAACTGACGATAGGTATAATACCAACCAACAGTTCCCGACGAGTCCTGTCCAGTGTACTCGTAACCTAACGAGCACCCGCATACTATCTCAAGTACGATGTACTGACGGCTGTGGGACAGACCGTCTCCCACGCTGGGATGAGAAGCGCATACGCTTGTCTACTCCGGAGTATCAATGCCCTGTCTCGATAGTCCTACGACTAGGGACCTGTATAAGGATGTGCTTATGGATTACCCAGCCCCCACGAGTGTGAGCGCCATCATAACGCTGGTAATCAAGAAAAGATCCTAAGGGCTCTACTAATATGTATATAAGCGATATGCTAAAAGAAACACATGCACATATTAAAGCAGAGAGAAACCAAGTAGCATACTACCATTTCGAGCAAGATTGTATATACAACTGTGAATATCCCAAGCTTCCATCAAGTAATATACATACTAGTATGATACAGTAATGGCCTCTAGGGCATATACACTAACAATCTCCCACTTGCACTAAGGCCATATACTGGCGTATCGAAGACCTATCATCTCGATCAGCCGCTCGAACTGAGTCTGGGGTAAGGCCTTTGTGAATGGATCTGCAGTGTTATCTTCTGAAGCAACTCTCCGAACTTCGATCTCCTGGCGATCCACGATCTCCCTGATCAGGTGATACCGCCTCAAGATGTGTCTGGATTTCTGATGGGACCTGGGTTCCTTCGCTAAAGCTATAGCCCCATTGTTGTCGCAATACAGAGGTATTGGATCAACAATGGACGGAACCGCCTGAAGTTATTTCAAGAACTTCCTCATCCAGACAGCTTCTTTTGCGGCATCAGATGCAGCGATGTATTCCGTTTCCATAGTCGAGTCAGCAACGGTTTCCTGTTTGGAACTCTTCCAACACACCGCCCCTCCATAGAGGGTAAAGACAAAACCCGACATGGACTTGGAATCATCCTTGTCACTCTGGAAGCTGGAGTCAGCAAAGGCCTCAATCTGGAGGTCTTCTCCGCCATACACCAAGAACATCTCCTTAGTCCTTCTCAGGTACTTGAGAATGTTCTTTACCGCTATCCAATGTTTCTCCCCAGGGTTTGACTGATACCTGCTTACCACACTCAGCGCATAAGCCACATCTGGTCTGGTACACAACATCGCATACATTATAGAGCCTACCGCAGAAGCGTAGGGTATAATAGACATGCGATCCCTCTCCAAATCAGTCTTGGGAGACATCTCTTTGGAGAGGGTGATCCCGTGACAAGCCGGTAAATTACCGCGCTTGGAATCTTCCATACTGAATCTTTTCAGTATGGTGTCGATGTACCTGGACTGTGAGAGTCCTAAAATCCTCTTGGATCTGTCACGGTAGATCCGGATCCCCAGAATGTATGAGGCATCACTGATTAGTCCAAAAATACTTGTTTACCGTAATCAGAAATGGCGTCGCTTTGCAGCTTTCCGGTGAGTACGGGTTGATCCACAGAGATGTGTAATTTTCTGTTTTATGTTTTTACGAGTTGATTCCGATGGTTGTTTGGTTTTTGTCGATTGATTCAAGAAAACTAATTTATATGATATGAAAGAACTCGTTAGGGTTAGGTCTAAGGTAGGGTTGATGAGATCAATATTGTCACCTCTTTCAATGCCGTATGATTAACGCGTTTTAGAAAATCACAACAATTATTAGCAAAGGGGATTAGGATGATTGGGAAGAAACAAAGTTTCTTCCTCTAGATCCTTGTCTGTCATTTCCTATTAATTGCTACAATCTTCACGGACGTCATGTATGTCCGGCCTTTTATACTACGGTTCACCGTTACCTCGTAGGTAGGGTGCCGTTGGGGGCGGATCATACATGCGTGCATGAAGTTTTTGTTTTGAAAATGTGTTGGCATTGAAGGAGGTGAGAGATATTCATCTCTCACTCCCTCCCTTGTTCCTAACCCTAACAAGCGAAGATTTTACTCGCTCATTAGGGTGTCTTTTAACAGTGACATTTTAAAAACACTTACTGATTGCATTTGAAGGACTACACTAATTAACTAGGGCAATGATATGACTTATCTACTGCAAGATTTAAATGAGAGAACTAGGGCAACAATTTAATTAACACTACGGCAGAATTTAAAGAAATAAAATCTTACTAAATGATGGTCTTGATCTTCCCAATAATTCTGAATTTTATTGATTGAAAAGAGGCATCCCTTTTTACAGATTCGAGATTACAATTTATAAGAAAACAGGGAACCTAGGGTTACAGATTCTCGAACACATGATTTTACAGATATGCCCACTGAAAATCCTAACACCTGCACCGACGCACCGACAGAGAAAAAATCCACCGACACAGGCAATATATGGCCGCGGAACCGCGGCAATGATGGGCCTTGGGCCGCGGTTCCGCGGCCCTTTGGTGAGTTCAGCTCACCAAATCTTCTAAGCTTGTTTTGTTAGTTATATGTATGCCCTATAGGCCATTACTGTACATAGGATGTATATTGTAGTGGATGCTGGGACATATATAGGGAGAACTTTCTTGCTCGACATGATAGTATGCTATCTGGTTACTCTTTACCTTAACATGTATACAGATTGTCTCTCTGTTACATGTTGGTAAAGACCTTAGGATGTGTACTTGACTACCTTGACTATGATGCGGATCATACTAGTGGGGACATGGTAGTCTATAAGTACATCCTTCAAGGTCCCTAGTCGTGGGTGTATCGAGACGGGGCATCGATATACCAGAGTAGACTAGCGTATACCTTCTCGACCCATACAGATGGGCGATGGATGATCCCATATCCATTGGTGTTTGACATCAGAGATGATGTACGGATGCTCAGTGGAGACTGGGTACACTGGACGGACTCGCGGAGAACTCCCAGATGGTATTATACCTTACGTCAGATGGCAGTTCTCTGGTGACACTGGTACAGAGTAGTCTGTTGACCCGAGATCGTCATAGAGTCTTGTGTGGTTCCCACTGTGCTTTGATTTCCATCTTACCACGTCCAAGAGGGCGTGCAAAACGGTGGTTTTTGGGTACAATCCCGAGTCACATGGAGGCAATGAGCGATAGGAGGGGATTCGTCTCTCCCGGTATAGGGAGTTGATGTTGCGCTGTGTTCGATTGGCTATAACCGGAAATCCCTGGCCAGGGTTGCTGAGATTTACTGGTAAGTGTTACCAGTAGTTTGTCGAACTGTTATAGATCTCATATCGATACGACTTATCGAGCTATTGGGGTCTGACGTTTACCACCCCTAGGCAAGATATGCGACATATCAGACGACGAGACCGGACTGTACGGTAGTGTTACTGGTTGGATTCACTGGAGTGTGAGCGGGCTTGCTCGTCGATCTTCTGATCGCTCAATACCCGGGTGGCCGTTACGTTTAGCAGACCTCTTGCGGCTTGTGGGTGTTTGATATGATCATCACCTGCTGCCGGCGTATTGACGAGTCTTTAGAGTCCTACACAGAGGTTTCCTGGCTCAATCGAAACGAAATAGGAGCGCATATGAGATATGTGCGGGACCGAGAATAATGCGTGTATGTGATACCATATTTCATTCTCGCGATGTATATATCGATTGGTTGTATGCGATATAACCTAGTTATCGAATCAAGGGTTGATTCGATAAGCCGATACATAGGATACTAGTCGGTTATATGCGATATGACCGGATCGTTAAATCAAGTGTTGATTTAATGATTTAATGTATAATTATATATTTGATATATTACTTTGCATTAACTAGTATTGGTTCACTTTAAATGGATTTTCTCACTTGAAGTTCACAAGTTGTATATGTGATATACTTTTGTGCACTTGATTGTATCATGTTTGATGATACATGCTTTTTGGTTAAGTGTAAAGAATTAAACCATGGTTAAGTTGAAATTAGGGTTTTGGTTTTTCCATTATTTATTTATTCATTTATTTATTTGTTTATTTATTTTGGAAAATAAATGGCATAAAGAAATGAAATGGTGGCTCATTTTGTACTTGAATGTTGAAGCTTCATGAAGCTTTGACTAAGTCACCATTTTGTCTCATGCTTAACCCTAACCACTCCACTTAACCCTAGTTGATTCTCTACACTTCACCATGGTTAGATTATGATAAGTATTGTTTTTCTTTTCTATTAAAATATACTTATCATAACAATTATCATTTTCTTCTTCTTCTTCTTGACATGAAGAAAGCTTGCCTAATCAATGGCAAGTGAAGAAATCAAGTGAGAAATCCAATTCTAAAGTCTACCCACTTCCTATTTCTTCATCCTCTACCTCTTGCCAAGTAGTAGAGTGTGTTTTCTTCACAAGTTTTTGGACTTGGTGAAGTTGGAGCTTGATCTAGCGATGCTCGACGTAGATCATCTTCGGCATCGTCGTCGATGACCTAGCCCGTCCATTCTCCGATGAAGCCGACGCTAGAGCCCGGGGTTCGACTTGGACAGCGAGGAGACATCATCGCGGAGCTATGGAGGTGGAGGACCGGATCTACAAAGGTTGTATTTCCGTTTACTTATAGTTTAGTTGTAAACTAGCTCGCTTTATCGCTTAAACTTCTAGCCAACGATCTAGTCTAGGGTTTCTCGGCACCGTAATTTTTGAAATTGGCATGGTTGATGCCTTGTGAGACCTCTTGTGAGTGCCTAGGAACCCTACAGTGGTATCAGAGCCTAGCTAGAGCCTTAGACGAACTTTAGACGGAGTTTGAAGTCCGAACGAACCGAAACCCCATAATTTCCATGCTCTCTGGACTTTTTCTGAAAACGTGAATTTTTCCAAATTAAAAATTGCCAAAAAATTCAGCAGGGAATCCTATGAGTTACTGTGAAGCACGTGGCTCTAAATCGACCAACGAGCCGCGGAACCGCGTCCCCACCCTGGGTTTCGCGGCGGTTCCGCGGCCATGTTGGTGATTTATACTACGTGTCTTGCACAGTAATTCTTGTGTCAAAGTGCTGAGTCTTCTGAAAATTTTTATTTTTTACTCAAGAGTTGAATTTTCTGGGGTTGTTTTGGGGATTCGGTGTTTCGATCAGAGTATCAAATTTTGTCTGTGTGGCTTTCCGGATAAATTTTAGAATATGTTAAAAAGTTCGACTTGATATAAATACCCAATTTTTCCCCTGTCGGAAAATTTCCAAGTGTTGGATTTTTCCGTAGTTTAAAGACGTTCTAAGTAGTGCAAGTAACTTGATGGACCCTCTAGAAGACAACAAACCTTAACTCGATTATGTGACCGTCTTGAACTGCCCTTTGAACCTTCGGGTTTGGGGCAGTACAGCGTGCCACATGTGAGGCATTGGCTTGACCCTTCTACGGCTGGACCGTTGGTACTGAGGCACGAACTGAATGTTTTTAGACTTGTTTCATGCGTTGATCTGTATCGGGAAAACTTGGGTGTTCGATTGTTCGATCAGAAGTTTGACATTTTCTATTTATCCGGAATGGGATACAATAATTGAAATTCACAATTAGTTATGAGATAACTGAATGAATGTTATAAACATAGCAGTTTAGTCTCACTTGATCGGTTGCCACGGAATTTTGATGTGATCAAAAGTCCGTCGCAATCACGTAGCGTACGCGGATACTCGCCGGGTAAACTTAATAGGCAGCTTCACTCCATAGCCTCGACCAAGTGACTGTAGGAGAACCCCGTCGCCGAAAGCATCCGTTCGGGTGCTCCCGGTAGCGGTGTTCCGCCTTGGTGCACTTCGTCGACGGTATCAGGGGTGCGACCGTCTACTGAAGTTTGCGACGAGCATTCGATCAAAATATCGGGAATCCTGTTGAATTGCCCGACTTGGTATTGAAAAGAGTTTTCGATAATGAGACTAAAATGCGGGGTTTATAATTGTTAGGCATGCGATGTCTAAGGAATTCATTTGATTAGGCATGTGATGTCTAAGGAAGTTGCGGATTCCAACTGTTGTAGTTTTACACTTTCTTTTCTGTGACCGTAAGTGTAATATGTGATATCGCCGGTTTCGTTGCTATATGTCAACGACAATTGGGATGCGCATATTTACTTACGTTGATGACATGTGATGTTATGTGTTGCTGGATATGTTATATTGGATCATCGTGTTTGAATAGCCGGGGGTTTTTTATGTGAGATGAGTGTTTTTCGTTTTCATTCATATAAAAACTTGTATGTAATATTCTTTTTATTGGGGCACTTCCAGGTTGCGGAAGATGTCACCCATTGTATACTATTTACTTTTCCGCACTAGGATAGACCCAAGGAGGAGGGCACAAGTAACCGGGTTCTGGAGTCCAGTGGGAGACCAACTCGAGGAGTCGAGGCCGGGTCTCCTAACTCTAGAATTGGTAGGGTTGCTTGCCGCTCTCGTAGGGGTCTAGGGGTGTGGGTTTGGCTATTCATCACGACCGTGGAATCCGTGTTTTATACTGGCTCGTATTGAAAACACGGACGTCCTAGTATATCCAATATTTCATATGTTTCTTCTGCTGCGATATCTGTGATGTGATCATGTGAAGTTCTGTGATAGATACATTATATAGTATATATGATATATTATATAGACGTTACTTATGTTTTTCACCCGTGCTAGCCCTGCCCTGCTCTGCCGTTAGTTACCTAACCTAACGGTGCACGAGGGGACATCGAGGCGAATGCAGATGGCATAAGTGTACGTCGTATTTATCTGTGATGTTTAGGTACTTAAATGATGGGACTTCATTAATGAGATTAATGAAATAAAAGAAACCTAAGATGTTGTAGAATCGAATTTCAAAATAGAACACGTAGCTACAGTTCTTGCTTTGCATAGCGATATATATGATATATCCTGCACCTTATTCGATGAGGAAAGGACCGAGATCCCTTCACCGGGAGTTTCTCCTTTAGCAATAACTGGCAGATACTACACACTCGGTTTGTCTTTTGATTCCTTTTAAGTGTTTTTGCTTTGCACAGTGATATATATGATATATCCCGCACCTCATTCGACTAGGAAAGGACCGACGATCCCTTCACCGGGAGTGACTCCTTTAGCAAAACTAGAAAAGCCTCAAAAGCACTCCATTTTTAAAATCATTTGATTCTATAACGATATCAAGTTCATTACACAATAGGTTTTCAGAAAAACCTGTCGTAGCCCTCCGTCATTTCAGATAAGTTGTATATAGTATTCGTGCTGCATTTGTTGGCTTTCGTCAAGGTGCAGTGTGCGGTAGCTATATGCTGCTTATCTGCTAGCATACGATGCGATTGGATTAGGGTAGTCGTGCGGCTTTGTTGGCTTTCGTCAAGGGTCGTGCGGGTGGGTTTAATTCGATCAAGAAATGTACGGGTTGAACTTGACTAGCGGGCTATGGTTTGTTGGCTTTCGTCAAGGTCATAGCACGCTAGGGGCAAAATATTATCGGGAATTTCAAGTGTTGAAATTTGCAATGAGATTGCATACCTTCTATGAGATAGTTGGATCCCGATACCCGCTGCGAGTAATTGTTACTCCTGGGAGAGTTTTACACATTACAATTAGCCGATCAAGTAGGTGTCTAGAAAGGTGTTAACGAGGTTATGCCTCTGGGAAAACGAGGTTTACATTAATTAGGTTCGTGCGAAAGCACGGGGGACCTCCCTCAAAGTACCGACACTGGCCTGGCTGAAAGATTGGCGAACTTGTAGTGTGTAATTAATCACGGCTAGTCTTTCCTTTTAGGGTTTGAAGGAAGATTTGATAAAAAGCAGTGGGAGCCATCCTGATTAGATAAAATAATAACCAATCTATTCTTGCAAGAGCGCACGCTGAGTGTTTTCTTCTCTCTCTCTCCAGGTAGCGACCATATCACGCCTTAATCAAGATAATAATACGGAATATTGACCAAACCCGCTTGTTATACTAAGCTGGGGTACGTTGGTCCCGCTCCAACTTATAATTGTTATAAGACAGAGCAGGAAATTGGGGAATACCAGATTTCCTGTGCCGCCCAAACGAAGAGAGTGCATGTTGATGCATCATCTTCGGGTGTGTTCATTACAAAGAACTGTTTCTCAGTATCCTCCGCATCCTGGGTATATGATACCGGATCAGGATCCCAGATATGTAATCTTTTACATGGGCTACAGATAGGTAAAGAACTGAGAACGGGTGATAAGTTTCATTAGGCAGAAAACGGGGCAAGTGTTGTAGCCAAGTCTGTCGGTCACTGTCACCCTGTATTTTCAATACATTGATTCTGAACAAATGTTATTAGATACCGAACCTGATATACAAAATCATATCTGTCTCTTTATTAGTAAAGAAACGATAAAATTTCGTATTGTTGGATAATGTTTTGAACATTTTCTATATCAAAAGTTGATCGGTTCAGGCACGTTATCTAAAAGCATTGATGTTCTAAATCAAACTACAGTTCCTAGTATACATAACTCACACAAGAGGAAGAGTTCAGAAATGAACGGATCCTTCTTGAGGTATTGTAGACAAGGTCATATCAATGCGACCCGACTGGCTGAAGTTACATTTAGATACATATTTAAATTAGTTTGAATTTACATCTTATGAAACTTGCGAGTCATGTCACAAAGATTAGATGACCATAGCTCTGTTTATTGGAAACAGAGAAAGAGTTAGTGAACTCTTGGGATGATACATGTTGATGTATGTAGGTCCCCTGTCTACACATGCCAGGACTGATTCTTTATACTTCATTATATTCTCTGATAATCTCTCAAGATTCAGTCATATGTTCCTGTTGAAACATGAGTCCGAACCTTTTGAGATATTCACAGAATATAAGCGAGAAGTAGAGAACCAAAATACGGGTAAAAGTATTATGTCTTTTGATGAGATCAAGGAGGCGAATACTTGAGCACGGAAATTCCTGGACTATTCTAAAGGAGAATGAGATTCTCTCTCAGAATTACTCCTCCGTATACACCATAGCACGATGGTATATCGGGGCGGAGCAGATGCACCCTATTTGATATGGTGTGCTCTATGATGAGTACTACTGAGTTACCTATTTCCTTTAGGGAGTTATGCACTTATGAAGCTGCATACCTATTGAATAGTATTCGAATCAAATCTGTTGCCTACCGCTTCATATGTGATATGGAAAGGGAAGAGCCCATGTCTTAAGCTAGTTAACATTTGGGTTGTCCGGCCTATGTCTAAAAACAAAATCCGGACAAGCTCGAGGCAAGGTCTGTTATGTAGAACTGGAAATGTTCCAGCTATACAAATTACAGCTGATGATTTGACAGAACTAAAGGATTCAGTAGATCCCAACGAACCTCAGCCTCTCCTCCGATCTAGTAGGGTTCCTCACCCACCTGAGAGTTACTCCGGTTTCTCTATAACAGTGGGAGCGAGGATTGCATCATGGGATGATAACCCAACTAGCTTCGAGCTGGCCATCAGGAGTAAGACTCTGTAAGAATGGCTGGATGCTTAGCGATCTGAGATGGAATCCTTATACACCAACAAAGTATGGACTTTGGTTGCTATATCTGAAGGGTTAAATCCCCATCAGGAGCAAGTATATCTTGAGAAGATTACTTGGTGTATATGGAAAAGTTGAGACTTTCAAAGCTAGACTTGTTAAAGGTTTTCGTCATCAACCAGGCATGGAAAATGATGAAACCTTTTCCAGTACCTATGCTTAAGTCCATCCAGATCCTACTTGCTACGGCTACATACCACAACTACGATATCTGGCGATTGTGTGTCTTGACTGCTTTTCTAAATGATGATTTGGAAGAAAGCGTCTATAAGTACACAGCCAAAGGGCTTCGTAGATAGTGGGAGCAGCGGAAATGCGAGCAAGATGTTTTATGTGATAAAGCAGGCATCGCGGAGTTGGAACGTCTGTTTTGATGTGTTAGTCAAAGGGTTTGACATCATCAAAATGATAGATAAACCTTGTATATACAAAAAGGTAGTAGGGAGTATGGTGGAGATCCTCGTAGAGTACATGGATGACATACTCTTGATAGGGAAGGAGTTTCCTATGCTACGCTCGATCAATCTCCGCTTATCACAATGATTCTCCACATAGGATCAAAGTGATACCTACTAAATCCTGGGTTTTGGATCTATGAGATAGATCTAAATGGATATTAGGATACTCACTAGTTGTAGTGAGATGGTATCAATTGGTCCTGGGGAGAATCACTGGAAGGGTTCCAGGGTGATAAAGACGACTGAGTGTCAGTCGCAGGCATTGTCTTTACCCTCAGTAAAGGGACGGTATGTTGGAAGAGTTCCAAGCTAGATACCGTGGCATACTAGAAGATAAAGTCTCGATACATCGCTACTTAAGATACTACCAAAGAGGATGTTTGGCTGTATATTAGTTCATGAGATGAACTACGTTCCTACCATTGTGAGACAATGGAGTTGTGGCTTATGCCAAGGAACGCTGGTCCCATCAGTGATCCAGACATATTCTAAGGCAGTATCACCTGATCATGGAGATGGCTGATCTCCAAGGTGATCGAGGTTAGGAGAGTAGACTCAGAGGACAACACGGCGGATCCACTCACGAAGGCCTATTCCCAGAGAGAGACTATTATGGGATGGTTGAGTATGAGATACTACAACCACTGCTACAGATGGCCCTAGTGCAAGTAGGAGATTGTTAGTTATATGTATGCCCTAGAGGCCATTACTGTACATAGGATGTATATTGTAGCGGATGCTGGGACATATATAGGGAGGACTTTCTTGCTCGACATGATAGTATGCTATCTGGTTACTCTTTACCTTAACGTGTATACTGATTGTCTCTCTGTTACATGTTGGTAAAGCCCTTAGGATGTGTGCTTGACTACCTGGAGTATGATGCGGATCATACTAGTGGGGACATGGTAGTCTATAAGTACATCCTTCACGGTCCCTAGTCGTGGGTGTATCGAGACGGGGCATCGATATACCAGAGTAGACTAGCGTATACCTTCTCGACCCATACAGATGGGCGATGGATGATCCCATATCCATTGGTGTTTGAAATCAGAGATGATGTACGGGTGCTCAGTGGAGACTGGGTACACTGGACGGACTCGCCGAGAACTCCCAGATGGTATTATACCTTACGTCAGATGGCAGTTCTCTGGTGACACTGGTATAGAGTAGTCTGTTGACCCGAGATCGTCATAGAGTCTTGTGTGGTTCCCACTGTGCTTTGATTTCCATCTTACCACGTCCAAGAGGGCGTGCAAAACGGTGGTTTTTGGGTACAGTCCCGAGTCACATGGAGGCAATGAGCGATAGGAGGGGATTCGTCTCACCCGGTATAGGGAGTTGATGTTGCGCTGTGTTCGATTGGCTATAACCGGAAATCCCTGGCCAGGGTTGCTGAGATTTACTGGTAAGTGTTACCAGTAGTTTCTCGAACTGTTATAGACCTCATATCGACACGACTTATCGAGCTATTGGGGTCTGACGTTTACCACCCCTAGGCAAGATATGCGACATATCAGACGACGAGACCGGACTGTACGGTAGTGTTACTGGTTGGATTCACTGGAGTGTGAGCGGGCTTGCTCGTCGATCTTCTGATCGCTCAATACCCGGGTGGCCGTTACGTTTAGCAGACCGCTTGCGGCTTGTGGGTGTTTGATATGATCCACACCTGCTGCCGGCGTATTGACGAGTCTTTAGATTCCTACACAGAGGTTTCCTGGCTCAAGCGAAACGAAATAGGAGCGCATATGAGATATGTGCGGGACCGAGAATAATGCGTGTATGTGATACCGTATTTCATTCTTGCGATGTATGTATCGATTGGTTGTATGCGATATAACCTAGTTATCGAATCAAGGGTTGATTCGATAAGCCGATACATAGGATACTAGTCGGTTATATGCGATATGACCGGATCGTTAAATCAAGTGTTGATTTAATGATTTAATGTATAATTATATATTTGATATATTACTTTGCATTAACTGGTATTGGTTCACTTTAAATGGATTTTCTCACTTGAAGTTCACAAGTTGTATATGTGATATACTTTTGTGCACTTTATTGTATCATGTTTGATGATACATGCTTTTTGGTTAAGTGTAAAGAATTAAACCATGGTTAAGTTGGAAATTAGGGTTTTGGTTTTTCCATTATTTATTTATTCATTTATTTATTTGTTTATTTATTTTGGAAAATAAATGGCATAAAGAAATGAAATGGTGGCTCATTTTGGACTTGCATTTTGAAGCTTCATGAAGCTTTGACTAAGTCACCATTTTGTCTCATGCTTAACCCTAACCACTCCACTTAACCCTAGTTGATTCTCTACACTTCACCATGGTTAGATTATGATAAGTATTGTTTTTCTTTTCTATTAAAATATACTTATCATAACAATTATCATCATCTTCTTCTTCTTCTTGACATGAAGAAAGCTTGCCTCATCAATGGCAAGTGAAGAAATCAAGTGAGAAATCCAATTCTAAAGTCTACCCACTTCCTATTTCTTCATCCTCTACCACTTGCCAAGTAGTAGAGTGTGTTTTCTTCACAAGTTTTTGGACTTGGTGAAGTTGGAGCTTGATCTAGCGATGCCTCGACGTAGATCATCTTCGACATCGTCGTCGATGACCTAGCCCGTCCATTCTCCGATGAAGCCGACGCTAGAGCCCGGGGTTCGACTTGGACAGCGAGGAGACATCATCGCGGAGCTATGGAGGTGGAGGACCGGATCTACAAAGGTTGTATTTCCGTTTACTTATAGTTTAGTTGTAAACTAGCTCGCTTTATCGCTTAAACTTCTAGCCAACGATCTAGTCTAGGGTTTCTCGGCACCGTAATTTTTGAAATTGGCATAGTTGATGCCTTGTGAGACCTCTTGTGAGTGCCTAGGAACCCTACATGTTTGTCTTTATCTGGGCTAGTTATTTCTTCATCTCTTTTCTCTGTTTGTCTTCTTATTCTTCTCCATATCTTCAGTGAAATTTTGTATTGGTCTTTTAACCGTTTCGCTTCGACACGCTGCGTTGCCTTGAACTGTTATTAGTCTGGGCTTGTCTAGGATCCGTTTACTTGTTGGTCAAAAGTCCCTTTCCTGTATCAACTTTCGTCTTTTTCACTATATTCGCTCCAAGAACCTGTAACCTGTAACATGTAACAGACATGGGTCAAAAGCACCTGTTTTTATTCTTAAATGCATAAGAATGGGGAATATAAAATGCAATAATATGCTATGAACAAATACCCCAAACTTATCTTTTTGCTCGTCCTCGAGCAAACTTATTGTTTTATTCTAACCTAGCCGCACTTTCGCAGGGAAACGCGATTGCACTGAGCACGTGCAACAAGCCGTTAAACCTCTAGGTGTCCCTAGTAGGAGGAGTGTTGTCTCCTGAGAGTTTTCAGCGGATTACACCCACAAAATCCTATCAATTTGGTTTCTCGACTTTTGTTCTCCAATTAGGTTTTCTAACAAGGAATTCTATTATCGTTGACCTGCAAATTATCCACCCATATTCTTCACACTTCCTTATCATTTAACTTAAGATTATATATGTTCTATAGAATTACTTAGCTTTCGGCATCTCTTAAGTTTTCCTTCTAGGGTTTTATCTCCTCTTAGCAATTTCTATCAACTCAATTAAAGATACAAGTTCTATTCTTCTTTCCTTTCGCTTATCTAAACTCTAATCACATATCCCCACGTGCGTGTAAATATCACCCCTATACTTGGAAATTCAAATCAAGCAATCGTACTCTCGTCCATTGTCCAAAGCACTTATTAATTGGTGAATTTCGCTTACACATCCTTCATGCGACCGTTAATACTTCTTGAGGTACCAACAACCGATTACAAGATGCGTTAGCACTCTAAAGCGTACTTCCTAGTTTTGCAACACCCAAGGCTTTTAGCAGTGACTCCCAAACCAGTTGGTTTAAGGCACTAGGTGATGAAGCACCCTCGCTAAATATTTTTTTATGTTTTAGCCTTAAGTAATCACAAAACCAGTGTCCATTTTTTTTCCTTTCTTTCACTTTTTTTTTCTTTTATTTTCTTCGTACTAAGGACTTTAGACAAGAGCAATTCAAGGTCTCTTCTACTATTCCAAGTTTCAAGGTGCGTGATTGTGCAAATTGTAGGGTATATGTTTTCAGACTCTAGACTTAAGCTAGGAATTATTTTTCAAACTTATACTCTAATAAATGTTTCAATACTCTTCCTTCGTTTCGACTTAGCCCAAGAAGTGAACCCAAAATTTACCTATTTCTAAATAACCTACAAAGACATATACTCTCTACCGCTAAACTCTAAGGAAGGTTATTTTTAGGGTTTTAATTTGCTAAGTCTAAGATCTAGTTTTCCTAGCCAGTTAACCTTTTTATCAAACTCAAGTCAATTAACCCGAATTGAATACATTAATTTTTATAATTTTTGAAATTTTTCAATTTTTATGGTTTTTTTCGTTTTCTTAAATTTTTTTATATTTTCAAAATTTTCAAATTTTTATGATTTTTATATAAAGATGCAATGCAGAAATTAAATATGCAAAAAGAATATATACAAAATGAAAATATGCAATGCAAAAGATAACTATATACACTACCTTCTCCCCCAAACTTGAGCAAAGCAGTGCCCTCACTGCCCGGCCCCACGTCTCGCTCGTGAGCGTGAACGTGATCGTTCCCCTCTAGCCAAAAGGGTTTGAATACCCCTCTCAATTTCCGTCAACCAACGGTCGTGATCTCGTGCTGTCGCCCGAAACTCATCCCTCAAAGAATCAATTCTTCTTACCGTTCTCCGCATCAATCACGCATGCTCCTGAGGGGTTAGTTCTTCCCCGCTCGATGTCGAGCTCGAGCTAGGGGTGCGTGCGGGAATATTTTCTGCCGGTGCCGTTCGTGTCCAAGTATCAGTAAGTCTAGAGTAGGACGACGTAACGCCCTCTACGAGTGGTCGAATAGGAACACCGTCTATCATGTATGAGTCAAACTCCTCGACGGGAAGGAAATAACGGCAGAGTTGGGTGACTAGCATTGGACAGGGGTAGATGGTACCTCTTTTCCCCGCACCTATAGAATGGAGCAATACGGTGCACATGTCGAACCGTGGATTTTTCATCATTAGTGTGTGTACGAAATGTAAGGCGGGGGTGAAAAAAGTCGTGTTGTGCGAGCTGCCAAAGATGTTA
Organism: Agapanthus africanus; assembly: GCA_030015575.1. NCBI lineage: Eukaryota > Viridiplantae > Streptophyta > Magnoliopsida > Asparagales > Amaryllidaceae > Agapanthus > Agapanthus africanus. The sequence continues at coordinate 206,571,419 of JASDDO010000031.1, read as the reverse complement.
TTTTGTGCCCATCGGCACACAGTTAAAACGTTCGCGAAAAGGGTCCGTGCTTGGTTACCCTTACGCGGCTCTCGTGCACAGTCATTCCACATCAAGGGCATATAATCTTCAAAGTGCAATGGGTGTTCATGTGCGGGTATACGTGGTATGAGTGTAACCTCGTGGATCATATCCCTATCAATGTGAATTACACGATCTCCCCAATTTATTTTAATGTAACCTAAGTTGTCAAGACTATTATCCTCCATTGATTCATAAAATAGGGCAACTAGGTTAGGTAGGGCAAGCGCAGATGAGTTATTATAGAGCAGGAAATTCCAGCCCCTTTGCTCGATTTCATGTGCGAAATATCTACCGTATACTTCGTGTGTGAAAACCGGGGAAAAATCCCTTCCAAACTGCATTTTATGTGCCATTTAGATTTTCCAGTAAAAAAATATGCAGGAACAGAAAGGAAATTGACAGAGTTACGTCCCCTGAAATTTTCAGGGGGCGAAGACTCCAGACGACGGCGGTTCAGCGGCAGGAGGCGACAACGGCGGCGGAAGCGCGGCGCTTTGGTGGAGTTGCTGCGAGATTTTTCTGGAGAGGGTAGGGGGCGGCGGCTAGGGTTTGATGAAGAGGAAAAATTTAAGGTAAAAGAACAGGGGGGGCTCGGGGCTTATAAATAGGGGATTGGAGGGTAATTTGTAGAAAACACCATATACAATGAGGGTTTTAAAAAAAAAATCAGCTCTTGAATCTGCAAATCTGCCAAACTTATTTTTTCTATTATATTTTTTTTATATTTTATATTTTTTATTTTTTTATGGTATTTTGGAAATATATATACAAATAATATACACACCCCCAAACTTATTTGAAATAGTGTTTTTGGGAAACGAAGTTTGGGGGTGAAAGTGGAGGAATATTACTCAGTGTAGATTAGCTCCTGCAAGAACAGGAGCTCCTCCGAAGGGTCCGCTGTGAAGAACGATTTCAGTCGATGCCCATTCACTTTGAATAAAGTACCGTCTTCAGGATTTTCAAGATCAACCGCACCGTGCGGATAAACGGTGCGGACTACAAAAGGTCCTCTCCATCTAGAACGGAACTTGCCGGGATGAAAATGTAACCGAGTGTCATAAAGTAGAACCTGTTGACCAGGTTCAAAAGTTTTTCGCAAAAAGTGTTTATCGTGGAACACCTTAGCTCGGTTTTTAGCAATTATGGCATTATCATATGCCTCATCCCGCAGCTCTTCTAGTTCATTCAATTGCAGCTTTCAATTGCTGCCCCCATCTCCTAAAGATAAATTCAGCTCTTTGATAGCCCAAAAAGCTTTATGCTCAATCTCCACTAGGAGGTGGCAAGCCTTCCCGTAAACAAGCCGGTATGGAGACATACCAAGATCGGTCTTATATGTAGTACGGAAAGCCCATAGTGCATCAATCAGTTTAAGTGACCAATCTTTACGGTTTTTAGAAACCGTTTTCTCCAAGATTTGCTTTATTTGCCGATTTGAAACCTCGGCTTGCCCACATGTTTGGGGGTGATATAGCGTTGACAGTTTGTGGGTGATAGAGTATTTGCACATTAAGGACTCGAAAGTCCTATTGCAAAAGTGAGAACCATTATCACTTATTATCGCCCGAGGGTGCCCAAATCGAGAGAAGATATGTTCTTTAGGAAATCGAACGACAACCTTGTTATCGTTCGTTCGGCTGGGCACAGCCTCAACCTACTTCGAAACGTAGTCAACGGCCAAAAGAATATACACATTTCCAGAAGAGTTAGGAAATGGTCCCATGAAATCTATACCCCAAACATAAAAAATGTCCACCTCTAAAATTGGTTGGAGGGGCATTTCGTTTCTCCGCTATATCCGGCCCAAGTGTTGGCACCGGGAGCAAGTTTTGCAGTATTCAAATGCATCCTTGAAGAGTCGTGGCCAATAGAAACCACACTGCAAAACTTTCTCGGCTGTCTTCTTTGGGCCAAAGTGGCCGCCACATGCTTGATCGTGGCAAAAAGACAGCACGCTCTTGGCCTCACTTTTAGGTACACACCGACGAATGATTTGGTCGGAACAGTATTTAAAAAGATAGGGTTCATCCCAGTAAAAATGCTTTACTTGGGACAAAAATTTAAGTTTATCCTGTTTTGACCAATCTTTAGGTATCAGGCCGGTGGCCAAGTAGTTTACAATATCGGCGAACCATGGTTCGCAAGAAACGGTCAAGAGTTGCTCCTCGGGGAAAACATCAGTGATTGGGAGATCAAGCGTAGGCGAAGAAGGAAGTCGTGATAGGTGATCAGCTACTACGTTTTCACATCCTTTTTTGTCCTTTATGACAAGGTCAAATTCTTGTAATAAAAGGATCCAACGTATTAGCCTTGACTTAGCATCCTTCTTCGCAAAAAGGTGGCGAAGAGCTGAATGCTTAGTATATACAACGACTGGAGAGCCAATTAAATAAGGCCGAAATTTTTCAAGTGCAAACACAACAGCTAAAAACTCTTTCTCTGTTGTTGTGTAGTTTAGTTGGGCCTCATTTAGTGTTCGGCTCGCATAATAAATCACATGCGGCATTTTATTGATGTACTGTCCAAGGACAGCGCCAATGGCAAAATCTGATGCGTCGCACATGATTTCGAAAGGGTGCGTCCAGTCCGGAGATGAAAAGATGGGCGCAGAGATGAGAGAATGTTTCAAAGACTCGAATGCTTCAATGCATGTGGAGTCGAAAGCAAATGTTGTGTCCTTGGCCAATAAGAGAGTCAAGGGTCTAGCAATCTTGCTAAAGTTCTTGATGAACCGTCTATAAAATCCGGCGTGGCCAAGGAAGGCTCTAATGTCTTTGACGCATTTAGAGGGAGGTAGATTAGAAATCACTTAGATTTTAGCTCTATCAACCTCGATGCCGTTTTGCGAGATGACATGTCCTAAGACAATGCCTTCTCGCACCATGAAATGGCACTTCTCCCAATTCAACGTTAGGTTCTTATCCCTACAGCGGGTAAGAACATCGTCCAAATGTCGTAAACACTCGTCGAAGGAGTCGCCAAAGATGAAGAAATCATCCATAAAGATCTCCAAGAACTTTTCAACCATGTCTGAAAAGATCCCCATCATACACCGCTGAAATGTCGCGGGTGCATTGCATAACCCAAAGGGCATGCGACGATAAGAAAAAGTGCCAAAGGGACAAGTGAAAGTTGTCTTGTCTTGATCTTCTTTGGCGATGGGCACTTGGTTGTAACCGGAATAGCCATCCAGAAAGCAATAGAACTCGTGCCCTTCCAATCGCTCGAGCATTTGGTCAATGAAAGGTAAAGGAAAGTGGTCTTTCCTTGTCGCGGCATTGAGTTTCCTATAGTCTATGCAGACTCGCCACCCAGTTTGGGTGCGAGTGGGAATTAACTCATTTGCCTCGTTGGTAATGACCGTAATGCACGATTTCTTTGGCACGACGTGGATTGGGCTAATCCATTTGCTATCCGAGATAGGGTAAATGATACCACTATCCAAACACTTAACAATCTCCTTCTTAACAGCCTCTTTCATAATGGGGTTGAGGCGTCTTTGAGGATCCCTTGCCGGCTTGGCATCATCCATCAAGTGTATATGATGTTCGACTATGAGGGGACTAATCCCCTTAATGTCCGCCATAGACCAGCCGAAAGCTTGCCAATTATTATGTAAGACCATCAAAAGAGCCTTCTCTTGCTCAAGAACTAGAAAGGCCGATATAATGACGGGTAAGGTCTTATTATCACTTAGATAAGCATATTTTAGGTGCGACGGCAAAAGCTTCAATTCGAGTTTAGGAGGTGAAACAATAGATGGTAACAAAGGGGTAACTATTTCAAACTCGAAGGATTCCATCAAAGGTTCGAATCGAGTGTACGCAACAGAGTCGGATGGTTCAATTAACTCATCCGAAAAGGCAAAAGACTCCAATTCAGGTGATGAGTCTTCAAAGTCGTCAACGAAGGTAAAGCACTCAAAATCGTCATCCGCCGTGAAAGCTGTGTCGAAATCTAGGAGGAACGCACTAGTGGCATTAACATTGCTGTGATCGAACAAAAAATTCTCGAACTCACAGTCCTCCTCCGCGATCTCATTGATCAAGCAATCATCGAGTACGCTAGCATTAGGCTCCGCAGGCTGACTTCCCAACTTGAAAATATTGAGCTCAATTGTCATATTGCCGAAAGATAGGTTCATTGAACCATTACGACAATTTATCACTGCGTTGGAAGTTGCCAGAAATGGTCGACCAAGTATTACCGGAATTTGGTTCCGGGGGTTAGCGACAGGTTGTGTATCCATCACGATAAAGTCAACGGGGAAAATAAAATCCCCTACTCTAATCAACACATCCTCCAGCTCTCCCCTAGGGTGGGTGATTGACCGGTCGGCCATTTGGAGAGTACAGTGAGTGGGCTTAAGCTCTCCAACGCCCAATTGCTCGTACACAGAATAGGGTATCAAATTCACACTCGCGCTAAGATCTAATAGTGCTCTATTGATGTTCTTGTCCCCAATTGTTATTGAAATGGTCGGACACCCGGGGTCCTTTTTCTTTGGGGGTAAGGAATTTTAATAGCACTAGCCACAAAAACTTTCTTTGGCACTTGCGACTTCCTCTTTTTGGTGCATAAGTCCTTTAAAATTTTTGCATATGAAGGAACTTGTTGGATTGCATCCAAAAGAGGGATATTTATGCTAACCTGTTTGAATAACTCAACAATCTTTTCCATCTGTGGAGTTGGTTTATTGGATCTCAACCGATTAGGAAAAGGAACATTTTGAAAGGTGGTTGAGTCCAATTTTTGCGGATCAGATTGTCGAGTTGGAACGTCACCCCGTATAGATGTGTTCGTGTTATGAGAAATGGGTCCTTTCGAGCTAGAAGATGTAGAGCCGTGTGAAGGGTGGGGAATAGGCTCTAAAGAAGAAGGGCCACCGGCAGGGGTGTTATTGTCAATACCCATATTGTTTTGCAACGCTTTTCCCGATCTCAACGTGGTCACCGCATTTACGTTATGATTCTGCTGTTGATTTTTAGCATGTGCGTGACCGGGGTTGGGCAGTGGTTAAGGCGGAAGCTTTCCTTTTTAGCGCTCGCTCAAAGCTACATTGAGTTGTGCAATTTGTGCCTCAATAGATTTGATGCTTTGATCGTGTGAGGCACTGTTTTGCACCAAAGATTGAATAGAAGTCTCTAGTCTTGCTGTAGACTGTGCAGATTGCTTAAGGAACGCATCTAGACTTCTTTCGAGCGAGCTAACCTTATCATTATTAAGTTGAACATAATTGTTTGGCTGGTAAGCATTGTTAGGCACAAAATTGTTCACCTGATTAGGGTAAGGTTGCTGTTGAAATTGTTGCGGTTGAAATTGAGTTTGTGACGGTGATTGTTGTTGTTGTGGAGGAGGAGGTCTTTGAAAATTGTTATTTCCTTGGAATTGTTGATTTTGGTTCCAAGCGAAATTTGGGTGATTCCTCCACCCCGGATTGTATGTCGAAGAGTAAGGATTGTTTCTTTGTCGTTACTGAAATGCTGCGTTGACTTGATCCTGTCCTTGAGTAGATGCATTATAAGGACACTCTTCGGTTAGGTGCGATGGATCCGCACAACAAGCACAAACAGTTCTTGGGGGCATAACAGGGGCAGGAGAAGACGACGAGATTTTGGTCTCAATCGCTTCTAGCTTTTTCGTAAGAGCGTCCATCTCGGCCCCCATAGTGTAAGTCCACGGCGGCGCCCCGGCCGTCAATCCGACGGCCAAATGCGGAAGCGGTGATAAACTTTAATTTTACTTGAACTGGCAAACCGCCGCGCACTAATACCCGGATCGAAACACTAACTAGTCCTAGCTATCTACAAGAAAGGGAAGAGAGATATACCGACAGATCCGAGTCCTCCGGTCTTCTCGTCGTCGTCCCAATCTCATGCGGAATGTCCCGTCTCCTCCTCGTCGCCGGAAGTGCACCACATCGCCTACTTCTTTTACGGGCTCCCACCTCAATGCCGAGGCAACTCGGGCATGAAGCTGGCTAGTCGACGTGCCTAAGGTTTGCTGTAGAATATCTAGTGAGCAAGTCTCATTTGGGGTTGTAGGAATTGCCTTTTGGTGGAGGGATGAACTATGGAGTTTGGAGATGGAACTTTTGGGATTTTTTCAACATCAAATGAGCTAAAAACCCACCACCAAAATCTTGGACAGCCCACTTTGGGAGTGGCCGGCCATGCTTAAAGAGAGGAGAGAATGAGAGTGTAGTGTATCAAAAGATAATGGGAGCCATTCTCATCTATCATGCAAGAGAGAGAGTCAAGACAAAGAGGTGGTTGAAAAGCAAGTGATGATGAGAAACAATGATCACTCCAAAAACCAATACTCAACCAACAATCATCAACAACCATGATTGTCAACAAAGTCAAGCCATCATGATAAAGCTAGAATTCAAGGTCAAGGAAAAGCTATCACGATACAACAAAATGCAAAGACCCCCTCCACAAAAACTTATTTGCATCAATGCAAATAAGCCCTCCTCCACCAATCTTCGGCCAATGAACGATAGAAAGGAAATTGACCGAAACGGAAAGCAAACTGGCAACTCCAGAAAACTGGTCCCGTAATAAATTACAGGAAAACCCCGATACTGTGCATACACACCCGCATTTGTATTCCGACCGAAATACAAATGCAATGAGACAAAATCTACACTGTACTATACTAGGATCCGGCTTATACCAAAGCCGGCTAGTAATATCCGTTCGATCCTGATCCGTGCAATACTGTACGTATCTAATCGAACCCTGCCATATATCCATACGGCCTATAGTACAAACTGTCCGATCCTGATCCGTGCAATACCGCATGTATCTGATCGGACCTTGCCATATCTCCATACGGCCTCTACAACCTTTCGCCCGAAAGCTGAGTAACTGAATGTGGGGGACTCTAAAGACTCGTCAACACCTTGGTTGTGGATTTAACCACTAGCACGTCAGAGGTATAAGCAAATACGTAACGGGCTACCAGGTATTGACTAAAAGGGACGTCTGTGAGCGAACTCAGCCTGACAACCATACTGAGCCTGTCAGTGACAATATCCGTACAGTCCGGTCCGTTCGTATTTGAGTATCGCATGGCGGGACTAGGGGGTTGGTAAAAGTCAGACCCCCAAAAGCGGTACAAGTCGTGTCGGAGTGTAGCCCAGAACACCCTGAGATACTACTGGAATACCTACCAGTAAATCTCCTTGCCTTGGCCAAGGACTTCGTGTAATGGCTCTCCTAGACACAGCACGACCTCACCCCCAATACCGGGAGAGACGAACCCCTGAAGATACGCTTACTGTCTCCATGTGGCTCGGGACTGTACCCAACTAAAACCTGTTTGCATGACTCCTTTGAGCCATGGTAGGGTAGTAATCAAAGTACAGTGGGAACTCACACGAGACAAATGACGATCCCCAGGTCGGTGAACTAACCTGCACACATGTCACCTGGGAACTGCCATCTGACGTCTGGTATATGACCAACTGGCATGTTCCCGGCGAGTCCAGTCCGGTGTACTCATAACCCAATGAGCACCTGTATACATCTTAGGTGATCCAACTGACACCAGTGGCTTGTGAGACCGGCCACCGCCCCTCGTCGGGGTCTCGACTGTATACACTAGTCTACTCTGGAGTATTGATGCCCTGTCTCGAAACTCATACGACTAGGGACCATTTAAGGATATGCTTATAGACCCCAGCTCCCACTTATATGATCGCCCTCATACTGCTGGTGGTCAAGCAAGAATCCTAGGGGCTCTATCAACGTGCAATAGCAACTTGTCAGGTCACCTGAAACAGTACACGATGATAAAGGTAAACCAGATAGCATACTATCGTCTCGAGTAAGACTGTCCTACCGGGATAGGTCCTCCATCAATCATTGCAATCACGTACCTGTGACCTAATAATTGACTCTGAGGGCACTATCTCCAACAATCTCCCACTTGCACTCAAGGCTAATTATTGCGATGTCGCATACTCACAGCCCGTGTGATACCGAACACCAAACTCCTCTACTAGTCAGTCTCACAAAGCTCGTTTGCGAAACTATTGCGTTCGAGGAATAGCCTTAGTGAGTGGATCCGCTTTGTTGTTTCTTTCTATGTCTCTCTATATCTCAAGTTCGCGGAGAAAGCCATCTCCCGAAATGAGCAATACCTGTCTTAGAATGTGTCTGGATGTCTGATGGGACCTAGCTCATAAATGAACTCCAAATCCAAACTTCTTAGACTGTATCGTCAACTGAACTTAATCAGTATCATGCGCCATGCCACCCTCAGTATTGCCTTGGACCACCTGTCCAAAATACTGCCCCTCATCAGAAGGAAAACTATAACTCTCACAACCTCCTTGTCGTCCATGTCACCTTGGAAGCCTGGAATGATAATTGTCTCCCGAATGAGGCTGTCATTATCATATCCCTAGAACATCCACTTATGTTCTAAAACTGCTTCCGACTGTTTCTCCAGGATTGGATCAAATGTCAACTTATTGCATCTAGTGCAAGAACAATATCTGGTGTGGTACTTGACATCTCATGATTGACTCAATTGCCTGAGCAAGTGATTTGCCAACCATGCACATCCCTCTCTACTTTAGTCTATAAGACACCTTTAGAGGGGGTGACTCCATCACCTGCAGGTATACTACCGTGCCAGGAGTCGTCCATTCTAAATACCCTTAGAATGCTGTCTAAGTACCCAGATTGGGAGACTACCCAAATCTAGATCTAAAACCATAGATCTAGTAACCAGTATGTCTGATATAAAATCCATTTCCTTTGTGGAGAAACCACTGTGTGACGACCAAAGTATAACCGACTGTAGTATAGGAATTTCTTTTCCTACTCTGTGTATGTCATCCAAATACCAGGATATCACACCCTACTACCTTCTCAACAGATCCATCCCCTATTCTGATGAAGTCAAACCCATGACTGTCACGTCAGAAATAGATGATCTATCTCCGCTATTGGTGCTTTAGTCTATAAATAGACATAAGCTACCTGTCCACCAATGCTTCCGCTGCTCCCACTGACTACGACAACCCTCTGGCAGAGTCATATAGACGTACACTTCTAAAACCAGTTTAGAACGACGCTATACTCATCCTCCTGCCGGGTCTCACAGTCTGGAACAACAACAATGGTAAGTGTGGGTAAACAAGAACTTCCCTGTCACCGTCCTTGAAGCTACCGGAGTACCTCTCGGGTGCCTGAAGTTACCCACCTTATCTACGGAGTGGCCAATGGAATGTCAATCCAGATTGAATCTTTAGGTTCCTTATCAAATCTTCAGTAATCGTTTGTGGTTCTGGAATCACTTCCAGTTCTACCATACTCCCACTACTGTTTTCTGAAGAAAAAAAAATCCATTTTTAATAAAACTGTGGCGAGTCTAGAACAATATTGCTATTGTTCATCTAGATGGTAGAAAGTCAACCCTCGTCATAGCCTGGGTCAACCCACAAATAGCCATTACAGAAACGTGCCTTGAGTTGTCCAGTGTCTGGTTTTAATCATAAGCCGGACAACTCCCCGCACCTTAACATCGTTAAGATATGAACTGTTCTATATCCCATATAGAAACAGAGGCACTGATTTAACTGAACCAGATTCAAATCATGCAGCTGTCTCCAGTGCATGTCTACTAAATGGAAGAAGGCCGATCAGCGTTACTCAACTTAGGAATGCTTCCAATCATGAGTAACCCGAACGAGAAGCAAGATCTCTTTATCATTACTATCAACTGAATACCATACGAAAGTATCTACATCTTCGATCTCTTTGAAGAATCCCGATACTTGCTACACCTGGTTCTCTACTCTATTCAAATACCTATAACTTCTCAAAATTCGGACCCTGTGTTTCCGTGAAACACCTGTCTAAAACTAGAGAAGTCATAAGTAAACCGAATATAGTACGAGGACCATCCCCTATGTCCTGAAGGACCCTGGAAAACATACAATACTCTGTATAAGTCCCTTGAGTCTGATAACTCATTCACTGTGTGTCGTAGGTTGGAAACTGTACTTATGGTTAAGAAGAATTACACCGCTGTTCAATGCTCCTTACCTAACCATCCACTGATATAGGTAAATGTCGTAGACATAATTTCAGAAAGGTATATCTCACTCTATGAAAATAGGCGTACAGATATATCAATCTGAAATTGGTGCATAACAGCGGATATTCAAAACCAAATATTTGTCGACTGGCAAACAGCCCAGGTGATTTCCTCAAATATCACCGATTACAACGAATCCCGATATAATGAGGATGATCACCCAATTCCCAATAACTTACTCCTACTCATCATCTGTAAAACCATACAGATGTGAGAATCGTACCTGGTAAATACATACCGTGGAGTAAGTATCTAATCGGGAAATCAGTTTTCCTTTAACAGTACACAGTGAGACTGAAACATTGAAATGTTTCGATGGGGTATCCCGGTATTCCTAGTAATGCCTCTTCCAGATTCACGACTGTAACCGTATAATTCTTTGCCACCTCTCAAAATCCCTTCATATGTCTTTAGTCTTTACCTTCTGCACACCCCTTTAGGCCAAATGGTTTTCTTCCTTCCCTACCGTTCGGTACCAGCCTATGGTTTGGAAGAAGACTATCCAATAAGCATAATGGGTGTACTGTCCCAATCCTAGGAACACTCGCAATGCGAGAGAAGGTGAAGATAAAAGACACCTGAATAAATCTTATTCCTATTTCTCCTGAACCAGAATCGATCCACGAACTGGAACAAGTTCCTTTCGAGTTCGTATATGACCATACGATGGAGTATCCAATAAACTGTGGATCTTCGTAGTGATACGGAGTGTCCTGGAGAAATTCAAAGGTGATTTTAGGATTGGCGAAGAAATACCTGGTTTGGTCATGAATATCTGTTGCAATTTACTTTGCCCTCTTACTAATCCCTTGCTTTGTCTTAACTTAATACCTTCTGCACACCATCGTTATGCTAATTGGTTTTCTTCATTCCCTACCGGTCGGCACCAGCCTAAGGTTTGGAAGAAGACAATCCAATTTGCGTAATAGGTGTACTACCCCTAAACCAAGGAGTACTCGTAACCTGAGAGAGGGTAAATGGAAAAGACAACTGAATAATCCTATCCGTTTTCTCCAGAACCTGAAACCATCTTCGAATAAATTCTTTCGAGTTCGTATCTAACCATACGATGGTTTTGTCCAATGGAAGTGGACGTTCGTAGCAATACGGGGTGTCCTGGAGAAAAGGGTAAAAGTAGGAGTGGCAATGAGGTTTGCAACTCTGACAATCCAAAAGCCTGTGTTAAGAAGGTTCGGTCAACTTGGTCACTGAGTCATAGTCTTAGGGTCGGGTCAATGGTCGCTGCCAAAGAGAGAGAGAAAAGAAACACTCAGCGTGCACTCTAACCTAGATCAGAATGGTTACCAATTTATCTAATCTGGAATCCTCCCACTGTACCGCAAATTCTCCTCCAAACCTGAAAGAAGAATTAGTCGGGGTTACCCGAGGAGTAAACTAACTCATCAGTGGGAATCGGGATCCAACTCTCATCGCATGATAACATGACGGAATCCGCTCACGGTGTCACACTCCAGAAGGTATGCGAATATCTGGCAAGTTTCGGTTCTTTTGAAACTCCCGATGTGATTTCTGCCCCATGCTCTTATGACCTTGACTTTGGCCAACAAATCATAAGTCACATGTCAAGTTCTACCCGTCATTCTCCAGGTTGATTCGAATCCACCCGCACAAGCCCTTGACTTTGGCCAACAAGGCTATACGACTGTTCCAAACCAACGCATCTATCTATGCTGCATATGAATAACCAACAGCTACCAAACACTGTGCCTTGACTTTGGCCAACAAACACAGCTTGAATACTATTGACTACCCATATGAAATGACGGAGGGCTACGAATGGTTTCTGGCGAAAACCTTTAACGTAAAGAACTTGATATCGTTGAAGGAACGGATAGCTTTTAAACATATAGTGACGAAAACCGTTGCTAAAGAGGTCACTCCCGGTGAAGGGATCTCGGCTCTTTCCACGTAGAATGGGGTGCAGGATATTCCAAATGAATACCGCGATGCAAAGCAAAAGTAATCGGCTATGGTGAAGTTAATGCCCTGACGCAAACTTTTTTCCAAGGGGTCACTCCCGGTGAAGGGATCTCGGCCCTTGCCTCGTCGACCGAGGAGCAGGATATTCCAACTGAATATCACGATGCAAAACAAAAGTGAACGTCCTTGCAATAACAGCTTTTGAAAAGTGTTCCAACAACATCAGATTAGGTTTGTTTTAACTTGCATTGATCCGAATCAATGCAGTCCCATCAATTGATCACACCAAAAAGAACGAAAATATACTGATGTACGTATATGCCATCCGCATTCGCCACTGGGTCCCGTCATTACCCGTTAGGTTAGCTAACTAACGACAGAGCGGGGACTGGACTAGCGCGGATGTAAAACATATACAACATCTACTAACATATATACCAATATATTATATTCGTTCAAGGCGTGATAAAAATGCAACATCATAGAAAATGTACAGCATCACAGAAACAATACAGATATCTGGGATCCCCGGGTTTCACAGAGCCACTACTGAAACCCGACGTTCCCCTGGTCGTGTGGATAGCCTGTATAATGAAATCCTAGACCCCTACGGGCACGGCAAGTCACCCGCCAAAACCTGAAGCGAGGCAGCCCCCTTCAGCACCGTGAATAGACCATCCAGCACTTCACGGAATCCGGTAACTTGGGCACCCCTCCTGGGTCAACCTGTACCCCCTACGAGTGCGGCGAATAGTCCGCCAATCCCAGAGTGAAGCCCCCTCCGTCCCAATGCCATGAGATGCGGGCTTGTTGCCCTCTAGAACCCGGCTATCCGTGCACCCCTCCGTGGGGTTATCCTAGTACAGAAAGTAAAATATACATACAACGTGTACAACGACCGCAACCAGGTCGTGCCCCAAAATAATAATACAAACAGGAAGTGATGGCAGTCCACATGTCGGACGCTCGCCCCGCAATATCAAATGTACATAATACAACCAAACTGTACTAGCATTGCATCCAGGCTATCCTCCACGACCAATCCGCAACATCACAGCAAAAACAGAACATCAACGTGAAAGTCACGTTCGCAAATCCGTCTAACCGGGCTATAGCAGTTAGACCGGATTTACCGATCAAGTGACATTCACGGTTGCAGACATAATGTAAATACTGTGAAAAATGTGTTTAAAATATCCGATCAATCAAAATTATAATAAGTGGGCCCCAAGCGCTACTGTAGCACATCAAGAAAATCTGGGCCCAATATTAATATTGCAAAACCCATATTTTAAGCCCACAAAGACACTGTAGAAATTTGGTGCAGGGATCTGCACAGTGCGTGGCGGAACCGCGGCCCAAAGGGGGTTTTGGCCGCGGTTCGGCGCCTCCACTGTCGACTGACCCTGTCGAATTTCTACAGTATCCTTGTAATCTCCAGTACATCAATTTTATACAACCTGAAAAATTTTTGGAGACCAAAAAATTTCAACAGAAAACTGTCGATTGGAAAAACACGGTTTTGGAACTTTTTGATCGATCGGAAATGCAAACACATTAAACCAAGCTAGACTAAGTTAATGGCGAGGCTCTGATACTACTGTAAGTCCACGGCGGCGCCCCGGCCGTCAATCCGACGGCCAAATGCGGAAGCGGTGATAAACTTTAATTTTACTTGAACTGGCAAACCGCCGCGCACTAATACCCGGATCGAAACACTAACTAGTCCTAGCTATCTACAAGAAAGGGAAGAGAGATATACCGACAGATCCGAGTCCTCCGGTCTTCTCGTCGTCGTCCCAATCTCCTGCGGAATGTCCCGTCTCCTCCTCGTCGCCGGAAGTGCACCACATCGCCTACTTCTTTTACGGGCTCCCACCTCAATGCCGAGGCAACTCGGGCACGAAGCTGGCTAGTCGACGTGCCCAAGGTTTGCTGTAGAATATTTAGTGAGCAAGTCTCATTTAGGGTTGTAGGAATTGCCTTTTGGTGGAGGGATGAACTATGGAGTTTGGAGATGGAACTTTTGGGATTTTTGCAACATCAAATGAGCTAAAAACCCACCACCAAAATCTTGGACAGCCCACTTTGGGAGTGGCCGGCCATGCTTAAAGAGAGGAGAGAATAAGAGTGTAGTGTATCAAAAGATAATGGGAGCCATTCTCATCTATCATGCAAGAGAGAGAGTCAAGACAAAGAGGTGGTTGAAAAGCAAGTGATGATGAGAAACAATGATCACTCCCAAAACCAATACTCAACCAACAATCATCAACAACCATGATTGTCAACAAAGTCAAGCCATCATGATAAAGCTAGAATTCAAGGTCAAGGAAAAGCTATCATGATACAACAAAATGCAAAGACCCCCTCCACAAAAACTTATTTGCATCAATGCAAATAAGCCCTCCTCCACCAATCTTCGGCCAATGAACGATACAAAGGAAATTGACCGAAACGGAAAGCAAACTGGCAACTCCAGAAAACTGGTCCCGTAATAAATTACAGGAAAACCCCGATACTGTGCATACACACCCGCATTTGTATTCCGACCGAAATACAAATGCAATGAGACAAAATCTACACTGTACTATACTAGGATCCGGCTTATACCAAAGCCGGCTAGTAATATCCGTTCGATCCTGATCCGTGCAATACCGTACATATCTGATCGAACCCTGCCATATATCCATACGGCCTATAGTACAAACTGTCCGATCCTGATCCGTGCAATACCGCACGTATCTGATCGGACCTTGCCATATCTCCATACGGTCTCTACAACCTTTCGCCCGAAAGCTGAGTAACTGAATGTGGGGGACTCTAAAGACTCATCAACACCTTGGTTGTGGATTTAACCACTAGCACGTCAGAGATATAAGCCAATACGTAACGGGCTACCAGGTATTGACTAAAAGGGACGTCTGTGAGCGAACTCAGCCTGACAACCCTACTGAGCCTGTCAGTGACAATATCCGTACAGTCCGGTCCGTTCGTCTATGAGCATCGCATGGCGGGCCTTGGGGGTTGGTAAAAGTCAGACCCCCAAAAGCGGTACAAGTCGTGTCGGAGTGTAGCCAAGAACACCCTGAGATACTACTGGAATACATACCAGTAAATCTCCTTGCCTTGGCCAAGGACTTCGTGTAATGGCTCTCCTAGACACAGCACGACCTCACCCCCAATACCGGGAGAGACGAACCCCTGAAGATACGCTCACTGCCTCCATGTGGCTCGGGACTGTACCCAACTAAAACCTGTTTGCACGACTCCTTTGAGCCGTGGTAGGGTAGTAATCAAAGTACAGTGGGAACTCACACGAGACAAATGACGATCCCCAGGTCGATGAACTAACCTGCACACATGTCACCTGGGAACTGCCATCTGACGTCTGGTATATGACCAACTGGCATGTTCCCGGCGAGTCCTGTCCGGTGTACTCATAACCCAATGAGCACCTGTATACATCTTAGGTGATCCAACTGACACCAGTGGCTTGTGAGACCGGCCACCGCCCCTCGTCGGGGTCTCGACTTTATACACTAGTCTACTCTGGAGTATCGATGCCCTGTCTCGAAACTCACACGACTAGGGGCCATTTAAGGATATGCTTATAGACCCCAGCTCCCACTTATATGATCGCCCTCATACTGCTGGTGGTCAAGTAAGAATCCTAGGGGCTCTATCAACGTGCAATAGCAACTTGTCAGGTCACCTAAAACAGTACACGATGATAAAGGTAAACCAGATAGCATACTATCGTCTCGAGTAAGACTGTCCTACCGGGATAGGTCCTCCATCAATCATTGCAATCACGTACCTGTGACCTAATAATTGACTCTGAGGGCACTATCTCCAACACATAGCAATCGACATTTCTACTTGATGTACGCCTCCTTGAGTAGATGCATTATAAGGACACTCTTCGGTTAGGTGCGATGGATCCGCACAACAAGCACAAACAGTTCTCGGGGGCATAACAGGGGCAGGAGAAGACGACGAGATTTTGGTCTCAATCGCTTCTAGCTTTTTCGTAAGAGCGGCCATCTCGGCCTTCATAGCAATCGACATTTCTACTTGATGTACGCCTGCCCTAGATTGACCACTAGAGGAAGATGATGTGGTCTTGGTACTCTCCCACTGAATTGTTTGCTCACTAAGATCCTCAAGAAACTGCCATGCTTCATCACTAGACTTGGAGAGAAAATGACCTTGACTTATGGTTTCTAGCAACTGCTTCGTTGCCGAGTTCAATCCCTCGTAAAATGCTTGGCAAAGTTTCCAACTTTCTATCCCATGATGAGGGTATTGAACGAGTAGGTCCTTAAATCTCTCGAAGCACTTCCAAAAGGGTTCGGAAGGAAGTTGTGAGAATTGAATTATTTCATTGCGGATTCTAGCAGTTTTGTGATGAGGATAGAACTTTTTCAGAAAAGCTTTCACAAACTCGTCCCAATTTCTTATGGAATGTGATGCGGTGCTGTATAGCCACTTCTCGGCTAGGTCACATAAGGTAAAAGGAATGACCCTTAGCCTTATCGCGTCATCACTTAATTGGGTTGTTTTCATCATAGCGCACACATTTTGGAATTTATTGATAAAGATATATGCATCTTCAGATTCCAATCCATGAAACTTTGGCAGCATATTGATGAAATGTGGTTTTATTTCAAAATTGTCCCCATTTGCCGGTGGGGGTGAAAGACAGGTAGGTAAAGAAGTGCGGATGGGATAAAAGAGATCATGGAGCGCAACTCGTGCGGGCGCTTCAACAGGCGGTTGAATCGGGTTATTCGCACCTGGCAGAGGTGGAATCATTCCCGTCGGTAAGGTATTGTTGGGGTTGAATCCCGACATGCCTTCGGTGAAAGAATTTGAAGGTGAGGGTAAGAAAGTGGATGGAGTGTCGACTTCGGTGTCGAAAAGATCGTCGGTCGGTACCAACGAAACACGGACTAATCGGGCGTCAGTATCCCTAGTCCAAAGTGGCATACACTAAAGGGTAGTGTAGTCAGAAAAATGAAAAAAGTCAGAATGTGGAGCTAAGTAACGTCAGTGAGGGAAAGTGGTGGAAGTGAGTTGCAAGTTCCTTTTAGCGACAAGTTGCAAGTTTTGAAAAGATTTTTTTTTATTTTTATGTGAGAGTTTTGCAAAACGGTTTTTGGAAAGGGACTCGTGACACAAATGTATCAACCACACATGCACAATCAGGCCTAGATCTAGGGTCACCTAGGTCTGCTAGACAGCTCCTAACTAGGGCTAGAAATAGGACCTCAAACCGCCACTTCACCGGCAAGTACAGCTAGGTAAGTGGGAAGGAACCACCACTATAGTGGGCCTAATTAATAACCACTAGCCTAGACACCGCAATGTCGGTTAGGATAAACGGTCGATGCCTATACTAGTCCTTTTCCTATTGAGCTCGATGTCCTTAGGTCTGAGTCTAATATTTTTTAATTAATTATGGTCAATGCATATGCTTTAGGTGTTTTCTGGGGTCCTGGGAAGGGTGATGAAATCCCCACCCAATCTGAGTTTGGTCAATTAGCCCCTTAAAGTCCGATTAAATTATGCAAAACAGTAAAATTCACTTGCAATCAATTTTTAGCGCGGCGCAAAGAAACCTGCAGAAAATCTGTTATTTAGAAGGGGGAGAAAGAATTTTTTTAGCGCAAAGAATTCCTACAGAAAGTTTTTACAGATAGAGATATGGAAATTTACAGAGGGGAGAAATAGAGAGCAAACCATGCAATTTTGATGTGCTGACGTGGCAGACACGCGGCGGTTCCGCGGTCTGGGGGCCTCTTTTGCGGCGGAAACACGGCCAAGTAGTGGGATCAGGCTGTGAAAAAATTTGTGCTGCTCTATACTTGCAATTCCTCTCTGTTCTTATGTACCAACTTCTGTTTTTCCCTCTGTAAATTTCCAGATTCACAATCCTTCGCTGTTCCTGCAAGATTCAAACAATAAACCCTTCAAACAGATAAAAATTGATAAAATGTTTTTGTACTTTTTTATATTTTCAGATTTTTATAATTTTTAAAATTTATATCAACCCGAAATTACACAAAAAGAAATATTACGCCATCCCCGGCAACGGCGCCATTTGATTAGTCCAAAAATACTTGTTTACCGTAATCAGAAACGGCGTCGCTTTGCAGCTTTCCGGTGAGTACGGGTCGATCCACAGAGATGTGTAATTTTCTGTTTTATGTTTTTACGAGTTGATTCCGATGGTTGTTTGGTTTTTGTCGATTGATTCAAAAAAACTAATTTATATGATATGAAAGAACTCGTTAGGGTAAGGTCTAAGGTAGGGTTGATGAGATCAATATTGTCACCTCTTTCAATGCCGTTTGATTAAAGCTTTTTAAAAAATCACAACAATTATTAGCAAAGAGGATTAGGATGATTGAGAAGAAACAAAGTTTCTTCCTCTAGATCCTTGTCCGTCCTTTCCTATTAATTGCTACAATCTTCACGGACGTCATGTATGTCTGGCCTTTTATACTACGGTTCACCGTTACCTCGTAGGTAGGGTGCCGTAGGGGGCGGATCATACATGCGTGCATGAAGTTCTTGTTTTGAAAATGTGTTGGCATTGAAGGAGGTGAGAGATATTCATCTCTCACTCCCTCCCTTGTTCCTAACCCTAACAAGCGAAGATTTTACTCGCTCATTAGGGTGTCTTTTAACAGTGACATTTTAAAAACACTTACCGATTGCATTTGAAGGACTACACTAATTAACTAGGGCAATGATATGACTTATCTACTGCAAGATTTAAATAACAGAACTAGGGCAACAATTTAATTAACACTACGGCAGAATTTAAAGAAATAAAAACTTACTAAATGATGCTCTTGATCTTCCCAATAATTCTGAATTTTATTGATTGAAAAGTGGCATCCCATTTTATAGATTCGAGATTACAATTTATAAGAAAACAGGGAACCTAGGGTTACAGATTCTCGAACACATGATTTTACAGATATACCCACTGAAAATCCTAACACCTGCACCGACGCACCGACAGAGAAAAAATCTCGCAGCAACTCCACCAAAGCGCCGCGCTTCCGCCGCCGTTGCCGCTGAACCGCCTCCGTTGCCGCCTCCTTCCACTGAACCGCCGCCGTCTGGAGTCTTCACCCCCTGAAAATTTCAGGGGAGGTAACTCTGTCAATTTCCTCTCTGTTCCTGCATATTTGTTTACTGGAAAATCTAAATGGCACATAAAATGCAGTTTGAAAGGGATTTTTCCCCGGTTTTCACACACGAGGTATACGGTAGATATTTCGCACATGAAATCGAGCAAAGGGGCTGGAATTTCCTGCTCTATAATCACTCATCTGTGTTTGCCCTACCTAACCTAGTTGCCCTATTTTATGAATCAATGGAGGATAATAGTCTTGACAACTTAGGTTACATTAAAATAAATTGGGGAGATCGTGTAATTCACATTGATAGGGATATGATCCACGAGGTTACACTCATACCACGTATACCCGCACATGAACACCCATTGCACTTTGAAGATTATATGCCCTTGATGGGGAATGACTGTGCACGAGAGCCGCGTAAGGGTATCCAAGCACGGACCCTTTTCGTGAACGTTTTAACTGTGTGCCGATGGGCACAAAATAACATCTTTGGCAGCTCGCACAACACGACTTTTTTCACCCCTGCCTTACATGTCGTACACACACTAATGATGAAAAATCCACGGTTCGACATGTGCACCGTATTGCTCCATTCTATAGGTGCGGGGAAAAGAGGTACCATCTACCCATGTCCCATGCTAGTCACCCAACTCTGCCGTTATTTCCTCCCCGTCGAGGAGTTTGACTCATACATGATAGACGGTGTTCCGGTTCGACCACTCGTAGAGGGCGTTACGTCGTCCTACTCTAGACTTACTGATACTTGGACACGAACGGAACCGGCAGAAAATATTCCCGCACGCACCCCTAGCTCGAGCTCGACATCGAGCGGGGAAGAACTAACCCCTCAGGAGCATGCGCGATTGATGCGGAGAACGGTAAAAAGAATTGATTCTTTGAGGGATGAGTTTCAGGCGACAGCACGAGATCACGACCGTCGGTTGACGGAAATTGAGAGGGGTATTCAAACCCTTTTGGCTAGAGGGGAACGATCACGTTCACGCTCACGAGCGAGACGTGGGGCCGGGCAGTGAGGGCACTGCTTTGCTCAAGTTTGGGGGAGAAGGTAGTGTATATAGTTATCTTTTGCATTGCATATTTTCATTTTGTAGATTTAAATTCCTTGCCCTAGGTAGATTTAATTTCATGCCCTAGGAACTTGTTTAGAGTTAGCTTTGGTGAAGGATTTTGAGAGATGAGATCTCTCATCCCTCTCTTACCCACCAAATATTTACAATAGGACTCCATGCATACATGCACATACCGCTCCCTACGGCACACTATCCCTCGAGGTGGCGGTGATACCGTAGTATAAAGGCCCGGGTGTGATGTTTTCCATGGAGGTTAGGTTAAGGATCTCTAAAGGAAGGACAAGAACCTAGAGGAAGGATCACCTTCCCGAACGGATCTAATCCCCTTTATTGATAATTACCATAACTCCTCACAGATCTTCATTCGGGTATAGAAAGCGTTGAGGTTTACTTGCATTTCCAAACCATCCCTAAACCTATCCGTAGCAAGAATAGATCTAGATAATTAGTATAGATTAATTAGGTTTTTAGATTTAATAATTAATCCGAACACCCTTCGGAATTAACTCGTTAGTGCGAATAGAAAATTCACAACATCCTTGTGGACCGACCCGTCCTCACCCGCTAGCATCATGCGACGCCGATCTTGATTGCGGTTACAAATTTTTTTTGATCTATCTTTTAGAAAGCGCGAGCACGCTAAATTAACCAATCAAATGGCGACGTTGCCGGGGAGGAACTTGCAACTCACTTCCACCACTTTCCCTCACTGACGTTATCTTACCTCCACATTCTGTCTTTTTTCTTTTTTCTGACTACACTACCCTTTAGTGTATGTCACTTTAGACTAGGGATACTGACGCCCGATTAGTCCGTGTTTCGTTGGTACCGACCGAAACTTAACCAAGACCTAACCTTAGCAAGACTTAGATATAGATTAATTTAGTTTTTAGATTTAATAATCAATCCGAACACCCTTCGGAATTAACTCGTAAGCGCGACTAGGAAATTCACAACATCCCTGTGGACCGACCCGTATTCACCGGCTAGCTGCAAAGCGACGCCGTTCTTGATTGCGGTAATAGATAGTTTTTGAGATCAATCAAATGGCGCCGTTGCCGGGGAAGGCGTAGAATTTTCCTTTTTGCAATTTCGGGTTAATCTAAATTTAAAAAATCAAAAAAATCTGAAAAAAAAAATATAAAAATATATCATCTGTTACTTTTGGAAAGGTTATTTTTGTGTGAGTTTTGCAGGATCTACGAACAAATTCGGATTTGGAAATCTACAGAGATCAAAACAGCAAGTATCAAATTCGAACAAACAGAGAAATATCACAACAGAAAACAGAAGAAATTTGGAGGACCGAGTCAACAAGTCAACTGCGCGATCTGAAAAAAAAAAAAACCTTGCGTCCCCATTCCGGCCGCGGAACCGCCGCCAGATCCTACCAGCGACCGCGGAACCGTCGCGTGTTGGTCAAAAAAAAAATTAAAAAGGGGGCAGAACAGCGGTAAAAAAAAAAAACAGTTCCGCTACAGTAATTCTCTGTTAGTTCTCTCTCTCCTCCTCTGCAAATCTCCGATATATCTTCTGAAAAATCTCCTGCAGGATTGTTTGCGCTTAAAAAAAATCTTTCCCCTTCCAAATAACAATCTTGTGCAGGATTGTTTGCGCGCGCTTAAAATAATAATTGATTGTAAGTGATTTTTTCTGATTTGCATATCCTTAATCTTTTTGCTAAAAATATCTTTCCAAATAAGAGCAAGCGGAAAAAGGAAAATTTTAATTAGAAAACTTACAAACCTTGAAATTCACAAAAAAGATTTGATTGCAAGTGACTTGCTGTTTTGCATATCTTTAATCGGATTTTAAGGGGCTTTTGACCAATTCAAATTGGGTGGGGATTTCATCACCCTTCCCAGGACCCCAGAAATCACATAAAGCATTTGCATTGACCACTCTTAATTAAAAAAATATTAGACTCAGCCCTAAGGACGTCGCGCTCAATAGGACAGAGGACTAGTATAGGGATCGGCCGTTTATCCTAACTTGTTTTTGCGGTGACTAGGCAAGTGTGTCAAAGGCTAGTGGTTTTTAATTAGGCCCACAGTGTGGTTCCTTCCCACTTACCTGGCACTTACCTGGCCGCAATTAGCGGTGAAGAGACGGTTTGAGGTCCTATTTCTAGCCCTTTGGAACAGTTAGGAGCTGTCTAGCTGATCTAGGTGACCCTAGATCTAGGTCAGATTGTGCATTTCTGGTTGATTACATTTGTGTCTAAGCCCTTTATCGAATTTTTTTTTCTGCAAACAGTCTCAAATAAAGAGAAAAAAAGGAAATTTTTTCGCTAAGAAATCCTTGCACCCCACTTGCACCACCTACCTTCTTTCTTTTCCCTTTCTTCTAACATGGGTACCCCACATAATAAATCACATGCCGAACTTTGGTATCCCGAACCTAATTTTGCGTCGTTCGGCAATTTGTTCGATCAATTTAAAGACGATCCTTCCTTGCCTAAAATATCTTTGAAAGATCAAATAGAGGCGTCTAGGGGAAACAGTTTGACTTTTCAACCCACTTTGTGTCAACCAAGCCAACATTTACCACCTCCATATGTTGATACCACTTTTTCAAGTCCTACCGTCTCTCCTAAGCCGATGTCCATTGCTGAGCATATTGCTCAATCTCGCAGCCGATCTTTCACCCCTTTCCACTCATCTAGTTCTAGGGATCCACAAGACTATTCACCTTTTTATCCATATGTTGACCCTAACCCTGTCCAAACACCGACTTCCTACCAGTCCTACCCGACCTTCCCACCTTCACTAGACACTGCTTCTACACAGCCTTTTGTGAGTTTCACATATCCAAACAATTTCGAATCTTTTGCCGAAACCCCTTTACCACCAAAGTCTAGTTTGGAAGAGACGTTGGAGGCGTATATCACAGCAACAAACAAAATGGTTAGGAATGTGGAAGCGTCCGTGGCCGCCTTTATGCAACCTGCTAAACCGGTAGCTAGTTTCCCGCTAGCCTCAAATTTTTCAATGTATGAGGAGGCGGTTGGACAGAATGAGAATGCGAGAGGATTTCCAAATCAAACCTACCCTTACCCAATTGAAGCCCACAACTCCAGTTTTCCATCGAATGTCCTAAATGATTCACAAGTTCAAAATAATAATGAGTTGTGCGACTTTGTAGTGTTTTATTTGCCAAATTGTGAAGAACCCCTTTCGAGTGAAACCACACCTAATCCTTTCGATCTTTACACCTCCCATCTAGAACCTAAATCGATAAACATCCATGCTTTTGAGGAGGTGTCTAAAGAAATTGACTTTCACTTGATTGAGGATATAGACGCCGGGAATATTTCGGATTATAAACCTGTCGATTTAATTGAAATTTTATGTTCAAATCATCATCCCGAGTTATTAAATGTTTCTCCCGAATCTCATATGCGTCTTGATTGTGATGATATTGGCATGGATGAGTTGAATATTGAGGAGAATTATGAGGATAATATTGAGGAGAGTAGTGAGGATCATATTGAGGTTGAACCATTTTTCTTTGATGTGTCGGATTTTCCAATTCATCCTCTTGAACCATTACCTAAATCACCCTCCCTCTTTTCCATCGTTCCGACCACGCCTCATTTCACACTTGACGACTGTGAGCTTGAAAACTTTTCCTTCGAATCTGACACAGTTCTCACAGCCGATAACACTTACGAGTGTTTCACTTTTTCGGACGATGTTGATGACTCACCGTCCGAGTTTGAGTCATTTACATTTTCAGATGAGCCATCAGACTCGGTTGATTATAGTAGTTTCGAACTATTAATGGAATCTTTCAAGTTCGAAATAGTTTACTACGGTGAGAAAGATAATATCCCTAATTCACTCCCTTTCGTCTTTCCCATTGTTCCGACCGAACAAATGACCGTTACGCTTTCATCTCCTATACCAAGTTCGGCGTACCCATGTTTTCTTGTGAATCTTGAGGGATTTGATCCCATTTCTCGACGAGTAGATAGGTTAGCGCAATCGATTATAACATATCGGTCATCACATATTGCGCTAATTTATTCACTCAATTTACACCCTCAAGATCGTACTCCACTTCCTTCTTCTTTTCGCCATTCTTCTCCCCCACCGAGACCATATTCTACCATTCTTCTTTCCACACGGTCTCGCGTGCTTCTCATTTTCTTGCACCAACTATACCATTTCCACGATAAGATTTTTGAATGGTTGGTGCTAACTTTTGGCTTGTGCAAGGCCAAGCTTAAGTTTGGGGGAATCTTTTTATATATGTATATATTTTTTGTTTTCTTTTCTATATAAAAATTTTTTTCAAAACATTAAAAATATAAAAATTATAAATAAACAGGGGAGTGCCGGTATTTTGACCCTCTTGGTTTAGCATGACAGTGAGGACACTGTCAAGTTCAAGTTTGTTGGTATGCTCGGTACGTCTTCTTCCTTCGCATTCATTTGTACATATTTTTGCATTTGCATACTTATTTGAAAACCCATAAAAATTTGAAAAAGTTCAAAAATTATAAAAATTATTGTATTCAATTTTGGCCATATTTGACTAGAGTTTTATAGATAGGTTAACTGGCTAGGAACAACTAGATCTTAGACTTAGTGAATTAAAAACTCTAAAAATAACATTCCTTAAAGTTTAACGGTAGAAAGTATATGCCTTGTAGTTTATTTAGAAATAGGCAAATTTTGGGTTCACATCTTGGGCTAAGTCGAAACAAGGGAAGAGTATTGATATTCTTATTAGAGTATAAGTTTGAAAAATAGTTCCTAGCTTAAGTCTAGATTCTGAAAATGTATACCCTAAAATTTGCACAATCACGCACCTTGAAACTTGGAATAGTAGAAGAGACCTTGAAGTGCTCTTGTCTAAAGTCCTTTGTACAATGAAAATAAACAAAAGTGTGAATAAAGAATAAAAAAAATGGACACTGGTTTTTGTGATTACTTAAGGCTGCAAAAATAGAAAAATACTTAGCGAGGGTGCTTCATCACCTAGTGCCTTAGACCAACTGGTTTGGGAGTCACTGCTAAAAGCCTTGGGTGTTGCAAAACTAGGAAGTACGCTTTAAAGTGCTAACGCATCTTGTAATCGGTTATTGGTACCTCAAGAAGTATTAACGGTCGCATGAAGGATGTGTAAGAAAATTTCATTTAAAAATTCACTAATTAATAAGTGCTTTGGACAATGGACGAGAGTACGATTGCTTGATTTGAATTTCCAAGTGTAGGGGTGATATTTACACACACGTGGGGATATGTGATTAGAGTTTAGATAAAAGAAAGGAATGAAGAATAGAACTTGTATTTTTAGTAAGGGTTGATAGAAATTCCTAAGTGGAGATGGAAACCTAGAAGGAAAAATTAAGAAATGCCGAAAGCTAAGTAAATCTACAAGATATATACAATCTTAAGTTAGATGATGAGGAAGCGTGAAGAATGTGGGTGGATAATTTGCGAGTCAAAAGATAATAGAATTTCTTGTTAGAAAACCTAATTGGAGAACAAAAGTCAATGGGCCGAGTTGATAGGATTTTGTGGGTGTAATCCGCTGAAAACCCTCAGGAGACAACACTCCTCCTACTAGGGACACCTAGAGATTTAATGGCTTGTTGCACGTGCTCAGTGCAATCGCGTTTCCCTGCGAAAGTGTGGTTAGGATTTTAGTGAATAAAAAAATAAGTTTGCTCGAGGACGAGCAAAAGATAAGTTTGGGGGTATTTGTTCACACCATAATATTGCATTATTATATTCCCCATTCTTATTCTTTTTATAAATAAACAGGTGCTTTTGACGCATGTCTGCTACATATTTCAGGTTACAGGTTCTTGGACAGAAAACAGTGAAAACGATGTAAAGACGATGAAAAAGTGGATTTTGACCAACAAACAGAAGACTCTTGATCAAGCCTACATCAAAAATAAAATTCACAAAGTACAAGGTAATGCAAGGTCTAAGATTACAATGCCAACGGTTAAAAGTCCACCGCAATTATTCACTGGAGATCTGGAAAAAACATAGAAGCTATTTTAATAAAGAACCAAATAATAAGGAAACCCAAAGATCCAATGCCCAATACTTTCTTTTAAAGAGACAAAGACATAAAATTTTACCAAAGCTTGAAGTCTACTTTGACTAGGTCTTCCTAAGGATATTTTGGTAAATGTAGACATGCAAATCAATTGTAACCTAGGGTTTCCTATTCTCTATAAATAGGAACTCTACTCATAGTAATTTCTTATGCCTCCCTTTATTAATAAATTTCAGTATTCTTTTGGAGAGCATCATTTTTGTAAGTTCTTTATTTTCTGCCCTAGGTTAATTTTCTATTCTTGTCCTAGATAAATTTAATTCCTTGCCCTAGTTAATCTTTTATTCTCTGCCCTAGATAAATGTTCTTAAATTCCCTAATGAGTGAGTAGTCTCCTCGCTTGTTAGGGTTAGATCTGGGGAAGGTTTGAGAAACGAAGATCTCTCATCCCCTTTCTTGCCCATCATATATTTTCATAGGACTCTATGCATACATGCACATACCGCTCCCTACGGCACCCTATCCTTCGAGGCAGCGGTGATACCGTAATATAAAGGCCCGGTTGTGATGTTTTCGTAAGGATTGATAAAGGAAGGACAAGAAACTAGAGAAAGAAAACATCTTCCCGATGATTCTAATCCTTTTTATTAATAATTACCATAACACCTAATTAGAACTTCATATGGGTATAGAAAGCGGTGAGATTTATAGACTTTCCAAACTTAACCTAGACCTAACCCTGGCAAGACTTAGATATAGATTAATTTAGTTTTTAGATTTAATAATCAATCCGAACACCCTTCGGAATTAACTCGTAAGCGCGACTAGGAAATTCACAACATCCCTGTGGACCGACCCGTATTCACCGGCTAGCTGCAAAGCGACGCCGTTCTTGATTGCGGTAATAGATAGTTTTTGAGATCAATCAAATGTTATTTTTTAACACCATAATATTGCATTATTATATTCCCCATTCTTATTCTTTTTATAAATAAACAGGTGCTTTTGACGCATGTCAGCTACATATTTCAGGTTACAGGTTCTTGGACAGAAAACAGTGAAAACGATGTAAAGACGATGAAAAAGTGGACTTTCACCAACAAACAGAAGACTCTTGATCAAGCCTACATCAAAAATAAAATTCACAAAGTACAAGGCAATGCAAGGTCCAAGATTACAAAGCGAACGGTTAAAAGTCCACCGCAATTATTCACTGGAGATCTGGAAGAAACATAGAAGCTATTTTAATAAAGAACCAAATAATAAGGAAGCCCAAAGATCCAAGGCCCAATACTTTCTTTTAAAGAGACAAAGACATAAAAATTTTCCAAAGCTTGAAGTCTACTTTGACTAGGTCTTCCTAAGGATATTTTGGTAATGTAGACATGCAAATCAATTGTAACCTAGGGTTTCCTATTCTCTATAAATAGGAACTCTACTCATTGTAATTTCTTATGCCTCTTTTCAATCAATAAAATTCAGAATTATTGGGAAGATCAAGAGCATCATTTAGTAAGTTTTTATTTCTTTAAATTCTGCCGTAGTGTTAATTAAATTGTTGCCCTAGTTCTCTCATTTAAATCTTGCAGTAGATAAATCATATCATCGCCCTAGTTAATTAGTGTAGCCCTTCAAATGCAATCGGTAAGTGTTTTTAAAATGTCACTGTTAAAAGACACCCTAATGAGCGAGTAAAATCTTCGCTTGTTAGGGTTAGGAACAAGGGAGGGAGTGAGAGATGAATATATCTCACCTCCTTCAATGCCAACATATTTTCAACACATCCTTCAATGCCACCGACACGGGCACCATATGGCCGCGGAACCGCGGCAATGATGGGCCTTGGGCCGCGGTTCCGCAGCCCTTTGGTGAGTTCAGCTCACCAAATCTTCTGAGCTTGTTTGTCTTTATCTGGGCTAGTTATTTCTTCATCTCTTTTCTCTGTTTGTCTTCTTATTCTTCTCCAGATCTTCAGTGAAATTTTATATTGGTCTTTTAACCGTTTCGCTTCGACACGCTGCGTTGCCTTGAACTGTTATTAGTCTGGGCTTGTCTAGGATCCGTTTACTTGTTGGTCAAAAGTCCCTTTCCTGTATCAACTTTCGTCTTTTTCACTGTATTCGCTCCAAGAACCTGTAACCTGTAACATGTAACAGACATGGGTCAAAAGCACCTGTTTTTATTCTTAAATGCATAAGAATGGGGAATATAAAATGCAATAATATGTTATGAACAATCACCCAGGTCATTCATGGAGAACCTGTGTGACAAGAACCCCTTGACAGATTGTGGCATAGGAATGTCATTTCCTATTAAGAGAATGTCATCCACGTATAAAACGAGGAATACTACAGTTCTCGCTACAAATTTACAATTGATGCATGGTTCATCTGGATTTTTGATAAAGCCAAATTCCTTGACCGTCTCATCAAAACAGATGTTCCAACTCCGCGATGCCTGCTTTAGTCCATAAATGGACTTAAGCAACTTGCACACCTTTCCGCTGCTCCCACTCTGAATGAAACCCTCTGGCTGGTCCATATAGACACACTCCTCTAAATGCCCATTTAGAAAAGCGGTCTTTACGTCTATCTGCCAAATCTCATAATCGTGGAAGGCATCAATGGCAAGAAGGATCCGATTGGATTTCAGCATAGCTACTGGAGAAAAGGTTTCGTCATAGTCCAAACCAGGTCGCTGACGAAAACCCTTTGCAACCAGTCTAGCTTTATAGGTCTCAACCTGTCCATCTACACCAATCTTCCTTTTGATGATCCACTTGCATCCTACGGGTTTTACCCCATCTGGAGCAATGTCCAACGTCCATACTTTGTTGGTGTACATTGACTCCATTTCGGTCCGCATTGCATCCAGCCATTTTACCGAGTCAACGCTCTGAATGGCTTGCTGGAAGCTAGTAGGCTCATCACAATCGATGATGCAGTCCTCTCTATCCCCGTCAATGAGAAAACCGTAGTATCTTTCGGGCGGATGAGACTGCCTATTACTCCTGCGGAGTGGCGTGTGAATGTCCTGATCTTTCGAACCCTCTGGTTCTACTAAGCTTTCAGTAATAGCTTGTGGTTCTGGAATTTCTTCCAGTTCTATTGCGCTCCCATTTATTTCTTTTTCTAAGAACTGATGTTCCAGAAAGTGGGCATTACGAGAAACAAGGACTTTTTGTTCCTCTGCGTAATAGAAAAGATACCCCCTGGAGTTCTTTGGGTATCCCACAAACTTGCACAGTACTGAGCGTGCCTCGAGTTTGTCCGCATGCTGCTTTTTGACAAAAGCTGGACATCCCCAAATCTTCAGGTATTGAAGATAGGGTTTCTTCCCACTCCATAACTCATATGGTGTGGTAGGCACAGTCTTAGTGGGAACTCGGTTCAAAAGGTATGCAGCTGATTCTAGCGCATATCCCCAGAACGATCGCGGCAACTCAGCGTTACTCATCATTGACCGTACCATATCCAATATGGTTCGGTTCCGTCTCTCCGATACACCGTTATGTTGCGGAGTGTATGGAGGAGTAAGCTGAGAGAGAATTCCATTCTCTTTTAAGTAACCCAGGAACTCGGCACTCAAGTATTCACCACCTCGATCAGATCTCAGTGCCTTGATACTTTTGCCTGTCTGTTTTTCTACTTCATTCTTATATTCCTGGAACTTTTCAAAAGCTTCAGATTAATGCTTCATTAAAAAGACATGTCCGAACCTTGAAAAATCATCCGTAAAAGTAATGAAGTAAGAATAACCGCTTCGTGCATGTGTAGACATTGGACCGCACACGTCGCTGTGTACGAGTCCCAAGAGCTCTCTCGCTCTTACTCCATGTCCAGTGAACGGAGTCTTTGTCATCTTTCCTTTGAGATAGGATTGACAAGTTGCATACGATTGATATTCGAACGGATCCAAATATCCTTCTGTATGTAACTTAGTCAACCTTCTCTCATTGATGTGACCCAGTCTACAATGCTATAAGAAAGTTTTATTGATTTCTGGAGACTTTCTTTTGTGTGTATTCTGGACATTGAAAATCTGTGGTTGGTTTAATACGTATATACCGTTGTTTAATGTACCTGACCCAATCAGAGCTTGATTAAGGTGAATTTTCACTACATTACTTACAAATGCAAATTCATAACCTTCTTTAAATAATAAAGATACAGAAATGATATTACAGGTTGCATTTGGTACAAAATAACAACTACGCAAAACCAAAAAGTGCCCATCTGACAATCCCAGGTGATAGTCCCCCACGACCTCAGCATCCATGCTAGCTCCGTTTGCAACTCTGAGGGTCATATCACCTGCCTTCAAAACTCTACGCTTTCTCAACGCCTGCAAAGAATTACAGATATGAGATCCTGATCCGGTATCCAATACCCAGGATGTAGAGTTTATTGATAGACAGTTTTCAATAACATACACACCTGAAGCTGAAGCCGCAACTCGCTTCAGATTCTGGGTTCTGGCCTTCCAAGCCTTGCAATCCTGTTTCCAGTGTCCACTTTTATGACAGTAGAAGCATTCTTCCATCCCTACCAGCTTTCCCGCTACCTTTGTTGCTTTTCCTTTTCCCTTCGTATCCACTTTACTGACACCGCCTCTTGGTTTGGCGGAGGCTTTCTTCTTCTTACCCTTGGCTTTCGCCCTGGACCTAGAAGAGGAAGATCCTCCTACAAACAAAGTGGATGTCTCCCTACCTTTCTGTAGGGTGCCCTCAGCACTCCTCAACATGTTCAGAAGTTCGGAAAGTTCAACATCCTTTCCTTGCATGTTGAAGTTAAGGATAAACTGGGCGTAAGTGGAAGGAAGGGACTGGAGAATCAAATCAGTGTAGAGCTCATTCTCCAACGTGGTCCTAAGGTCCGCGAGCTCCTCTATGTAGCCAATCATCTTAAGAACGTGTTCCGCTACCGATGATCCGACGGCCAATCTTGCCGAAAATAGCTTCTTCGACACTTCGTATCTGGCGATACGAGCTGCTCTCCATACAGTTCTTTTGTATGGAGAAATATGGACTCTATGTCCATATTCTCGTGCCTCCTCTGATATTCATTGTCCATTGAGGCAAGTACGAGGCATTTGGCCTTCGCGCAATCTATCTCCCATGTCTTATGGATTTCTACATCCGCGACGCTGGAGGTGGGACCTGGGACAGGGGGAGCTTTGGTGGTAAGGATATACCCCAACTTGTCATAAGTGATTGCCATCTTGACATTCCTGAGCCAATCTTTGTAGTTTGGCCCTGTCAGTATGTTTTTATCTAGTAATAACTTAAGTCCGGTCATGTTGAATGGTCGCTGCAATTAGGAGAGAGAAAAGAAACACTTTAGCATGATTCTCTTGCAAGTTTAGAGTGGTTTTTAGTTTGTTTAAACAGGATGGCTCCCACTGTCTCTCGAATCCCTCCTCAAACCATAAAGGAAGAATTAGTCAGGATCAATCTCACCGTACAATACTTGCTTAACCGTTCAGCCAGGCCAGTGTCGGTACTTTGAGGGAGGTTTTCCAACAATTTCGCGAAGTTCCTTAATTATGTAACCTCTTTTCCCTGTGGGCGTAGCCCCGCTAACACCTTTCTAGACACCTACTAGGTTTATAGCATTGATCGTTAAGTGAGAACTTTACCGAGGAGTAGCATATACTCACAGTAGGATCGGGATCCAAATATCATCGCGTGATAAAACCGAAGGAATCCTACCAGAATCATCACACTCCAAATGGTATGCAGCGCTAGCAAGTTTCAGTACTTATGAAACTCCCGATGTGGATTTTTTCCCCATGCTCTTATGACCTTGGCGTGATGTCAAAATGTCATAAGTCACATGTCAAGTTCTTCCCATCATTATGCAGGTTAATTTGAACACACCCGTACCTACCCTTGACGTTGGCCAAAATGGCAGTACGACTGTCTCCAACCAACGCATTCTATCTATGCAACAAATAAATATCCGGCAGCTACCAATCACTATGCCTTGGCGTGAGGTCAAAATACATATCTTGAATACTACCGAATATTTAACTGAAATGATGGAGGGCTACGAATGGTTTTGGCGAAACCGTGAACGTAGTGAACTTGATATAATCGATGGAACGAGATAGCTTTTAAAAGGAGTGGTTCAAGCTCCGCGTTTAAAAGTTAAGTTTTGAAAAGAACCGAGTGGTTTTCAAAGTGTTCCAATCGACTTTTACTTGGTTTATTTTCTTGCATTAGTTCTTTTAATGCGTCCCATCATTTAATCCTACTATTGCAGAAAACAACCAAAATATGGTGTACGCTTATGCCATCCGCATTCGCCACGGGGCCCCGTCATCACCCGTTAGGTTACTTAACTAACGACAGAGCGGGGGCTGGACTACCGCGGATGCAAAACATAAGCAACACCTAAATAGTTATCATATATAAATATATAGCAATGATAGACATTGCAGATCACAGATGAACACTTTGGATATACTAGGAATCCGCGATTCGTTCGAGCCTGCAACGAAAAGCGTATTACACGGTCGCGATGAATAGCCAAAACCCCACCCAAGACCCCTACGGGTGCGGCAAACTACCCGCCAAGTACCCGAAGCGAAGCAACCTCCCTCAACGACGTGAGTAGGCCACTCGGCACTTCGAGATACCCGGTAGTTTGTGCACCCCACCATGGGTCTATCCTAGGAGCAAAAACAGTAAAAAGAAATTATACAATGACGGCTACAACCCCGACCCGGTTGTGCGGCCAAATAAATAATATTACATCAATTTACATATTACAATGAATGAAAGAAAAAAGAAGCTCTCATCTCACATCCACCCCGGCTATTCATCCGCGACAATCCACCGAGTTCATATACACAAACCAATAAGCATTACAGATCACAGATACGTATAACCCCCACTAATCGACATATAGCGATTAGCAAACGTTCAATACATATAAACATCACAGATATAACCCATTAGTCAAAGTGTAGTGAAGTTCGATCAAAAATACGGATTTATAGGCACCCCAAATACAAATTTCTTTTTTGGAAAATCTGGGCAGAAATAAACCATCTTAAAAATGACAAAACCTTAACAGAGGAATACTGCACCAAACTCAGTTCAGAACGGAGTCAAAACGGCCGCGGTTCCGCGGCAATAGGCATGCTTTTGCCGCGGAACCGCCGCGCTTTGAACTGTTCACTGGACGGTTTTTGGTGTGCTTCTTGACAAAACCCTGAGCCGATTTTTGAAGTATGATTTTTTATTTTTTGAGCAGAAAAAAAAAACAACAGAAACTTAGGGTTTTGATGTTTTAGTTTTGCGATTTTTCCGATCGAACTCAGGCATCTGTTTACTTATGACACTCTCAAAGATGAAGCTCTCATCTTTTTCTTTTCTCAAGTGTGTTCAACCATATCATAATGAGAATGGTGGAGGAAGGAATACAAAATGCAAGAGGGAGGTGAGTGTAGTAAAAGTGAAAGGGTGACCATAACCTAAATATCATGATCACAAAATCAAATCAACCTCAAATCCTTTCTAATCTCACAAAAGCAAGAAATGATGATAGAAAAGAATGGTATCAAAAAGATGCTATCATAATCAATACATTTGCAAGAAACCCCTCCACAATGTGTTATTTGCAAACTTGCAAATAACCCCCTCCATCGAAAAAGTCCGGCCGGGAAAGAACAAAGGAAAAACGGTGTCACGACCCAAGAATGGCCCGTGACGGCCCTAATACTACGCAACGCCTAAAGACGCAACGTAGTAAAAGAAAGCCAAAACCCAGAAATCTAAACCATAAAAATACGGAAAAGGTAATATAAGTTTTGAAATATTTGAAATCGCAACCCAAATTCTTTAAAAAGTCTTACTTTCTTTCTTTAGAATTTTAGCAACACCCATTTGTAGAAACCAGCCATAATGAATACAACAGAAAATAATAACGGTAGAGATAGAAGCTGTATATACATAAGACTTCAAATCCACAATAATACATCTATCGTCCTCACCAAGTCTCTATGTCAATAATACAACAGTAGATGGAGAGTACAATACAACGAAGGTACAATATATAATACAGATAACCGTCTAACCCACCTATGCAAAAGGGTACTGTGAGCCGATGCGGTATCTGTAGCAAAAGATGGTAGCTGGATAGCTGGATAGGGGAATAGCCTGCCTCGACTACTCTGGGGAATAACCTGAAACACCTGTGGCACAACGGGGGTGAGTTGCCAACTCGTGAATAGTATAAAACATATGCAGGTAATCGCAGGAATGCACGTACAGCATGAATCTAAGATATGCGATTACAGTAGTAATAATATGTCATGCAATGCTGGAATAAAGAGAGTACACTAGCAGGTACAATCAATAAGTGAAGCAATGAAGGCATGATAGTAGTATGCAATGTCTATGTGATAGAGATATGAGAAAGCAAATATGCAACTATCATAAGGGTACACTACAAGTACTACCAATATATGAATCTGTGCATAAGATAGGAAATGGTGAGGTGTAGGGTGGAATATGTCATTTTCCACGGAAACCTGACGTCGTGGCAGGATCACAATCCACTAAGATACTCCAATCCCAAATCCTCAAACCAGGCCCCACATTGGGCACTCACATCAAATAAGTCTCACATCTCCTCAATGTACAGTGTCGAGTAATCTCCTATATCCCGAATGTACAATTCACCAATCACATAGGTATATCCAATGTCCAAGTCCCAATGAAATCACCTAGTATCCCAAGTCCAATCTCAATATGAATCTAACATCCTAAAGATATATATACATGAACAGAAATAAATATGATGGGGGCAATACACATATATTAGCGTCCCATTCCACTAATATTGGTGTAAGGGTATATATAACAACGGCTAAGTCCCCTGTTATATATACAAAAAGGGGGTTAAAGAAATATCATGAAACCGTGTGCCAAGCATCGACACAGAAATCCTCGTATATGGGGCTCCGTCAGTCCGGACAGCCCACGGGGTCCGTCTGCAGTGTCGGCCCTCGGCCTCGACAGTACAGGTCATCCCGCATCCATCTCTCTACTCTGGCCAGTAGCCTCCAGACAACTGCCAGGTCCAAACAATCACCGGTAGGTACTCGCCCGCCTCCAGGCTCAATCGGCAAACCCATCGATCTTCTTGCCGAGGGGAACCATACCGGGCCCCGCCATGTACTCTCATACGGCAACCACACCTCGTATGGAGCAGGTAATCAGCACCGATAAAACTCATGGGGGACGCTCGAAATATCATATCAAGGAAACCGGGTTGTTACATGTATGCATAATTTCATGAACTCCCACGGTTCCCAAATCCCGAAAACATCATATGAAATCCAGATAAACAATGCATAAATACAGGAATAGACGTATGCGATATATCTGAATGCGAGCAGGTAAACACAAGTATATAGCTGAACCAGATGTATGCGAAATCATGATAAGGTACAGCTAAGTAACATCAGTAAATGTGAATATGCGACAACTGAATATGCATCTAACATACAGGTGTAGCAAAGTATAGGTATCTACCTATAGGAACTGATGTCGTATACCCCCCTGGGTATAGTAACATATGTAGGAAATCCCTCCCGGTATAGGTAAAATATGTAGGAGGTATACCTGTAGCTGTATCGCAAGTGAAAATATACCTATCACTGAAGGTATGATACACTATAGGTATACCGATAAACTAGATGTCAAGTGTGGTAAGCAAAGGTAGCTATAAGGGGTAGTGTGTGACATGGCAATTATTGACGGTGTGTGTGTAGCATGCAATCCGTGCTCGTGCAACATGAACCGTCAATAATGTGTGCAGTGTCCTACGGCTGCTAGTCACAGTATATAGCTATATCTAGGAAATGCAGTAAATGCGCAATTCTACAATGACGTAGAATGTGCGACAGGAATTTGAATCCTAGCCCAGACGCATAACGCCATGCGGGCGATTCCCCTGTAGATGTTATATCTACTCACCTAAACTCCACGCTGGATGAATCCTATCACTTGCTTCCCATGTAGCTGTGTCCGTCGGCAAACCTGCAAATACGACATGAAAACACATATAAGTCCAATATATCTCGCGAAACGCGATATCGAAACGAAACGAGAAACTCGCGTCGCGAACTAAACGCGCGTGGCACGATACGCTGAATCGTGTGTGTACGCGTCTAGAAACAATCGCGACACGCCGCGATACGCTGGATCACAGAACCCACTCACGTATCGCGCGTATCGCGCAAACACATCGAAACACAAAAGCGATATATAGTCCCAGATTTTCCTACAGGCAAGATATTGCAAAACTAGACATACCAACACACTACACAACACAGTAGACACCTACAGGACCAAACCCTAACCCAAACCCTACCCATCTGGCCGCAATTTGCGGCCAGAATGAAGAAATTGGCGGCCTGAAGATGGAGTTAGGGGGTCGGGTTCTGGTGTTGGTGTCTAGACCTAGGTAGTATGCCCCAGTTTTCCCAATTTTTACCTGAAGGCATCGGGTCTATAGCAGATCACAAAAGTCACTAATATTGCTTTAAAACACCAATTTAGCACAATTAAGAAACCCTATGGTATTTTAGTGAAATCTGGGGATTTCTCAGTTGAAGTGGTCTAACTAACACTTAATTAACCTAGGGTAGCTAACCAAATCAACAATTTACCACAATATCTCCCAAAACCCCAAAACTAGCACTAATCTAGCTAATTAGCACTAATCGACACAAAACTTAAGCACACACGAAAAGGGGTTCAGAAATTACCCTAATGGACCTTAGAGAGCCCAAGAAAACAGGTGAAGAGGTGTGTGGAGCTACTGCAAGTGCTGGAGCTGCCTGCTGCTGCTTCTGCTGCCTGCTGTTGCTGCTAAGCTTGCTGCTGCTGCTACCACCTCTTGCTGCTGCTGCTTCTCTGCTGATGATGATGATGATGCTGGTGTGGTGATGGTGGTGTTGCTGCTGAAAACTGCTGCCCCCCTCTCTCTCTCTCGCTCGGCAGAGTGTGTGTGTGTGTGTGAAGCTGTTGCTGTTGCTGCCTCTCTCTTTCTCACTCTGTTGCTGCTGCTGCCTCTGCTGCTTCTGCTGCTGCTAGTGTGTGAGTGTGGGTGAGAGTGAGAGAATGAGTGAAAAGAAGAGAACAAAGAGGTAAATGAGAGAATCAAGCAAAACCCCTCCACTCTCTTTCTCTTCCCTCATTTAATGAGCATGGCATGAGCCATGATGCCCATGCTCACTCTCTCTCTTTCCCAAAGTCAACCAATATAAAAATTCAAAACTCCATTTTAAAATCCTTTTTAAATTAAAAACTATCATGACTAAAACCCATACTAATAACAACCATAACACTTAAACAATACTTAACACTAGATTAGAGAAATGGTTAGTTAACCATGGTTGCTAATCATGGTTAAACACCAAAAACAAGCCTAGTTATCATGCACAAGTGTGTGTGTGCCTAACAAAATTCTAATAAAATACACAATAATTAGGATAAAATATTTAAAACTTAATTTGGTAAACTTTTTATTAAAAACCACATTTTAAAATATAATTAGCTACAAAACACATTCTAAGGTGTTACAATCTCCCCCCCTTAAAAGAAATTCGTCCCCGAATTTAAAACTTATACTGTTACCTGTACCTTCAAAAGAAGATTAAAATCCTCAAATCTTGCTCGCAGCCGCCCAAGTGACTACCTCATTATGCGGCTACGTCCAAGAAAACCCTTCACAGATGGCAAGACCCTTGACCGACGTTTCCCTACCTGTCGAGCCATTAACACACATGGCTACGGGTGAACGAAAGATCGCGTCAAGCTAAATGGTCTGGTGCCAAAACATGTGAGAAAGGTCAAGAAGGTAGTTGTAAAGTATTATCACAAGGAATACGGGGTGAAAATCCAATAATCTGGGCGGAAGTGCCAAATTAAAGGCAACAAGACTAACTCGCTAATAGGACCTAAAGGACCTAAAACCCTGGGATAAGTTTCCCAAAATCCAACACGTCATTCATCGGAAAGTCCATAGGAATCCATGATTTGCCACTGCACACTCAAGCCTGCGACCAGCACAGTCGTATAAGACATCTGTTTGCAATGGACAGTTCTCATCCTGACCTAAACACAACCGGACTAACTCCGAATTCTCTAGACATAGCTGGGGTCCAAAGCCCTACTTACGCAGAGTCAGAAAACAACAGGCTGGCGATCGACACGACCTAACCCCTAAGCCTAATGGTGGCCAATTGGAGTGTCTCCTGATAATAGCTATCGAAGGAGAACCCTAACGAGGGCGAGTGACGATCCCAAGCTGCTGACGACCAAACAAAACAACAAACACACAACTTAAACAAACAACTGAGCAAACTGAGTATAACCGGATGACAAGAATCCGAATGGAATCACACCCTATCCAAACCTGGGTAGAAACCATAATGAAATTCATGGAGATCTGCTCCCATTCCTGCTTTGGAACGGTAAAAGGTTGCAACTCTCCAGCCGGCCTCAGATGCTCGACCCAAAGCACACAACAAAACAGACACTTGAAACGAAACCTGAAACTTCTCCTTGCATTCCTGTCCACTTGTAACTATCTCACAAGTCACGCCAAAGCTGGTGGAGCTTGAATGCATAAAGAGAGTTGACAGATGTGCATGCTTTAGGATTACACGCCTCCACCCGATAATGGCAGGTACACAAACGTGTCCCTAACTTAGCACATCATTGTCACAATCAAGGTTTTCGAATCGTTACCCAGCCGAATATGCTCAAGTACTTCTGACGTACGAGCTTCGACGGGCAGTGTCTCGCGAAAGCGATTTAAGGAAAGTGGTCGGGCGCGAACATGAGCAAGCTGTCCCCTCCGTAGAGACGAACTAAGCTATTCTCAACGATCACACAAGAACTGTAAATCTGCAGGAGACCATCACAACAATCCAAATCTGCTGCAGGAAGATGTACATTAAGCTCTAGTGGTCCGTGGAAAATCTGACACGACTCTCAAGCAAGTAGTGTCTCCAAATCTCCAACGCAAAACCACCGCGGCCATCTCCAGATCATGAGTGGAATATCCTCCTCGTACTTCCTCCAAATGTAGGGAAGCAAAAGCGATAACTCTATAGTGTCACCTCAGTACACACTCGAGCCCACTCAGGAAACATTACAGTTAAACAACAAAGTCGCCCGAACCAAAAGCAAAGAAAGAACTGATGCAGCTGTTAACTGAATCTTCAACTGCTGAAGGCTCTGTACACGTGCCTCAGTTCAAAGAAAAGGAACCTCCTTTTTGGTCAATTCAGTCGACGGTGCAGCACTACTCTAGCAATCCTGCATGAAACGGCGGCAAAACCTGCTAAGCCCAACAATCTGCGGATCTTCGTCCTGCACACAAGTCTGGGCTTAAGCTGTACGGCCACGATCTCCCTCGGAACCATACGGAACCGTCTCCCGCGACTACAAGACCTAGGAGTCAACACAAACAAGCCTGAAGAAACACCCTGAGAATTTAGCAAACTGCTGGTGCTCTCCCAGCATCTGCATAACAAATCCTCAAGTGCTACTCCTGTCCCTCAAGACACATTAAGTAGACCAGAGTGTCGTAAATAATACAACAAAAACTGGTCGAGGAACGGCCTGCAGAAATCTGGCTCATCATATCTACGAGTGCTGCTAGGGCAACAGTGAATCCAACGACTCACAAAACACACAAAGCCCGTAGCACGCACAAGGCAGTCTTCGGAATGCCGTCACTCCGAATCCGCAATAATGATGACCTGATCCCAAGCACACTTAGAGAAATGTCTCGCACTCTGGAGCTGATCGAAGAAATCGTCACGGCGAGATGAAGGATACCTATCCGCACCGTAAGCCGGTTCAATTGACGATCCGTCGATACGCAACCCTAAACTGCGTCTTTCTCCCCGACGAACAGAAATAGGGGCTTCCAAAAGCGAAACACTCAGACGCACAAAACTCCCCAAACCAAAACTCTGCAGCTGATCCTTAAGCTCCCTCAGTTTCGCCGGCTCATCTGGAACAACGTCGGAAAACTCTCGCACGAAAAGAACCCGGTCCAACAATCCCACGGCGGCTCCGGTATCACGAATGAACGCCAAGAATCCACGATATCTCCTCAGTAGCCGACTAGCTAAACAGGCAGAATTTAAGCTGTGAGAGGCGGCACAACTAGGCACCCGCACAACAAGAACGGACTTGCCGGGAAAAACAAAACCTAACTTGCTTCCACACGGTAGTCCACAGACGCCTAACACGTAGCTGACCAGTCCGTGCCCAGGAGAACGTCAAATCCAACCTCTCTAGAAGGATCAAAACGACGGACGAATCCTTACCTCCTATCCGATTGGCACGAAACTGAAATACGTGTCGCGCAACAAAAGGATCGCTGACAGAAGTTAGCACAACTACGACTAATCTACCCAACCACAGTACAAGCAAGAAACAAGCAAATACACCAAGAGAAAATAAAATATAACTCAAGGGTACCTGAAAACTCCACATTGGACGTCTGCGCGTCCCGAAGAGTAGAAGCAAACTCCTGTGTCTGCCCTCTACTCGCGGCTGGATGAACTCCTCTGGTAGCCTGAGCCCTCTGAGCAAATCTTCCACGTCCACGGCCTCTCTGGAAACGATCATGACGAGGTGCTAAGGAACAATCCCTGACGAAGTGCTGAAGACTTCCGCATCAAAAACATCCACGTGCTGACTGCTGACCATCCTGGGGATAAGAGCTGAACGGCTGTCCTCGTCCTAAGCCTCTGCTACTCCCGCGACGGCCACGAAATCTGTCTCGACGACCAAACCTCTGCCTCTGGGCTGGTATGCTGGTACGAGTCCTCCACTGTCCTGGAACTCTCTGAGCCTCTGAAATATGTGCCTCGTCAACTGGAGCTGCAACCACTGGTGCTATGTAGGTGACGGACTGCTGCATGCTGATCGTAAGGGACAGCTGGGTAACAGGGGTGACAACCTCCTGTCGTAGCTCCCGAACGACATCAACCAAGGAACTCATCGTCTGGCGGAACTCCTGCATCTCTACCAAAAGTCTATCCATAGTATAGATCGTAGGCAGATCCGTCTGCACCTGTGCAACTAGAGTGTCATCCTGGTCAGTGCTCGGCTCACCCGAGCTAACCCTGACCTCGGCCCTCGCTGCATCGCTCTGAGTCCCCATAGTCATCGACGGCAAGGCTATAAATAGATATAAGATGAGATTCGATAAGAATGAGGAAATCGGATCTCAAGGATATGAATCATCAAGGAAGGAATGTCAGGCAATTTTGTACTTAGGTCACTTAATGCAAGGTACCGCGCTGTGAGTATGCTGCAGACATACACACACTACGTTACTCTGCTTAAGCTACCTACTCCATCATACTAAGGTCATCCTACACTCCGAAAGGTAAAACCACGCTCTGATACCAACTTTGTCACGACCCAAGAATGGCCCGTGACGGCCCTAATACTACGCAACGCCTAAAGACGCAACGTAGTAAAAGAAAGCCAAAACCCAGAAATCTAAACCATAAAAATACGGAAAAGGTAATATAAGTTTTGAAATATTTGAAATCGCAACCCAAATTCTTTAAAAAGTCTTACTTTCTTTCTTTAGAATTTTAGCAACACCCATTTGTAGAAACCAGCCATAATGAATACAACAGAAAATAATAACGGTAGAGATAGAAGTTGTATATACATAAGACTTCAAATCCACAATAATACATCTATCGTCCTCACCAAGTCTCTATGTCAATAATACAACAGTAGATGGATTGTACAATACAACGAAGGTACAATATATAATACAGATAACCGTCTAACCCACCTATGCAAAAGGGTACTGTGAGCCGATGCGGTATCTGTAGCAAAAGATGGTAGCTGGATAGCTGGATAGGGGAATAGCCTGCCTCGACTACTCTGGGGAATAACCTGAAACACCTGTGGCACAACGGGGGTGAGTTGCCAACTCGTGAATAGTATAAAACATATGCAGGTAATCGCAGGAATGCACGTACAGCATGAATCTAAGATATGCGATTACAGTAGTAATAATATGTCATGCAATGCTGGAATAAAGAGAGTACACTAGCAGGTACAATCAATAAGTAAAGCAATGAAGGCATGATAGTAGTATGCAATGTCTATGTGATAGAGATATGAGAAAGCAAATATGCAACTATCATAAGGGTACACTACAAGTACTACCAATATATGAATCTGTGCATAAGATAGGAAATGGTGAGGTGTAGGGTGGAATATGTCATTTTCCACGGAAACCTGACGTCGTGGCAGGATCACAATCCACTAAGATACTCCAATCCCAAATCCTCAAACCAGGCCCCACATTGGGCACTCACATCAAATAAGTCTCACATCTCCTCAATGTACAGTGTCGAGTAATCTCCTATATCCCGAATGTACAATTCACCAATCACATAGGTATATCCAATGTCCAAGTCCCAATGAAATCACCTAGTATCCCAAGTCCAATCTCAATATGAATCTAACATCCTAAAGATATATATACATGAACAGAAATAAATATGATGGGGGCAATACACATATATTAGCGTCCCATTCCACTAATATTGGTGTAAGGGTATATATAACAACGGCTAAGTCCCCTGTTATATATACAAAAAGGGGGTTAAAGAAATATCATGAAACCGTGTGCCAAGCATCGACACAGAAATCCTCGTATATGGGGCTCCGTCAGTCCGGACAGCCCACGGGGTCCGTCTGCAGTGTCGGCCCTCGGCCTCGACAGTACAGGTCATCCCGCATCCATCTCTCTACTCTGGCCAGTAGCCTCCAGACAACTGCCAGGTCCAAACAATCACCGGTAGGTACTCGCCCGCCTCCAGGCTCAATCGGCAAACCCATCGATCTTCTTGCCGAGGGGAACCATACCGGGCCCCGCCATGTACTCTCATACGGCAACCACACCTCGTATGGAGCAGGTAATCAGCACCGATAAAACTCATGGGGGACGCTCGAAATATCATATCAAGGAAACCGGGTTGTTATATGTATGCATAATTTCATGAACTCCCACGGTTCCCAAATCCCGAAAACATCATATGAAATCCAGATAAACAATGCATAAATACAGGAATAGACGTATGCGATATATCTGAATGCGAGCAGGTAAACACAAGTATATAGCTGAACCAGATGTATGCGAAATCATGATAAGGTACAGCTAAGTAACATCAGTAAATGTGAATATGCGACAACTGAATATGCATCTAACATACAGGTGTAGCAAAGTATAGGTATCTACCTATAGGAACTGATGTCGTATACCCCCCTGGGTATAGTAGCATATGTAGGAAATCCCTCCCGGTATAGGTAAAATATGTAGGAGGTATACCTGTAGCTGTATCGCAAGTGAAAATATACCTATCACTGAAGGTATGATACACTATAGGTATACCGATAAACTAGATGTCAAGTGTGGTAAGCAAAGGTAGCTATAAGGGGTAGTGTGTGACATGGCAATTATTGACGGTGTGTGTGTAGCATGCAATCCGTGCTCGTGCAACATGAACCGTCAATAATGTGTGCAGTGTCCTACGGCTGCTAGTCACAGTATATAGCTATATCTAGGAAATGCAG
This sequence comes from Agapanthus africanus, assembly GCA_030015575.1. Taxonomy (NCBI): domain Eukaryota; kingdom Viridiplantae; phylum Streptophyta; class Magnoliopsida; order Asparagales; family Amaryllidaceae; genus Agapanthus; species Agapanthus africanus. The sequence goes on along the minus strand of JASDDO010000031.1, from coordinate 206,527,377 downwards.
TAAATGCGCAATTCTACAATGACGTAGAATGTGCGACAGGAATTTGAATCCTAGCCCAGACGCATAACGCCATGCGGGCGATTCCCCTGTAGATGTTATATCTACTCACCTAAACTCCACGCTGGATGAATCCTATCACTTGCTTCCCATGTAGCTGTGTCCGTCGGCAAACCTGCAAATACGACATGAAAACACATATAAGTCCAATATATCTCGCGAAACGCGATATCGAAACGAAACGAGAAACTCGCGTCGCGAACTAAACGCGCGTGGCACGATACGCTGAATCGTGTGTGTACGCGTCTAGAAACCATCGCGACACGCCGCGATACGCTGGATCACAGAACCCACTCACGTATCGCGCGTATCGCGCAAACACATCGAAACACAAAAGCGATATATAGTCCCAGATTTTCCTACAGGCAAGATATTGCAAAACTAGACATACCAACACACTACACAACACAGTAGACACCTACAGGACCAAACCCTAACCCAAACCCTACCCATCTGGCCGCAATTTGCGGCCAGAATGAAGAAATTGGCGGCCTGAAGATGGAGTTAGGGGGTCGGGTTCTGGTGTTGGTGTCTAGACCTAGGTAGTATGCCCCAGTTTTCCCAATTTTTACCTGAAGGCATCGGGTCTATAGCAGATCACAAAAGTCACTAATATTGCTTTAAAACACCAATTTAGCACAATTAAGAAACCCTATGGTATTTTAGTGAAATCTGGGGATTTCTCAGTTGAAGTGGTCTAACTAACACTTAATTAACCTAGGGTAGCTAACCAAATCAACAATTTACCACAATATCTCCCAAAACCCCAAAACTAGCACTAATCTAGCTAATTAGCACTAATCGACACAAAACTTAAGCACACACGAAAAGGGGTTCAGAAATTACCCTAATGGACCTTAGAGAGCCCAAGAAAACAGGTGAAGAGGTGTGTGGAGCTACTGCATGTGCTGGAGCTGCCTGCTGCTGCTTCTGCTGCCTGCTGTTGCTGCTAAGCTTGCTGCTGCTGCTACCACCTCTTGCTGCTGCTGCTTCTCTGTTGATGATGATGATGATGCTGGTGTGGTGATGGTGGTGTTGCTGCTGAAAACTGCTGCCTCCCTCTCTCTCTCTCTCTCGGCAGAGTGTGTGTGTGTGTGAAGCTGTTGCTGTTGCTGCCTCTCTCTTTCTCACTCTGTTGCTGCTGCTGCCTCTGCTGCTTCTGCTGCTGCTAGTGTGTGAGTGTGGGTGAGAGTGAGAGAATGAGTGAAAAGAAGAGAACAAAGAGGTAAATGAGAGAATCAAGCAAAACCCCTCCACTCTCTTTCTCTTCCCTCATTTAATGAGCATGGCATGAGCCATGATGCCCATGCTCACTCTCTCTCTTTCCCAAAGTCAACCAATATAAAAATTCAAAACTCCATTTTAAAATCCTTTTTAAATTAAAAACTATCATGACTAAAACCCATACTAATAACAACCATAACACTTAAACAATACTTAACACTAGATTAGAGAAATGGTTAGTTAACCATGGTTGCTAATCATGGTTAAACACCAAAAACAAGCCTAGTTATCATGCACAAGTGTGTGTGTGCCTAACAAAATTCTAATAAAATACACAATAATTAGGATAAAATATTTAAAACTTAATTTGGTAAACTTTTTATTAAAAACCACATTTTAAAATATAATTAGCTACAAAACACATTCTAAGGTGTTACAAACGGCCGGAACGGAATGCAAACTGGAAACTCCAGAAAACTGGTCCCGTAATAAATTACAGGAAAACCCCCATACTGTGCATACACACCCGCATCTGTATTCCGTCCGGATACAAATGCAATGAGACAAAATCTACACTGTACTATACTAGGATCCGGCTTAAACCAAAGCCGGCTAGTAATATCCGTTTGATCCTGATCCGTGCAATACCGTACGTATCCGATCGAACCTTGCCATATATCTATACGGCCACTAGTACTAACCGTCCGATCCTGATCCGTGCAATACCGCACGTATCTGATCGGACCCTGCCATATCTCCATACGGCCTCTACAGCGTTTCGCCCGAAAGCTTGAGTAACTGAAAGTGTGGTGGACTTTAAAGACTCGTCAATACTATGGCTGTGGATTTAACCACTAGCACGTCAGAGGTATAAGCCAATACGTGACGGGCTACCAGCTATTGACTAAAAGGGACGTCGATGAGCGAACTCATCCTGACACCCTACTGAGCCTGTCAGTGACAATATCCGTACAGTCCGGTCCGTTCGTCTATGAGCATCGCATGTCGGGCCTAGGGGGTTGGTAAAAGTCAGACCCCCAAAAGCGGTACAAGTCGTGTCGGAGTGTAGCCCAGAACACCCTGAGATACTACTGGAATACCTACCAGTAAATCTCCTGCCTTGGCCAAAGACTTCGTGTAATGGCTCTCCTAGACACAGCGCGACCTTACCCCCAATACCGGGAGAGAAGAACCCCTGAAGATCCGCTCACTGCCTCCATGTGGCTCGGGACTGTACCCAACTAAAACCTGTTTGCACGACTCCTTTGAGCCGTGGTAAGGTAGTAATCAAAGCACAGTGGGAACTCACACGAGACAAATGACGATCCCTAGGTCGATGAACTAACCTGTACACATGTCACCAGGGAACTGCTATCTGACGTCAGGTATAAGACCAACTAGCATGTTCCCGGCGAGCCCTGTCCGGTGTACTCATAACCCAATGAGCACCTGTATACATCTCAGGTGAACCAACAGACACTAGTGGCTTGTGAGACCGGCCACCGCCCCTCGTCGGGGTCTCGACTGTATACACTAGTCTACTCTGGAGTATCGATGCCCTGTCTCGAAACTCCTACGACTAGGGACCTTTTAAGGATGTGCTTATAGACTCCAGCTCTCACTTATATGATCGCCCTCATACTGCTGGCAGTCAAGCAAGAATCCTAGGGGCTCTATCAACGTGCAATAGCGACATGTCAGGTCACCTAAAGCAGTACACGATGATAAAGGTAAACCAGATAGCATACTATCATCTCGAGTAAGACTGTCCAACCGGGATAGGTCCTCCCTCAATCATTGCAATCACGTGCCTATGATCCAATAATCGACTCTGAGGGCACTCTCTCCAACACGAACTTCCAAAACCCTAATGAGCCTGCCACATAACGGTTTTGGCCGAACCAACTGCCAAAACCCTAATGAGGCACCTCCTCCTTCATCGCTCCGGAAAACTGTGCATACACACCTGCATCCGCATTCCGTAGAATGCGGATGTACAGAAGACAAAACAAATCCATCCGTGCAGTACTAGGATCCGGCTTAAACCAAAGCCCTCTAGTATTGCCTGCCCGAACACCACACGCACACAAGTGTACGTAAGTGATCGCAGCCCTGCCGTAAAACCATACGGCCTCTACACGTTTCGCTCAGTGCAGGGAAACTCTCTATGTGGGACTGTAAAGACTCGACACTACGCTTGAAGTGGGTTTAACCACAGACCGTAAGCGGCACTAGCTGTACGTAACGGTCCTGAGGTAGATGTCGATAAAAAGGCCGATGAGGTAAACCCATCCGAACTCCTACTGAGCCTGTATGTGACAATCTCCGTACAGTCCGGTCTGCTCGTCTGATACATCGCATGGCGGGCCTAGGGGGGCAGTAAATGTCAGTCCCCTAATAGCGGTACAAGTCATGTCAGAGTGAAGCCCAGAACACTTTGAGATAACACTGGAAACCTACCAGTATATCTCGCTTGCCTTGGCCAGGGACTACTCGTGTAATGGCTCTCCTAGACACAGCGCGATGTCAACCCCCAATACCGGGAGAGACGAATCCTGTCTAACCGTCACTGCCTCCAAGTGCTTCGGGACTGCACCCAACTACTACCTGTTTGCACGACTCAGTAGAGACGTGGTAGGGTAGTAATCAAAGTGTTGGAGATAGTGCCCTCATAGTCAATTATTGGATCACAAGTACGTGATTGCAATGATTGCGGAGGACCTATACCGGTAGGACAGTCTTACTCAAGATGATAGTATGCTATCTGGTTTGCCTTTATCAGTAGTGTACAGGTTCAGGTGACTGATCACTGCTACACTTTGATAGAGCCCTTAGGATCTTGCTTTACCACCAACAGTATGATGGCGATCATATACGTGAGAGTTGGGTGGTTTATATGTATATCCTTAATTGTGGTCCCTAGTCGTGGGAGTTTCGAGACAGGGCATCGATACTCCGGAGTAGACTAGTGTGTACAGTCGAGACCCCGACGAGGGGCGGTGGCCGGTCTCATAAGCCACTGGTGTCAGTTGGATCACCTAAGATGTATACAGGTGCTCATTGGGTTATGAGTACACCGGACAGGACTCGCCGGGAATCTGCTAGTTAGTATTATATCTACCGTTAGATAGCAGTTCCTGGTGACATGTGTACAGGTTAGTTCATCAACCTGAGGTCGTCATTTGTCTCGTGTGAGTTCCCACTGTGCTTTGATTTCTACCCTACCACGGCTCAAAGGAGTCGTGCAAACAGGTAGTTTTTGGGTACAGTCCCGAGCCATATGGAGGCACGTGAGCGGATCGGCAGGGGATTCGTCTCTCCCGGTATTGGGGGCGAGGTCGTGCTGTGTCTAGGAGAGCCATTACACAAAGTCCACGGCCATGGCAGGAGATTTACTGGTAGGTACTCCAATAGTATCTCAGGGTGTTATTGGGCTTCACCCCGACACGACTTATACTGCTATTGGGGGTCTGGCGTTACTAGCCCCCTAGGCAGATATGCGATACTCATAGACGAACGGACCGGATTGTATATACATTGTCACTGTTAGGCTCAGTAGGGTTTTCCGGATGAGTGCGCTCATCGGCATCCCTTGAGGTCAGTCCATGGGCAGCCGTTACGCATTGCTAGTGCCGCTGACGGTTTGTGGTTAAACCCACTGCCATGGTGCTAACGAGTCATTAGAGTCCCCCACAGACAGTTTCCCAAGTTCGGGCGAAACGTTGTAGAGGCCGTATGGTTTTCTGGCAGGGTTCGGAAAATGCACGTACGTTTACGCACGTGTTATTTTTCGGGCAGATGATACTGGTCGGCTTTGGTTTAAGCCGGATCCGAGTATTATATTGAGTAGGTATAATATCTTTGTCTCAGTTGCATTTGTATTCGGGCATAATACAAATGCGGGTATATTTATACAGTTTCGGGGTTATCCTGAAAGTCGTTTCAGGATCACTTTTGGAAGTTGCCAGTTTCCAGTTTTCTATCAGCCGTCTTTTAACATTCGGTTAAAGACGGATTTATCTTTTCTTCAGATATGGTGGGTCATCATTCTAGAAGGTTTTAGAAATGGTGACTAGGATGATGAGGTGGAGGGTGACTCATCTTTGCATTTATTACTTGATGAGGTGTTTATGTGAGTCATGCTTTAGGTTTAATGCTTCTTGTTTTCCTTTAGATATTTTGCTTGATCTTTTGGTTATGATAAGGTTACATACTAAGGTCACCTCCCTCCTCCTACCATCACCTCCCTCCTTCTATATAATGGCCGGCCCTCTCTCTCCTCCTCACTTCACTTGATGTTTCATTTTGGTTAGAAAAGATTATGATAGTAATCGGGGTGTATGGAATTTTACAGTTCATTTCATTCCATCACCCGATTTCCACGGCAACTTCATTAACCGATCGTCCACGGATTTGGACGAAGTGAGACAAAGTCATCTACTCATTCTCTACATCATTCTTGGTCGTCTCTTTTGGCAAACTTGACGATCGAGTTGCCTCGAGTCAGAGGCGGGAGCCCGTTTAAAGAATCGGTGATGTGGTGCCACCTCGACGAGGATATCGGAGATCGACGAGATCGAAGCAGCCGCAACGGAGCGTGGGATGATGGTTAAAGAACGAAGGACTCGGATCGTTCGGTATAACCTTTCTACACTCTTAACAGTATGTTAGTTTAGCAATAATGGAAGATCCGGGTTAAAGTATACGATAGCGCCAGTTAAAAAGTTTTTGTTTCGCATTTGGCGTCTGTTGACTGTCGGAGCGCTAGCGTAGACTTACACAAAGAACAGTAGGAACACACTCGAGGCGAAGTGACAGTGTCAAGTCAGCGGACAAAGCTGTACTCATGTCACCTGGGAACTGATAACTGGCGATAGGTATAATACCAACCATCAGTTCCCGACGAGTCCTATCCAGTGTACTCGTAACCTAACGATCACCCGCATACTATCTCAAGTACGACGTACTGACGGCTGTGGGATAGACCGTCTCCCGTGCTGGGATGAGAAGCGCATACGCTAGTCTACTCCTGAGTATCGATGCCCTATCTCGATAATCCCACGACTAAGGACGTGTATAAGGATGTGCTTGTGGATTACCCAGCCCCCACGAGTGTGATCGCCATCACAACGCCGTAATCAAGCAAAGATCCTAAGGGCTCTACTAATGCGTATAGGTGATATAATAAAGAAACACACATGTACACATTAAAGCAGAGACAAACCAAGTAGCATACTACTATATCGAGCAAGATTGTCTATACAACTGTGAATATCCCAAGCTTCCATCAAGTAATATACATACTAGTATGATACAGTAATGGCCTCTAGGGCATATACACTAACATCGACTACGCGCGTTACGATATCCTACACGGTTCGCGTTCTTGGTGTAGCTTGCTGTACTTAGGGTAGAATTAGAACGTCGCTACACACGTTAGCCACTAGGCGAACACTTGAGAGTTGTTGGAGACGGTGCGTCGATTTAAACGTAGTTTGTATGTATTATTGAACAGTTTCTATGATACACTTGTTATGTTTTGTGTGATATTAGTAGCGAGTGCGGGGACTTCAGACGCTATGAAGAAGGGAAAGCAGGTGGTAGGATTCACGTAGCTCGAGATCATCGGTGAGTAGATTTAACATCTACGGGGAAATCGCCCGTATGGCGTTAAGCGTCAGGGCTAGATATGATATTATAGCCACCTATTATATGCATATGAGTTGATTGTGCATGAGCATCATTGCATACCATTACTTGTTGTGCCTTGACTTAGTACCCATTGGACACTGCACCATTACTGACGGTTCATGTTGCACGAGCACTAAATTGTATGCTACACCCACACCGTTGGTAGTTGCCATGACATGCACAACATATACACATATGTGGTATTGTATTCATTATTGACATTTAGACGTTGATTCTTGTTCTATTACGCATATGAAATGTATCATGCATACATACCTACATGTATACACGCATACCTTGCTATAGCTACATATACACCTTTATCTAATGTTGCATTTGATTTTGGAGAATGTGGGAACCGCATGATATATTTACAAACTTGATTCATTTAAAAGAGCGGTTTTCCCTTGATATGCTCATATTAATGTTCTATGTTGTATACATCATATTTCATGGATTTACGCATTGAGATACGGATTTCATGTGATTTATGGATTTGAGAACCGTGGTGATATTTCAAGAAAGTATGCATTGTTTTGAAAACCCGGTAACTCTTGATATAATATTTCGGTGCGTCCACCATGAGTTTTTTTCGGTTCTGAGACTTGTGTTAGAAACCCGATTCGAGGAGCGGTAGGCACCGTTTGCGGGTACATGGTGGACCCGGTATGGTACCCCGGGGCAAGAAATGATTTTTATGATGTAGACAATGAGCCTGGAAGAGGGAGCACTACCAACCGGTAATTGGTTGGACCTGGCAGTTATCCGGAAGATATCGGCCGGAGTCGTGAGATGGATATGGGCCGATCCGGACTGACGGAGCCCGTGGGCCGATCCGGGCTGACAGAACCCGAGTTATGTTGATTTACGTGTCGATGTTGGACACGGGTTTTTCATAATGTTTCGAGTGTCGATGTTGGGCACTCAGGTTCCATGAGATTTACAGATATGAGGGCCGATCAGAATGACGGCGCCTGAGGTATTGGGATTTGGGGTATCATTGATGGACACCGGTTTTTCCACGATGATGTTTCAATGATGATGATATGTGTTATCCCATACTCAGTAGTTATTTAATATGCATTGTTTCATGTAGTTGTAGTACCCTGGTAGAGTACCTTGATCATGATTTGATGCATATCCATATTGACATATTTAGCCTATCAGATTGCATGTTTTAGATTATCGTTGTACGTGCATACCTGCGATTATCTGTATGATGTTACTTACTATTCATGAGTTGGAAACTCACTCCCGTTGTGCCATAGTGTTTTGCAGGCTTGACCCTCAGAGTAGTCGCGGCAGGGCTTCTTATTATCTCTATTTTTGCGGATACCTCTACGGTTGGCTGTGAGGCCGTTTGGTATAGGTGGGTTGCGGTTATCCGACTTCATCTATTGTACATCTTATTGTATCTAGTATTCTCCATCTACCATTTCCATGTATTGACTTAAAGACGAGTTGTGAGGACCGATATTGTATATTTTGTGACTCTGGGTGTCGTGCTCGTGTGAGCCGGCCTTTATTATGTAGTTTTACCTCTTTATGCTTTTTTCATTTATATTGTCTATTTCTTCGCTACGGTGTCGTATATATG